>CM069434.1:22798863-23513238 GCA_035610365.1 Aquatica leii
ACGTAGGACATTTGTCTGATCAGCATTAAATATTGCAAAAACATTTGACAAACAAAAAGAATTATACGCGTTGGATTTCACAGTGTTGATTGGTCAAAAAGAAATTTTCAAAATACACCATCGTAGGTGCATCCAAACGCCTATGACAGTTGAAACGAGGTTGATTGTATTCCTTTTAGAATAGTTCAAATTCAACACAAGTTGCTAGTGCACGAAGCAGATGGTTGTCGCATTTCTTCACACAAAACTGTTCTTTTCGGGAACTGAAATAATATACTGTGAGGTAAAAAATGCAACATCAAAAAGGATTTTTGAATCAAACTTTGTAGAAATGTTTCTAGTCAAAGGTAGTGATTAAAATTTCAAAGAAATTAAACAAAAGATAATGACATTTATTATTAATAATGTGTTGGACTACCCCTATTAGTTTCACGCTCCCGCACCTTTCTTAGCATGGATTCCACCAGGTGGTCAATTTCTTTTTAAAGTATTGCATCCCATGCAATTCATGCTGGAGAGCTTCTAGTGTCTGTGAAGGATTGACTAATTGCTCGAGTCTACCCATCCTATCCCACATATGTTCGATTGGCGATGGGTGATCACTATCGTGCATTCCTAAACAGAATCGGAATTCGTAACTGAAGATTATGTCCTAATCTAGTCAAAAGATACACCACTCCACTTACAGGACATCCTTCGTTTCGAAACCATTGATCTTGTACTTTAGGATCGGTCTTATAATGCCATTAATTGAACGTGGTGGTCTTGGACCACATATGTCTCTCTTGGCCGTCGACGACGTTCTTGACCTTCTCTGGACTATGCTTGATAACACCTTACTACAGAGGATTGGTTACGGTTAACAATTCCTCTACATGAAAAACCACTTTCCCGTAATTATCTCTCTCAAATTGGCATAGTTGTCGATCATTTTCACGTTGCCGCACTTTGGGCATAAATGCAAAGAAGAGCACAAAAACAAAAGAATTGGAACCAAAAACAATACCGGAATCGACTTATTCTATAAAAAAAATTACCCGATAATTGTAACAAGTAAAACGTCGAATATTTCATGGCTACTGGATTATTTTGAATGAAATTTTAACCAATCGCTAGTTAAACATTTCTGCCAAGTTTGGTTCAAAAATTCTAACGCCTTGGTGTTGCATTTTCTACGTCAGAGAGTTTAAATAAAAAACGGGGATGAAGTGTTCATTTATACACGAAGACTAGATTTTCTACGTACGAAGAAATCCAAACTCATCAAATTTAGCATTCTTACGAAGATCTAGAGACTAAGGGATTACGCCATATACAAACTAAGACAGCAAAGAAGATTCTAAGAAGTACAAAAAAAGGACTGATGAGAGAGTATTCACCGCGTGTACAGAGAACTACAGATGATATCAACTAGCATTATAGATCTCTATTTGACGTTGGCAAACGCAATAAACAAGGAACACTGGGATCTCATAGATCGTATCACGTGAATAGCAGTGAAAGAACTGAATAAAGGAACTAACGGTGGAAACGAAAGTTCTAGGAATGGGAATGAACGTTATTGCATTAGAAAAAATACCGACAAAAGTGGAAGTAGCAGTGAAGTCTTCACCAACTCTCGAAGCTTAAGAAGTAAGCCGTGTCTTAAAGAAAACCAAAACACCTAAACGGAATATAACTCACGAAGAGAAGAGAGTTCTAAGGAAGCGTGACAGCATTGTGACTGCAAAGGCAACGCGATTGAGGTTCTGGATAACAAAACCAACAAGCAGAAGATCAACGTCTACTTTAAACTTTTGAAGAGATTAACACTTCCGGAAGAAGATAAGATGTGGTTAATACCTAGAGCCAGTCGACCACCTAGACTGTAAGGTCTACCGAAAATCCACAAGGAAGGAATACCGTTCGCCTTATTGTTAGCAGTATTGGATCTACGACCTAACCAAATACGTAGCAGGGAAGACGGCATCATACGTGAACAACTCGTAACGTTTTGTAGAACTGCTAAAAAATTTTACAACTGAAAAGAAACGACATATTTGATACTACTGAGCTTTGACGTGACTTCGTCTTACCGTTGACTGAAGGAATGTATAAAGACTCGCAACGGCATGGTAAAAACCGTACCGTATTACTATCTCACTTTTGTGGCTCCCTGCACCCCGCTTTCTACAAACTTTACTCTTGGATAGTAGCGACGCAGTTGTTTGCAACGCCAACTAAACTGATAAGACGGGTGCAAGACCGGTTAAAAATAATACTTGGAATGTAATGACAACAATAATAAAATTTTCGTTTGTTGTATGTAACAGATATCGCTGACTGATATAACGATTTTTTAGATAACGGTATGTAATTTGATCAGTTGAAAAAATAATGCTCGTAGGAATATTTAAAAAAATGGAGATTTGTAATGTAAAGAAAGGCTTAATTGTTGTTCGGGTTTTGTCCATTTGGCGCCTTTCTTATGAAATAACTGCATATTTACAAAACTTTTAAATATGTGCTTTTACCTAATAATAAATTATTAAGCATCGCACCTACACTAAAAGAATTTTTTTTCTTCAATCTATACGCTTGCGAGAGTTTGGCTTTGTATTTTTTTTCTGCTCATTTAATTTACTTGACAATATTTTACACTGTTTTTTCAATACTGTTTTGGTAGGAGATTCCATTGCAAAAATTCGATCACTTAATTTTGATGGTGAACTATCCGTGCTGGAACTAGTAAAGGTAATTCTTGGTAAATGCAATTTATGTAAATCGGTTGTTAAATTATCATCATCTGAACTGCAAAAGAGCGTTTTCTTACATATGTTTTAAGGGACTGAGATAAGCCACTGCTCGAAGGTCGAATAATATCATCATTTTGAACAATTAATGCAGATGAACATAATGCTTCATCTTTATCTATAAAATTAAATAATATATGATTAGATTGTAATATGAGTGCCAAGAATGTTTAAAAATTTTATCAATAAAGAAACAAACTGCTTAGGTACCTTTTTCTGTAAATATTTTAGGAACTGCATCTTTTCTTAACAAATTTCGCTTATCGTTTTTAATAATATCTTCCGGACAAAAGTGTTTTTCACAAATTAGTTTATTTTTTAGGTCTTTAACGTCCATAAGCGCAATTTTGATATTTCCAGAGTTTTTTTTCCACTCCTCAGCTATTTTACAGTTTTTCACAGGAAATTTAAAGAAACTAATGTTTTTATGAACTCTGTTACTTTTAAAACAGTTATTGTATATACAAATATGGTTCGCCGTCGTATTCATTTTTATCGGCATAAATATAAGTACGATCGTTCAGTCAACGGTACGATGTAAACGCTACAACTGCCGGCAATGAACTAAAATCTCGGATCCAAAATATACGATGGCGCCCCCTATATCTCGGATCCTGCAGTGACTACGATTTTTAACATAGGCTTTGCGAGTCTTTATACATTCCTTCAGTCAACGGTCTTACCTACTAACAACGGATCTGGTGAAGCCCTACTTCTCAACAACGTATTTATGGGATAGCATATACTTTTAAAGGAAACATCCTATTATCACCTGTAATAGCCAATTGATTCATGGAGGCGTTCGAAAAAGAAGTGCTGGATTTGATATGTTGACGATATTTTCGTCATTTGGCCTTATGGAAGAGAGAAACTTCAAGACTTCTCTGAGCACATCAACAAGCGGCATGCCATCTATAAAGTATACTGTGGAAATAGAAGAAGGAATATTACCGTTGCTGGATGTAACGGTAAACCGCACTGAGTTAAGAAGAAGACATGCAGAGTAAAGGACGAAAACTCATAGGGATAGGTATCTATATGCTACGTTACATCACCCTTTTAAACAGAAGCATGCTCTGATTAAAACTTAAATGTGTAAAGTAGAAACTGTCAACGATGTCGAACATCTGGAATGGGAAAAACAAGACGTCAAAGAAGCTCTGAAGAGGAATGGTTATAGCGACTCTGGGATAAGGATAGTCCTTAGAAAGCCTGGAACCGAAACGACACCAACAGAAACAGAACCACCTAGAGGATTCGCTCGCTTGCCTTTTGTTTTCGAAACAACATAGAAGATCGGTAGGATTTTAGTCAGAAGGAACATCAAGGTGAGCTTCAGCAGTACTGCATCTATCCAAAACAAGTTTACTGGCACTAAGAACAAATTATGACGGACTAAAGGAGAAGGAGTCTACAAAGTAATGTGTGAATGCGAAAAGAGCTACGTCGGGTAGGGCGGCCGAAGAAAGGGTCAAGAAACATCAGAGTGACACACGAAGATAGAGAAATGGCAATTGCGGAATATGTACACGAGTACGGACGTAATGTCGATTTTTAAGAATCAGAAGTATTAGCTGCTACGAAAGACTATCTTCAGAGAGGCCATTCAAATAGAAACGCGTCCCAATTTCAACCGTGACGACTACAAACTTAATTAGCAACCCCTGAAGAAAGTAGTTACGAAGTTCGGTCATAATCGATGAAGCACATCGGCCACGTACCGGCGAATCAACATATATATAAGGAGAAACAACTACAGATAGAATCAGTCTAATAGCAGATCTTGAAGAAGCTGGAAGCATGTACAGCAAAACGTCGAAACAAAGTACGACTACACGGCGAAATCTAAAAGAAGAGTGTACCCAACAAACATTGCTACATCAGATATACGTATATTTAAGATAATTTAAGGTTAGCCTTATATAAATGGGAAAGAAGGATCTAGTGTATTTACATGTCAGGATGTCAGCAATTTCACATGTATAAATTACAGATATTTTAGGTAAAATCTGTACATCTAGTTTACATCTAGCTTACATCAATTTTCTAGGACGACTAATGTATAGAACATGTAAAAGTATTATGCGTTTTACCCTTCGCTTTATGTATATTCTATGTAAGTAAATAATGTATATAATAAACATAAATTTTATATATATATATATATATATATATTTAATGTCTGATAATATACAAAATTTATATAATCCTTATATAAGGGAGAGGTTTAAAATACGTATTAATAATTATTTAAATGTATTAATTAATTTTCATACGCATGTCTTAGAAGCCGATAAATAATTGAAATAAAATATCAGTTGACGCATGTATGGCCGCAGTACTCCTGTTCATAAGAATTAGGTACTCTAAGTACCTAAAGCTAAAAATAGATACTTACGTTTGTGAATATAGAAATTTCTTTTTTTATATACATTTTAAACCCATACTTAAATTAAAAATAATGTAACCTCCGTATAATTTGTAAATCTTAGATATTTATTTATGGTATTAGCAGGCAAATACAGTTAAAAAACTAACACTAAGTAACTAACAGTATAAGAAGTATTTTCATTATTTATTTGATTTCATTTGCAACTTCGCCAATCAGAACGCTCGCAATCACCTCGAACTCATCGGTGACTGTGAAATACAGGCGTGGATATTAAAAAACGTTAGTCCACTCTCAACTATATTTAACACACTAATAATAACAAAGAAAAGGTATTCAATTTCGATATAACATATACATCGGTTACGTTACTTTCTTCGACTATATTTCGACTTCGTCCCTGTTCTTCACTCTTCGGTTGGTTTTTGTCGACCTCCTACTTTTCTCGCGACAGTATCCGGTGTTACACGATTATTTTCCACATCCTCGCCGGCGGCAAAGGAAATTTCGAGAGGATACAATAATTGTATTGGTCGTTTTAGGATAGTTTTGTTCGGCAATTGAACTTCACATGAACGTACATTGCCATCTCGCCCTGGATATATTTGATGAACTCGAACCATTTTCCAGTCTAATCTTGGAGCATTTTGGTCATGTAGCAGAACGATGTCATCAACCCTTAGTGTTTTTGCTGATGTCGACCACTTGTTTACGTGGGCTGTTCGCAATTGCTGCAGATAATCTGCAGACCATCTTTTCCAAAATTTTGCCAATATGCGCTGACGTTCTTTCCATTTCTGTAGAATCAAATTACGATTTATGATAACGCTAAGACCAGGTAAATTACATGGACGTTGATTGTTTAATAAAAAACTTGAAGGTGACAAAATTGATAAATTATCTTTGTCGTCGTCAATGTACGTTAAAGGTCGTGAGTTTACAATTGCTTCGATTTCTGTTAAAACAGTTTGTAACTCATCAATGGTTATTAATGATTTCCCTAAGGCAAATTTAAGACAATCCTTTACGGTCTTCACCATTCTTTCCCAGAAACCACCCCACCATGCGGCTCGTTCAACGATAAAGTTCCAAGTGATTCTTTGGTTTAAGGAAAAGTTCATAATTTTTTCATTGGATAAATTTCCATAAAGTGTACTTAACTCCAACGACGTACGTTTGAATGTTTTCGCGTTGTCTGAATAAATGGTACTAGGTACGCCTCTTCTTGCGATGAATCTTCTTAACCCCTTAATACAACTTTCCGTCGAAAGGTCTAAAACGAGTTCCAAATGGACGGCGCGTGTTACGGCACAGGTCAGAAGCATTAAGTATGATTTTCGTTTTTCGTTATTTTCACTTAAAACATACAAAGGTCCGGCAAAATCAACACCCGTATTCTCAAATGGATTCGACATTAAAGTTCTTTTCTTTGGAAGGGGTGCAAATGACATTTGCACTGGTTTGCAACGTAATTTTTTACAAACTATACACTTGCTAATTACAGATTTAATCTTCTGTCGGCCTTGCAAAATCCAAAATTTTCTTCTAATTTCAGCTAGAGTCAAATTTATTCCACTGTGGAAACAGCGATTGTGAATTTTCCATATTAGCATTTCAACAAATACCGATTTTTTCGGTAAAATAATAGGATTTACGGTGTAATGTGGTAGTTCTGATTCTTGTAAGCGACTTTTAATTCGTAATATTCCGGTTTCATCCACAAACGGTGTCAATTTATAAATTGAAGATCGTTTTCCAACGATACCGTTTTTCTTAAACTCTTCGATTTCTTGACCGAAAGCATGTTGTTGAGTTATCTTAATCCAATAAATTTCTGCTTCGTTAAGTTCTTCGGCGGTCAGTATTAAAGAGGAATTTTTATTTTTACTAAATACGCGTTTTACGTAAGCAGTTACACGTAAACATCGTTCTAAATGTTCATATTTATTGATAGGAAAAATTGGTTCACTTATGCAAACGTCTTTTGTTTCATTTAAATTTAAAGTACAAAGTATCGTTTCACTTAAACAACAATCATTAAGATTTCCGTCAATTGTCCAATCATCACCAAAGCGCGATAAACATTCCGGTCCATTACGCCAGTATTCAAATTTACGTAATTCCTTTGCTCGCACTCCACGTGTTAAAAGGTCAGCGGGATTTTGTTTACCTAAACAATGTCTCCAAATAGCGTCTTTCGTTAATTTCTGTATTTCGATAACACGGTTATAAACATAAGTTTTCCATTTCGCGGCGTCAGCGGTAATCCAGTACAATGTTATCTTTGAATCGGTCCACATATTTACACTCATAAATTTTAGGTTTATAGTTTTGATGACGTAATCTTCTAAGCGAGAGGCACACAGGGCTGCTGTCAGCTCAAGTTTCGGAAGCGATAAATCGTCTGAATTTGTTCCCTTTATTGGCGCGACTCGATTTTTTGCGATCAAAAACTTCACACTCGCGGTACTTTCAAATATTTCTCGGATATAGGCGACGGCTCCATATGCTGATTTACTTGCATCACAATATACGTGTAATTCAATTCTAGAAGGCGTATGTAAAACGTTTCTGGGAATGTCATAAGAAGATAGACTAATTAAATCGTTGCACCATGTTTTCCACGTAGAAAAATGCTCAGGTGGTAATTCCGTATCCCAGTCAATCTTCAGTTTCCAAATTTCTTGTAAAAGTATCTTTGCTTTTATCGTAAAAGGGCCTAATAAACATAAAGGATCATAAATTCGACCAATAGCTTGTAATACGTTTCGTTTTGTACATGCTTGATTTTTATCGACAAATGCAATTATTGAGGATAAATCTAAACTTAAATTATCATCTGAAGTGTTCCAGTACAAACCCAATACTTTCGGACACAATAAGGGGTTATTAGTAATTTCATTTTCATTAATGTAATTTTGAAATTCACTGTCGTTAGTGTGCCATTTGCGTAAATTCATTCCAGCGTTTTTGAGTATGCATTTCGAATCGTTATATAATTTAATCGCTTCTTGGTACGAGTTTACAGTTAAAATGAGATCATCGACATAAAATGATTTGGTAAGTCGACGAGCCGTTTCTTCGAATTGCGCCGATACAGACGTAAATAATTTTTGTAAGGTCGTAATTAACAAAAATGGACTACTAGTTACGCCAAAGGTCACTCTTGTCATACGATACTCTTGTGTAGGCGGTAAAATGCTCGTTTCGTTAATCGGATGTTTATACCATAAGAAACGATGACAATCTCGATCACGATCACTTAATTTTATTTGTAAAAATGCTTTTTCTATGTCGGCAATAATTGCGATCTTTCCTACACGAAAGTTTATCAAAACGTTCATTAGATTTTGCATCAAATTTTCACCTGCATGTAAAAGTTCATTTAGCGATGGCAAACCAGGCGCGTGGGACGATGCATCAAACACTACCCGAATTTTCGATGTCGTTTTGTCTTCACGATAAACCGGACGATGGGGCATGTAATAAACTTTCGCGGAACAATGTTTGTTAACTACTTTCTCAGCAATTCCACTATCCACAAGTTCCCGCACGGCTTTATCGTATTCAATTAAACGCGCACTTTTGCTAGTTTAAAGGTAAGATTTTTCATCCGCGATAATGCACCGTTGTAATTGTTATCCAATGGGCAGTCATTTTTCCAAGGTAGCGATACTTCAAAACGACCATCTTTCATTAAAATGTTTTCTTCAATAAACCTTTTGGTAAAATCGTTTTGTGTTTCTTTATCATTAATTCCTATCGTTTCAAGGTCCCAGAATTGTTTCAAATTTATATCGTTACGTTCGTCTGAGACTTGAACATGTAAAGACGATACTACAGCTGTGTTTACATTTGTTGTTTTGTCAATGTTTGGTCCTTGCAGAGTCCATCCCAATTTTGTATTTAACGCTGTTAAATCTTCAGATAGGCGGATAAATTCACCAGTTGCGATTCTCCAATAGTTATCGGCTCCAATTAATAGAACAATTCCATTCAACGTAGTAACTCTTCCAATAGAAACATCTGCCATATCTAATGTACTAATAATTGCATGACCAACATTAGGCGTTTGGAAAGCGTCACAACAGATCTGCGGTACTTCGATCGCAGCTATTGTAATCGTTTCGGCGTTGTATTGCGAGGTTAATTTTAATTCCACCTTGTTATATAATTTAGGCGCTGTCTTTTCTTCGCAGCCAAAGGGCATTACCGTTAACTTCCGTTGACCAAGAATTTTCAATCCCAATTGTCTAGAGACATCTTCCTTTATGTATGACAACTGAGATCCGCCATCAATAATTAATCGAATGAACGCATTTTTGTTTACATCGTCGGCAACGGAAATATATGCTTTTGCGGTTTGTAGAAACACTAGTTCGTTGTTTTCATGATTTTTCGTAAACAAACTTGTCGAGACTTCTCTTTTTTTCGCTCCTTCGTAAGAAGGATCGCACATTGACGTTACGTGTCGGTACTTACAATTTCCGCATATAGTTTTATTCCTGCAAAATTTGGAATTATGATTTGGTTTAGTGCAGCGATAACAACGATTGTTTGTTTTTAAAATATCCTTTTTTTGTTGAAGTGTAATATTAGATTTATCGCATTTCTCCGTGATGTGATTATGAGATTTACAAAATAAACATTCATTAAGCGTCGTTAGTAATCCGGCTGCTGTAAATCCTTTTGCTGATGACGCAATGTTTTGGTTTAATGTACGACGACCGTTGTTATGGTGTTTGTCATCTCGTTTGGACTTTGGCGTTGCGCTCGACGTTGACGGTGCTTGAGCGATTTCGATCGATTCAACTTCTAATTTTAAATAACTTAACAAAAGATTTATTTGTTCGACAATATTTACTGGACGTTCTGGTACGATTGGATATTTTTTATAGTATTCGATTTTCATGCTGTAGGGCAACGAATTTATTATTACTGACTTAACCATCATACCGTACTCATTTTCGTTTACTCCCAAGGACGTTAAACTGCGAGTTATTGAAGAAGTTGCATTATATAATGCGCGTAACGCGACACCGTCTATCCTACTCTTAACAGGTGTTATTAATAAAAGCTTTTGAACATGGCTGTCTATTATTCTTTGTTGATTTCCATATTCGTGTTTGAGTAACTCAATCGCGTCGTTATATGATCTTTTTGACGGCGTTAGACCACTAATAGTTGCTGATGCTTTCCCGGTTAGCGATTGTTCCAAATAACTAAATTTGGCAACAGCATCTAACGATTGGTTCTCATGCACTGTTGTTTTAAATTGTTCCCAAAACAATGTCCAGTCGGCCAACTCGCCATTGAACTTGCGGAGTTCCAATTCTTGTAACTTAATATTACTCCTACCTGTTAAATTTCCATTTGAATGGTTTTGTGAGGTTGATACCTGCGTGATGCTATCGGCATCGGCGTCGTGGTTAATAACGCTGTGAACATCAGTTTGTTTGTAATTTTCGTCGATACGAATCTGCAACCTGGACGTTATTTCTGCTATTTGGTCTTGGTATTCCAACACCTTTTCGAATTCCTTTTGAAAATCTTCTTCTTGAAGCACAGACACTAATTTTTCGTTAGCACATTCCAAAGTATTATTGGCCATTTTGATTCTGTCGCGGCACACCAACAGTTCGTTAACATTTTCGTTATCGCTGGCTAGTTTTTCCTTTGCGAGATTTAATAATTTCGTTAATTGGGTGCGACTACTTTTTACTGCAGCGCGTTCCATTTTTTCTTCCTTTTGTTATTTTTGTTCGTTCGTTAGGCACTTTCGTTATTACCAGTTAAACCTCCCGGTTTTCGGCACCAAAATGTGAAATACAGGCGTGGATATTAAAAAACGTTAGTCCACTCTCAACTATATTTAACACACTAATAATAACAAAGAAAAGGTATTCAATTTCGATATAACATATACATCGGTTACGTTACTTTCTTCGACTATATTTCGACTTCGTCCCTGTTCTTCACTCTTCGGTTGGTTTTTGTCGACCTCGTACTTTTCTCGCGACAGTATCCGGTGTTACACGATTATTTTCCACAGTGACGTCCTTATATGTATTCTTGATTACACCTGTAAAAAACCACGTTCGCTAGATTAAAGTAATATTGATTGACTGATTGATTTTAAAATAATGATAGTTAGAAATCATCACATAAAATCTGGGATCTTTCTCAAAAACATATATTTTTCGGAAATCCCTGTAGATAATTTCGTTTTTTAGCGGAATATGAAAGGTTATAAAATAGTGCAACTTTTCTCTAATTAAACCAACCTCGTATCATCTCTTACCGTTTCGGAGATCCCCATGGTGGCCCTCGAATTGGTTGTAACCCTGTATAAGTGAAACGATCTTTAGTAATGTTAACAAATCTGTATATTTTAATGCGACTTCAAAGATTTAAACCTAATAATGTATTCATAAATTAGTGTAATTTTTAATGTTTTTAAAAAACAATGCCTTTTTTATTAAAACTTTTCAAATTCAAGTATAAATTTTAATTAAAAAATTTGTTGTATTTTATATAACGTCGTAATGTGGTGTTTGCGTTGTAAACTTGAGTATAATTCCCGATTCATAATTCAATGGCATCTTATTTAAACTCAAAAACCATCACGTCATTATCAAATAGTTAAATTTTTTTTTACAAAGAAGTCAGTTAGTTTAATTAAATTATAACATTGTTATTTTTTCTATAGTCTTAAAAAAGATACTGTTTTTTTATGGAACTTCGATAATTTTCTAAGAATTAATAAATAAATCCTAATCCTATTCAAATGAATACTAACAAAGTATATGGGGATATGAATACGATTAATACAAACATTACTTACCCCTTAGCTTATCAAACAAGATTCACAAAATAATAATAAAAAGAACACTAAACAAAATGGATTTAAAACACCGAATAAATAAAAACAAGAGTAATAAATGTTCAGTTTCAACAACAAATTGCAACTGCATTTAAATAGTAAATAAGAAATAATGCATAAACAAAAATCTAAAAATCCACAAAGTTGAAGTGGAAAGTTTTTGCAGATGAGAGAGGTAGTGGTTGTAAAATACAGCACATTGCTTAAATCCTATTGTTCTCTCACGTGCAAGACAGCCATCGTAAAATTTTTAGGAAACCTAATTGCAGCGGTTGCTTTGACCATTCTTTGACATTGTACACATTTCTAAGAATGGCTTAATTCGACGATTTGAGATAGTTTCATACATTTCTAAACGAATGATATTCCAAAAATCAATAACATAATCTGACTTATTTGAATAATTGTATATTCTAATTTATATTCATTGTTTAGTCAAAACATGCTTGCTAGAAATAGCACAAAGTTTACTTTTATTTTATTAAACATTTCCATATACGTGTGATTACTTTGAACGATTCTTGCTACCTGTGAATGGTGCTGTTAAATTCTATTGTCAAATGTTCTTTATTATTCCAAATAATATTTTTTTAATTTTTTGAAGTTCAATAGTCATGAAACGCCATTATCTTTTTTATTCGTAATATCGTTGTCGGTGAATACTGTTTTTAAGTATTTTAGGATAAATCGAGGACATAATAAGGTCATTTTCGAAGAACTGTAAATTTTTAAGCCAAAAAGGTTGTTGTTATTCAATTTCAGCTAAACAGCAACCACAGCGCGGCAAATATATGTATAAGAATAGTATGCCAATTTATGTATATTTATAACTGATTTTTTTTTCAATGAAGATATACGTCTTATTAACTTTTTGGAAAAGTTAACCGTGGGGAAAATTAACTTGTTCTTTCCATTCTGAGCCCGTTCTTGAAATTAAAACAATACTGATACAAATTAGAAAATTGGTCCAATAAAACTACCTTTTAAAACTAATGGTCTGATAAAAATTGCCAAACAAGTAACATAATGTAATTAATGAGCTCTGGTATAGGATAGCTAAATAAAATGATGTAACAAGTTATAACTGGCGTTTAACAGGTACTGCATATAATGTATATGTTAAGTAAATGTAATCTGATTTACATCTACAATACGTCCTTTTATACACATTAACCCGATCTGAATTTAATTATATTTTTAATACATTTCTATTCTTATGTAAAATAATCATAAATTTTGCTATATAAACAGTATATACCTTTTTTCATATTAAATATATATAAACATTCTCATGTTTTTAATACGTATGATTTTTCATATAAGAAATATGTTACCCTTAATATGTACGATTCATGTAAACTCTTGTATGTAATATACATGTTTATTTATATTAACTTATATATTTCTTATATATAAACCCAAATGTAAAATAGATGTTATTTTCATAAGGAAGACTGATATATTCTAGATGTAAAAAGGCTTATGTATGACTATTTCTTTAAATTTTACATATATTTTATAGAAAATTTATATGTATACTACAAACGACACCGGCTGTGAAAGCCTACGAAATTCTTTTAAAAACACTTAGAACTGACAATTCTGAAATCTTCAGAGAAATAATGAAAATGAACCGTTGCAGATGAATAATTCTTCAGAATTGCAATGTGTGTTCTCTCTCAAATCAGCTCGAACAAGTGATTTTTTGAGTACTCAAAACGTAGACTTAAAGCGGTTTGCACAAAGCAAATCAAAAATGTAGCAAGTGATTATTTCTGAAATCAATTGTTACATCGCGAATAAACGTGGTTTCATTGGCTATGTAGCAATTGTTTTGAGAAAAGTTGTTACATCTTCGATTTGCTTTGTGCAACCCGCCTTTAATGTGTCATATCCGCCGTGCAGGTTTGATTTGGTGCTTAATGGCCTTTTTTATTATTTTTTTTTGAAGTTCTTGTGCTGCGACTAATGGACAAACACTTACAACCTTTGGATGGTTCAGTGTTCGGACGCTTTAAATAATGTTACAGTGCACCCATTGGTGTTAGTCTTTTTACATGCTTGGAATCGAGTGACAAATTCGGTAAACGATTTTATGAAATGTGTTTTCTGATTGACAAAAGCTATTATTTGCTCAGCACTTCTCTTTCAGACTGACTACATTGTTGTTCAGTCTGTTTTAGTTCCAGTACTGCTTCAGTTGTTGAGTTAACAATGTTAACGTGGCTAGAGGAGTTTCTGATGCAGATCAGCTTTCTGTGTAACAATCTGATTCTTTGATTTCTCGTATGAAAATGAAAGTACTACAGAGTAACTTGTAAGACTGGTTTCAAGTAATAAAGTTATAAAACTTGTTTCAACTTACATCAAAAGACTATTCGTTCATAATGTATTTAGTTTTTATATTCTAATCATACTTTTACTCTATATTTTAGTTGTGTCGAACTTTGGTCGCACTACTACGTTTAATTATTTCGTTTGAAGAGTTATGCGAAAAAGTATCGATTACGTGCTACCCACTTATTTAATTTACACTTTACTATTTACATTACTGAATGTAAATACTTAACAGCACCGCTTGTGGTCAAATTGACCCTTCCTATAATTTAACAGTTTAAAGTCTGAAATAAACTACTTATTGAACATCTATTTCAAAAATCTAATACTAAAAAATAGTGCGAACTTAAATTTATAGAAATTATAAACAAATAAACACAAAGTTAGAATGTTTTAAAGTTTGCGAATGATGAAATTTATCCCTTCAGTGGTTCTAGTATTATGAAACATTGACTACATTCATGTATCGTGTGTTGTCTAACTAAATCGTTAATTTAGCATTTGTTAATTAACACAAACTATACTAAACGTTATCTTGTTAACAATTAAAAACGGTAATTGTTAATTTTTAAATTCTAATAGTTACATTAATAAACACCTAACGTTAAGAATTAACGAATTTATACCAGGAGTACAGAATAAGCAAGTAGTTATCGTCGACGCTATTGTAAGCAATATTGCATAACTAATCGTTTTCGAACTAGACATAAATCTTTATTTACTTCTAAAGATTGAATCACTTGAGGTCAATGGCAAACATGATAAAAATCCTTCAATTAATAACAGATGCAAGGAATCTTTGTGCATTATAAAAAAAATCTACAGGAAGGCAAAATTTCTAATTATTTAGAATCTTCCACTGGAGAAGTTCAACGTTTTTTTATAATTTTATTCAATTCATGAATAAATACAATATACATTACTGTACCTTTTGTAATCGTCGCCAATTATTTTTGAACACTATATAGAACGACTAATTGTTTCCAAATCTAAAAACATAGTTCTATCTTTATTTACAGACAGCCGCCAGATAAAGAAAGCATTCGAGCGAAGCGGTAACCGACTGGGGTATCAGTGGTATCATATTCTTATTTAATGGTGTCAGAAACAAGTGCAAGAGGTGTACCAACAGATAATATTATCATGTGTTTGTAATTTTCGGCACCTGAACTCTCAACATAAATCGTTTCTTTTTAGTTAAAATTGTAAAACTGTGTATAATAATTTATTTTCTAATATTTGCCGCCTCGGAAATGTTATCTCGTGCTCTACTTTGTCTTTCAATGATTTATATTACAAATTAATTATGTAAACTGAAATGTAGCATATATTGGAAAACGCAGAATTGTGTTCGAAATTTCGCGATTTGTTTTCACCGCAAATTTTATTGTAGCTGCATTAAATAATATTTTCCTTCGTCTCTTAACAAATGTGCCGTTCGTTCATTACTTTCTTAACTTCTGGGGTGGTCAAGACCCTCTGGACCCACCTCAAAAATACGCCTAACACGAAAAGAAGAGATTTTCATTTTATTTTCAATATTTCTTTGATGTACTGTAACTTTAATCGTGAAACTTGTATTGCTGCGAAATAAACTAAATTATATTACATTATAAGAATGAATAAAATTACATAATTCTAAATGTTGGGTGTTACCATGTTGAAAGTGGTGACACCACATTATAATTGGATAGTTTTTATTTTTTTGTATTTAATGTTTTTTCTATCTAGCAATGAGTGGCCGCAGTATAAAGAAATTATCCGGGGCCCAATATAAAAAATGCCGACTAAAAAAGGACGCAGAAAAGTAAAAACTAAGTGAATCCAGAGGCGTACCTAGGGTAAATAGCGCCTGGGGCAAACACCGATCTCGCGCTCCTCCTCCCCCACATAAAGTGCTTAATTACAATTTTTTAATAAATGTTCACACAAACTTTTAATAAAACTTTATTATTCATTATAAATAAACAATTTGTTTATGTAACATATATTACAAATTTATTTTTCTAGCTTTTGTTGCTGCAAATTTCTTAATAACATTGTCAAAATCAATTTCTTCGGTAATTTCTCGCTCTATGCTTAGTAAAGCGAGATCACAGACTTTGGCCCATCGAAGCTCTCAACATAAGTAGTTGCTCGGGACTTGATATTTTTTCCTTACGGCTAGTAAGCAGCATTCTACAGTTCAAAATTTCTTCGTACAGTTCTCGTCCATCCACATAAGAACTGTAGACTTCGCCAAATTTCTTACATTGATCTTTTAAGTGATTGATTTCCGTATTGAAGCACAACCCTTCCACATCAAGAAGAAATCCAAATTTTTCATCAATTTCCATTAATCGAACGCTTCTTGTTTTCGATTCATTGAAAAGACGGTCGACAGTCCCTTTTATTACCCTTTCCATTTCTTCTTTTGCTGTTAACCCAACATCTCTAGACATTTCGCCATCCCTTTTTTTTTCTTCTTTGACGTCTTTCAATTTCAACACCCCATTCGTTGCAAATTTGAACACCTTCTTTTATTGAGTCATTAACTAAGACTTCTTGGAGCGATTTCAAATCTAAAGGTGCATGAAAGTTCATTTTAGGGTCCTGCAACCTCTTTTGAACACGGTCAATTAGGCCAAGAATCTTGTTCCAAAATCCTAGCAATGTGAAAAAGTCATACGTTAAAATTCTATTATAAAGCTGCTTTGCATCGCTTTTCGTTTTATTTGACGAGCTTTCGTCTACCATTAAGTTCTGAAGAACTTCCACTATTTCATCAATGTAGGTGTGTACAGGTTTTACTGATTCTGTTTTGGCGCTCCACCTGGTATCGGAATCGTACTTCAAAGTAACAGCCACAGCATCTTTAAGTTTTTGCCATCGTTGAGTTAATCTTGAGAAAAAAAAACGTAAAGCGCATCGATGGTTCCAAAAAAAAGTAACCATCATTACTTCTTCTTTAGCCGCATGTACGCCTACCAAATTAAGACTATGATTGTCACAATTGACAAATATGGCAAAATTGTTTTTTTCCTTAATTTTTTGATGCACACCACTCTTGTGGCCAGCCATAACAGCAGCATTGTCATAGCATTGTGACCTGAAATTTTCTACATTCATATCGTCTTTTTCTAATTGCTCCAATATTGTTTGGGCTAAGCTAGCTGCATTCTTATCGCTGAGTTGGATAAAGCCAAGGAAAGATTCTTTTATATATACTGTTTTTTTCTCGCGATGGGCTAAATCTAGAGTTGAGTCAAACATTAGCCCATACTACTTTGCTTTATGTATCTTTTCAAGCAAGTTAGCACGAACAGTGGATGCCATGATGTGAATGAACTCGTTCTGAATGTTGGGTGAAAGATATGTAGTGGATCCAGGATGGCTCTCCGCAAATTTTAAATGATCTTTAATAACAGGATCAAAATTCAGTAAACTAAGTAAATTTCCCGAGTTAGCATTTGATTGAAGTGATTCTCGGTGTCCTCGCATAGCTAAATTTTGCGTTGCAAGGTATTTGATGCAGTGCAACAGCCTTTTCAAAACATCACACCACTTTTGATTTTCTCTTTGAATTTGCTGTTGAAGTTCTGCATCAATTATTTCTTTATTGTAAAATAAATTTCTTTCCAGTTCTTTCCATTGGGTAAACCATTGTCTGTGGTTTTTTGAATTTTCATGTACATCATTCTCTCAGGTGCTTTCCAATGATTAAATCCGCTTTCTTGTTCCAAACTAGATTGGTTTTCGCATTTTGAAAAAACAAGACAGCAAAAACAAAAGGCAGATTTTTTGGAAGGCGAGCAAACCAAGCATGAACGCATCACTTGCTCACCGTGACCATTTCCTAATTTTTTAAAGAACCAAGTTTTGTTCATAGAACGATTATTAGTCGGCAGAAAAGGACCTTCGATGTTTTGGAAATTTTTAAAACTATGTTTAATAATTTCAATTCTCAATGGATCAGTTATTATTGCTTTTCATGTTTCTTCACTAAACATTAGAAATCCGATGCCGTGTTCTTCAATAATTTTAGGTATGGGACATTTAATAATTTGAACGTTTTCAGATATCAAGTCTTTATCTTCAACGCCATCAATCTTCATTTCTTTGTCAAACTCAGGCCCAACTTCTGTTTCTTCAGAAGTAGCAAGGATTTTGGAATTATAACTAAAATTCTCTGCATCGCCATCAATAGATGCCGCAACTAATTCTTTCTTGCTTGAACTTGACCCAGTATTTTCTAATTCTTGAGGCCTTGCGCTTGCAGAATTTTCTGGATTATCTGAAGAAGTCGTGCTCGTGCTCGATTTTTGAAAAAACGTCATAAAAACTTTGCTGCTTTTTTCTTTTTCTTTTGGCTGTAATGAACGTCGTTTTCGACCGGCAGCCCCACTTTCTTTCTTTTTCTCAAAAGAACGATTCATGATTCTCAGCTAATTATTTTTAAAATTATCAAGAATTTGCTATACATAATTGACAAAAGCAATATATTTTTTAATTACCTTGATATATCTCAACAAAATATTTTAGAATATATTTGTAGAAGACGAATCCAGTGATTCAGAGAGCGCCTGTGATATCTCGTGAACTACCGAGTGTAAATTACCCACGATCTGACACCCATGTGTTGGAAGAACACTTAGCAAGATATATATATATAAATATGTTTTATTTAAACTGCAGCCATAACTCGCGATTTATCACCGGGGACCACGCTCGTACGTACTACATCTCCCCGTGCTGTTCACTTCAAAACTGCTCCCTCCGCTCTCCCCACAAGATACGTCACCAAGTTCGCCTACCAGCGATTGGTTGAGAGCGGAGGTGGAAACACGTGACTTGGCGCGCTCTCTGAGATGCACTTGCGAGTCGCTACACGCCTATGCAAGCAATACCAGGCGCCAGTGTATATTTCAGTTTTGATTTATTTAAAATAAAATATAAAAGTCTGTCTTACTTTTCTTTGTTAGTTTCATTGAAAGTGCATAAGTTGCACTCACTTGCGCATAAGTTGCGCACTCACTTACGTATAAGTTGCACACACTTGCGCATAGAGGCTGCTGAAAAACGCCACCTTACAACAAAACTAATAAAGTTTTAAAGTTTGTTTTAAAACTTTAAACTACTTTAAAGTTTTTTTTAAATCTTAATTTATTTTATATAATTCTCGCTTATTGTATCGCAACCGAGCCTCTTTTGCGCCCCTTTCAGGTTAACACCCATGGCTCGTGCTCTGCCTGCCTTACCTTAGATACGCCACTGAGTGGATCTTTAACAAAATTTTTAAAACTTAATTGTTTTACTTCGAATCCATCTCTATCAAATCTCGAGCTTGTTCCAAAGCCATTGGTTATTGATGATCAACAGTCATCCACTTCTGGTGCGCATGTCACTTAATTCAGAAATAAACAACTCGGTAAGCAATAATTAAGAAGGTACTGCGCCTCTATTACAAATATTGATTTTGCTGATCCCGCTACATGTCATAATCTATTAAGTCGCCATTTAATTGAAGTGATTGTGAGAAAAAGCGCTATGCAGATTATAGAAAACTTTCCTGTTGATGAAACTGGAAGAAAATTTTCAGCCACGCAATATATGCGAAAGTTACCAAACGGTGAAAAAGTGAATAGGAACTGGTTAGTATATTCTAAAAAAATTAATGCGGTATTCTGAATTTTTTGTAAAGTATTTAGCAGTCACATAAATTAATTTCGGGTTATACTGTAATTGGCGGCATTTATCATTTGAAGAGCGCTCAAAAATGGCACGAATTGAAATTACGTTTAGTTAAAGAATGCACCAGTGATAAAGAGCAACAAAAACATTTTGAATTTGATCAAAAACGTTGGCGTGCAATTATTAAAAGAATGATTTGTATAGTGCAGTATTTAGCTGGTCAAAATTTAGCGTTTAGAGGCGACAGCCATAAACTTTACGAATCCAATAATGGCAATTTTTTGAAATTAGTTGAAATATTAGCTAAATTTGATCCAATTATAATGGAGCATGTAAATAATGTTTAAAAGTCTAAGCAATTAAATCAAAATATACCTCATTATTTGGGAAATCAGTTACTCAACAAGAAATTTTAACCTGTCTAAAAAAAGCAAAATATTACTGAATAATTTTAGATGAAAGTCCCGATGTAGAGCAGCCGTTTAATGTTCCTCAAATGCAGTTGAAATTAGAGAACATTTTTTAGGTTTTTTTTAAGTTACGAATACTACAGGGGAAGGACTTTTTAAATTTTTAAAAGAAAAAATATTGCCAAAATTTGAAATAGTAAAGTAGAGTTTTATATGATAGGTCAGGGATATGACAATGGTGCAAATATGTTCAGCAAGCATGTAGGTCTTTAAGCTCAAATTCGGCATATTAACGCTAGAGCAATGTTTGTGCCTTGTTCAGCTCACACATTAAATTTAACTATTAATGATGCAGCTAAAATTTCATATGAGACTGTTAATTTTTTTTCAATTATCCAAGAACTGTTCAGTTTCTTTTCTGCTTCGCCGTACAAGTAGGACATTTTAAAACAGAATCTGTTAAATTTAATTTTGAAATCAGTAAGCGGAACAAGATGAGAAAGCAGAATCAAAGCTATTCGCCCTCTAAGATATCAGTTATTAGAAATTTGTAAAGCTTTACATTATTTAACCGAAAATACTTCGAGGGACATGAATACTAAACATGCTGCACGGTCATTATTAAATCAAAACTTTTAAATTTATTTGTTCTATTGTAATCTTGTACGATATGCTAACAACCATTAATATAGTTAGTAAATTGCTTGAAAATCAAAATTTAAATGTAAATGAATGTAAAAAAAATTGAAAATCTTATTATTTATTTTACTAAAAAACGGTCAGATGAAGATTCTGAATTTTTTATAATTGAAGCTATAAGCATAGCAAAAAAGGATGATGTAGAGCAGGTATTTCTTTTGATGGGACAAAAAAAACTAAGCGCCAATTTGAATATGAAGGTACAGATGAATCTGTTTTAGATCCAAAACAAAAACTTAAAGTCAATTTTTATTTCCAAACTTTAGACACAACAATTCAGTCTTTACAAAGACGTTTTGAAGGAATAGCAAAATGTAATGATTTAATTGGATTTCTAAGCAATTTCTAAAATCAAGATTCTGATGTAATTAGACGATCATGTTTAGATTTAGATATTGCTTTGCAAATTCAAGATCAACGTAATACATCTAAAGATATTGACGGACTTGATTTACATAATGAAATAATGTCATACAAAACTCTACACCCAAACGAAGACTCGCCTATAAACATTTTAAATTATATTACAAAAAATAATCTACAGTCTTTGTTTCCAAATTTATTTATAGCTATGAGAATATTTTTGACTTTACCTATTTCAGTAGCTTCAGGCGAAAGAAGTTTATCAAAACTGAAAAAAATTATTTAAGAACGTTTATGTGCCAAGAACGGCTATCAGATTTGGCAATAATTTCAATTGAAAATAAGATTTGTGAAGCCGTTGATCACAATGAAATGATCAATGAACTTGCGTCTGTAAAAGCCAGAAGTGTTTTGTTATAATTTTTGTGTTGTTGTTTTTCTTGTGTTTGATACAAACGTTTAATACTTTTTTAGAATCTAGTTTTTTTAATTCCTTATTCTGTTTGATTGCAAATACCTCTTGTTTCTTTTGTGTAACTTAAAAAAAAAATTGTACGCAGGCGTTTAACCCCCAGGAACGGGCCTGTCTCCAGCTAGTACGTTTATATTTGCTCCTCGTCTATGGGAAAAATTTAGTTTGCCGATACATCAAACACAATCAATTGCGGGAAAAAATCAAAACATACAAAGAAAAATTACAGTAGCAGAAAATTGAAATACTAAATTTTGTATGCGAAGGTAAAAATTGATCGAGAAACTAAGATTGGTTGGGATAAGTGCATACAGAAATTGGACTGTTTCCACTTTAAAGATTAAAAATTTTGTTAAGTGCAATCGAAAATGCGTTGTTATATAACAGTGATGGAGATACAATGTAGATTAACTAAAGTTTCTAAATATGTATTCTCTTAAAAAAAAATTTAATGGCTAGATGCCGCACTTACCCTGGATGACGGAGTAAGTGCGGTTTCAGTTAATATTTTTATATTATTTTGCAATAGTTTTAGTTTGGGTTAAGTACGTTGTTCATATAAAAAAAAAACTGGTGTGGTCACAGGTCTTTCTACATATTTTTTATTTTCAAATTGAAGAAAAACATCCAAGTCAAAAGAATTCAGAAAACTTAGATTTATAATTTTATTTGCTTAAAAGAAATAATAGTAAAAATACTAAGTATAGTCTGTAAAATTTACCATTTTTAAATTTTTTTTATTTGAATAAATAATTGTTAGGAAGAATTCTCTATAAGAAACTAAAAATAATTTAAATAATTTACAAAGGTACAAAATTATATAAGAAAAACTGTTCAAAATGGCGGATACATGGCTTAAAATCAAGCTTAGATTTAAGAAGGTAAACGATCATATGCCGCTAGAAAAGCTCGACTCAAGTAAAGGAACTTAAGTTATTGATTAAAATTCGCAAAAGCGACAAGATAATTAAATTGACTAATCCTTTTTTACACTGTTTTTCAAAATTTATATGCTGTCTGCAGGATGTCTTCAAAATATAGCGAGTGCGTTATAATAGTGACCAAAGAACTACAAAAGTCAATAATAATTTTGGGCGTAAGTAAACGTTTGTTGGATTTTTGAAAAATTTTTTTGTTTTTAAATGAAAACTTCAAAAGTTGAAAAAGCTTTAATTAATATTATCATTTTTCTAAAAGTAAAATTTTGTAAAAAAGAGGAAACAAAAACTAACCGGAAAAAAGGTAATGAAAAAAATTAATTTTGAATTATGTCGTGCATTTAATTATCTTATTAATTACAATTATACTAGAATCATTGTTAGGTTTTTCCAAATGTGTTTCTATTTTGTATGTGCAGATCGAAAGCTTTTTTTATTTGACCTATTGTACCAAAAAAGACAAGAGGAACCGTTTATTGCAACAATAACTTATTATTTTTTGCTAAAACGCATATTTTTACTGTTATGTCGGTACCAAAAATGTCCAATATCAATAAAACTTCATTTTTAACCATTTTCGAATTACAATTTTTATCAAAAATATTTAATTGCATTTAAAAACTAATTTTGGTTGATATTCATATACTTAAAAAAACAAAAATTGTTATTCTTGCATAAACGTTTAATGACAATATCTTAAAAGCTCTCGTATAATAATTTGTAACAAATATTTTTAATTAAATAGTTTTTGAAGAAATGTCGTTCATTAATATGTCAGTGCCATATCAGACGTTTATTATCATTCTTTACTGTCAATTTTTGTATTCTTAAAGGTGAAAAAAGTAATTATACATTTAATTTTTTGGACAACCTAATGATGACTGCGTTTTTTTTAAACTGTAATATTTGTATGATTAAATCGATCTTCTAGAACAGTTTTTGTAGCACTGCCAATAATATATAACATTTCAATGACCACGTCTTAATTAAAACGCATAATTAAAATTTAAACTAAACAAAAAAATACTATAAAACTAACAGTAATTTTAACAGAAACAACAATAATCACAGCAAAACGAAAACATGAAAAGACTTTCAAAACCGTTTAAGTGAAAGCAATATGTTTTATAAGATATCAAAAAGGTAAAAATATATATTTTTACATGATTTTTTCAGGCCGTTTTTTTTCTTGGGGTTTTTTTCCTAAGGTTTTCTTTTTTCTGGTTTTTTCCCCGAGGTTTTTCTTCCGGTTTTTTTTACTGCTGGTATCAAATTGTATTTCTTGTTCTTGTTGTAATCAATTAATATAATACTTTAGATCATTAAAAAAACTTACATTCTATTTTATTAGTAATCGTAAAATTGCAAATTAAAAGTTGTACTGGATATTTAATTTGATTAAAAACGTATATATAATATTGTTATTATTTTATACGAAATGAATAAGGTTTTGAATAGAGAGTACGAAAACGTCAGTTTAAATTCAATCACTGAAAACGTATATTTAGTTTTAATACATAATATAATTAAATAATTACAAAATTACATTACCTGAAATAAACTGAATTTAAGCTAATTCTTAGGATTTAAAATTAATATCAAAATTAAAATGTGTTTAAAGTAGAACATAATTGAATAACTATACTTCAAATTATGTATTTAGTCACCTTAGTAATCTCTTTTTAGTAACTAATAGTGAATACAGCATATTTATAATATTATATATATATTTAAGTAGTTAGAATCGTATAAAAACTAAATATTCATAAAATGCATTACGAATAAAAAAACGATAAGTAGCAACTAAGTAAACTCTTGTAATAAATAAGTCAGTTGTACGTGAGGGTACAATAGGGATTATTAGTTATATAATAAAAGTCTTGGCGCCACTTTACAGTCTTGTAAACGCTTAACATAACAGTCACCGTTAATAAAAAAATAACGTAAGCAGCAGTGTATATTTAAATAGATGTATTTAAAAATTTATTGGAAATATTTTATATGTATTTAATAACGTAAATAAATACAGTTATAACTGAAAAATATTGAAATTTCAAAGCTGCCTGCGTATTTAGCCATTCATTGTTTTGTCACGTACAAAATTTTAAAAACTTTCAAGCACTAATCTTACAAAGAAACCCAAATAAACATTGTAAATAAAAACCCGGTTTAACAACAAAGAACAGCTGAACAGGATTATAGAAATATGCATTGGTTTGCCATGAATATAAGTTTGTATTGTACACTTTTTTTGTGTGTAATTTGAATAGTTGGGTAAAAAAATGACTTTAGGAAAAAAACAGGAAAGAAATTTAATAAACCTTTTCACAAATTTTCTAAATATTGGTGGCTTACTAGTTCAATATTGAATTAACAAATGTGTTTTACCTACCGTTTATCATCACTTTAAAAAGTACGGTATTCTAATTACATTTTTATAACGTACGTGTGTCAACGATATTCATTTATTGGAACATGCTTGACTAAAGCAAGAACTTTATGGTTAAATGCGTTAATATATAAATTTATTTATTATTTATTGTGTAATTTATATAAGGTAATCGCAAGAACGTATTAAAGTCTTTTTAATTACAACATTTTTTCGTTTTGTGACGTTTACTTATGTAAAAATACACTTTCTATAATAAAAAACATCAATTTTTCATATAGTTTTACCTTTTTAATATCTTATAAAACATATGAAATCTGCTTCGTTTTGTTGTTATTATTGTTGTTTATCTGTTTACTGTTCGTTTTATAGTGTTTTTTTTTAGTTTAAATTTTACTTATGCATTTTAATGAAGACGTGTTCATTGAAAGGTTATACATTCTTGGCAGTGCTACAAAAACTATTGTAGAAGATCGATTTATAATACGAATATTGCAGTTTAAAAAAAACAGCGCAGTCATTTTTGTGTTGTTTAAAATACAAAAATTGACAGTAAAGAATGATAATAAACGTGTGATGTGGCATTGTATGTAGGTAAACATATTAATCAACGACATTTGTTTAAAAACTGTTTAATTAAAAATGTTTGTTACAAATTATTATACGAGAGCTTTTAAAATGATGAGTTGATAGAGAAACCTCTTTTCAGTTTTAAATTAAATACAAAAACTGTTCAAAGTGACCACCTCGAGCTCGGATGCAAGAATCCAATCTTCTCCTCATTGACTGGCGAAATCTCTTAAAAACACCAGGATCGGTTTTAATTGAGTTGCACCCAGCAATGATTCGATTTCTTAAGTCTTCTACGTTTTCCAATGGAGTAGCGTACACCAAGGACTTCAAATTGCCCCACAGGAAAATCCAGGAGATCCGGGAATCGTGCAGGCCATAAGTGAGGTTCAGCTCGGCCAATCCAGCGATTTTCGTATGCTTGTGTTAAGAAATCATGAGCTACTTGACTAAAGTAGGCTGGTACGCCATCGTGCATATACCACATTGCATCTCTAATTGCTAATGGTACGTCCTCCAGAAATCCAAAGAGCGTGTTTTCCAAAAAGTTGCGATACACCTCTCCGGCAAGTTTTCCTGGTAAAAACACCGGTTCAATTAGGCAGTCACCCACAATCCGAAGCCAAGCGTTCAAAGAAAACTGATGTTGAAAACAACCTTCAACAATTTCATGTGGATTTTCGTCACACCATACATGGTTATTATAGAAATTCCGTATTGCATTTCTTGAAAAATTTGCTTTATCGGTGAACAGAATCAACATCAGGAGTTGAGGGATTTGAACCATTTTGTGCAAAAGCCATTGACAGAATGCAATGCGAGGAGAAAAATCAGCAGGAAAAAGTGCTTGAATGCGTTGTATATGGAATGGATACAAAAAATTTTCCTTCAGAATGTGCCAAATAGTCCCATTACTTACATCCAAAGCGTCAGCAATTTTTCGAGTAGAAGTACCTCGATCTTCTTCAATCATGTCTAGCACATCCTCTTCCAGCTCTACCGTTCTTGCTGTCCTTGGTCTTCCTGATCCTCCACTTTGTGCCTTTTTCATAAAGACGCCGATAAATACATTCGAAAGTTTTTCTATCAGGAGCAATACCGTCAGGAAATCTTTCAGTATACAACCGCCTAGCTTCTAATGCATTTCCATCAGCAAGTCCATAAATGTAGTGCATGTCGGTCATCTCGGCATTCGTGTAGCGATTCATGATAAGGAGCTATGTCATCCTCTGTCAGTGAATAAAACAGGACCGTTTAAAAATATTTTTGTCCGCATAATAAATGGATATGCAATAAAATGTTTTTTTACTAAAAAACGGTACGTCGTACGATAAAAAGAGAGCTTTTTTCTTCACAATTGAACAAAGAATAAAAACATATTTTTATTTTTAGAGAAATCAGCGGCGTCCTATTTTTTTTAAATACTTAGCCTGTGACGTGCCAATACGCGCGGAACTGCTACGACTAAAACATCGTGTTGTATTGCAAAGTATGTGTCTCTCACAGCTATTAACACGCCTAAAATTTTATTATGATATCTCAATCCGTTTTGGAAAAATCTGATCGGTAACGAAGCGTTTGCGGAACTATGTTTATAGAATTTTTTTGTATAAAATGACCTGGGCAATCACCCTCTTTAATATTGCCGCATATTTTTTAAACACCCTCTATATTTGCTCGGCTGCTTTTGGATCGGCTTACGTGCCGTCCTTTGTTAGGGGTCTAAATTTTTGGAACACCAGGTGTTTCATCAATATGATAATCAAAATCTACTTTGCTACGTAACATTCGCGATGGTAAATTATTCAGGTCTGCGACATCTTCATCTCCATCTTTCTCGTCTGTAATGTCTCTATATTGGGGAGGAAATATTACATCGCCAAAAATTTCTTTGTCTTCTTCTTCTTATAAGCTCAACAAGTTCGTGAAGCTTGAGCCTAAAAAATAATGGTTATAACATGTTCTATATGAACATGCACAATAGTAGCGTTCGACAGTTACAAATGTCAGTTCAGTGTCAGAATAAGACAGATACAGCTACCTACAATCGATGCACCTGGAGGTGACACTGGGAATTGACGGGTTAAGTTTAAGCAAGCGTAAAATCCATATTATTTTTATGCGATTATTGCTTGTAACCGTTTTATTACAAATGTTAAATATTTAATAACAAACTTTTTGGAGGTATTTTTCGGGATTTCATTCTTGATGGTTTTTTCTCTAAGGTTTTTTTACGGATCTTTTTTTCCGTGATTGCTTTCCAGTCCCGCGCCGTACATAATGTCTGTTTTTGAAACTGTAGTTTTTTGTTGTTTTACAGACTTTATAGTGATGTGTTTTGTGTTGTTTATTTGAGACGTTGAAACATTTCCATTTTTCATGAATAATTTGTCAATTTGTTTACTTACGTATTAATTGGATACTAAATTTTGCCGAATAAAAGAAAAAGAGAGAAAGAACTGGAAAACCATGTCAAAATAACGCATTTTTTTAAAACCCGAGTCTACTTTGCCAAATATTAATAATAACAATAATACAGCTGAATCCCAATATTCTGAACCTGTACATGAAACAAGTATCAGCAGCAGACAAGAAACTGATCTTCTAGAAAGCAATCCCTCAACATCTTCAAGTTCCGCTGATAACGAGAAATCAACACTTTAAAAAATTACCAGAACGAAAAATATGAGTCAACTTTCGAAAGATGCTGCATTTTTAATGGCAGCGATTTGAAATCTGTTCGCCTTAGTGATGAATCTGGTTACAATGACTGGCAGCATTTAAGTGAACATTTAAACATTTATGAAAAAAGCAAGTTACATATTGAAAATGTTCTAATATTGCGAGATCTTTCTAACCGTTTTAATAAAAATGAAATAATTTATTCTGAAATTCAAAATGTAATAAACAGAGAAACTAAATACTGGCAAACTGTTATAGAAAGAATTTTCTACGTGATTCAGTTTTTAGGTCAGCAAAATTTAGCTTTTCGTGGACGTAGTTGTTTGAGGAAAACAATGGTAACTTTTTAAAATGCATAGAAATGATTTCCAAATTTGACCCAATTATATCAAAACATACAAAACGCTCTCAAATAAACGCTCACAAAAACTATCTCGGGGATAAAATACAAAATGAAGTAATCAACTTGATTGGTGAAAATATCAAATACAAAATTTTAGAACTATTAACTAATAAGGCAAAATATTATTCCATATTGTTAGACTGCACTCCTGACTCTAGTCACCAAGAACAAATTTCAGTTTGTATAAGATTTGTTAATTTAAAGAGTACGGGAATTAGTATAAAAGAACATTTTTTATTATTTTGTTCTATAGATGATGTGTCAGGTGAAGGCTTGACAAAATTTATTTTGTCCACGTTAGTGAAAAAAGGCTTAAATATCAACGATTTGTGGGGTCAGGGTTACGACAATGGGGCAAATATGCGTGTTAGGCACCATGGTCTACAAAAAATATTTTGGATTTCAATTCGCGAGCTTTCTTTGTTCCTTGTTGCAATCATATCCTAAATTTAGTCGTCAATGATGCCGCAAAATCGAATACTTTGAGCATTAATTTTTTTTCTTTAGTTCAAAAACTGTTTGTATTTTTTTCAGCGTCTACTAACCGCTGGTTAACAAATTTAACTTTAAAACATTTATCGGATACTCGATGGTCTAGTAGAACAGATGCTTTAAGGTATCAACTTGGGGAGGTTTATGATGCTCTGTTTGAAATAAGCGAAGGAAACTTTGAAACTAACGTAAAAAAATTGACCATCGTTGGCCAAAAAATTGCAAAATTTTCAGTTCATTTGGTTCTTATATTGTAGTATAATATTTTAAGTAAAGTTAACATTGTTAGTAAAATTATTCAAAAACCGAACTTTGATGTTGCTCAGTGTTGTAATCATTTAAATAATTTGAATAATTTTTTGAAAGCTAATATCGCTCCGATAAAGGTTTTAATGATATATTGATTGATGCTAAAGAAATAGCATCCAGCTTACACATAGAACCTAAATTCAAAAAACAGAGGTCTAAGATCGCGAAAAATAAAAAAAAACAATTTGATTATGAATGTGGCGATGAATCGATCCACGACGAAACTTTCAAGTTAAAAGTTAATTGTTTTTTTAATGCTTCAGATGTAATCATAACATCAGTGGATGAGAGATTCCAATTACTTTCTTCTTACTCTAATAATTTCGCGTTTCTATAGAATATTGATAAATTTCAAAATTATTCTGAAAACGAACAATTATAGAATTATGTCAAAAAGTTAAAAATTTATTAAACGACAAAACTCGCAATAAACGAGACATAACTGCCGTGGAACTTGTTAAAGAATTGCAATATTTACAAAATTTTGATAAAAAAGTTATTACGTCTCCAGAAGAAAGTTTAAATTATATAACAATTAACAACTGAGTGGATTCTTTTTCTAATACGAGCTTAATACTTTGTATTTTATTAACAATGCTGGTTTGTTGCTAACGCAGAACGATCTTTTTCAAAACTCAAAATAATAAAAAACCGCAAAGTAATCTTACTATCATTTCAATAGAAACGGACCAGCTAAGAGAATTAGACACCGAAGATTTAATTAAACAATTTGCAAAAATTGTTAGATTATATATATTTCTATTTTTTATAAGTTTATAATTATGTTATGTACCTCAATGAAAAAATACTTGTTGCTTTCCGGTTCCCGTGTAATTCAAAATATTCATTACATATATTCAACTTTATAATTAGAACATTTTAATCATAAAGGTGAATCAAATAAACCAAATCAGTTAATAAGAACTTTTTAGCAACACTTTATTCACTATATTGAGTAAATGTAAAAGTGTTGCTAAAAAATTACTCACTTATACCATAAATAGCTATTTAATATTCTTAATGAAATTTCTCTAAAGTTTATTTATGTAAAATTATACTTTCTATAATAAAAAAATCAATATTTAGGATATTTTTAACTTCTTAATAGTTTATAAAATTCTGCACCTTTTTTTGTCATTTAGCAGAAACCGAAATTTTTTTAATTAACCTTAAAAGACCGAATAAAAATCAATTAAAAAGTGATTTTATGTAATTTTTTTGAACTTTCTAATTCTTTTTAATTTAAACTTGAGGAATTTAATCTCTCAACTAGACTTACCAATAATTGCAATTATTTGTAAATAGTTATTAAATGAGATCTTAAAAGTTGAAAAAATTTTGATACTCAATGTCTCTAGAAATAAACTTTTCACATTGTTTTTTTTTTCTAGAAATACAAAATATCCGGAATAAAAATCACCGATAACAGTATACACTAATAAGGAAATATTTTTTCCCAAAATCGTTTTAAAAACAACATTTTCCTGCTTAATAACGCACAGAAAAATTGAATTTTCAAATACTGTAAAGACTTTACAAGACGTAAAATACTTTGTAACTATAGTTGCCAACAAAATTGAAAACTTCATTTTTGTGGAATTTGTAAGAACAATTTCTAAAATTTGTAAATTTCGTCTTTTTTTTTACGATTTTCGGAAAAATTTAATATAAAACACGTCAGTAAAATCTCTTACTTGACAATACTTGACACAAAGTGTCTCGTATTTCAATTTAGCTCTTCTCCAGTAATGTGAAATTTTTCTGACTTTTATGTAAATAACTATTACATCAAAAAGACAATGTTTTAAAAAATGTTTTTCAACAGATTTAATGAAAAAATATATTTTTGAGTTTTTTTGTGTATTTGTTTGTTTTTAAAATTTGTTTTGATTCTCACGGTGTGTACAGTTATACAGCAAAAGCTTTCGTATTGACGGCAAGTTTTATTGGACCTATTGTGTCAAAAAGGACAGGAGGAACTGTTTATTCCAACAATAACTTATTTACAAAGCGGCATTTTATTATTCTAACGGATATTTTTACTATGGAGACCAAAATAACTGTTTGATATCTGTATCTATGGATAATTGAAAAATGTCATTATTTTTGCATTATAATTTTTCTCAAAAGTATTTGGGTAATTACATTAAATTTTGAATTTCAACTACTTTAAAAAAAGAAAAAAATTTAGTTACATAACACTATTGTAACTGCATATGTAATTGCATATGATGATAGCACAGAATAAAGAAACTCTATTCTGTGATTATAGTATGAAATCACTTATATTATTTGTTACTTTGTTCAGTATGTATTGTATTCATTTTTTTGTACTTAAAATTATTTTTTATTGTTATCATTTTTAAACAATATTTTTGTGCACAATGGATATGTAATTATGCGTTTTCATAAAAGGGAATTATATATAATGCATGAAGTGAGCACATTTGAATAATATTTTAATCTTTTGGGTTGCTAATACCTGCGACTAACCCATTAACTAGATGCGGTTTCTAATCACTGTAGGTACACACAGGTAATGTGCCCTATTCTTTTATTACCCTTTAACATATTTTGGGGTCGCATTGTTTAAATAACCGTTAAGTTTTTAGTTGTCAGTTTCCAGACAAAATTTTGTTTTTTTAATACGATTTCCTTATGTTTTATATTTAAATCGATTTGTCTAAGCCGCCTATAACGTCCTTGCTTATAACGATCCGTCGAATATAACGAACCATTTTTAGCGGTTCCAAACAAAGTTCCATAAGAACATACAAAGTTACGTCGCTTATAACGAACCCGTATGTAACGATATTTCGGTTATAACGTTCTTAAAAAGATTACCTCACTACAATAAGGAAACATAAAATCCAAAAATTTTACCTCGAAAAACGTTAGGTACTTAGGTAAAACCTATTGTTTACGTAATCCTTTAATGAGCTGTTCATCCGGCTTAAAAACATACCTTATTTAAAGAATTTAAAGATGAAAAATTTATAGAAGATACTTAAATTGAAATTGTGCGAGAATTGGAAAACAGTAAAACTCAAAGTGAAGTGTGTCGAAAACGCAATTTGAGTAAATCTACAATTGCAACAATTTGGAAAAATAAAGATTAGTGCTTTTAATAGTGAAAGTGTTAAAGTTTAAAAAATAGAAAATCGGTACATGATGACGTTGATCAAGTCTTATTTAAATGGTTTTGTCAATACAGACAGAATAACTGTACATACAATTACTGGTGCAATTTTACAAGCAAAGTCGGAGGAAATCTCGAGTCCTTAAACCAAAAGTTTCATATGTCCTTCCAGTGGCGGGCACAGGCTATGGCCCTGTCGGTGGCTGCGGTGAGGTCCTCCATGGTGCATTTTTCGTCGAGGAGTCGGCAGATCGGAAGATGTTCCATGGTCTGTTTTTCCCCGCAGTCGCATAAATCGCTGTCGCTAGAGTACCCCCATTTGGTCATGTTGACTTTGGATCTGCCAGTTCTAGTGCGTAGGCGGTTTAGGCTTTTCCACGTAGTCCAGTCCAGATCACCGCCAGCGGGTAGGTGTTCTCCCACTTCTAGGCTGGTACCGTCGATTGCGTCGGTGTTTTTAACGCGTTCGCGCCATGAATCCAACCTCGCTGCTTTAGCTGTTGAGTCCAGGGGTTTCTCGGGTATGAAGCTTTTTCGGGATTTTAGGCGTTTGTCGACGTTGGTATGGCCGTACAATGGATGTCTGGGGTCCTCTAGTTGTCTCAGTTTTTCCCGCCTACTCGCTACATTTCTTCTTATGTCTGGTGGAGCAATACCGGCTAATAGGTAGAGGCTGTTGATGGGTGTCGGTTTCAGGCATCCCGTGATGTAGCGACAGCTCTCGTTGAGCACCGGGTCGAGTTTTTTGGCATGAGATGACCGCTCCCAAACTGGGCACGCAAATTCTGCTGTGGAGTAGCAGAGTGCGAGTGCAGTAGAGCGCAGGGTGGTCTGGTTGGCGGCCTACTTGGTGTTGGCCAGTTTTCTGAGGATATTGTTCCGAGCGCTGACTTTCCCCTTCGTCTTTTCCACGTGGGCCCTATAAGTCAGGGTCCGGTCGAGGACGACTCCGAGGTACACTGGGTTCTGGTGGTGTTCTATTTCCGTACCATTCCAGGTGATGCGTAACTTCCGGTTTGCTTCCCGATGGCGCAGATGGAAAGCAGTTACCTGTGTTTTGGTCGGATTTGGTCTCAGGTAGTTCTTGCTGTAGTAGGTTGAGAGGTTCGATAGAGCAGATGTAAGGACTCTCTCGATGGTGGTGAACTCTTTCTCCTGTGCTGTGACGCACAGATCGTCAGCATATAAGAAGCTCCTGCAATTAGGGTGGATGGGCTGATCGTTGGTGTAGATATTGAAGAGGGTCGGTGCTAGCACACTTCCCTGAGGGAGGCCGTTCTGTTGCCGTCTCCAGCGGCTCTTCTGCTTACAGAGTTAGCTTAAAGATGATAACGAGTTTGTTTGTAGTAGAAGTTGCGAAGCAGCAACTGTGAATGAAGATATGATTAATGACTGGTTAAAGAACAAATCATTAAAGGCAATTTTTCTGACGACATTTTTAATGCGGACGAAGCAGAATTATTTTTCAAATTTACGCAAAGTACATTTAAAATTTTAAAGTGAAAAATGTCTGGGCGGAAAATTGTCCATGGAACGAATAACAGTTCTCGTTTGTGCCAATTTATCAGGTACAGAAAAACGCAAGCTCTTAAGTTATTGGAAAATCTAAAAATTCAAGATGTTTTAAAAATTTGAAAAGTCTCCCAGTGAGCTATACTGCTCACCAAACAGCTTGGATGACTTTCAGACATTTTTACAAATAACTTGCGTAAATTGAATCTTGAGTTACATCGAAAAAAACGAAATGTTTTATTGCTCGTCGACAACTGCGCAGCGCATTCTGACGTTAGAAATTTAAAAAACATTAAATTGGTCTTCTTGCCAGCGAATACAACGTCGAAACTTCAACCAATGGATCAAGGTTTTATACACAGCCTAAAATGCCATTACCGAAAGCTTCTTCTTTCGAATGTTGTAAATTGCTTGGAAAATAAAAAAAGAACTTGACATAACTGTACTAAATGCAATAAATTTTATCCACAGAGCCTGGCACCGTGTGAATCCTCAAACGATAACAAATTGTTTTCATCACGCTGGGTTTCTGGAAAACGTTGAAACTGCAACATCAGAAATTGATGTTGATGATGACTTACCATTGTCAGAATGGATTAAAACGATTAATACGATCAGGCCCGTTCCTGGGGGGTTAAGCGCCCGCGTGCAATTTTTTTGTGCGCCTCTATTTTAAAATAAACAAAACATCTTATGTTTACAACAATTTATTTATTGACGTTAGGCAAAATAAACAAGAAGTATTTACATACAAAAACACTAACGTTCTAAAAAAATTTTTTTTAAAGAATATGAGGTTTTGCAATAAAACAAAATAAAGAATTAAAAAAAACTAGATTCCAAAAAAATATTAAATGTTATATTTAAATACTTAACGTTGTATCAAACACCAGAAAAATAATAACACAAAAATTATAACAAAACACGCCTGGTTTTTACAGACGCAAGTTCATTGATCATTTCATTGTGATCAACGGCTTCACAAATCTTATTTTCAATTGAAATTATTGCCTAATCTGATGGCCGTTCTTGGCACATAGACGTTCTTAAATATTTTTTTATAAGTTTCAGTTTTGAATAACTTCTTTCGCCTGAAGCCACCGAAATAGGTAAAGTGAAAAATATTCTTGATTTTGGAAATTGCTTAGAAATCCAAATAAATCATTGCATTTTGCTATTCCTTCAAAACGTCTTTGTAAAGACTGAATTGTTGTGTCTAACGTTTGGAAATAAAAATTGACTTTAAGTTTTTGTTTTGGATCTAAAACAGATTTATCTGTACCTGCTTTACATCATTCTTTTTTGCTATGCTTATAGCTTCATTTATAAAAAAATCAAAATCTTCATCTGATCGTTTTTTAGTAAAATGAATAATAAGATTTTCAATTTTTTTGACATTCATTTACATTTAAATTTTGATTTTGAAGCAATTTACTAACTATATTAATGTTTGTTAGGATATCGTACCACATTACAATAGAACAAATAAATTTAAAAGTTTTGATTTAATAATGACCGTGTAGCATGTTTAGTATTCATGCCTCTCGAAGTATCTTCGGTTAAATAATGTAAAGCTTTAGAAATTTCTAATAACTGATATCTTAGAGGGCGATTATAGCTTTGATTCTGCTTTCACTTCTTGTTTCGCTTAGGTACTGATTTCAAAGTTAAATTTAGCAGATTCTCTTTTAAAATGTTCCACCTGTACGGCGAAGCAGAAAAGAAACTGCTATAATAATAATTTTAAAAAAAAATCAAGTCTCATATGAAATTTTAGCTGCATCATAATTAGTTAAATTTAATGTGTGAGCTGAACAAGACACAAACATTGCTCTGGCGTTAATATGCTGATTTTGAGCTTGAAAACCTACATGCTTGCTATTGACATATCCCTGACCTATCTTACAAAAATCTACTTCAAATTTTGGCAATATTTTTTCTTTTAAAAATTTAAAAAGTCCTTCCCCTGTAGTATGCGTAACTTTAAAAAAAACCTAAAAAATGTTCTCTAATTTCAACTGCATTTGAGGAACAATAAACGAATCGTATTATAAAAGTAAGCTGCTCTACATGGCTAGCATCGGGACTTTCATCCAAAATTATTTTTTGACAATAAACTAATTAATTCATTTTGAAAATGATTTCCTAAATAATGAGGTATATTTTGATTTAATTCCTTAGACTTTTGAACATTATTTACATGCTCCATTATAATTGGATCAAATTTAGCCAACATTGCAACTAATTTCAAAAAATTGCCATTGTTGGATTCGTAAAGTTTATAGCTGTCGCCTCTAAACGCTAAATTTTGACCAGCTAAATACTGCACTATACAAATCATTCTTTTAATAATTGCACGCCAACGTTTTTTTTCGAATTCAAAATGTTTTTGTTGCTCTTTATCACTGGTGCATTCTTTAACTAAACGTAATTTCAATTCGTGCCATTTTTGAGCGCTCTTCAAATGTTCTATGCTATTTTCGGGAAATATTAACAGATAAATGCCGCCAAATAGAGTGACCAGAAATTAATTTATGTGACTGCGTACTAAATACTTGACAAAAAATACAGAATACTGCATTAATTTTTTTAGAATATACTAACCAGTCCCTATTCACTTTTTCACCGTTTGGTAACTTTTGCATATATTGCGTGGCTGAAAATTTTCTTCCAGTTTCATCAACAGGAAAGTTTTCTATAATCTGCACAGCGCTTTTTGTCACAATCACTTCAATTAAACGGTGACTTAATAGATTAGGCCTTGTAGCGGGATCAGCAAAATCAATATTTTTAATAGGCACAGTACCTTCTTCATTATTGCTTACCGAGTTGTTTATTTCTGAATTAAGTGACATGCGCACCAGAAGTGAATGACTGTTGATTATCAATAACCAATGGCTTTGGAACAAGCTCGACATTTGATAGAGATGAATTCGAAGTAAAACAATTAAGTTTTAAAAACTTTGTTAAAAATCTATTTAGTTTTTCCTTTTTTGCGCTCTTTTCCAGTCTGAGTTTTTTATATTGAGCTCCGGATAATTTCTATCTACTGCCGTCACTCATTGCTAGATAGAAAAAACATTAAATACAAAAAATAAAAACTATCCAATTATGATGTGGTGTCACCACTCTCAACATAACAACACCCAACATTTAGAATTATGTTATTTTATTCATTCTTATTATATGATATAAATGAGTTAGTAAAATTATTTAATGTATTTTTATAAATATTGATTTGTAATACTTACTTGTAACACTTTATTTACAGTCTCACAATATTAGTTTTGAAAATAAATCAATTTCTCAAGAATACAAGTTTCACGATTTTAAAGTTCAGTACAGTAAAGAAATACTGAAAATAAAATGAAGATCTCTTCTTTTCGTGTTAGGCGTATTTTTAAGGTGGGTCCAGAAGGTCTTGACCCACCCCAGACGTTAAGAAACTAATGAACAAACAACACATTCATTAAGAGATAACAAAGGAAAATAATATGTAATGCAGCTACAATAAAACTTGCGGTTAAAACAAATCGCAAAATTCCGAACACAATTCTGCGTTTTGCAATATATGCTACATATCAGTTTACATATACTTGTAATTTGTAATATAAATCATTAAAAGACCAAGTAGAGCAGGAAATAACATATTTCCGAAGCGGCAAATATTAGAAAATAAATTATTATACGCAGCTTTATAATTTCAACTAGGTACAAAGAAACGGTTTATGTTTAAAAGACATGATAATATTATCTGTCGGTCCACCTCTTGCACTTGTTTCTGACACCATTAAATAAGAATATGATACCATTGATACCCCAGTCGGTTACCGCTTTGCTAGAATGCTTTCTTTATCTGGCGGCTGGCTGTAAATAAAGATAAAACTATGTTTTTAGATTTGGAAACAATTAGTCGTTCTATAGTGTTGGCGCCGATTACAAAAGGTAAAGTAATGGTATATTGTACTTATTCATGAATTGAATAAAATTATACAAAAATGTTGAACTTCTCCAGTGGAAGATTCTAGCAGTGGCGGCTGGTGATCAATCATACAAGAGGGCCATTTAAAAAAAACACAATGATTGCAAAAAGGCTAAAAAACATTCTTACAGTAACGTGATTTATATTTAAGATCAATTATGTTTAAGATTTAAGATATTCGTCTATAATTACAATTACCAAAATAATCAATAACAAGCTCATTCAAATTTAAAATGATTTTTCAATGCTTAGCATAGAAATGCACATCTTTCTTGTCTCATAGTATTGCCAATTGCGTAGAAATGTTTGAATTTTTTTTAACACAGAGAAATATCGCTCTCTTTCCACTGTAGTCATATGTAAAGTCAATCAATTGTTTTATTTAATATATGTTTCTATTTTTAGTTTTTACAAACTTTTTCATTATAGTCTTTAATTGACCTCACAATTGGTTTTTACTTTTTCTTTTAAATGCTATAAATCCGTAACATTATTTTTACAACATAATGATTAATTCATCATCTGAAAACAGTAAACATAAAACACTAAAATCTATTATTTATTTCAAACCCATAAATCCAATCTAACGAATCAAACACAGATTCTTTAAAATTACTATAAACTTCTTTATTTTTATGTTTACTGGTTGATCGAATTTGAAGTAAAGACTGAGGACAAGCATTTAATTTAAATTCTAGATGTGTAAACAATTATTAGTTATTCATTTTTTAACGTCTTGTACCACAGTTATTATGAAACAAAAACGATAATTCGTCCCTTACAAATGAATATTATCGATCAACTAAGAAAATCGACTGCAAAGTTTGTCATATGTGATAAAAAATCTGTATTTAACACACACGTGCTGCGAAGATAACGATAGATGACGTAATTCACGTAAGCAATCTAAGCATTGCACTCAAAGATAATTGCACTATTACTATTATCTTTGGCGTAGGCGGCCCGGCTGAAAATCGTGCGAAACCATTTAAACATTTACTTATCTTCTTTTCTAATTCGCATAAAATTGTATTGTGTGTCTCACTCTTGATTACAATAACTACCATCGTAATATAATGTAAATGCTGGGACAAGTACGTGTCAGCCTCGGGTAAATTCGTAACCTTTCGCTGATAATTTGATTTAAACGCAAATTTTCTGTAATTTTAAAGCAAATAAAATACCTTTCTTATTCATTTTTGGAGGGTCATTGACCAAATGACCTAATAGAGAAGCCGCCACTGGATTCTAAATACGCCACTAATTGCCGCAAATGTAAAATAATACCAAAAATCAAAATAAGTGTTAAACAAGCCGACATCATAGACTCAAAGAAAAACGGTAGCCTGTTACTTCTGATGGTTTTTCGAAGACGAAAATAATATAATGTGCGATACTATTCATTACAAGAAAATTTATAGGAAAGTTATTATTATAAGAGTGAATATAATATTTTTTTGTATTGTGTTTGCTATATTGAATAAAAAATCATTGGATAATGTATTTCTTCTTGCATAGATAACTTCTATGTTACATGATACGCACCCAATTTGCCGCTCTTAATGTTTGCCGCCTGCGTGCGGGACATTCGCTGCAAAAAATTCTAAAGCAAGTGAAATCAGTAAAGAGCGGATAGCAGGGCAAGAAAAAATACCAAAAAAGGTAGTATAAAAGGCATATTAAACCTGCCACAAAGGCAATAAAAAAGGCACAAATATCTATTAAAACTTACAGTTAATTTTTTTGTTTTACAATGTTTATTAAGTGCTATTATTTTTCCAAGCACAAATCAAATATTTTTCAATAATTTGACCAAGAAGCTGTTGCCTTTTATCATTTAAAATATTTTTATAGAAGGAAAAAGTTCTTTCGACATCACGAGATGTTAGTAGAGCAAATTTTAATGCCGATGTTTCTGTTATTGTTAAATATATTTTCTGTTGATGCTACATGACCTCCCCTTTTTGAATTTCAGTCAGTTGCTTAAAGAGGTCAAAGGAAGGGTTTTTTGATGTGACGGAATCCAATTTTTGATTAATTTTTCTTCCTATAATCTCTGGTCATGCTCTTATAATTGCTCTTATTCTTTCGAATGTAGCGAAAGATTCGGTCATTGCGGTTTCGCTTTTTTCTAGTTTCTTTAATTCGTCAGGAATGCCGGAAAAGTGTGTTTTTATAAAAAACTAGTCCTTTCTTCGTCATTAAAAGCTTTTTGAGATTTAGCAGAGGCCGTCACGTCAAATAATGCAACCACCTGAAGTAAGACAATTCAATTAATGTATAAGATAATGTCAGATTATAGTATGAACTGTACCTCTTTAATTTTTTCAAAATGTGTGGCATAAAAAATGCAAGCAGATAACCAAGTTTCCTATCTTGTTATGATAGGTTCCGCTGGAAGTTTTTCTTTATAGGCCTTTACTCGTAATGGCGCTTTCACAAAAACCTGAAACAAGATCCAATAATCAAAATGAGAATCTAATATGTTAGAGATTTTTCCTTTTTTGGTGGCAGAAATTAACTTGTTTACTATTGCAAACTCGTCTCTAATGAATTCATACACCCTATGTATTCCATGTGCTAGACAAGTTAAATGTTTTAAATTCGCACAAAATATTTCTAATGCCTGAGCGGATTTGATCATACAAGGTTTATACGCCATTGGGATACAGAAGTCTTACAAACATAAAATTATATAATTGTAATTAATAGATTGGATTATATTAATCAATCATTTAAAAAAACTTACGTAAACATAGAAAAAAATTGCAATTGTTTTGTGATTAGTCTGTGGAATTTCTTTGGATGCTAGCAAATGAGCTTTTTCTGGTTCTAGTTCAGACAATTTACCAATTACAAATTTTGTTATATATCGACCTCTGCAATCGGTTGTTTCATCAACCGATGTAAAAATGTAATGGTCCCCAATGTCATTCCTTATTGTCTGTATTTTCTATAAAAGGTAAACCAGCATTTTGAAAACTATTAATACTTTAATTAAACTGCTTACTGATTGGTAACATACGTCTAAACAATTTTTCTCAAAGTTGATTCATGTGTAACAACTTGTTCGGTGTATTTTTCAAGGAAATTGCGAAAATTAATATTATCAAGTTTTTTTAAGAGGAATTAGAGCCGACACCAATGCTTCGCATAAATCTAGAGCAAAAGTTGTTGATGGGCTAGGTTTATTCTGTTGAACTTCTATAACGTTTTTTAACAATGGTTGTTTCATAGTTTTTTTAAAATATTTTTTAAATGTAAACCACTACCCAAGTGTTGTTTTACATAGTACTTTTTAGTAGCACCGATCTAAAATAATACATATACTAGTAATTAAAAGCATTTAAATTAAGATAACACAAACTTACTGATTTTAAACAAACTTGACAAAAAAGGTTTTCCCCGTCGGTTGTAAAATTATTGTCCAATTTACTCCACTTGTTATAATTTTCAAATTTTGATTGTTTATTAGGTGCCATTTTTTAAACTTACTCACAGCACAACAGCAATATCACACACAGTGTCAAAATATCACAGGTATTTATAACAAAGAATATTTTAGTCATGTGTCATTAAAGGAATTCTACCGGACAGAATTAAAATTATCTATATTTGTTTGCTTTACTTAGGTAATGAATAGACCTATAAAATATGATTCATTCCGAAATCTTTCTGGTTTTGTAAATAGTGTTCTGTTAAGCCTGTCATTGTACATAATCCTAGTATAAATTCTTACAATAGTTCTTCTCTATAAGCAGCTTTTGTATTTAATGTTTTCTGGAAATTATTGTTTAACAAAACATGAAAATCCCTGTTGTTATTTATAGGTTCGTGGTAAGACCTTTTGTGCAAAAAATGTTAATTATATTATTGTACGTAATTTAAGTATAATTCTGTAATGCGTTATTGTCATCTACCTATTAAAACACTGTTTACACAAACTTTTCAAAACTATATGTAAAAAGGCAATATAAAATAATACTCTTTAAAAAATCAAAAAAGACAAAAAGTTACACAAAAAGGCAAAATAGGCAGGCTCCAGGCATTTGCCTGATTGTGCGCTCTTTAGATGATAATGAGGATGACGAAGAATATGATGAAGCAGAGATGGACATACCGGCGATTATAAGTGCGCAGGAAGCATTTGATAAACTCAAAGAAATTTGGTGTTTTCTACAATTTTCGAATGTACTTCAGACTATTTTAAGTAGTTTCGCGAAAGTAGAAAATTGCGTTGATAAGTTGTATTGGGCCACAAAACTTAAACAAAAGGATTTTTTTAAATACAATGTTTTACTTGGGTTCATATAAGTATATGTATGTAGTTTTTTTAAATAAACATATAAATCTTATGATCACCGTTTATTGCGAACTTCGTTTATAACGTACCTACTAGTATTTATTAAAGTGTCTTGTGGTTCGTTATAATCGGCTTAGACTGTATTTAATTTTTTTGGTGAAGTCGAAAAGATTCTAACATTTTAAGTAGATGACATTTATCAGTAGAGAAAGTTTTGAAGCCTTCATCTTTTTTATGTTCTTTACTAACTAGATTATTATAAAACTGTAATTAGAAAATGAATAAACGTTTGATTTATTATTATAAAATTGACATTTAGCAGCTCAGTATTTACAGAAGGGTATCTCAATGTTATAAATTGACGTCGCGAAATACTTAACCTTTTAGGGTTAATCTAGGTGTAATTGCAAACAATTCAATGTAAACTTAGCTTTAAATTTATTTTTCAATGCGGCGCAAGTCTTGTTGCGACTGCGCAATATGTGAAAACCAGCTGTGCTATTTACATTTACTCTTACCACAGAACACGAAAATTTGACGAGGTATTTACAATTTTTTAACGAATTCCGTTAATCAAATTATGTAACGTTTTTATCCAAATTGTTTGTCAAGTTTGATAACCCCAATTTAATTATCTAACTGTATCGAGTATTTTCGCAATGAGTCATCGTGCTTTGTTAACTATGTTCTCTCTTATCTGTACTTTTTTAGGACGACCGTCTTTGTCATTAAACGACCATGTCTTTGGGAATTTCTGCGAGATTGAAATACCCTAAGAAGCATGAGATTGTCAAATCACACAGTCAATCGCAAATTTTGGCTAACAAACTACGACAAGATGGTGTTATGGGAACAGGTAAGCCTTTATCGCTTTTCAGTTTTTGTTGTTAACCGGTTACTTTTACAGTCGAAAACGTAATGCAAGCCGTAGATCAGGTTGCCGCACAGCTGGCATCAAAACACATCGATCCGAATATCTCATACAAAGATAACATTATCAACTTGTGTCAACACTTAAAGGTAAGTACCGATTCATCACTGTATTTATTAATAGGTGGGTTTTTGTTTACTCTAAAATGAGAAATTTTTAATAACCATATTTGCCTAAGTATAAATAGTACTTACACAGTCATAAGCATGTAAAGATAAAAATAAAATCATAATCTACAACAGTTCCGAGCAGCTTTACATTATTTTTCACAAATAAATTTCTAAGGGGTCATAAATTACCAAAATCAAAATAGAATACGAAAGATTTGTTTTTTTTTTTATTAGTGTATTTTGTACACCTTGATTTAGGCATTGTTATTTTTTGTTTTTTCTTAATGCTATGTTGGTTGCATATGTTTTAGGTTTGTAACCCTACATGGTAATTCAAATTAAATTTGAATTATTTGGCAAAATGTGTCAACTCTTGTTTATTTCATGTTCTTTCTTTGTAAAATCGTACGATCTCACTGCTGTTTTTTCAGTTTTCTTTTCGTCTATGTATTTTTATGATATAAAATTTGAAATCAATCTAGAACTACTTTTTTTCAATTACATGTATATGTAGTCCCATATTCAAATCTTCTAATGAATCCATTACTCGTTTCACATTTAATTACAATTTGCTTCTTCACTTTGGTCTTTTTTCTATTTCTAAAGAAATAGATTGTCATAAGTTTTCACTTACTTTTACATTTTCCAAAATTACCGCAACATGATTTTTTCAAATACCCGTCTCTCATTCTCGTAAGTAATTATTGGTCTTATGATTGTTTTATAGACACATCCACTTTTTTCTATTTCCTTTTTAACTTTTTTTAATTACCGTTAAATGGAGCTTACTTTTTAGTATAAAGTGCTGCATTTTTTTGAATGATTTTTACATGGCTTGCTTTTATTATTATATCTTTGGGATACGTTTTTATTAGACCTCGTATTTAAGCTCTAAGCTTGTTGTCCCCCATAGAGTTTCAACTCAAGTTCTACTTCCTCAATAAATTTAAGTCAGCCTTATGGCCTTCTTTCCTAGTACTTTCGGTTATATTATAAACTTAGTAAATATCTAGCGTTTACAAGAGATGGTAATTCGCATAGTATTGGAAAAGATGTTTCATCTTCTTCTTTACACCTCCTACATTCAGCATTGTCTTTCACTTTTATATCAGTCAGGTGTTTCATAAGTGGACAGTGTTTTGTGACAGCCCATTTTAGTCGGTTTTTACCTAATTTAATTACTTCTTTAGCCCTCTTTCTGGATGGTCTCGTCATAAACATCCTCGACGGTTTTAGTGCAGGAGCTCCCAACCAGTGTGGGATATGTTTTTGTCTTAATAGAAATATAATCTCCTCTGATGGTCTTATATTATTATTAAAAGTAGGGTGAGTGTTAAAATAATATACTGCTCTTTTCATTTATTATATTATATTTCTAAAATAACTACACACTGTCTTTTACCGTTAATCTACTTCATCTTATATATGCGCGGTTGTGACTTCTCAACCGGTGTTGCATTTTAATATTAAATACAAAAAAGAACTAATTATTCTCAACACACCCCCTTTCTTTTAGGATTTATATTTACAATAATAGATAATAAAACATACAAATCTTATGCTTAAACTAACTTTAACATAAATCTTAATTTTTCAAAACGAATAAAACCTAAGGACTTAGTCAATATATCTGCCAATTGATCTTCTGAACTGACTTTGCAAACTTTTATTACATTTTTCTTAACATAGTCATTTACGTAGTGATATGCCACATCTATATGCTTACTATTTTTAGTAAAATTTCCATTTATAGCTAAATCTCTAGCTCCGGAATTATCCTCATAAATGTTGATTGAGTCATCAAATCTAATCAATAAATCCTCTGCAATTCCTTTTAAGACAAGTACCTCGCTTACAGCTTCGGCAAGGGCAATATACTCCGCGTGACAGGAAGATCTTGTTACTGTTCTTTGTTTTCGCGACACCCATAATACTAGATTTCCCATAACATAAATCAAAAAACCGCTGCGTGATTTTCTGTCGATTACATCACCTGCCCAGTCTGCATCGACAAAACAGTCAATTGGGGTTTGAGTATACCCACTAAATTTTAATTTTAAGTGTCTTGTACTGTACAGATATTTCAAAATTCTTAATGCATATTTAAAATGAGTTTTTGAGTAATTATTTTGAAAAACACTCAAGAAACTCACCGAGAAGGAAATGTCTGGTCTTGTTCCTTGACTTACATACAACAAAGCTCCTATCAAATTTCTATATTTCACATTTGGATCACACGACTCAGCCTGTTCCAGTTTTAAATTAATTTCCATAGGCGTCTTGTACGTTTTGTCTTCTTTAATTTGGTATTTTTCTGCCAAAGACTTGATATATGTTGTTTGATTCAAACTCATACATTTTTTATTTTGATTATATTCCACTTCAATACCCAAAAAATTTTTTATTTTTCCCAAATCTTTCATTTCAAATCTTTGATTTAATTTTTGTTTCACTTCAACTAAGTCATTGTACTCAGAACTACAAATAAGTAAATCATCCACATATAATATAATGTAAGTTTGAGATAATTCTGTTACTTTCATATACAAACAATTATCATGTTCGGATCTTTTGAACCCAAGTGAGAGTATACAATCATGGAAACATTCGTACCATGCTCTGGGACTTTCCCGTAGACCATATAGAGCCTTTCGCAACAAACATACTTTGTTTTTCTCTTGTAAAAATCCTTCTGGTTGATAAACATAAATTTGAGAGTTGATTTTTCCGTTTAAAAAAGCTGTTTGAACATCCATTTGATCAATAAACAAACCTCTATTACAAGCTACTGATAATAATGTTTTCAGTGTTGGCATTTTTGCCACTGGAGAATAAATTTCTGTGTCTAAACAGTTTGGCTGTTGGTATCCAAGAGCTACCAATCTAGCTTTGCATTTGCCATCCGGTTTAACTCTGTAGATCCATTTAACTTCTATGATTTTTTCATCATCTGGGACTTCTGTAATATCTCTGAGCGACCAGGTTTCATTTTCAATTAACGACGTAAATTCTTTTTCCATGGCTTTTTGCCATTTGACTTTTTCTTTGGATTCAATTGCTTCATTATAAGAGGTCGGTACAATTACATCTGAAAAATTTGCATCTACCAAGTAATCATTATGCCACGATGGTTTTTTAATCTCTCGTTTGGGCCTAACATTTGACACCTCCTGAACTTTGTCATCATCTCTGATTTCTTCTTGTAATTGATTTAATTTGGTATTAGAGTCTTCAAATTCGTCTTCAGGGATTTTAATAAATTGTTCATTTTTTTCTATAAATTCGACGTGACGACTGACAATGACCTTTTGATCAATTAAAATACGATAACCCATATCGTCATAACCAACTAAAATACCTTTTCTAGATTTTGGTGCCAATTTAGAATCTCGATTCACTTCTGGTGTTCTCACAAAGGCAGCACTTCCATACATTTTGAGCCTAGATACATCAGGCTTTTTATTGAAAAACTGTTCATAAGGAGTTATCTTAGATTTATTATTTGCAATTAATCTGTTACCGATGTATGCCGCAGCTTTAACACATTCAGGCCAAAAATGTTTGTTTAGGTTGGCATCTGTTAGTAGACATCTTGCTCTGTTCATAATTGTGCGGTTATACCTCTCTGCAACTCCATTTAACTCGTGCGTGTGCGCCGGACTTGGTCTTAGCCAGATACCTTTTCTTTTGGCAAACATATAAAATTGTTTATTTAAGTATTCTGTCCCTCTATCGCATCTAATTTCTTTTATTTTATTACCCGTAAGATTTTCAATTTGATTAACATATTTTTCAAAACAATCAAACACTTCATCTTTGTGTTTAATACAATAAACGACAGCTATTTTGCTAAAATCATCAATAAAACTCACAAAATACTTTTCCCCATTGAAACCAGTTTGTTTGATTGGTCCATTCACATCTGTGTGTACTATTTCAGCCACTCTGTTTGCTCTTGTTCGATTATTGTCAAATTTTAAATTATTCATTTTTGATACAAGACAAGTTTCACATTTCAAATGAACGTTTTCTAAACTTTTAGGTAACCCTTCTACTAAATCATCTTTACTCATGACAATTAAATCTTTAAAGTTTACATGCCCTAAAGTTCTATGCCATTTTTCTTCAAGAGATACAACTTGACTCGAATAGTTTGACAAATTCTTTGGGTCTATGTGACCACTTAATTCATATAAATTATTGTTTTTAGAAGCAATAGCAATTTTTTTATCTGCAGGATTATAAATTTCACATTAGTTTGTTTCTGTCCACAACTTATTACCTGAATCTGTGATTTTTGACACACTTAACAAATTTTTTTTCATTTCTGGCGCATAATAACAATTTTTAACATTTGTTGTAACAAATTTACCACCTACATTACATTTCATATCAACAGTACCTATACCTAATGCCTTAATTAAATGACCATCGCCTACCTTGATGTTCACATTGTCTGTTAGTTCATCATAGGTTGAAAAATACTCCATATTGTTCACAATGTGATCGGAACATCCACTGTCCAATAACCATGTTACAGTGTTAGGTACGTTGTTGCTTGATCTATCATCTTTATGGGACGCCATTACTGTGACTTGAAAAGAATTTTTGTTGTCATTTTCTTCTGTATTTTCTCTTGTCGAATTTCCTGCAAAGCGTTGTTGATAATTTCTTCTTCCCCTGTATGTGTAACTTCGGCCTCTGCTATGGACAGGTTCTTGACCTCGGTTGGAACTATGGCTTTGGTTTTGATTCCATTGTTGATTTCTATTCCATCTCCAATTTTGCGTTGTATTTGATCTATTGAAATTACCACTTTGTTGTGAATGACAGAATTTTTGTACATGTCCAAAATGTCCACATTTAAAGCATTTAATATTCCCATTCCTGTTTACATTACTTGTTTGTGAGGTAAATACGGACCCTGTATTTTCTTGGTACTTATTTTTCATTTTCTTTGCATCGATTAACAATTTACTTTTAATGTATTCAACGTTTTTTTGTTCTGCTGGTAATGCATCTATAATGTCTGCAATATGATCATATGATTCTGGTAATGCTAATAATAGGTAATTTAGTTTGTCATCTTCGGATACCGTGTCGTCAGTATTCTTCAACTCGTTAATCAATTTTTCAAATTTCGTAATGAACTCCATAGGATCATCATTTTCTTTCATCTTTAGATCTAGTAATTTTCTTTTTGCTAAAAGCTTTATGGCTGTGGAATTAGGTTTATAAATCGAATCTAGTTTATCGATCATTGCTTTAGCACTCGTTTCATTAAGTATTAATTCTAATTGTGAATTCGACATACCTTGTACAATTATATTTCTTGCTTTTAAATCTTTCTTTTTCCATTCCAATTTTAGGTTTTCATCTGAGGGCATATCATCTAAACTTCCTTTCACATTTTTGTTTTCCAACAGTAACATTAACCTGAATTTCCATTTACTCCACTCACATCCATTGAACACTGGTAAATTTAATTCTTCCCTCATACTTGTTCCTGACATGTTCACCAGTTATTTTTCTACTTCTTAGCTTTAGAGCACGTGCTATTAACCTCACACTTCAACCTCAATTCTTCTAACGACAGTTTAACAAATAACTAATCCATTAAAAAACCACGCTCTGCTACCATGTTAAAATAATATACTGCTCTTTTCATTTATTATATTATATTTCTAAAATAACTACACACTATCTTTTACCGTTAATCTACTTCATCTTATATATGCGCGGTTGTGACTTCTCAACCGGTGTTGCATTTTAATATTAAATACAAAAAAGAACTAATTATTCTCAACAGTGAGTGTTATGAAAACCTCCTGCACTGCGACCAGACTAGATCTTTTGTACTTTCTCTACTCAAGAAATATCCATGTCTTTGACGAATTCTATCAAGCCCCTGGTCGAAAGGTTTAGTAATTCTTCTTGTGAGATGAAGATGAAATTAGATGTTTTTGTCTCTTTACGCACAAAGCTGGGCACCTCGTGTCATCACCCATCAGTCCCATGTTACTCAAGTGGTATGTGTCCTGTTAGTATACCACAGAGAAGTTTTAATTCTCTTTTTCTTAATTTTTGAACTTCTTTCCCCCTCTTTTTGTTAGGATTGAGGAACTTCTTTGAAAGTTTTAGACCCGGCATTGTTGATTTCTTTGTTGGCCCAGTTGGTGATAACCTCCTGATAGTCTCTTTGGCTAAACCGATACATTGGAGATGGCCCTATAAAGGGTTATATTGCATATAATTTTGCTTGGTGATCTGCTTTCACATTGCCTCCTATTCCCTCATGCCCTGGCACCCAAACAAGTTCAACTTTATTCTTGTCCGCCAGCTGGTTTACGGATTGATGGCACTCGTGAAGCATGCGTGATCTTACGCTGTTTCTTTGCAGTGCTTTTAATGCCGCTTGGCTGTCCGACATGATGAATATATTTTGTTTGCATCGGTTTTTGGTAATCAGATGTTCCGCTACCATGTGGGTGGCGTGTACTTCTGCTTGGAAAATGGTGGCTTTGGCACTGAGGGATACGTGTCTTTTGAACCTATGTCTCGTTACTCCTGCCCCCACACCACTGTTTTCTATTTTGGATCCATATGTGAACCATTTTGGGGATACCCCGGCACACAGCCCGTGCCTCCCACCCAGTCTTTCTTAGTGGCAAACCTGACTTTGTATTTGTGATCAAAGATCATTTTTGAGTTCATCTGATCGCTCACTACGGCCATGTCCAATAGAGGAGTGGCTTTGAGAATTACCAGATGACTTTTGAGGTTGCTTTTTTTGAAATGGTGTACCTCATGTGGTTTGAGGGCATGCTTCATAGCTTCCTCCTTAATTGCCACTGGTAGGGAATCCAAGCTGAGAAGGATCTCCATCGCAGCGGTGGGTGTTGATTTCATGACGCCTATGGTGGTCAGACATGCTAACCTTTACCAGCTTCGCTTGCGCGGTACTTTGGTCTACTTTTCTCCACCAAACTGAGATAAAGAACTCCAGGTCTAACGACCTGTTTGTAGATGCAATTGGTTATGCTGGGGTTCAAACCCTAAGTCACCATTTGGCGGCAAGACTATACAGTTTTTATAGCCTTGTTGGTCGTTTTGGACAGGTGACTTTTCCACGTTAGTTTTTGGTCTAGGTATTTAACCTCTGTAGTTCTATTTAACTGAATACTGGGGATATTTAAATTCTTTCGTTTAGTAAAAGGAACGATGGTGGTTTTATTTGCGTTTATATTCATACCCTCTTTGAAGCACCAGTTACGTGTTAGGTTGATGGCATTTTGTATTCTCTCTCTTACGATGGAGTCATGCTTGCTCCTCACTGTCATGGCTTTGTCGTCAGCATAGCCTAAAACGTTATACCCCTTTTTACTCAGGTCGTTTAGTAGTTCATCCACTACCAACGACCACAGCAGTGGGGATATGACTCCCCCCTGTGGGCAGCCTCTTGTAGTACTTACTTCATGGGTGGCACTACCAATGCTGGTGATTACCTGTGTACCCATTTCTTTACCTTCTCCTTCTGAGGGACTTTGTCATTGAACCATAGACGGCGTTGTCAAAGGCACCCTCTATGTTCATAAAGTCTGATAGGGCTATTTCCTTTGACTCATGTGCTTTCGTTATGGTTTTTACAATTTGGTGTAAAGCTGATATCGTTAATTTGTTTTTCTGATAGGCAAATTGGTATTTATGAAGAGGTTTGACTCTCCATTCTAATATATTGGTTCACCAGCTTCTCCATTGTTTTGAGCATAAAGGATGAGAGACTTATTGAACGATATGACTTTGGATGATCTAGGGGTTTTACACCTTTATGTAGAAATATGACCTTTACTTTCCTCTATGCTTGAGGAACATTGCCATATAACAAACTGAATCTGAATATTTTGATCAATGTCTCTAGCAAGATGTCTCGCCCTCGTCGAATGTGTGCCGGAAATACTCCATCGGGGCCAGAAGCCTTGAAAGGTTTGAAGGTTCCTATGGCCTACTTAATCCTTTCAGGCGATGCAATTTCATTGACAAGGGGACGTTCCCGTTTGAGTAGAGATCTACTCCTTATATGTCATTTGTACACCCTTGTTTCTCCAGCTGCTATACACCCTGGAAAATGTTTTTTAATCAAAACCTTTGCCGTTTCCTAAAAGGTTGACGTTAAGGTGCCATCTTCATGTTTGAGTGCACCTATGTTACCTTGGTCGTCTCTTGATAGAGCCTTCTGCACTCTGCTTGCGACAGGTGCTTCATCAAGGTTCTCACAAAAGGTCCTCCAAGAACTTCTCTTTGATTTACGAAGTGTCACATTGAACTTGGTAAGAGCCTTACGGTACTCTTCCCAGTTATGTGTTCTCTTTGATTTGTTAAACTCTCTTCTGGCTTTGCTACGCAATTTGCTCAGCTCAATGTTCCACCAGGGTACTTTGCTTTTAGTCTTTTTGGTTTTGAGAGGACAGCTTACCTCAAAGGCCCTCCTAATGGTCTACGTTGTGAGGTTAACTGTTCTCTCCAAGTCGTTTATTTATCTTATTTTGTTTGGTATTTCGTTCATGCCATCATGAGGATACTTCTGTATCCTTCCCAGTTGGTCTTGTTATGAACCCTATATGTTTGGTTGGTCGTGCAACAAGCCCCCATCTTGAACATGATCAAACAGTGATCGGAAAGGGACGCCTCCTCAGACACTTCCCAATCACTTATTAGATTTGAAGCCCCCCTAGACACTAAGGTTAAGTCTAGAACCTCCTGCCTTATAGCGTTTATAAAGGTTGGGCGATTGCCCTTATTGGCCACCACCATATTAGTAGTTAGTAAGTACTCATAAAGTGACTCACCTCGGTCGTTGGTATCGTTGCTTCCCCAGGCGGTGTTGTGGTCTTATATACTAGCCCACTCAGGCCCCATTAAAAGAATTTCAGGTCTCTTTTTACTAATAGGTCTACGTTTTCGTTTCTTTTGTCTCCTTTATGTTCCTTTGTTCATTGTAGTACTTAGCTAGGCGGACTAGCGAGTTAACAGAATTTGCAACTGCTCTATTGTATTGTTACTGAGTCTATAATTGCAAAAATCTGCGATTCTTCAGTAAAATGCGTCACCAATTTTACAAGAAAATTTCAAGAAAAGTACTATATTGTGTTTCTAATGTAGAATCTTCCGTACTATACCACAGTTACAAACTCTTTGAAATAAAACATTTCTAATCGACAATACGTTCATTTTTGTCTATAAAGGTTATGTCTCGCCTAACAGTTTAGGATGGATATTTAGAAATTTCGTAATAGACAATTTTAATGTTGAATTTGATAAGCGTTTGAACGATGTTGCTACTTAAGTTATGAGATATGGGAACACTGATATGTCAAATCTGATATTGTCATCGTAAAGTTTGACATTTTTAATGGTGAACGTACTCAGAATGTGTCATACGTGTGCTATTTGTGTTGTTTACAAATATTTGAAACATTCATCTGGGTCAAAAAATGGAATTAAATCGCGCACACTTTCGTGCGATGATTTTCTATGACTTTCGACGTGGATTAAATCAACAGCAGTGTGACGATCAACTCGCTTCGACTTTTGGTGATGAAGCCATCTCAAGCCACCGTGTTTCGCGGGTTTTCCGAATTCAATCGTGGTCGCACTTCGCGACAGGATGAATTTCGGGAAGGTCGTCCTAAATCAGCTGTTGTGCCAGAAAACATTGATGCTGTGCGTGAACTGATATTGCAAGATCGTCATGTGACATACCGTGAGATTGAGGCATACTTGGTCATTAGTTCCACTCGTATACATTCAATATTATATAAACATTTGGCTGCCAAAAATATTTGTTCGCGTTGGATACCGCATAATTTGACAATCGCTCAAAAAACAGCTCGTGTCGATTGGTGCAAAGAAAGACGTCTATAAGATCGTGACAGTCAACGAATCGTGGATCTATGCCATTCTATGCATATGAACCCAAAGCTAAACAACAATCGACTGTATGGGTTTTTCAAGACGAGCCAAATTCAACAAAAGTTGTTCGCGCACGAAGCACTTCGAAGCAAATGGTCGCTTGTTTTTTCGGAATAACTGACAAGCCGTCACCGTTCCATTAGAGCAACATAGAACGGTCAATTTTGAATGGTACATCAGAATTTGTTTGCCAGAAGTGAAAAATGAAAAATCAGGGAAACCAATCGTCGAAGACGAACCATTCTGCATCACGACAATGCAAGCTCTCACACATCACCTCAAACAAAAACCTTTTTGAGCAGTCAAAACATCGAATTGATGGGTCATCCGCCGTACACTCGTTGCTTGGTACCCAATCATTTCTTCTTATTCCCGCAGATCAAAAATAAATTGCGAGGTCAACGTTTTTAGACGCCTGAAGAAGCGGTTGATGCGTTCAAATCACATGTTTTGGAGGTACTTTAATCGAAATGGAAAAAGTGCTTCGACAATTGGTTCAAACGCATGCAAAAGTGCATTGATCTTAATGGAGAATATTTTGAAAAACAATAAAGCCATTTTCGATTATAAATATTTGTTTTTATTTGTCTATCTCAAAATTTAAGAAAATTGAGAAAATTACGATTTTTTATAAAATATTTTTAGTGAATATTTATGGTATATGAATGTAATTTTATATTCATCTTGAAATTGAATAGACTACAATAACATCCGATTGATAGTAAGGAAACCATAAAGAATCGCACTCTTAGTTTATCTGTTTATACGAAGATAAAAAACTGTAACCTAAAGCGGCGCCGTATGTCCTTTGAAAACCAACAATTGCTGTATCTGTTTTCAGCAAAACATGACTGTCTATTGTTTTATTCTATTGTGCTTTGATTTATTGGCAAACATAAGTACTTTAAGAAAATAATTAAGATTTAGGTATACAAGGTGTCTAAAGTGATCCGATTACTATTGCTATCTTATTTATTATTAAAGATAAAAATTTGGTTAAATTAGCAACGCTGAAGCATTTTTCTCGTGGATTTCAAAATAAAAAAACAACTGAACATCGAATTTTAGTGATATTTATAAAAATAATATTTTTTTTAATGGAACAAGATCATAAAATTTGAATAAGAAGTCATGCACTACAACTTTAAATTTAAAAATAAACAAATGAGAAGCGTTTAGTGTTATTGATATTATATTGACATTGTCGGAGATGTCTTATGATAATGCAATGTCAGTGTTTTTGCTTTCATCGCTGCTATCCTCTTTATTGATTATGTTTTTTAGCGTTTTGTGTTCTTTTTACTTTCCTGTAAGGAAAGTATAGCGATCGCAATTTTTTTTCAAAAAGGAAGAATTTTACGTTTCAAGGTCTCCTGAATCAGAAAAACGTATTTTTGACAAAAAAAAATTTGGGTGTCTGGGTGTGTGTGTCTGTGTGTAACGTTGTACCTACGATAACTCTCGAACCAAAAGTCCTAGTAACTTGAAATTTGCTATGGAGCTGGCTTTTCATATTCTCTCGGTTCTATCAAAAGATAAAGTAACCGGAAGTGGGTGTATCCGCCATTTGTAACAGTTTTTCTTATATAATTTTGTACGAATGCAAATTATTCGAATTATTCTTCCTAACAATTTATTCAAATAAAATTTTTTTCTATCATTAACAGTTTATTAGATATTTAATTTATAATTTAAAGTGATTTCCATTATATAATCTTTTCGTTTAGGTTCGAATCCTACCTGCGACGATTTTTTTTTTAGAAAAAACAAATAGCCGGTTGCACAAAAGTCTGGTTAATTGGCGATTTACTAATCGTTTTTAATACAAACATATCACTTCAAAGTGGTTTTATGACAACATAACTTTATAAAAATACATTTCTTCATCATTCCTTATAGGAAAGTCGTGTGGTGGCCATACCAGTTTTTTTCTTTGTTATTGTTTTTGTCTGTGCATGAGCTTTCCTTCTGTACTAGAGTTTGTAAATACGTTTCGCGTGTTATTATTATTTGTGAACCATTTCATGTACTTGAACTAGTTTTCTCAATTTTTTAAACAATATTGTCTCAAAGGACAGTATTATTAGAGGATTGAGTATTTTGGTCAGCTTTGTCAATGATCGCTTCAAGTGACGAATTTTCAGCTTGTTTAGTTTTATGAATCGGATAATTTTTAGTTTCTTGCATTCCATTGATAGGAAAAATTTCAGTCTCTTTAATTTCATTGATGGGAATAGATTTAGTCTCTTTGGTTTTAATTAGAGGAAAGCTTTCAGGGTTTCGTATTTCAACTGGTCTATTCTTTGCATTTAAAAATTCTTCTAAATCATTTGGTTAAAAATTATTGTTTGGATGGCTTTTTTGTTGATTGGATATACAAGATTATCATCATACAAACCTGTAATTGGAAATCTAGTTATTAAGCTTTCAGTGGGAAAATTTGTTCTTGTGAGTGTGGAAAAATCTACTTTTTCCCGTAGTTTTTTTTCGTTGGCATCCAGCTAATTGTTGTCTTTTTTGTACGTATTAAACAGAGCTGCATTTTTCTTAATGTGTGATGTATGACCGTCCATTATAATCAACAAAGGCTTTTGTTAGGGCAGTTTTTTTAGAAAACCACTTATTAAATATTTGGGTCGTCATCAAACCATTGGGAGATACCCCATAACCAGTATTAGAATAGGCGTTCTTTGGAATTTACGAATCCCAAAGATACTTTGCTTTGAAAATTATAAACGGAGGCAATTTTTGGTCATTAGAAGAGATTGCAAAAAAAAATACTTGTATTGGTTCTTCCAAAAACTTTGTTTTTTTTAAGCAATCACTTTTGAATTTATTGGGTCATGGAAGACAGATGGTTCGTCCAAATTAAAAATTAAATGGGTTTTGCTGATAATAGCTAAAGATCGAGTAGTTTCTGCATACAAATAAAAAAATCCGTAAATGATCCATGGCGTTGTTTGTTCATTCTAATAACAGGACGTTTTTTTGCCTTTTACAGGGCAAATGCCATCTTGCACTAATATTTTGATACCATTCTTTTTCTGGAATACCATTCTTGAAGTGTGTTTGTAATTTATTTTCTCTGACATGAGTGGCCACCACGTTGATTCATTTTCTTTCGACAAACCAAAACTTTACATATTCATGATTTTGCTTGTATTTGCCAATTTTTCTTCATCTTCTTTGCTTATACCGGTTAATCTTACTAATTTACAGTTGACTGCGGTTTGTTTTCTATTTTTCCAGTCTTTTAGTGTTAAAATAAAGGTGGATCCAAGGATACCATACTGTAGAGCAGCTCGTTTCTGACTAATGACCCCGTTTTTTATTGCCAATATTGCTGCTTGACTATCCTCTTTGTAGTATGTTTTAAGTTTGGCCATTCTAGAAAGAAAAAAGGAGGCTTACCCAAAAAGTTATCTTTGTTATGCAAGTTTGTATGACTAAAGATTCAACTACACGCTTCAATTGTTTAACTCATCTAAAGCATTTCTACAGCACATATTGTAAACCGCCAGAAGTTATACCGGGTGTAGTAAACTGCACGCTTAATGCACAAAAATATCGATAGATGGCTCCGTGGTTGAATTAAAATTGGGTGTCACATTTGGACGGATACAATTCATCAATTATTTAGATTTTTTTATATATATATATAGGGTGTTCTATTTAGAAAAATACTATTTTTATGAATATTGCTAAAATCAAATGTTCAATTGTTTTTTTAGTACGCTGTTGTAATCAACGGGAAAAATGCTTTAATTTTGCTAATTTAACCCAATTTGTAGCTTCAATAATAAAGAAGATAGCAATAATGAAAAGATAACTTTGGACACCGTGTATACGATGTATATGTTTCTGTATACACCTCGGAATACAACACTGACCAGCATGGATTTGAATGATGCCAGACTTTTTAACACCGCTGTTTTATATTTCACTTTCTTCTCCCGCATTTACCTTCTTAAATTGTACATTTACAATACTTTTACGAGTTTAATTGTTATGTTTCATACTGTTTCGCGTATCGGTATTAACCTTCCTATCACGTTTATATCCTCGTTACTATAAAAATCGAATAATATTTGTTTTTTATTTCCGTTTCTAGGAACTAAATGTTACACATACAATTTTATCTTTTACTGTGCTTTTAAATTTTGGTCATGTTATTTTAGAAGTAGAAGAAACAATCAAAAGTTTGTGGTAAAAAGGCAACTAACTAAATCTTGCACTTTCTGCATTTTATACAAGTTGATAGAATGTTTTTAAATAGGGCCTCTTTATGACTGTTGAGCTGGGCAAGTGCAACCATGCGTCTAATTTGTCAATCATAGATTATGTCAGATAATCGGGAAGGATGTCCAATTATTTTTCTTGTGTTAATTTTTTACCTCGTCTCTTATTAAGTAAGATTTTTTGGTGTTGTTCAATATTTTATTATTACCCACGACCGCACTCGACGAATGTTAGTTTACTGGGATATTAATTTGCCAGCTTGTAACCATTAACGGTATTTTTTCTTAAAGAAACGAGAAGTAAATTACAATTTCAATTTATTGATTTGCGACTTTTACAACTTTAGGCAATAAGCAAAATATCATCTTCGGTATACAGGGTGATTCATTAAACGTTGTATAACTTCTACATATATGTACCTCGTTCAAATGCTTGTCAGTTTTAAATCTAATTTATTTATAAACCATATACATATTTACACGACTTAGAACTAATTTTCATAAACGTATTTAATTAAATCTAACTATATTTATATGCTAGTATCATTTGCAAATACTGTGTCCGCGGTAAGTTTCACTTTTCGTTTATCTACACTGGTATTTATTATCAGTTATTTATACTTGGCACACGTGTTAAGTACTTTATTTATCTAAACCGACAAATCTTCTTAATACTTCTGACTGAATTCGAAAGCTAAACTCGATCTTCCTTCGAATACTTTTTATATTCTTGCGTTAGCGGAATCCAGAATATTCCATTCTCTTGGATGAGCGTTCCGAAGTTTCCAAATACTTCACTATTTTAAATGAAACGCCGTATCAATTTTTTGGTTATAGTCGAGTAGAATGTCAAGTTTGATTTATAATTTACGAGATTCGAGGTGTGTCAGAAAAGTAAAGATTTGGTTTTTTATTGACTAAAGGTTTAATTTTCTTAAACAACAATATTGTCTCTTTTAGTAGTTTCTTTCGGCAGCTATACATTTGCGGAGTCATAGTTCCTAGTCTTGGTAGCAGCGCTGAAAGGTTTTAACTGGCAGGGTCTTTAATCTGTCGGTCATATTCGTTTGAATGCTCTCCAGCGTTCCAAAATGATGTCCTTTTAAGGCATTTTTCAATTTCAGGAAATAAATCACAAGGACTAAGTTCAGTAAATAGGGGGGCTGTGGAACAAGAGAAATGCCTTTTGAGGTCAAAAATTCCGTGATGGTAGTGGCCGTGTGACATGGAGCTTTGTCATGATGCAACGTCCACTTGTCTGCAACGTCGTCTCACTCGATTCACTCTTTTCCTGAGACTTTTAAGGACATTTTTGTAAAACACTTGGTTGACAGTTTGACCTGGAGAAACAAATTCTTTATGGATGATACTATTACCGTCAAAAAAGCAAGTTAGCGTTGTTTTGATCTTTGATTTGCGCATTCGAGCTTTTTTTGGTCGAGGAGATGTCTTAGTGTACCACTTCGCATTTTGCCGCTTTGTCTCAGGATTGTACTCAAAAATCCAGGATTCATCACTTGTGGTCACACCACTGAACCATTCGTGCTCATTGGCAATTGTATCAAAATATCAACGCACACGTTTCTTCGATTGTCTTTCTGCTCAGTTGTGAGGTTTTTTGGTCCCATTTTGGAACAAACTCTTTGCATGTGCTAAAAAATTTGATGTAAGATAGGAGTGTTTTAAGTCTCGCCCATTATCCTTATTGTTAAACATCGGTCTGATCTCACAACAGCACGCACACATTCGACGTTTTCATTGGTTTTTGAACGAGGTTCATTTTCAACGTGTTCCTGGCCCGATTTGTACCAGTGAAAAACTTGTGTTCTTGATAAGGAATGTTCCCCATGGGCCTGTTTCAACTTTTTATAGGTCACACTCGCGGATTTCCCGAAGTTTAACACAAAACTTGATGGCATACCGTTGCCCTAAATTCCGTTGTTCCATTTTCGTAACACACAACTTCACTGAATAACGCTGTTAAAAATCACGTGATGGTCGTACGGAGCTGAAACGCGGCTTGAGCATCTGAAAAAGATGAACACACTGATCTACACAACGTTGTCAGATCGCTCGCAGTGTTATCAGTCTCATTACTTTTCTCACTAACCCCGTATGTATTTGTCTCGATTCAGTATTTTTATATATATAAACTTAAAGAATTTATGTGTTTTTTCAACATTTTATGTTTTATCTATTTAGGTTTATGGCGCTTATCTCGAACTACTATACCAAGATCAATTAAATCGCGCCTTTGTGATATTTCGCAACAGTTCCCAAGACGATGAACGACTCGATTATTTATCTCGATTACACTTGCTCGAACTTATTGAGCTACGAGCAAAAGGATGGAAGGGTAATGATAAGATGAATCAGTATTATAGAAAGAAAGTTAGTCAGTGTGCTCAGGTAAATTTGCGGTTGCATACCCGAACGTTAATTTAAATGCAATTTTGTAGATTGAAGCTTCTGAATCTGCCAGTAGTTTGACAGATTCGATGATTTCAACTGCTTCGGCGCCACCGTTGCTCTCACCCGGTGAAATATTGAAGCAATCTGGAAAATTTTCGAAACCGACTCGAATTCCCGGAAAAAATTATTGTAAAGACGAAGTTGTTATACGCAACGCTGATTCCGGTAAAGGTATGTATGTGGTTCATATATTTTTTCTTTGTAGATGTTCTCGAACGGTGTATATTTAGTTTTATTTACTTTTTTTGTTTTGGTGTATACTTCTTGTAGTGATGGGAATCAAAGGTCGCAGAGTGCACATGATCGAAGAACTCAGTGAAACAATTATTTCGTTTCAAAGAGGTAAACTGTGCACAAGTTGGAATGCTCTTTGCTTTCATATAACGATACTACCGAGCACTAAAAAAATTCAAGTGGCACTATTTAAAAAGTTTTTATTTTTTTAACCCTAACTAGCTGATTTAATGGCTGCGCTTATATTACTGTTCTTTGTTGTTGCCTAATCGGTACGATGAAAAAATAACTAAGTTAACTTTGTGTTTTTTTTTGCTAATTTAGATTTTTTGTCATTTGATTTGTTTGGTAACACAAATTGATAACAGTTTATATTTTTGCATATTGACAAATATTTGGTTTTATTTGTTACCTTTAAGTTTAGATTATGTCGTCACCTTTTGATGCTACTTTAATCAGGAAGAATTTAATTAATAAAAAATCTTTGCTACGTTAGTTTACTTTTACAGGTTATAGGTGTTTCAGTTTTAAAATATTAGTATAAACGCGCAAAATTTTTTGAAATTGTTGGATTAATACCGAAGCTTCTGTAACATTTCTCATTAAAATCCAATCTCTTGTTGACAATCTTCTTGCTTTAAAACTAATAAATATACATTTACCAAATAAATCAATATTTTACATTACATTACAATACAAATATATACAAAAAAAATTGCAATGGTTGTAACAAATACTACATCGGACAGACAAAATATAACTAAAATCATAACTGTATTGATATGAATTAATGGAGTTATAATAATTTTTGTTTTATTAATATAGCCAACAGTATAGTATATGCACTTACTTTTAGATAGAAACGTTTTTATGCATACAACGTGTAACACGACGAGTTTCTCTTGCACGTTTATGGAGAACTGTTTATACTAGTGTAACATAGTATGGGTCCACACAGACATTTAATCTCGTACAATTTTTATTAATAAGTTCTATTCGCGTATATTAAAAAACCATCCCCGCTTCCTTCGAAGTCGTCACTAATTTATTTTGACCACATTTTAACTTAGGTATTGCTATGCTAACTTGTTTTCATTCAGATACAGCATTTTGGTGATTAAGTAGTCATTCAACGCCAGTGGTTTGCTTTTTGCCTTTTTTAAGAAATTAGTCACGTTTTTCTTCTTGCTTTGAAATCACGTTTTCTTTATTCTACATTGAACTTGTTTCTATAAATACATACATACAGCAGTTTGGTGTGTCATTTGCGCAACTGTCTTCTTTACTTTCACTTGGTTTTTCTTCATTACCGTACACTACCATTGCTTAGTTTGTTTGTTATCTCTGCGACAATCAGTTGTTTAAAACACGGCTTACTTGCATTGCATGCTAGCCACTCTTCTATGTTCTCTTTGATATTATCATATCTTAGAACGGATGTCACTACGTCAAAGTGAGGCCATTTCCATTCTGTTGCTCACAAATGTTTGGGTTACGATACTTTTCTACATGATTTAACAAAGGTTTGATGTAATCCCATGCGGACAGAATATCTTAAATGCTATCTAAAATTGTATAATTCTTCTAAAATTTTTTGAGATCGCAGCCTTCTTCGGTTTTTGACAGGAACAACTATGTTCTTTTCATGGTTTTATTGACTCTGTGGTTCATCTAACCTTTTTTTAGTTGAAATAATCAACTATTAAATTTGCTCTTTTCCTCTTAAAAGACATCGGTTTCTTAGATTTGCTGACTACAAGAAGTCTAAGTTTGTGACCATAGTGTTCCTGCATGAAAATATTACGGATATAGTAATTAATTGCAACAAAATTTTCTTAATTCTCCACTTAGGCGGGACAAGAAAAACCACTTTATACTATTTTTAAGGCTACGTTTCGTGCTACACGTGAGCACTTCATCAGGCCGTGGTTAAAGGAGAACTGTCTGATACACAGATGGGGTTAAAAATCGCAACAGTACCGCTGCCAGAATATATGGAAGTAGGCACTATGGGAAGCAAATTTTGCTGACCTTGGTTAAGTATACGTCCGCGTTTCAAGCTGAAATAGTGTGTCAGGAATATTATCGACTCAAGATCATACACAAGCGGTCGGATGGCGATCATGTCTTACAGTGAAGTAGCACTACTGGCGATAAGGTCACCAATAATAAAATCCAAAGTAATAATGCATGCATAAATAGTATGGAAATATTGGCAACTCCTCAACAAGTGTATTTAGTCTGGTTGTAAAGGGAAACCTAATCTAGGACGCCCTAGCCAGAAACCCACAGTAAGAACCTATATCTGACTTGGATCCATTTCCCAATCTCTGGCGATACCGGAAAAGAATTAATTCGCAACCAACTAACTGTGGAACAAAAACTATGGATAACTCTGTTGGGATGAGACACACAAAACTCTTCCTTACAGAGCTTAAGGAAACTCACAGGACTTGTTACCAACCTTTACCGTGGTGGGCCCCGTTGGTAACAAAAAGGTCACTGTAGCTAGCTATGATTTCCGTGCTGGGGCGTGGTTGAGAAAAGTATAATAAAAGAAAATAAAAAATAGGCGCTACTTCTTGTACTGAAGGATCTACAAACATGCAATTAATCAGCTGATTTATTTTTGATTAACATTCTTCTTTTTCATATTTTAATGATATATGATTTTTTAAAGAATTTAGTTTTTTAATTGAAGCGTCGTCTTCGCGCATGTTTAATTGAGGTCACACGCCATGATACTATCTAATTGCTGTACTAGTATCTACTCATTTTTCGATTTTGTTTGTGGCAACGGTTCTGCAATATCCACGGCATGTTATGGTTTCATCGTCTCTTTTTCTTTCTGGTTTATCCGTTACTCGTAGTGAAAGTTTTGCATTTTCAGAACAGCGGTTTCACATCTTCTGTTCAATTGACTAAATAAAACTTTATCGGATTTTCTAGAGTTCTTTTTAAACCAAATTGAGGACTACAGGATTCATCGTGGAAATGGCGCAACGGTCGTATTTATATCTCAATTTTTGATAAAAACGACTGAATTTAATATTTTCCAGCACTCGCTTCAGTACATACATCAAAGATTCTTATCGGCCTCAGTATGTATCCAATTTCGTATCAAATGCTGAGATTTCTTCTCAAATAGTTTGATTTTAGTACGTTTTGTCGCAGATTATTCTATAAGAAAAATATGTTTGGTTTCGGTAGTAATTTTAAATTATGAATGAATTTTCTAACCCAATCAACTTGATCTGCAAATAGAACGATAATATCGAAATTGCTATGAGATAGTGTCGTTTAATTAGATTAATTCACCCTGTATAGTTGACTTGTGTTATATTTGAAATAGAAGACTGACTTTTGGCGTAGTAAAAATTTATTTTTAAAATTCTATTATAAGCACTTCTCCATAAACGTGCAACAAGAAGTTGGTACACTTTATATGGACTGATCTGACGTATAAAAGTATATGAAAATGTTTTTTTTTATATTATCAAAGATAGCTTCTCTCTAATTATTGTCAGTGCATTAATATAATTCTTCCTGCAGTAACATTTCTGTCGAGTCAGTAAAATACAAAGCTTGATTAGTTATTTTCTTAATTTCAGTGAATCCCGGTGCCAAAGAAAGACTGGTCCAAATAACGGGAGCCAATGAAGAAAGCATTAAGTATGTTTTAGCTCTAAAATCGTTTACTATTTTAACGACATGTATTAATGCAGCCACGCGAAACAATTAATCGAAGACACAATACGCAGAAATGCTTCGCCCGTAAGAGAAGGTATTACAGTAGGCGGTCCCTTAACTGGATCAAGTTCGAGTATAAATTCTTCCACGTCAGAAGATAGTGCTTTACCTCATTCCGCACGTGCTTCCCGTTCACTCATTGATGGTTTAAGCGTAAATGACACCAACGCTGAGGAATATAAATTTACTGTAGTTGTTGGAGAGTATACTATAACAATCACGGGCGACAATATCGATTTAGTTCGGGTAAGTGTGACCGTCGAGAATCACTGTTAAATTTTACACACCTTTTTCAGACTGGTAAATTAGTCCTCGATGAATATTTTTCTGGCGAACCTCTGCAAGATATTGGACAATTTTACAGTTTTGATAGTTTACCTCAACCGACTAGAAATGATTCAACATCATCGCCGTTATCTCCTCCCGAATCTCTGCCTTCGCCTGGATTACCCAACGGACAGATAGAAGAATCAAATACAAGTAATTAAATCAATTCTCAAATTAAATAAACTGTGTTTTTATTTATCTGCTAGCCAACAGGAATGTAGAACAAAAAAATTAATGTTATGGTGTGGTTTGTAAAATTTGTTTGTATGCAGCAGCTCCACTTCGAAGACCTCACTCATCTATTGAAGATATTATCCAGAGAAAATCTTCGTCAGATATGTCTCAGGAACGGTCATCGGGTTTTTTGTATTCCATTGAGTTTCTGGCAAAGCTTGCCATGTCCCCGTTGTGTTTAGCACAACCTAACGATTGGGATCGCATTTCCACCGGATATCCTAATCTTGTACGAAAGGTAAGTTTTATTCTTTTTATTTTTAATTTTTTATATAATACATATTTGTTCCTTTAAAACTCTGTTACCATTAAATTTTTTGGTATTAAACCATAATATTTAATTGAGGTTTTTGCAATATATTTGAAAATAGTTGTATTTTCAGTAACTGTTAAAAAATCTGCGATTAAAACTGGAAAAGGGATTGGTGAACCATGTCTGGTTAATTCTGCCAGTTTTCTGTTCATTCAAAAACGAACCGAACTACGACTCGAAACTACTGAGAAGCTACCGATGATTGATTTTTTCTCAATACTTTGTTCACTTTACTTCTCTACATATCGTGGTTTTTTACTTTTTTCTTCAATGTTGTTAGTTTTAAATTTTTCTACTGTTTTTTCGACGGCTGCGCCAAACTACACATGAAGTATGAGACAATCTTGTACTTAGGCGACTCCTAAGCTTATTGCTAACATTTTAATATCGTTTTCTACTCACTTTTGTTTAAAGATGATTGCCAGGACAAAAGCAAAGTTATTTGTTGGCGATGCTGGCCATATCAGACTAGAAGTCTTTTAACAAGGATTCTCTTCTCTGGTTTGTGCAAGATTGATTAGAACCTTGTTTTTCCAATTTATGAAATAAGGAAAGGTTTAGTAGGGCTTCAGAAATAGTAGTAGGAGTAGGTGAACGACATCATATGACAGCGTGGGTGTTGTTTCTAGCGTCGTCGTTGCTTTGTTGGTTCTGGACCAGATTCGACTGATGAGCTATCGTGCATAGTCGAATGATTTTAAGGGTCAAGCTTCAGGATCACCCACTACATTTTTTAGAGCTACAGTAGTGTTCTGACGACTTCCACCAGATGACAGACAAATAGCTGTAATAAAATTTTCTTATAAATATTTTATCATAGAGAACAGTTCTGATATCTACACTCTAATTATCGATCTCTGGTTTGAAATTGAGTTCTTCTATGGTTCACTGTTTGTGTGAATGGCAACAGTGTAGAAATATAGACAGCTAAATTACAATCCAAAAAACAAATTGTTTTAAAGCAGTGTAGAACATGAAGTAACAAAAAATCAAGAAAAGAAAAAGTTTGTAATAAGAAGGAGGTGAAAGTATCCTTTTGATACAGATTAAAAGTGTAGAGGTTATTTTTTTTGACAGATAGAGGAAGGTGAAAGAAGAAAAGCATGGTTGCCAGGTTTAGGAATAGTAACCAGACGTAAAGTAGGGTAAACAAAATAAAGGAAAAAATAATATAAATACTAAAGGACATAAAACAGGAATTGGGAAATGAAAACATGACCTAAATGAATTTACTACAAAAATGGAAGAGAACACAAATGCAGTAACTATTTTGCAAAGAGAAAATTGAGTGTTAAAAAAACAAATATAAGATCAAGGAACAAGAATAAATTTTCTGAAAAAGGGGATAAAGAAAAAAAACAGTAATATATGGAATAGTAGAAGAAAATGATGAGGACGAAAGAAAATGGTGGAAAAATTAGACCAAACATGTTAAAAAACTAAATGAGAAGAAGATCTTGCAAATAGTGGAATAATAAGAATGAAAAAACACCAAGAAGGAAAAAATAGAACAATAATGGTGGAACTAGCGTCAGGGAAACATAAAATAGAAATGCTCAAAGCTACAAAATACTTAACGGGCACAGACACCAGGATAACTGAAGATTACACTACGGAAGCAAGAAAACGGAGGAAAAAGGAATAAGTATGTACGCCTAAATTAGGTATTAGAAAAATAGTGGTGAATAACAAAGAATTTGGTTTAGAAGAGGTAGAAAAAATGACAGTCTTACAGAGCAATAAAGAAAGTAATAAAGAACAAAAGGCGATAATAGTGAGTGAAAGGTCTCCAAGTAATACAGAAAATGAAGACATAAAAATGCAGTGCCGAATGATCAATACGGCATGATCAAAAAACCAATGCGCAAAAAAAAGAGGAAAGAAATATGAAAGTTGAAAATTTTTTTTAAAAATCACAAAGCTATACTCAGGTAAGAAAACACAAGGATCGAATCCTTTATGTAAGAAATAAATCCAGAGAGAGCAAGAGGAAAATATTGTTTTAAGGCAATAAACTAGCTTACGTAAGAATCAAAACTAAACTAGCAAATTTATCAATTATAAATGTATATGCGCCGTCAGAACAAGAAGTTGAAAACGACAAAGAGAAACTATACCGAGAACTAGAAAGACTAACAGAGGAAGCACCAAGGCATAACGTATTATGAGTTGTAGAGAAAGCATACGGTACACAAGAATACGAGGCGTATTCAAATCAAAGTAATTCGAGGTGTTTATCCAGAGATGCGTACGTACAGAAATGGGACAGATACATTGATGGAAGCAACAATATTTAATGAGTGAAATGCGTACGAAGTTTGTTTAAAAAAATCACCCATGGCGTTTAGGCAGGCGTCCCATTGTTTAAGAAAGTTACCAATTGCATCCGCGAAGAACGATGTCGGTTGATCATGGAACCAGTTCAGAACTGCAGCGTTTACGTGCTCGTCGGAGTGAATTCGTTGACCTTTTAGGCTTTTCTTCAGCGGTGCAAAGATTTGATACTCGCAAGACGACAGATCTGGACTGCAAGCTGGATATTCCAAGACTTCCCAGTTTTTAAAGGCCGGTGCCTCAACACACCTTGGGGACATGCGGCCTTGCATTGTCGTGCAGAATGATGACACCTGGCGACAGCATTCTTGGACGTTTGTGTTTGACAGTCTTATGCAGTTTATTAATGCTCAATTGCACCAAATTTTTAGTTATATTTAGTTCTAAGTTACACATAATTACTATAGAAACATTTGGTATAACAATTGTTTCTACAGTAATTAATCGTCACTTACCTCTAAGTATAGCTCAAAAATGCAGTGCAATTGGGCATTAGTGTTTGGGTGTACCGTTGGGGATTGATAGAGGCGTCCGGCTTCTTAAACTCCAGTAATAGGGGTCCATGCATGTCGAAAAATGCCGTAAACAACACCTTTCCGGCTGACTGCTGAGTTTTGATTATTTGGACCTAGGTGAACCGGAATGTTTCCATTGCATGCTTCCGATTGGAAGTGGTGACACTAGGTTTCATTCCTTGCCACTATGTGCTGTAGAAAGTTGTCACCGTCATTCCTGTAGTGCTGCAAATGCTGTAAAGTTAGGTCCATTTGCTGTTTCTTGTGGTGGTCAGGCAGCATGTGGGATACCTATTGGCAACAAACTTTTTGATACTTCAGAATGTTGGTGACAATATTTTCAACAGTACCGACGAAACTCATTTGCGACGTCACGAATGTTTCGACGTCGATTTCCCTTGATTGCAGTGTCCATGTCCGTAATCAGTTTCTCTGTCACAACTTTGTGCGCCTGACCGGGCCGCGGCAAATCCGTTGTCATCTGTCGACTGTCCCTAAACATTCTCGACCATCTCGTCACCGTGGGTTTCGGCCATTTAGGAAACCGCTGTTACAACCCGTGAAGACCTGGAGCTACGAATAAGACATGCAATTAATAGCATAACGGTCCAGCAATTGGCGAACGTTCGAGAAACAGCTATGAGAGTTGAGAAGTTCATTGACGTTAATGAACAGCATTTTGAACAATCGTTGTAATGTTCTGTGTTCATTTTTTGTATTATTAACTTAATAATTTCAACAAATTAGTGATATGTAGCATGTTGGTAGCAAATCCACTACCAACATGCTACGATTTCTATAGCACTAATTTGTTTAATTTTATACGTGGGCTCGTTAACCTCGAGATGGCGTCCACTATAACACTGTGACAATCAACAAGGGGACTGATCTAACCCAGAAAATCAGATATGGGTAGCCTGAAGGGGTGGCTAAATCCCCGTTAGGAATCTTAAGCCAATATTGTTATTATTAATTTAGAACAATTTATTGCGAAAATTCGTAATTTGTTGTACTGGTTCTATTTCCATTCTGTTTTCTTAAGCTTGGCTACTATTGCGACTAGTGACAACGAATGCTAGTGTGCACCAAGAACTATTGAAAGATTTTGGAATTGCGAGTTTATCTAAGTTACTTTGCAATAGTATTACACACAATTGATAGGGTTGAAGTTTAGAGAAATTTTGCACGGGTCCCATTAGTATTTTTGTCTTTTAATGATAGTTTCTGATTAGACGAAATTTTTAAAATGGTACAGATTTTTAAAGTATATTGTCCGCGCAGTTATGTATTTGAATGTTTTGATTTCGTTATCTCAATGTATTATATGTATTGCAGGAAGGAGAATTCTTCGATGCCAATCAATATTTATCAAACCGTTCTGGTGAAGCTACTACAGCTATTTTAAGCGCCGACGACATGCAACCTGAAGATGTGTGACAAAACATACGAAAATTTTTTATTGTAAAAAAATGACTGCACGAGTTATACAAATACAAAATGGTTTGTATAAAACATTTGTTAAACGATATTTTAGGAATTATGAGGATTGTCTGTTGTAAACGAATTTAAAGATTTCCGTATTTTTTTATTTTTCACATCATAGTATAGACTTTTATATGCCGAATAGATATAAACTGTTTATATTTGCCTTTCAGGGTATGTTTATTAATTTAAATACAAAAGATTATAAAGATTGTTTAGCCTATAAAACAATCGACTTACAATTAAATACAAATAAAATTGATTTTTAATTTGTGTTTATAGCAGCTAACAAACTGATAGCATAATACTTTTGTATTTTTATCTAATTTACTTTGTTTTTTACTTATTTAATGTTTTGAAAGACTTTTTTTACATTTGTGTGATCTAGTTTAAATACTGTAATTCAGATGCATCTGAATCATGTAATTTATTGTTTTGTTTTTTTTTGTTTAATGTTATTTATGTTACATTTAAAAACTTGAAACTTTGACAATACATACGCTTTTAACGTATTAAAAAAAATACTTATAATGAATAGGTTGGTTTACTATGAATAGTGAGGTCCTATTTAAAGTATTGTTATTTTGAGCTTATTGTTTGATGACATTTTAATACAATAAATAGTTAATCTTTGTATACAATTGTTTTATTCTGATCAAAAACAAAACTGCAGTATTGTCGAGCACCTCCTTTTATCTTACATACTCCCTTAGACAGTCTGCAGAAATGTATAGTCCTAATCCAAGAACTCCTATCGATACCATATATCCTGGAAAGTACGAAAACAAAAACTTTATATCAGGTACAATCTTCTATCTCAGACAACAAATTTAAAGGAGCATCTTGCAAAATTTTAAAAAAATTTAACTCATCTAAATCTGCATGATTAATTAATTTAATAAGAACAGCTTTAATTGAAACTAGATCGAACACCGAGTGATATTTTCCTAACGTATATTTATCTGTTAACCGTATAATAGGACCCCCGTTCAGAAATTTCAATCGTTTTTTTGCAATATAATTAATAATATCGAAGAAATCTTTAAAATCTAAACTGAAAGATGCTTTTAGCATAATTTGGCAGTGATCTAAAAAGTTATCCATATCATTACAGTCGCTAATTTCTTCTTTAACTTCACATAGATTTTTTTCCATCGACTGCCAAATTACATGTAGATTACACCCATTAAACCAATTATGGTTTATTGAAATCGTATTTTTTATATTCCATACTTGGTGGTGCCAATTTGAAGGTACAAAAATTGCGTCCCCTGCATTTTGTACAACTTCAAAATATTTTCTATCGTGTTTAACACTGTCAATGTCATTGGGTAAATTTCCGAATGGATCAGTTAAGTATTTTTCTTCCCCTGGAGGAAATAGAACCCATTTTTTTTGCCCACAGATGTTGGTCGACCAACTATATGATGTCATTACATCTACATGAAATGGCGACCTACAGCGTTAATACTAAAGGTAGTTTAGAAACAAGACAATGTACTAACCAAGTCCCGTTAACTCCCATATAAACAAATCGATAATCGTCAAAAGAATTGTCAACAAGGTACTCGTTTAACCAATCACAGGCAAAGTACAAAGGCACTTCGTAAAAATTATCTTTAGGCATTTGATTTTTTAGATGCCAGTCTTTTAAATACAACACAGGTAAAGATTCAGCACATTCCTTGTAATTTTTCCAATATTCTACATACTCTTTAAACGTCCATTTTAAAGGTTTTTGGTTACTATAGTCCATTTTACCTTTGCAGTCTACAACATTAACTTCGAGATCACCGTAGCTCTGTTCAAGATTGGTGAAATTCGGAGTTTCTTTGTTAACCCAGAATTTGCTCGATTCCCAATTATTAGATACGTTTCGTATTAAACAAGCCTGGTTTCTTAGAAAATATTTTTCAAAGAATTCGGTGTATGAAATATCACTGTCAATTATTGGAAATTCGTGATATACTGTAGGAAAATCTTGAATTTCCAAATATGTGTTGTTAATTTCTACTTCCATTTTATAGGTATTTAACAGCAAGGTTAAATTTGCGTTAATTAGTATTTAATAAATAACAAAACCAAAGATAACTTTATAAAAAAAGTTGGGTTACGTAATTGTAAAGATACCAGGGACACTAAAAGTTTTTTGCACGATTAACTAGTAATTAGAGTTGCCAACTTTTTATTTCTAAAAATACTTTTATTATTATTTTACTATGTACATATATGTACTACACCAATACTGACCAATACTTAAACTAAAACTTAATTAATAGTCACTAAACTCATAAGTGTAATTCAACTGTATATATAACTGCAACGTAAAAATTTAAAAAAACATTGTGTGTTGCGATCGGTTTGTAATTTTTTTTATTTTTCTTGTATTTATATTGTATAACCACATGCAAAAGATAGTGTAAGCGTAAATATTTCAATTAAGCTTTAACAAATAACTAAGTTAAACTAAAAACTTGTACATATTGAGATGATCTAGTTTAAATTTAAATCCAATTAAAGACCTGTGAAATTACGTAAGCATTGTCATCTGGCGGAAAGAGCGATAACTACGAAAATGCGCATTATTTCTTTAAGAGGAAGTTGCGCACGCATCGAGATAGAAGGGTTCCAGCCCGAGGGACAATCAGCATTCTTAATATAAGATTTTAGTAATTTTTAATTTTCTTTTTGTTTTGTGAAATTTTATAGGTATAACTAAAGGTAACGTAAATAGAGATAAAATTCACTTTGTTTTTAAATTCTGGCGTTATAGAAACCACACGTGTTCCTTGTTTTGGTAAAACAAATGCATTGGCGGTCATTTCAATTTTGTCAATTTAATTGTTTTATGTGTATGATGCATTTCAAAATAAATTTATGTAGAATTAATAAATGATGTTTTTCCCAAATTATTAGTTGAAACTTAAAATTACTAAATTGACATGGTCTTAAAGAAATTGCTTTAAATGCAATGCAAATTCGTAGTATCTTCTTTATTTTAGACACAACATTAAGCGTTATAAATTCGACTGCAAAAATTAACTATTTTATACTTAAATTTGAAATTATTAAATTTGAAAGTGGCTTTATGCAGATGTTTTTTTATTTGTAAAAAGAAGCTATTTAAATTTCATGGCTATTTTGTTTTTGTTATTTGTATACCTTTGACATGTTTTAGAATCAATTTGTGTTAATATATTAAACCATTTTCTGTGCAACAGCGACGGTTCATCAGGGGGGGGGGGGGGAGTGTAAAGAATATTAGTTATCAAAATGTGTAAAATAAAATAAATATTATAATTTTTTTTAATTTTTAGATATACAGCTTATACCTATATTCTTCTGGCCGGCCCACTTATTTAGAGCACGAGCCGCCACTGCTATGCAACTTATTTATGCTAAACTCTAGTTTCAATTCTAAATTATGTATAAGTACTGTGGTATAAGTATAATAATTTATTTGTTTTTTTCGTACTTTTATAATTTGATGTTATAAAAGCTGATCAAAGTCAGGACATCCTCTCGATCGTAACATTTACCTATTCATGGTGATTCTAATAGCTTTGATAACAAGGAAAGACACTATAGTGTATACATTGCCTTTAAAGTGTAATCTAATATTTTATTTACCGTGATTGACAAACAACGTGTGGTCGCATGTAGTTCTAATACTTTGGGGACCTTGTACTTTTATGTGAAGTATATTGGATTTATGATATAGATGAGAAATCCCCAATTTTATGTATTAAAGTCGTGGTAGAGGTTGCTTGCATGATAATGGACCCTACATTTTATAACATCTTTTTGACATATTATGTGTCCCGTGGGGGATATCGGGCGAGTCTTTAGGTGGCGGATAAAGAAACGCCCGGAAAGGTAGTGGAAGATGTCTTTTCTGGGTAGAAGCATTAATTCTCTCGCGAACCAACCAGATATAGCTTTATATGATTCCGCCTGTTGTGTCGAGTAGTTATATTGAGCCGGCGAAACGCGAAACCCTATAACAAATCTAAATCCAAGGTGGCAACCGGGCCTAAAGATGCGTGGATGACGGGAAGATCAGCCGTGACCGGCGACCTTTCCCTCTGTAGTGTCGAGGGTAAGGGATTGCACGAGCTAATAAAACGCCGTTCGTGTAATGGCGCGTAGTCAATAGACCGTTAGATCAAGGATTTACGTATGGTATCAGAGGGGGATTGCAAGATTTAAAAGGAGAAACCTTTAAAAAACTCAAATCCAAGGTTGCAACTGGGCTGAAGAATACGTGGCTGACCGGCAAGCTCTCCTACCTGTAGTGTCGAGGGTAAGGGACCGCACGAGCTAATCGATGCCGGAAAAACACCATTTTTGTGATGCGCGTACCTGACGGCCCGCCGGATTGGGGTTTGAATACCTCGGTACCGGTGGGGGACTACGGAGGTCTAAGGGAAAACAACCCCGCAACAAATCCAAATCTAAGGTAGCAACCGAGCTCTCCCACCTGTAGTCTCTAGGGTAAGAGACCGCACGAGACAAATTGATGCCGGGTAAACGTTGTCCGCGTGACGGCGCGCACCCGATATAGCGTTGAACCTATACTTGTGACTCAGCTTCAGTAGGTAATGAAAATCCAAGGGAAAACAACTTCGTAATAAATCCCAATCCAAGGTGGCAACCGGGCCGAGAGATTCGTGGCTGACAGGTAGGTCAGTCGTGACCGGCGAGCACTTCCACCGGTGACCAAAATCTCTGGTACCGATGGGAGACCAAAATAAAAATAATGAGTCAATTAGAGGCAGGAAAACCGTTTACTGCGCAGGGAAAGGATTTCCCAGCGCCAGTTGGCAAAAAGAGTTTGGCGGGCTTCCCCCGACCGTTATCAAACGACCGCTACGCCGAATCGTTAGGGAACTTGTACAACGCCAGGTTCGAAAAGATTAGAAATTTAAACGTCGCCGTGGCAAACAGCGGGATGATAAATTGGGGCTACACCTGGTAGAAATGTTAAAGTACTGAAACCCACGCAAGCAAAGATGAGGAGAGAATAGAAAGCATAAATACGGGTATGAAAGAAGAAAAAACGTTGGAAGGTTTTTCCCAGCTTAACGAAATGGCGGAATGGACGAAACAAGTCTTCACGGCAGTAACATTCAAAAGCGATAGGGCGTGGAAGGGAAGCAACAACATAGTATGCGTGCGGTAGGGAACGTGGCGGGAGTCAGAGAATGTAGGAAGGAGACGGCGAACTGGCAGTAAAAAGGAGAGAGTGTCTACAAATTGCTAGACAAAAAAGAAAAAAGGTACTGGTTTCTACTACATCAGAAGAGAGTGTAGTGGAGTGATAGAACAAAGGAAGTAAGGAAAAAGATTTAGTGAGCATGCTTAAAATTAAGGAAGAAGGCGGATCGATAAAGGGGTGGAGGAAATGTTTAGGTGCTTGGTCGCTCAACAAATAGGGAACGTATACGTAAAAAAAAGTCAAAGAAGCCAATAAACTAGTTCCTTAATAAATCTAAATTATGTAAGGATCTTGCATTTACATTCAGTAGAGAACCGGATAGGTTTTTTTGTTTGTTCTTCCGCTCTTACTCCAGGTTCTATAGACAAAATTTCGTAGTTATACTCGAATAAAAATCACGATTTATGTTTTTTGTGTGTTTTATTTAACTTACTATAGCCTTTCCAGATATATCAAGAGTGTATAACAAACTTAATACAACGTAGAAGGGGGTAGTTAGTTCGACGATTACAGTCACAGCGAGATGTCGTTACATACTTTTGGTTCGTGGATTTTAATTTTCAAATACGAGTGAGCATAATATAAATAATATTTTTTGTGCTGCAAACATCGCAAACGTCAATGTTTGTTCGTTAGCGTAATTACGTAATGGGCGAAAAAACGCTGTAGGGCGGCAAAATAAAAAGCAGAGATTCACATGTTTACCCAAGAGTTTAAAATCAATTATGATATTAGAACAAATATGTGACAGCTTGATAAGTCATTTTAAAAAGCTTGAAATTTGGTTAGAATTAAAAAAAAACTATATTGAAGGCATTTTTTTTTATTTTTTCAAAAAAAAATGCAGTTTGACAAACAGCAAAAATATTGTACGTTGCTCTCGTCGAAAGCTTCATAGTATAACTCACTCACAGCGTTCGTTATGTTATGCTTTTATTTTGACTTTTATTACGTAAGTTACTATTATTGGCGACGTTAAGGTTCACAGATCCTCAAATTCATTACGAAGAAAGTACTCGTGCGGTTATGGTGGGTAGTCTAATAACGTAAAAGTGACGTAATAACAATGTGATTTGGTTTACTAGGTAACAGCAATAATACGTTTTTTTTACCTTGAATTATCAGAGTAATAGTACAAGCAGCTCTTTTTTAAATGTTATTGTGTTAAACCGAATGTTTTTTTAACCGCAACTTTTAACAGATTAAGATTTAGGAGTTTCCTTTGCTGCTTCTAAAACTTGTCTGATGGTTTGAGTTCGTGGTGTTCTATTCTTGTTTTTTTTGCTGAGTTTTATATTAACAACTTGTTTGGGAGATGGTCATGGTAGATTAGTCTTCTGACTTGATTCGGACACCTCTTCTATATTTTAGTTCATCTGCGTTTGTTCCACCAAATTACCTAGCCAACCAAATCGCGTTTTTATTACATCACTTTTACGTTATTACATTATGTACGTTGTAGTTTATCCTTTGCAATGAATTTTAGTATGCAATAAAATAATTTTTATAAGTTTTTAGTTTGATTTGATGATTTGTTAAAATTTAATTGAAAGATTTACGTTTACACTATTTTTTGGTTGTATGGGTCATACAAACTAAATACAAAAATGAAAATTACAAAGATAGCAACATAAAATAGTACAGTTTTTGCGACTGTGTAAAAACACTGAAATTTGGCCAATACAATGCCCACAAAAAATAACAGTTACGTTTATTTAACGTCATTAGTTATTTGTGGTTGCTTGGATACTTCAAGGTTCTTCCAAGATCATTTGGACCTAAATTTAAGAACAAAATCTTTTGTACTAAAGAAACAATAATTTTATCAATCTGTGAAAATGCCAAAGCAAGAAGTTTTATGTAAAAAAGTAGGCTGCTAGTTTAAAAAAAAACTACAAAAACTTGCTTTGTTTACGTTGGCAACACTAATAATTTCCGTAGTTGACAATTGGATGACACAGTTTATATGGTTTATATAAAATAACCGGTTGCGGTTATATTATCAAATGTGACTAAAATTTAATGTAATTCAATTTTATATATATTTTTCTACGTTATCTTCTTTTTTATGAACATCATTTAGACTAATTTTAAAGCACATAAATGGTAGCAAGCATGGAAACAACTTTTTATGTGTTATGTTTCTGCTTATTTACTTTAGCATCAACAAGAGATGTAAATCGACACCCGACGTTGTTTGATGATAAATGTCGTGAATTATCAAAATTATGCAGGGACATGAAAGATACAGACGAGTTTTCTATGTTAGATTGTTTATATTCGTTAGATCCTAATATGGTGTCGCATTTTAACAACGACTGCCACCAAGTTATATGGAATTTTGTTAGTTCAATGATAGAAAACGATATAGTTGAGAAAAGTTTAGCTAAGGCGTGCAGCGATGATTTACAAAGTATGAATTGCCATCGAGAAGATTTACCCGGCTCGTACTTAAAATGTGTCGTTAACAATAAAGATGGTATTAATGACCCGAAATGCTTAAACCAAATCGAGCAATTTGAAAATGCCGCTTTTTACGATTACGAATGGATTGGATCTTTTTTGCAGAATTGCGAAGATGACGTTAAAGAATTAAATTGTGGTCGTATAGACCTTAAAGGATCGTCACAAGCAATGACTATCATGTGCTTGCAAGACAACATTGGGAAAGTTAAAGAAAGTTGTCGTAAGGAAGTGTTTCATCTTGCCGAGATTCAAGCCGATAATATTAAGTTAGATCATCAACTATATTTAGCATGTGCCGAAGATCAGAACAAGTATTGTCCGCAATTTTTTCCTGGAAGTGGTAGAATCTTTAAATGTTTAATGCAGCACCGACATGAAAAATTAACAGTTAAATGTTTCCATCATTTACAACGAAGACAGAAACTTATATCTCAGGATTATAAAATTAGTAAAGGGTTAATGAAAGCTTGTCGGGAGGATATAAAGAAAGCACATTGTCGTAAACAAACATCTGATGATAAGGAAATACGTTTAGCTCAGATTCTCATTTGCTTACAAAACATTATGCATAATGGTACGAAAGTAGACCCTGATTGTGAAATTGAAATGGACGAACATCGTAAATTACTTATGGAGGATTATAACTTATCTCCAGAAATTGTTAATGGTTGTGCCAAAGAAATACGTTTATATTGTAACGGATTAGAAGCTGGAGGTAAAACGATACATTGCTTAATGCAACATGCTCAGTGGAAATATAAATCAAAACGGATATCTCCGGTGTGCGAACGTGCTGTAGGTAGTTGTTATTCGTTAATTGTTTATAATTATAGAATTTTTAGCTAGAAGATTTGGTTAAAGAAACTGTCGTTGGTGAAGATTGGCGAGTCGATCCTGTTTTGCATGAAGCGTGTAATCCCGTTGTCAGAGCTATGTGTCGTGATGTACGTGGAGGAAATGCACGTGTAGTTTCGTGCTTATTGGATAACATTGGGGCTGATCATATGACGGAGGACTGTGAAGATGCATTAATGCAGATTCAATACTTTGTATCCAGAAACTTTAAGTTGGATCCTCAACTTTATAAGGCTTGTCATGACGATGCAACTCGTTTGTGTCATGTGAACCCTGATTGGGAAAACAGTATAGATCAGACACCCGAAAATGGACCTTTAGTTCTGCCTTGCTTGTATAGGTAAATTTTTTTTTTCGTAGTAGTACTATCGGTGCTGGCTTTAACAGTTTTAACAGAGGGGTTTGGTTTGACTTTTTGTGCTAGTCAAAAACAAAACGACGAACTGTAGGCATTATTTAACTCAGTCTGGTTCATCTCACCACAGCACCTCTCGATCTGTGAGACGTCACCCTTCATATTCACCATATGAAGACTTAGTAATGTTTGTTTGAGCTATGAATATTTCTAATACCGTGTGAGTGGCTTAACACCCCATCGGAGGGTTTTGCCGCTTCTAGGGAAGCTTCCTAGATTCTTTTAGACTGTATCAGTGTTTGTCTGGTGTTCACTCGATTTATTGGTTTATTTTACTCCACATTTTTCTTTATCTAGTTACTTCCAATTCCTCTCAGCATCTTCGCACATCTTATTTCACTTTGTCAGCCACCTCCACTTTCTTCTTTTCTGGTACCAGTTGGTTACTATGCTTGTCATTCGTAGCTGGTTAGCTCTTAACACATGCCCAAGCTATTTCACCATTTGCTGTTTTGCTTTATTTACTTATATCTCCTGTACTACCTCATGATTCATTCTACATCTATATTCATTTCATTACTTTCACCTAATATTCTTCTGAGTATTTTTCTTTCCAGTATCCTCAGCTTTTGCTTTTCTTCGTTTGTCATTGACATTGTTTCCGCCCCGTACATTACCATTGGTTTTGCCAGTGTATTGTAAATTTTTTTTTTTGAGTTGTATTTGCTATTTAAAAATTTCCTATTCGCATAAAATGTCTTATTTACTGTCAATATTTTGTTCCTTATCTCAGTTTCTCTGTCTCCTTTTTGTTACCATAACTCCCAGGTATTTGAACTCAACTTTATATTTCTGGTTTTGTATTCCTTCTGTACTTTTATTTCATATTTTCATAATTTTTTACAGGGGAAAAGTTAACCATAGCTTTCCAGCTATAGATTTGGCAACTTTAACATCGGACTGATACATAGGATAGAACGACGGTTGCTATATTTTTATTTTAACAACTACTATTTAATAAGTTTTAAAAATTAATGGAATACTCATTGCGTAGATTTACTCTCGACTCGGCGCGGTTTTTATCAAATTTCACTGAAAAGATCACTTTTTATTTACATTTTAATTTTTCAATCGTATTCTAAACACATTTTTACATAAGAATACATAAAAATTAGAAGGCAGTTTCCTCATTTTGTCAAATTAAACAATCACAACGTCTTCGTTCCGTTGATTGACTGCACACGGTTGTTATCAAATTTAACTAAAAAGATAACTTTTCATTTACATTTTAATTTTTGAATCGTATTGTACACACATTTTGACTTAAAACAATAAAATTAGAAGGCAGTTCCCTCTCTTTTTTTTTAAATTAAATTATAAACTCTTCGATGCGTTGATTTACTCTCGCATTTTAGTTTTTGAATCGTATTCTACACACATTTTTACATAAGAATACATAAAAATTAGAAGGCAGTTTCCTCATTTTGTCAAATTAAACAATCACAACGTCTTCGTTCCGTTGATTGACTGCACACGGTTGTTATCAAATTTAACTAAAAAGATAACTTTTCATTTACATTTTAATTTTTGAATCGTATTGTACACACATTTTGACATAAAACAATAAAATTAGAAGGCAGTTCCCTCTCTTTTTTTTTAAATTAAATTATAAACTCTTCGATGCGTTGATTTACTCTCGCATTTTAGTTTTTGAATCGTATTCTACACACATTTTTACATAAGAAAACAATAAAATTAGAAGTCAGTCTCTCAATATCTTCAAATTAAACATCACAAAGTCTTCATTGCATCGATATACTCTCGACTCCACGCGGTTTTTGTCAAATTTAACTAAAGATATAACTTCCATTTACATTTTAATTGTTGAATCGTATTGTACACACATGTTTACATAAGAAAATAGTAAAATTAGAAGGAGCCCTCTCCTTTTTTTTTCAAATTAAATTACCATAAAGTCTTCGTTGCGTTGAATTTAAGAGAAGAAATAAGAAATATGTGAAGTTTTGGAAAACTGAAAACAATCTATGAATGAGAAAATAGAAGTAATAAAGGACAAATTAGAAGACAGAATGAAACTGCTTGAAGAAAGAATAAATCGAATGAATTGTCACGGCGAAGGAAGCGCCACGAGCGAAGATTTAATGATGGACCATTCGTCAGAGACGGCAGCCGTGCGAGTCTTATTGAGTGACGACGTGACTCTGCCTGCGAGGACTAAAGGGGGGTAATGGCACGTCTGGATGGAAATCTCCGGGAAGGCTACATTCGCGTGAATGAGCCAATGGAGGGCGCTTAGTTGAAAAGGGATTACTCGTTGGCAGAACTTTATTACGAATGAAAAACACGATGCCAGTAAGGATCTTAAATATCAACTCAGATCCAGTAACGTTGAAACAGAAGACCGTGGTAGGCCAATCCACGCCAGTATTTGAAATTGTGAGATGCGTGAAATCTAACGAAGATACGTCGCCGAAGTGTCCACAACATCTATTGGACATTCTTACCTCCAAATGCCAAAACCTCAGCCAAGATCAGCTGGTTAAAGTTAAGGTGTTGATCCAGCAGTAAAAAAATGTTATCGCTCTGAAGAGTGGTTCCAAAGGAACAACTAACGTGGTGAAGCATAAAATTAATACAGGAGACGCTCGGCCTATACGACAACATCCACGCCGACTTCCTTTGGCGAAAAGAGAAACCGAACAAATAATTACGGATATAGAGAGAGAATGCGTGATTGAACTTTCAAATAGCTCCATGGCGTCCCCAGTGGTACTCGTAAAGAAGAAAGATGGATCAACGCGGTTTTGCGTAGACTACAGACAGCTAAACGACGTGACCAAAAAGGACAGCTAGAGCTAGAGATGGCGTAAAGGCTGACCTAGACAAAATCCGAACAGTGCAAGCATGTCCAAGACCAATCGACAAACATAAGTTCCGAAATTTGTACCTGGATTTGCCAATATTGCCAAACCTTTGACTAAAGTGACCATAGAAAGAGCAGAATTTAGATGGAATAAAGACTGCAATAATGCTTTCCATCAACTAAAACAGGCCCTAGTCACTTCGCCGTCTAAGAGAAGATGGAAAATTTGTTTTGGATTCCGACGCAAGCAATCTGGCTATAGGCGCGGTCCTTTCGCAGGTTTAAGATGGACAAGGAAAATTCATTGCGTATTTTAGCAAGGTTTTGTCCACGCCTGAAAGGAATTATTGTGTGACTAGGAGGAAGCTGTTAGCAGTCGTCAAGTCCATAGAACATTTCTAGAAATATTTATATGGACGAAAATTTTTACTGAGAACCACGCCGCTTTAAAATGGCTATTGCAGTTCCGTAACACGGAATGACAAGTAACAAGATGGAGAGACTGCAAGAGTACGATTATGACACAGAACACCGTGCCGGAAGCAGTTATCGGAACGCAGATGCCTTGTCAAGAAGACCATGTCCTACGGACTGCAGCGATTGTTCGCTGAAAGAAAAACTCAAATGCCTCCGGAGAACTACTATGGTTGATGACGAGTTGGAACCTGAGCAGTTGCGCCGCGAACAAGAAAACGATTCTGAAATAAGACTACTCCTGGACTGAAAAGAAAAGTTGAAGCATCTCTACGATGGTATATAAGGAGCGCCTTTGGCATAAAGAAGACAGATGAAGCAATACAACGTAGAAAGCGCTTTAGAAAGAGTAACGATTGACATCGCAGGGCCGTTCCCAGAACCTGATTCGGGAAACAAATACATCCTGGTGGCGATGGATTATTTCACGAAATGGACGGAGGTTATGCCATACCCAATCAAGCCGGTTTGGAGTTCCGTTGGAATTACACTCGGACCAAGGTCGCAACTTTGAGTCTGGGCGGTTTCAAGAAGTTTGCCGACTGTTGGGAATTAAGAAAACTAGGACAACGCCTCTCCATCCTCAATCTGATGGCATGGTTGAGCGGATGAATCGAACAATGGGAAAATACTTAGCGAAAGTAGTGTCCGAACACTAAAGAGACTGGGATCAGTACTTGCATCTTTTCCTAATGGCATACCGATCATCCGTTCACGAAAGCACAGGCCAAACACCATTCTGTGTCATGCTTGGTCGCGAAATACGACTGCCATGCAACCTCCAATTTGGACGAAGACCGGGAGAAGAAGTTGCTGGAGAACACTACGTCAGTAAGCTAATTAAGAGGCTTGATGACGTACATGAGGCAGTCCGTAAAAGCACACAAATTGCCAGCAACAGAATGAAGACCAGATATGAGGTCAAGGCACAAAATTGTGGGTTTTAACCTGTCGACATGGTGTGGTTGTATAATCCCCAAAGCAGACGTGGTTTGTCGCCCAAGTTGCAGAGTCAATGGGTGGGGCCTTATGAAGTCGTGCAGCGTATTAATGACATTATATATCGAATTCCAAAACCACCCAGAGGCAAGGCAAAAGTGGTGATTAAGAAATTGGCAGTAGCCAAGCTTGGTTGTGGCTTAGATCAAATGAATTTGAGGACAGTTCGAAACATGTTGGAGGTCGTTTTTCGAGAAACAGGCGTTCAAGTGTTGGTCAACAGTTACCAACCAAGGAGAACATCGGGTCAGGAAAAGTCCATTGACTGCTACTTTTATGGTCATGGAAGCTGTGGAATGGAGAGAGCTGCCGCTATTGCCATGAACCTTTCTACTGGTGTCACATCCAGTTTCCCGTTCTTTGACAGAACAGTCTTAAGAAGAGGACAATGAAACATGCACGACGTTGTTTTTAGCTTCGAGAGCGTTCACGAAGTTATTTTCCACTTCTAGAACGTTTGGAAGAATGTAGAAAATTCTCGGTGTAGATAACAGAAACATATAAAAACGATTTAAAGGAAGCAAAGGTTCGTTATTCGAAGTCGGCAGTGTTGAGAAGATGTTTAAATAAATAAGTGATTAACGCGTGTGTTCGAGATAAATATAACTGAAAATAAACGTACATGCCTTTAATGTAAACAAGTGTCAGTTTTAAGATAAACAGAAGTTATCCGCGGACGTTATTTTTCGAGTGTGTCTAATACATAAATTGTTTTTCTTAAATATCGTTTAATTAGTCCGTATAGTTATAAACGTGTAAATATTTTGTGTATAAATAAGTTAGTTTTAAAATTCGTTACAATATAAAGTAAATTAACTCAACGATGAATTTATGATTGTTTAATTTGGAAAAATGGGAGGTGTGTGGAAAATACGATTCAAACATTAAAATATAAATAAAAAGTGACCTTTTAGTGAAATTTTATAAAAACCGTGCGGAGTATATCGCGAGTAAATCAACGCAACGAAGACTGATTTATTAATTTGCAAAAAAGGGGAGACTGCTTTCTAATTTTATTGTTGTTTTATGTAAAAATGTGTGTGGAATCGATTCATAAACTAAAATGTAAATAAAAAGTTATTTTTTCAGTGAAATTTGATAAAAACTGCGGAGTGGAAAATATATCAACGAAGACCATGATTTTTTAATTTGAAAAAAAAGAGGGACACTATCTTCTAATTTTATTGTTTTCTTATATAGAAATGTGTATAGGATACGATTCAAACATTAAAATTCAAATAAAAACTGATCTTTTTAGTAAAATTTGGTAAAAACCGTGTGGAGTCGAGAGTAAATCAACGCAACGAAGATTTTATGATTTTTTAATTGGAAAAAATGCGCGGGGTTGTTTTCGTATGTAAAAATGTGTGTAGAATACGATTAAAAAGTAAAAATGTAAATAAGAAGTGGTCTTTTTAGTGAAATTTGATAAAAACCGTGCCGAGTCGACGGTAAATCTTCGCAAGGAGTATTTAATTTTTAAAAATAAGCAGGACTGCTTTTTGGTTTTGCATTTTATTTTAAAATTTGTGGTAAAATTTATTTTTTAAATTTATTACGTAGTTCTTAAAATGAAAATAGAGGAACCGTTGCTGCTCTTTGTTATATATCAGTCCGGTGTTAAAGTTTCCAAGTTTTCGACTGGAAAGTTATGGCTAAGTTCTACCCGGCATGATTTGCTTTCTTCTCATTTATTCTCAATCCTACTTTTAGTCCTTTAGTCGTTAATTCGTTAATCCATTTTTTTGTTTTGATTTTTATCTTTTCTGGGTGTTTCTGTAAATTTTGTATTAAGTTCCTGCTTAATTTTCATCATGTATGTTGTTTTGTTTTTATCATATGGTTTTTTATTTCAATATCAGTATCGTAATGGTCGCTAAGGTTTTTTTCTTCGTGTCTTACTTTTCATTTTTTAATTTTACTTGCTATTTCTGACGTCGCCATTGTTATGTCTATTAAGGATGTTCCCTGGGAGTTTACGAACGTCGGTGTCCTTTCTTCGTTTATTGGTACTAATTCGTTGGTTTGCATCCACTCTACTAAAATTTCCCTTTAGTGTTCGTGGTATTTTCTCGGAAAATTTTCGACTTTGCATTGAGATCTATCTCCCCCTATTACTAGGTGTTTACTTCTTTTGTATTTGTTAATAACGTTTGTAAAATTTGAAGGTGATTTCGATACTCTTCGTTAGTTTTACTGTCTCTCTCTCTCTCTGTCTATTTTTACACAAGCTTTTGCACAACGGTAGTAATTTTGAATGTTGTACTGTGGCTTCATAAAGCAGTTTGACATGGCGATTTTGATCTTTCTATTTTTTGTTATTTCTTCTACATCTTCTTCTGCTAGTCTTATGGTCACTGCTTTTGTTTGGTTTCTGTTTTGCCTAAACTCCTCTATGCGTATATTTACGGTGACTCCTTTTCTTTGTAGTGCGGTTCTTATTTCCTCTGCAGTTGTTAAGGCATCCATACTTCCTATTATTATGTTTTTTGTTTTTATATTCTCTTCTTTAGTTTCCACAGCAATTTCCCCGTTGTTTGTTTGTATCATTTCCTTTAATTTTGTTAACGTGTTGCTGTCTTTTTTTTATTGTTATTAGATGCTTTCCTTCTTTTGTATTTTGGATTGTTTCAATTTCATTTGATTTTTCCATGCTGTGTAATTTCGGCTTTATATTCTTTAATGTCTTTCTTTTTTTTCTACAATCAAAGCGTCGTATGTATTTTATGTTTTTCTTTGTAGTTGATCTTCCAGTTGTATTTTTTTGTTCTTTTTGGAATAATAATTTTTATTTTTTTTTGTGTCCAATATACATTTAACCATTTTGTTTGTTTATAGCTATAGATTTTATTTGTGGATTCTGATTTCTTCGTATTCTTCGATTTCTTGTTTTAGTTTTGTCAGTTTGTCCCATATGTCTTTTTCTTCCTCTTCGTATTTTATTTTTTTTCTTGTAGATTTTTTACTTATCTTTGTGATCTACTCTTTCTCTAATATTTCTATTTCCTCGTTCGCGTCTTTCCATTCGGGATGTTTTGTGCTTAGTATCTTTTTTAAGCCAGTTTTTTCTTGTATTTCTTTATTGTTCACCTATATGGTCGTGCCGTTTGTTTCGTCGAGTGGCTTTCGACAATTTGCGTTGCTTTGTATATGTCGTGCCATTCTTCTTTTGCTATTTGTGCCCATATTTCATAGGTGTTTATGTGGCCAATATTATTGATTGTTCTCTTTGCCATCTTTCGTCTATGGAATTGTTTTAGTCGGTGATCAGTCATGTTTTAATTTAATTCCGAACAGTTTACAAATTTCTTGAAACAGAGCACTCAAACTTGCGACCTTGGTCAGAATGTTATTAACTCCGAACCGGCAGAAAAACACCTTCACCAAAACGTCTACCACTGTAGTCGCTTCTTTATTGCGTATGGCGTAAGTCTCTGTCCATTTCGTAAACTAATCTATTGCCACAAGATGTATTTGTTTCCTGAATCAAACTCTGGGAACGGCTCTGCGCTGTCGATCGTTACTCTCCCTTAGTTCTTATGTTATATTGTTTCTTCTTCTTTCACTACTTACAGTTCCTCCAATTTCCATTTTTCGCCATTTATGATCAATGTATCGTCTACTATAATCGCTCGACTTTTTTGTTGACTGGCAATATATCAATTTTTTTTATTCTTGTGTCAACCCTACTTTAACTGGTCTACTTCCTCCCTTCCTGGGGTTTACTATTCTATTTACTATATCGATTTAGCTTTTTTCTATTTCTTGTGGTTTAATTATTATTTTCACTTCCTTTGTTGCATCTCTTTGATGTTTTAGTTGAGCATTAATGTTGTCAATTTTTTTATTCATTTGTATTACTTTGCTCATTACATTTACACTTTCTCCACGTTTACTACTGCTCTGTCCTTTATATATTTGTACTCACTTTTTTGCCAGATTCCAGTTATTAACTACGAGCGGTTTCCATATTTCTAACACTCTCTTGTCATTATATTCCCTCCTAAACTAATTATGATTTTTTTAAGGTATATGTATCATCCTGAAGAAAAAATGCAATTGAAAGCGCCCTGCACCGAACAAATACGAAGAGTTATGCGTCAACGAGCGATCAGCGTGAATCTTCTACCAGAAATCGAAGAAGTGTGTCTTTTGGATTTATCGGCCTTTTGTGCAGATAAAACTGCAAAAGGCGAAGAACTTCAATGTTTGCAGAAGAATTTAGCGGATCTTCAAGAAAAGTGCAAAGGCGCTATCATCAATTACACGGAAGTTGAAGCTCAAAACGTGGATTTAAATCCATTTATAGTAAAATACTGCAAGAAACCTATGGAAACTCATTGCTCGTCCGAATTAAAACACGACGATGGTGATATGATGGAATGTTTAATCGCACATAAAAACGATCCCGACGTAAAAGCCAATATGAAATGTCGTGTTAGTATCGAGCATTTCCAGATAATTTCTATAAAGGATTATCGTTTCAGTTACAAATTTAAAGTAGCTTGCAAAAACTATATAATTAGATATTGTTCGAATGCGAAAAGCAAAGCGGAAGTTGTTTGGTGTTTAAGCGAGAAAATTCGCAACGACACAGTGAATGGACTTAAGAGCGATATACACAAAGAATGCAGGCAACAAATTAAGGCACAATTATTTCAACAGAGGGAAAATATTAATTTTGATCCCAAACTGAAAGAGGCGTGTTTAGAAGATGTTAAAGACCACTGCAATGACGTCGAACGTGGATCTTCGCAAGTACGCACTTTATTAATTGTTTTATTTATTTACATTTAAGATTTTCTTTTACTTCTAGGTTCTAGAATGTCTACAATTAAATTACGCAAAATTAAAGGAAACGTGTAAAAAAGAAATCTTTAAGATAAAGAAACAAGAATTAACCGACAATTCGATTGATTACGTTTTGATTAGAACATGCCAAGGCAGTATTCAGCAGTTTTGTCCGAACTATGAAATGAAGCAAGTTTTGGAGTGTTTGAAGGTAATACGAAAATTGCGTTTACACAGACATAAAAATGAAAATACTTTTAGAAACATAAAGACGAAATTGGATTTAACAAGGTATGTCGATTTGTTGTTTTACATCGTATGATAGAACAGAATACCGATTACCGCTTCAATCCGTTCCTTCAAGAAAATTGCAAGGCGGATATAAATAAATTCTGCCAAGAAACTATAATGCGTATGAAGCCTGACGAAGAACTTAACGGTGAAGTCATTAAGTGTTTGAAAGAGGCATTTAAACGGTCGAAGTTGTCAAACAAGTGTGAAAAAGAAATGGCCGCAATCTTAAGGGAACAAGCATTAGATGTTCAGTTAAATCCCTTGTTAAAAGCAGTTTGCAAAAATGAATTAGAAACTATTTGTAAGACTGATATCGAAAATGATGCCGGTAGTACAGAGGAATGTCTGAAGAATGCACTTTTACAACACAAGATACCAACAGCAGAGTGCCAAGTTGAAGTTGCTAATATGATCGAAGAATCACATGCGGATATACAAGTCGATCCGTTGCTACAACAAACTTGTTCGGTGGATTTATTGAAGTATTGCCGGGAGATCGTTCAAGGACAGGGAAGGCGTAAGTTATTAATTCATCTGTGTTTTTATACTAAAATAACTGCTTTTTAGATATAAGGTGTTTGAAAAATGTTTTAAATGACAACCCAAATCAGTTAGAACCAGATTGTAAAAACATGTTGAAAAAACGACTAGAGATGTATAAAAACGCCGTCGAGGTAAGTTCTATTTTCTTCATTTTACTCGAACCGTTTAAGAAAATTAGAAAGGTACAGAACTCTAAATTTTGTATCATTTTGATAACTTTTCATTCATTTATATACAACTGAAGGTCTGTTAGTAACACCAAAAGTCTGAAGTAAAACTGGTGAACTATATCGTGAACAGACCTATTATGGACGTAGATCTTTTGGTCCGATTCAAAATCCTTCCCTTAAGGACGAGAATGGATGTTTGAGCATCCTAGGATCTTTTGATCTATTTCAGGGTATAGCCATTCCACATTTTATGGTTTGTATCCTACACCTACTGCCATCTAGAAAAGTGCATGTAGTAGGTCTTGAAAGAACATATTCCATGAGAACATGAGCATTAAAGTCCACTGTTAAAAATCTTTTTTTGTATCAAATACAAAAACTAAATTAAAACAAGGAAACAGTTCTACGTTAGCTCTCCTTTTTGCCATTTGGTTAACACTAACCTTCTGTTTCTTTATCAATCGCGTATGCGACGTTGGTTTTTGATTTTCACCTTATTGTTTTTCATTTAACGCGTCTGTTGCTGACATTTTTTGTCTCACTCATCTAAGGTGACGGACAATGTTGATGTTTATCCTGCAAATGCTGATAATAAATGCGGTTCAGTTCAAAAAGTGAGGTTAGAACTGAAGTGTAATTACTAAGAAAACTCATTAGAAATGAAAAAATCTACTGTTTACTGAAAAGGTCGAATACCTACAGGCAGCTCTGAATACCAAAAACACTAACATCCTAAGCTGCCCAGAGGCCACTGGGGAAAGTAGACGAAATGAGAAGCTAAAAAGGCCTAACAAAAACGTGATGAATAACGTGGAGGTGGGGTAGCAATTTACTGCATAGACAAAATACAGACAGGAAAGTTTCAGATTACTGATTAAAAAATAATCACATTTTATCTGTCAATTGCAAAAATATTACTTTTAGCATAGCAGTCACATATAAATCTCTCGATTCAAACGCTCAAAATTATATACAAAGGTTAGATGCGTTCCTCGAAAACAATAATAAAAATATCATAGTGGCAGGGGATGCTAACATAGATCTTCTCAGAGCAGCGAAACCCGGACAGATTATTATATCGTCCTAGAAATAAATAACATGCAGGTACTATACAAACTGGAACCGCATATGCCTACCAGACCATCATCCAATACTATAATAGATAATTTTATAGTGAATTCAAATAAGTTGTGCGGAAAGACATACCTTGCTTTAGGGGAAGATGACATCTCCGACCACAACCTAATTGTTCTGGCGCTTGAGAAAATCACCGCTTAGTAACAACCTGAGAAGATTCTAAAGTATATAGACTACAAGCAGCTAACAAGGCACCAACCCAATTGAAACAGACCCTCAACAGGATTTTAATCTACTTTATGACTCCTTTGTGCGACAGTTGAAGTATAAAGTTGACCAGTGTTCAAAAACAACAAAAATTACGACTAGCGACAAACACTGGGTAAATGCAGAATACCTCAGAGTACTGACGGAAACTACTCAAACCAAAAAACGAAGAACCCCACAACATTGCGAAGCTTGATGCTTATAAACGATGCAGAAATAAGGGATCTACATTAAAGATAAATCTCATTAGGCAGTATTATGAACGAAAGTATGGCAAAATTGGCACTAATTTCAAACAATTCTGGAAAATAAACAAGAAACTAATGTATAATACTAGGAAACTAGAACAAAGAAAGCCGATAAAACGAATTCAGTGTCCGGAGACCTATCAAATAACTAATGAAGTCAAAATAATAGCTAATTTACTAGCTTTGCAGAAGAATTCGCAAAGGACATAAAGAAACGACAACAAAACATATGCAAAAGTTACATGAACCGCCTAAGATGTCAAACGGGAAAAAGCCTATCACCAGTCAACATCTTATTTTTAACTCTCACTTCTGAACTCGAAATTCTGGAAATAACCAACGCTCTTAAAGCGACTATGAGCTCTGGACACGACGGAATAAATGCAAAAATACTAAATAAATGTGGTCCACAGATAGCCAAAAACATTGTAAACAAATGCCTAGAATGCGGAAATTTTCTAAATAGCATGGAAATAGCTGTAGTGTAGTGTACACAATTCTACGTAAACTGAAAAAAAACAGTGATAAGAGGCAGGACTAACATTTTAATTGCAAACTATTTAAGTAATCAGAAATAAATGGTTAGAATAGAAGAAACATTGAGCAAAACTGAATACATAAGGCGTGGCAGGGAAGTATTCGGGACCAATACTGTTTATCATCTACATTAACTTTATCTAGGTATGAACCTCACAAGTTCATATTGGTACCCTACAAAGAGTGCAAAATAAGGTCCTAAATCAAGTGTTAAAACTACCAGTGTACACTACATTAGCTGAACTGTTTCTTAAAGCAAATGTCCTCAATTTGAATGTTACATAAATATGAACCAAACCTGTTAAGCCATATTATTCAACGGCTTAGCCAATTATTTGTTACGGGGAGAACCTAAACCTGTAATAGGCTGTGATCACTTACTAGTGATTAAATCATCCCAAGGGAAGTAGCGGTGGCTTAGAACGTCGGAAAGTGAGTCGTAGGTGTATCTTCGATGTGCCGATTATGTCATTAAAAGAGCGCCAAAACGGGAAAAATATACACTACAGATTCCCATTTACACCTGACAACGCTTAATGTAGATAAATTGACGAACACAAGTCTTAACAACGAGTATATTTATTTCAAGGTTTGCCAACAATACCTCTGTACAATTAATAATACAGAACCCTTAAATTAGGCAATACCTCGTACACATAAGCAGCAAATGTAAATGATTTCAAGTTACATTGGCGAATACAATAAAAAAACACTGTCAATTAGTATAAAAATCATGGTGATTGCACAATATTGAAACTAAGCGCACCGTTAAAAAACTTATTACACTAATACAAAAAGGTGGCGTACGTTAGTGGTGATAACAAGCGTAATATGTCAGGTCGTGCATGCCTGCGACCAACCTCAAAGCAAATAATTAAATATACGAAACAGGGTAACTCATATGCAACACATTTCCTAAAATTTCTGCAATTTAACTGATACATGTATACACAGTTATCGCAAATAAGTTGCTAAGTTTAATACCATTGATTAAAAGCAGAGTTGGCTAAGCTTCCCGAAGTCAAGTAAGGTATATCTACAGGTGCGCCTTTCAATTTGTCGTAATACGTCCTACAGCAACGGAAATCTCAACGGTGGTTTCAATTTTGCTATCTAACGTAGATTAACAGAATATGCATCCTGTATAGTTCTTATATTCCGTGCATGCTGTATTAGTGCGTCATAGAAAATTTTCGAAAGTATAACATATGCGAGTGACCAAAGTAGCTATAATAATAAAGAGAAATCAAATCGTGCTGTAAAATGAAAATGTATTCTTACCCCAGCGAATTTCTCACAACCAACACATCCGAAATTGCAATTTATTTACTCAACACCACCGTGGCTGATCTAAGATATTTAAAAAGTAGAAACCCCTGGGCATGACTTTAACACACATGTTGTTTGCTTAACGTTCGAAGCGGAGATCCCATCAGTAACCTCCAACGTGTAAATGGCATTTCTCACTGGGCGAAATGCGTACAGCACGAAAACTACCAAAATGTTTTTAACGTAACAAATGTGAAGTGTATTAATAAATTGGGCAAATATGCTCAATATTTGAAACGCAGATCAAGTCCTACTTACATTATTCCTAGTGTTTCGTTAATTTTATATATGTATTTCCGCTTGATTGTAAACACTTTGTCTGATTATTTCGTTAGTTGGTCGGCTTATCTATTGTCCAGTATATCGACGCACACACCATATAATATACCGACGTGAACTTTATTTTAGATGTACTCTAGATCAGTTCGTGTATAAAAGAAGTTTAATTTGATCGAAATGTTATGGTTAGCCAGTGCTTCGAGCACAGCTCTCGAAGCAGTAACGTCAGCTACCATGTACGCCCATACTAAGGGGCAAGGGACGGCCATTGTTAGCGTTTGATTTTAAAAGTTTAAAATTTTGTGCAGGTACAGCATGGTGTTGTCAGTGTTCTCAGCAAGTGTGTAAGCCGGTTCCTTCCAAAATATTGTGTGGTACAAAAATTTCCAGTAAACTGGTCTGGTGGCACTTTCTTGCTATGGTCTCCGTTATTAATTGTACTTGTACCGTTTTGTTTTGAAAGTAATCATTGTTGTGATCCATGTTCTTTTTTCTTAGGTAATCGTGGTAATCCACGTTTTGTAAAACGTTTCTTACATACCAAAGGAAATTATAGCGCAGTATTGCCCATTTGATTTTTTTTATGTTGACAAACTTCTGATAGGGTTTGTGGTTGTTTTTCCCATTCATGCACAAGTTGTAGTCTCGAACGTTTTTTTGGCCGCTTCACGCGGTACTTCGTTTTGATCAGGTGTGTATCGAATTTAATCTTCTGATGGATTTCGATATTTCTCTCTTTTTTGTTCTGCTCTGCCTATTCATCTCGGATTGTTGTCTTTCTTTGTTATCCATAACAAGAATGCATTCGTTTAGTCTGGGAACAACATTGTGGTGTAAGTACCGTTTTGTAATTTGACATTGTGACTGTTGTAATGATAAAAGTTATAATCACTTTTATTACCGTGCTGTTTAACTTATTTTTGTGTTTTGTTAAAACCAAAGCTTAAATTTTGTACTAAGATGAGAACGACTTCCGGGTTCGGACCGTTCGGAACTCAAACAAGCAATCGAAATCTATAAACACCCAGACTTTTTAGGCTTGGTCCTAGTCTCTCCTTGAGAGCCAAAACAAGAAGTAGAACTTGTCTTTTGCATATTGTCGTTTGTGAACCCAAACAAACTGACGTTTCGCTAGACATTGCAGCTTGCATCTTCGGAGTGCTAAATGTCAGTGAGTTGCCGTTTAGTAATAAAAATTGCCTAAAATTTGTCGCCACCATACGTTATTATTGAACGCTCCTGAAATGTCTATAAACATGCATAGTCTGTACTTGGAGACGTTCGTTTGTACTTTAGTCATTAATGTACGAATGGCGTCTGTCGTCGATTTGCCATGAACAAAGCCGTACTGGCTGGGATGGAATAATCTGTGGAGGAATGATGTCATGTATTTTCTTTAACAGTACTTGTTCGAATAATTTGCCAAGTTCTGAAAGTAGCGTAATCGAAAGATGCGAATTGGGGTTGGAGAGGTCCCTCTTACGTTAGTTAGTACGTTACAGTGTACTCCGTCGGGTTCGGGAGCTTTATTCTTAGGAATTCTGTTAGCCACTGACGCTATATCCTCTTTTCCAACAACCCAGTCATGTCGGGACTCAATATTTGTAAAAGATCGGGATCTAATTCGGGCTTGGTAAGGATCGTCGCTCATTTGATCGTCGTCTGGGAACAAGGAACTAACTATTGACTTGATTGTGTCGATTTATGTGAGCGTGTATCTGTCACCGTCACGGACGTTGGATCATGGTTGGAAAGCAAGGAACTTTTTTGAGGATATCTTATAAACTAATCCCCACGGACTCTCCGCCAAACTTCTTTCTACAAACCTTTGTCATGAGCTAAATTTAGCGTTCCTCACTGTCAGTTTATACAGGTGCCTTGTACGAATTTAGCAATTGCGTTTTTAACTCTGCTGGGGCTTTTTGAGTATGCTTTCTTAAGCAACGTACGACTCGCTTTAACCTATCTAGTTTTTGACTCCATCACTCGGCTTAAGCCATTTTAGCTAGATTCGAGGATCAACCTGGTCAGCTTATCAATGGAGACGTCAATAGAATTAGGATCGTGACACTTAGCTCCGCGTGGAAGATAACTAGAAAGTATGGCGCTGACAGCTGTGTTCAGCTTAACAGGACCTATGCGTTTAACATCGAGGATACGCTTACGGAACCGATCGAGGGTTTTTGACGGTTAAATCAAAACGTATAAGTCGGTGGTCACTTTCAATGTGAAAGGTTGATCAGGCTCATTTACAACGTATAGGTCATGTTCATCTACGAGGTTCTTCACACTTCTGCTTCGTTCGTCAGCCTGCAAGGAATGTTAAAGCGGCGATTTTGCATTGAAATCTCCTGCTGTAATAATCGGGACGCCGCGTAATTCGTCTAAAACTGTATGTAGATGTTGTAGATGAAAACGAACATTCTCGCTTAGTGATCAATAAACGCCGATGATACTCAAGGAGGTGTTTCCAATTGTGATCATAAATACGTCAAAGCAGTCATTAGTTAGATGACTGAGGGTAACTCCTTTGACGGGCTTCGCGGTTTTGTAAACAATACCCGAGAAATACCGTACAGCACGAGAACACCGAAGCTTTACTTGTGTAATCCTAAGAGTTAGAGTAGCGTCCTCACTGTCCATAATCCGTGTGAGATATCTTGGCGTCAAGCCTTTTTGAGTGCGCCGGGCAGTTGTTAGAAGACGCTTTGTGCTTTATTACATCGTTTTTATGGCCATATCTTATACTATTTGCACGTACAAGGTGTTCTGCGGTTTTTGGGCAATCTTTTGTATCTTGCTTTTCAGCAGAATTACTGCATTGAAGCTCGTTCTTGCAGTCACCTTGTTGGTGGTCGAACTTCTGGCACTTCAAGCATCTTAAGATACGCACATGGTATGAATTGCAGGCTACGTAGACTCGACTGTTGGCCATTAGGTACCTCCGAAGTTACTTCAATGACATAATTAGTATTTGCCCTATCTCTAGGCCCGATTTTTGTTATAACCTTAAGGTGTTCTTTAGCCTGTTTTAACTATTTCGTCAGAGGCGGTATCGAAATTTTGCTCGACGTTCGCTTCTTTCAACTGCTCGGAAGAAAGGTTAGATGAACGTCTGAGAGAGAAATCCTAGGAAGGGTTTTACCTTGCGGTCTGATCACAAGGCCGGCATTGTTCAGGATATCCGCTGGGATTTTAGACAAGTCTGTCTTTTCGGATTTTATCGAACGGAATTTCGTTCAACTTTCGTTACTCGGTTTAGTCGTAGACCGTGCGTGGTAGGATTTAAGACCTTTATTAGGGTCGTTTTAGTCTCGACTGCTGTTTTAAAGTTTGATTCCGAAATCGGATTTGATTTGGAACGATCACACTAATATAAAATCGCAATATAATGAATCATAGAATAAATGTAGCCTGGTCCTTATACTAGGAATCTCAGTTTGCTTACAGTTTAGAAAATATCTATTATCTAAAGTTTAGCTAAGGCTGAAAGATTTATTCGCATATTAAAGAGAAACCAGAGTGAGAGGGCATGCGAAAAGGATCATTTTTTTCCAATTCAGAAATTAACATTTTTATGTGTTCTTAAAGGAAAAAAATCGAGGGAAGTCAGATCGGGGAACCGCGCCAGTAATAAACATGCCCACTACGTTCAACGAATCTATCGGAGAATTGCGTGTGCAACCACTCTCTGACGGCTAGAGTAGAATGTGGGACAGCCCCGTCATATTGGTAAAACATTCTTCTTCTTACTGCTAGTGACATTTCTTCAAGGTGTTCTGGCAGTACTTCGCGTAGAAATTTTCTATAAATGTGTCTATTTAAGCGCGGAGGAAAAATGTAAGGTGCAATTAAATAAATTCCCATAATTTCTGCTCACACGTTCACAGAGAATTTATATTGATTGTTGCGTACTTTTGTTGCCTGTGGATTCTCTGTGGTCCAAACATGGCTATTTCTTTGTAATTTAAATGGATGTTGTAAATTTTCGGTTGACATTTAGTTCTTTAGCTGCAGCGCGGTCTCCTCCAATTCAGGTTGTCGAACCCATGATTGCAGGCCGCGGTCATGATGCTATCTCTTAAAAAATCTCTCATCCCGCATGTATTAATCAACAGTCTCAAACGTGCGGGCGTTTGGAAGTTGCCTATTTGGACATTTTTCATGGTACATTTGGCGTACGGCTTTCCCGAGCAAAAGGTCCATATCGGTGAGTTCAGCCTAAGTGAATCTGTGTATTTTGCACGTTAACAGAACAACAACAATAACAACAAAAACACAACACGACAGCAACGAACAGTAATAGCAATTCAAGCGACGCCTACTTCTTCTCTTCGCTACCGACTCGGATTCCAGTGTCACGTACTAAATCTTAGGTTTCTGTCGCCATCTTAAATTTACGGTACTAAGTGTATTGGAAAAAAAAAACTTTTCACATCCTCTATCAACTTTAAAAATATATACACTTATTTCAGTGACACCCTGTATATTCTAACGTTACTCTGTTCGTATTTGTCTAGAATTTTTTCGAGCTATCCACAATGGATGCTTAACGTAACAGTTTGTTTATTGCGTTTCTATTGATTTTAGGTTGCACCCGTTGCTGACCTGCAAGGTTTATACAATCAAGTAGCGGGGTCGCCATCGAAGCATTACTTCTTCCTAATAGGACTGATGGCAATAGCGTCATTCTTCGTAATAGGAATGTTTTGCGGGCGTGTTACCAAAAGACAATTACAAAGTAAAAATAAATGATCGTTTGTGTAGTTAAAAAACAAAAATCAATTTAATAATGTGATAAGCCTTTACTTTAGTCAGTAAATTTAAACTCCACGGCATTCTACAGCTTACAAAGATGTTTTGGTATGTTTGCGAAACTTCGTTTCTTTAAAGTATTTTAATATATAAAACTGTATAGAGTTAAGTGTTAAACATTGTATTGTTCGTTTTTATCCATTTAAATAATTTAACAATTGATTGAATTTAAATAGTATAATGTTATTTGTATTGAAATAAAGTAATATTTCTAACGCAACTCCTCTCATAACTATATCTTAACTTTTAGGTGTAAATTGTAACTTACGTTTATAGACTACAGTGTGAGTGTGAGGACTTGCTTTTTGACTCGGTCTCTATTAAGTAGCAGCGAAAGTTTATATAAAACGGTTTTACTTTAACCCTTTTGCCGAATTAATTTGTATAAAAACATATACATATTTTTGTACATGACTACAGCGGAAGGATTAACTTAAAACGTTGGATTATTTTATGATATTGTTAGTTGTGTGCTATATTGTGTATGTAAGTAATGTTAATTGTTACTTTAAATTTTATTGACGATATGTGAGTAAATTTTTTTAAGATAATGTAATGTGTAGGTTTTAAGAACTACAAACGGGGCATGCTTCAGGTATTTCAATCAAAAAATAATGATATTTAAATTTCTACATGTTCTAATGCTTTTCTTAATTCGTACGACGTATTTAGAATATTTCTAAAGTATAAATAGATGTAGGGAAGCATCAACAGAACGAAAAATATCACTTATACTTTTTTGAACTATATATTTGTATATTGTACATAATACATAAGATGTGTGTTATATATTAATATATGCTTAGTAATAATTTTTGTAATTTGAAATTTTAAAAGTAGTGCCAAGGAAGCTATAAACAATTGTTGCATCAAAACGTCTAATTCCATAACAAGATTCGTTCTTGTTCTGTAATAGTAAAAATCTGACAGGTAGGATCAAAATTAAAGAGCACTCAAAAAGAAATTATGGCTTGTTATTTAACTATAGCAGTTATAATTTATTTGTTATTTTTAGTTCTTTCGTAAACAACAGGTACTAACTGAGGCTTACATTTTGCAATAGCTCTCAAATTAACCGCCATGTATTTGCGTTCAGTTATGACTTAGAGATGCACACATCGGCGACTTTTGTGGGAAAAAATACAGTATTTTAGACAGAACTGAAACAATGTTGAATCAATGGGAGAAGTTAGAAGCTTGTGAGTATTGGAAAATGCCGAAATGTGGCACCAAAGAGTAGGATACCTAAAAATTTGCACGACGTTTCTTATGGCAGTCATATAAGACGTGCACCACTAGTACAGTACAACGTGTAGTCCGTTTATAGTTGATTTCGTTCAATAATTTGAAAGTAGAAACGCTTCTTTAGAATTTCAAATCTAAAAACAAACCTAGCAGAGAAATTTTGGGCGATTGTAATATAAGCAAACTCAAGAAAGTAGCGATTGAGATTCATCAAGAAGTTGAAGAAAATTTAGACGAGTCGAAATTCCAAAAGGCTTAGGAAAGTTAATATGAAGCAATGTATGAAGTAATAAAACGGATTCATTATGATTTTAACTGTTTGACACTTTATGTCAAACACAAGACTTCTCGAAAAGCAGTTAGACAAGTCAGTAGGAAGGTTGTACGATTGAGGTACAACATGACTTAAACTAATTACGTAGTACAAGATTTGACAATGTCTAGAAAGGTTTTCAGGTTCTATAAGGGTACGTTTGGAGAATTCATAAACGATGAGGTTAACTATTAATCAACCTGACAGTTGAAGGATAGTCATCATATGACACCGTAAATTTAAAAGCAGTTAGAATGGAAAAGAAAGTTACAGTATGGTTCACCAAACCACATTGACTTACTTGTTTCAGTCACTGATACATTATTCAAAAGACAAATTCAGTTTTAACAGGTTTATAGAAGCTCCGAAACGAATCTTAAATGGTTTATCTGTATATACATACTATAATGAGCCGGTCTTAGATTGATCTGATAATTACGGTGAATTACGAATGATTAAAAAAAGAGTTTCTTTGACAAATAGTAGTGTAGTGCGGATTCTGGCTCACTCGAGTAAAATCGGTGAGAGATCGTGAAATTGCATTGCGGTCGTTTCGTTTCGGGTATGCTCGAGTTGAATTCGGATTTGGTCAGTCGGGTCGTAGTAGTGGTGTGGGGAATTTTAAAATCTCGTAGGAGTCGTTTCGGGTATGCTCAGACCTAGGTAAGTCGGGAAAGATAACAGTGATAGATACTTTTTGGTGAGTATGCTATTGTGTGTCTATATAAAAGTAACATTTGTGATGATTTAATATTAGCTTTTTAATAACTTGCATTCGTTTTAATAAATAAAAAAAAATTAAGATGGAATCATTCTTTGCAAACTTGACTGATTTGGTCCGTTGTGTGAGTTCAAAAAGTCTATCAATAAATCTGCAGTACAGAATTAAGGGTTTTAGTAAAATCGATGGTAAATTTCGGGAGCAAGTGATTGTGGAATGTGATGATTATAAAGTACCTCTACAGCAAAGATTTAACAGGTTTACTATTGAAGACTTTAGTAAATATATTAGACAGTTGGCGATGATAGAGGAGAGAGCAAAACATAAAATTTCGGTTTTAATTAAATGTATTATTTTCATATATGATTTATTGTTGTTTATGCAATACTGTTTTTATTTATTCAGCTATTGTGAGTTTCATCAAAGCTTAACCACTTTACATTTGGTACCTTTCTTACGTAAAATTTTTTCAACCAAGTATGCATCCGGCTGTCTAATTTTGTGCAATTCTATTTAATAAAAGCCTCCTAAAATATTTCCCCTCTTTATGTCTTCTAGCAAATAGGTAGTTGAGTTAGTTTAACTTTCCTAATTATAAAAATTTGATTAGACCAATTAGGAGTATAGCCCTTCTTGTGTGCTAAATTTTACATGATCTCCAACGAAAGTTTGTTATTTTTATATGTAAGTATGCAGATTGTAAAATTGATTCTTTGTTGTTTATGTTAATCATCGATGGTTTCATTTTAATTGTATGGTGAAAAAAAATGTAAAGTACTACATAGAAAAAACCCGTTTATAGTAATCATAATTTCAGGTCATGTTATCAATTTTCTTCTCAGGTTTGTTTCTATACACGAACAAAAACCTTTTTTGGACGCATTTTTTAGCTGAATTTTTACAATACGCTTGTTTTGAGTGAAAAATTTTGTCATTGTACCCTAAAGATACTTTTGCATGTTTAGCTTTACTAGTGTTCTTTATTTATTCAAGTAATTTGACTGTAATATTACCTCATTAAACATCTCATACGTTATCTTCGAAAATTCTCTTGCAAAGCATATGCGTTCTTAGAATAACAACTTTATTTAACTACGTCTTATGTGATAACGTATTTTGTATTTAGTTTCAGCGTCAGCAATCATTAATGAGAAGCAATGCGTAGTTCTTAGAACAGTGAATTAAACATCATAACGTTGTTTTTGATTTATTTTTTATTAACGGTGCCAACAGACTATTTAATGCTACAGGTCCGTAATTTTTTATTTATTTGGTTCAAAATATATATAAATTTTAAACGTTTTATAAAAATTTTTATTCATGTACCTCAACTAAATTAACAGCCTGTAATTCAGATACACGATGTATATGTATTTACTGCTTTTTAACCAATAACCATTTTTTTCCGAACTTTGGATATTGTTATCATTCGGTTTTTGTTATCAAAAATCTTATGTCCCAACGTGATTTTATTAGGCGACGTGCACTGTATCAATAAACGCAAAATTAAGTCATTTAAGCGAATATACAGATATATGATAACAGGTTTAGATGCCAACACATAAACACGTGCACAAACATTTTTATTTCAATCAGAAAAAGAGTTAGTTAACTGACGACCTGTCAGTAGGTACTGAGGTCTTGGTTGCGAAAGTATTAGTTAAATGGCCAGGACAAACGACAAGGGCCAAAAATACACATGTATAATAAACACAATATATCAAATAAATGTTATAAAGATGTAGTGTCTAATCAGAAAGCAATCTATCGCGACTTCAATACATCAAATAAGCAATTGTCCATAAAATAGATACAAGTTGCACTATTACACATAAAATACAAGCAGGGTCCAATCAGGAACCAACTTCTGCGGCGTCAAGATGTTTGTCTTTTACAAACAACAAAATATTACATTTTTCAAGGCAACACTGATGTTTTTTCCTGTTAGCAAATCCATTAGAATCACAATCAATAGGTAAATATTACAATCGAAAAGATGTCCTAACTTTATGTTCAACTTTTATATCATCAAATGTTAAACGTACGAAAAACACAAATAAATTGTTATGCATAATTTATAATTGAAATCAGAGATTGGCACAAATAACTTGCAGAGAAAATGATTTAATAGATTAACACAAATTGATTCACGTGACGTATTAATTCGTATTTTTTATTTTAATAATTTGTAAGTTTATCTTTGATTGTAAAATATGTAATCTTGCGCGCGCTATGAGGATAACTTCTAATAAAAGGAAAACTATTTAAGATATGTAAATAAATTTGTGTAGAATTAACGTGCGAATCGCGTTATGTAAGTATTTGTAGGAGTCTTTATTTAAAAAAGTGTTTTATGTAGCTTTGAAGTTGTTAAACTTTAGGATTCAATTGTCATCACCCTGTATAAGGTAGTATAGTTTTGGAAATTCAAAATATTTTGCTTCTATCGAGATCTACACGTTATTTCATCTTATAAAATTTGAAAACTGTAAATGTTGTATCTTCGCCCTGTATAATAAAACGCAAGTAGTGTAAAATTAAAGCTTTTTGGCAACAATAATAATATAAATTTTTACATCCTCTTATATATGCAATTTAAAAAAAATGAGGAATGCACGTTTAAAATGTCCTTTATCTTATTTGTAGATAACTTGTAGTTAGCTAACCAAACAATTACACTGGAAATGAAAGTAAACAAATAAATATACGTACATTGTAGGTACTTATATGGAAAAGGACTAAATACCTACATTCTAAACCAATCTATATGACTTTAGTTTTAAATTCACAGAAATTGCGTTAGAAAAAATTTGAAAGAAAAATAATTTGTACTTATTGTATTTAAAAAAATAAACCATTTTTTTAAACAACATTAAAGATCGAAATTATTAAATGTTTTCTATATCCCCTACTACGGTCGAGAAAGTTGATATCACTTTGTATATACTTTGGCAGTTTGTCGGTAACGAAGTTTTCTTTTAGTGTTAGTTCTTCATTATGGTGCGTAAAAGTAAAAACAGCTTCTGCCATTTTGCAAAAGTGGTTTAGCATTTATTTTTATAGTGTGTTTTATGATTTTAAAGGACAATATTGTAACAATAATTAATAGACGGTATTAACAAATGTTTAAATGGACGCATCGTCCATTATTACACAGGTGTCACGGGATGACGAACAATTGAACAGTTATCCGCCCGAAAAAGGTAAATAACGACTGACAGATTCAATTAACTAAATTTGATTTATAACATCAAATTTAACAACAAAAGTGTCTTACAATTGTTATTTAACGCGGAAACGATTTATAAATCGTTTTTAAGATGTGATCATCTTAAAAACGAACCGCAAAAGTAGGCGTGTTGTATGTAATGGTAAACATGGTAAATAAGCCATAAGGATTTATTAACCTTGAGTTTATATAGGTTTGGGCGAAACCGTCAATTTCACTCTTCTTAAAACACACACACACACACACACACCTTAAACACATCACATTCGCCTTTTTACTTAATGTCAATTAAGTTTAAGTGTGTTCTGATCTCAATTGTTTTGTAGGATCACTAACTAGAACCGAAAATGACATATCCGAAGTTAAATCGTCTCAACCAGGAAATAAGAAAGTTAAAAGGGGATTTTTACGAACGTTACTTTGTTGTCTGGGAAGAAATCGCAATAAAACGCAAAACTCAAAACAATATGTGTTTGGAGGTGGTTCACCCACTAGTCCGACGGACTCGCCCAGATTTCTTTTACCACCAATTCGACACCAGGATATGCACAAAATGTGTATGGTGATAGACTTAGACGAAACACTCGTTCATAGTAGCTTCAAGGTATAACACCCACCAATCGACTCAACGACGCTACAGAATTTTGTTTTAGCCAATCAGCAACGCAGATTTTGTAGTCCCAGTAGAAATTGATGGGACTATTCATCAGGTATATGTTTTAAAAAGGCCGCATGTAGACGATTTTCTCAAACGTATGGGAGAATTATACGAATGTGTGTTATTCACCGCGTCTTTAGCTAAATACGCAGATCCCGTTGCTGATTTATTAGATAAGTGGGGGGTATTTAGAGCTCGACTTTTCCGAGAAAGCTGTGTCTTCCATAGGGGTAACTATGTTAAAGACCTTAATAAATTAGGACGGGAGTTACAACAAATTGTTATTGTTGATAATTCGCCAGCTTCTTACATATTCCATCCTGATAATGCGGTAAGTTTTATTAGATAAGGCCAACCTTATATAACTCTTATCAATATTTACTCTTAGTCTTTCTCGTTAATGATTCTTTTTAATCACCGATAAACTCTTTTCTAACATACGATGTTTGTTTTGCGCATGATGATTATGCAGCTAAGTAATGACATGGTATAATTATCCGCAATTAGGATAATTTTGACCTTGTCAGTTTTTCTTGTAATTTATCGTTATTCTATTTTATGAAAACATTTAATGGGGTCATTTAATTGTAGAATGTACTAATTATTACTAATTCAATCATATCTATATTATCTTTCTAATATTTGATTTATAAAATTAAACTTGATAATATGCAAAAGCATTCCACATTTTTATCTGATCGTTTAATGTCGATTTTGCGTTAAATTTCTTGATCCAGTTCAAATTTATGTTTCCAGTATTTTTTCTTTTTGATATTTTATATACAATGAGATCATTAACGACTGTTCAGGAAAAAAAATATTTTTTATGATATCAAATGTTTACTCCACAAATTATGTACAGTTGGAAAAAATGTCAATATTTTTAGATGTCAAATTGTGGCTGTCTTAATTGGGTTAGCGTTAGAGAGATGATAAAGGTGTCATTTTACAGTATTGTTATGCTTTTTATCTTGGCAATTAGGATAATTTTGAACTTGTTAATTGTTATTGTATTTTATTAAAAGTTTGCCACTTTGATCTCATCTGTTAATTGTCGATTTTTCACAACTTTTTGTTGCACTTTAATGTTAATCAAAAACCAAATTGCGTGTCAACAATATAAACTCATTAAGGAAATACGGCAATGTGAAGCGGGCTAATAAATTAAGAGAGATGTCATTTTACAATACAGGGTATGACACGATGATGGCCTATTAGAAGTATCTCTAGAACTAGTTTGGAATGGTAGGAATATTATGGACACCCGGTACAATAAACTGAAATTTTGAATTTACGCGGACAAAGACGACCATTTGATTACGCTAATATCAAAATTTTAAAATAATTTCTTTTAAGACAAAGTTATAAACGTTCTCATGAGAGGCAACAAACATAATTTCTTTCATTATTTTTAAAATGAACATATGGTATAGGGTGTGCTTATGAAACTTTACCTAGAAATCAGCAAACATTCCAAAAATGTAAAAATTTACAGGGTGTTCTATTTAAAATAATAATGTTGATAGCTACTTCCGGTATAAACGAAAGTCGGTCATTATTGAACATATTTTAATTAAACAGATCATATTCTAACACCCGCACCCCACTCTATGTCAATTACTTCTAGCGATACCACCAATAGGCCGTCATCGTGACACACACTGTATATGTTATACCTTTTTGTATGATAAACAATATATAAGAGGTGCAAAAAGGATGGTGGTTTCTACAATTAAAATAATCTGGCTTAGCTCACAGCATTGTTATCTGATTCCCAAAGGATGATTGTTGGATAGTAATGGGTTCACATAGTTTTGAATTTTTATTACTAATTATAAAATTATTACTGTGCCCTGCGTCTATTTAGGACACAGTACATTAATTCCAGTACACTCGAGAGCAAAAGTTTTAACAGTTAACGAGTTGAGTACCTAACTCAGGTTCTTGGTTGTTTGTTTCAAGTTGATCTATTTCTCTCTCATCCTCTTGCGAAAGGAAGCGAATCACTTCAAACTTCGATTGACATCGTTCAATTTCGGAGAACGTTTTTATTTTAGTATACCGAGTATTAGTATTTCCTCCATAACTTGATTCCGCTAGAAATTCAAAGAGATGTTGAGCAAACCAAGTATCTAGAGACGCATTTTAAAATTATTTACAAAGAAGGTGGACTTTCTGTTATACTGTAAATCGATGCTAACTATGATATTTTAAATGGAATTTTGGAATTTCTCGTTGAATTGGATAACAGTTTGGTCCTAATATGTACCATTTGGGCGTAATTGGACATTTTCCGGAAAATTTGACGTTTACCGTGTTTTAGACAATTCATCATATCTCCGAAACTCGATAAGTTATTGCGGTTTGAAGTGTTGTATTAAACGCAAATAGAGGCATCTTTCTCTTTATTTTATTTTGTAAAGCGCTGTATTTGTGTGATGTGAACCGTTCTACTTGAGATTTTTCACACATGAATATCTTAATTTTTTCAAACGGAACGACTAATAATTTTTTACACCATCCAATGCAGAATTTTAGACTTTACTTTACTCTTTACCTCCGAGATCGTCGGATTTGACAAAATGAGTTTTTTTGTGGGGTTTTATAAAAAGTAAAGTTTTACTAAACACCTTTAACATCTGACGATATGAGAAATCGGATTCGTTTGGTTTTTAGGGATATCGCAATAGCAATGCTTGCCAGTAGAAGTATAAGAAACGAGCTTGTCTCCAAGAAAGTGGCTGTCACTTTGAACACTTACTTTGAGTTTCATTGCTTACTTTGTACCCTTTAATAAATTCGTTTTAATGTCATCTGATCCCACAGACTCGGCCAGGGTTGCATCTCTGGCGTCTGAGGGCTGGGTGGGCTATATTGATTATTGGATAGTGTTAAAATTACTTTCAACGGCAAAATACGTGGCAAAGCCAACTTGAATTTTTGTTAAAATAGTGAAAATTGTCCATGCTAATAGAAAATTCGAAAAAAAAATAAAATTCTGCATTGGATGATGTAAAAAATTAATATCTGTTCCAATTGAAAAAATCAAGGATATGTTTGAAAATTCTCAAGTTTAACGGTTCATCACATAATTTCAGCGCCCTACAAAAGAAAATTTGTTGCGCGAGAGACGTCGGTTTTTGTGTTTAATACAACACTTAAAACCGCAACTTTCTTTTGAGTTTCGGAATTGCTTAAAGCACGGCAAACGCCAAATTTTTCAAAAATCGCAAATTACGCCCAAACGATACATTTTAGGACCAAACTGTTATTCACAAAGTTACAATAAAATTCAACGAGGAATTCAAAAATGTAATAATATACAAGGTGTTTTATTTAAAATACTGTAGTTAGCACCGATTTCCGCTATAACCGGAAGCCCGCGATCGTTGTAAATAATATTAAAATGTGCCTCTTATGAATCTAGATGCTTTCCTTTGTTGCTGTTCCTTTGGTTTTCAGATCTTCAAAAAATATTCTTTATTGAACTCCGTTAATCTGTCTTTTCCCCCTCCCAGGCATTAATACTAATTTTTATTATTTTGCGCTAGGTATGCTCCTTTATGCTCTATACTAAAAATCATTTGCGCCAGTTTCGCATTTTAGATATTTTCGAATATGTACGTAAAATTGTTTTTTTGTTCGTTCTTATAAACTCATTTAGGTATGCGCTGGTATGCTTTTTGTTTTGATCGCGCTAGTCTAAGTCGATTACTTTGAGGGTATCAAATGGCTAAGGAGGAAGATGGGGCCATATGTTCTTCGTTGACGTTGCTTTGCTCTGCTAAAAGTTTTGTTTGCGCTGCAGACATTATTGAATTATTTAGAAATTTTACATATTTGTGGTGAGGTGCGCGCGTATCCCCATAAACTAATGGTAGGAGGAGTAAGGTCATTATTACCTAGTTTTCAATCGATGTGAAAAGTGGCTTTATTTAATAAAAGTGATTTGTCAAATTTTGTCGAGAATTGCATCAGATTATTGTAAATAAAATGGACAGGTTGATGAAGCTTTTTTATGGTCCTAGTAGAGCGTTTATACTCGAAGTTTGAAACTTTGCAATTTTTTTACTTTAATTTTGAGATTGCTGAGATTCTATCCTCTGATGATGGGTCTATTTTGGCATCACTTACTAATAGTCTGAAATCAAATCAATGTTAATCACTGAGGATCTCTTCAAAATCTTCTTCGTCGCATTTTAGGCCTTGTACGCAATCGTAAAACAAAATTGTCGATTTGAGCCAAGTTGATGTTTGGTTCAGTTTTTTTGTAATTTTTGCTTTTTCCTTTCATTATTCCCATTTATCTCTTAACTGTTTTTATTTTGTGTTTTTCATTCTTTGTATTATTTATTTTTCGTTCACTCTTTTATTTTGTTGTATTTTAGATTCGTCTTTCCTAAAGCTTTTGTTTTACTGCTGCCTATGATTCTGATTTCTTTTTCACTGTTGTTATGCTTTGCTTTTGTTTGTTAGTTTTTAATTATAATTATCTTTTAGGCGTGGGCGACTTTTTTTCTTTGCTAAATATTTTTTCCATAAAGCTTTTGTCTTTGGTGACTGAAGTTTTTTTTTTAATACGCGTCTGGAATTCTCATGGCAAAGCACTTTTGATCTTAAATTGAACATTACGAGAAAATTACGAACTTATTTGACGATGTAGTTAACTACGTGGTCATGTTAAGCGTCGTCATTGGTACAAAATCAATTCTTTTGCTGACGACATTCTTAGATGAATAGCTACATGATTTAGTTACGGACATAAATCTTCTTTAGAAATACCCATGCTACTACTAATAGAAAACAATATAAAGAAAATATCTATACAAGCTTCAAAGTGAAATTAGTACAGCCGAAAAAATTAAACTAGAACCACTCCTAATATATTTTATTGAAGGCATATAATAAAATACAAAAATAGATAATATTAATAACACAACGACTTGCGACGATTTGACTGATTGCCAATTATTGTGCGCTCGTAAATTTTGATTCAATTTTTTTTATGTATTATTTTTTTCGTACATTCAAAATATTAAATTTAATTAATTGCCACAAGTGTGGGTTTCTAAAATTATTCTTTCACGACATTTATCATTTCTATTTTAGTTTAAATCCTTTGATTCTTATTCAAATCGGTACGTGGCTGGGTCGGAAATATTCATGCTTAAGATATTAAATTGAGCTTTTCTATCAATTCGCTTAAAAATTAGATGTATTAATACTATTCTAATAATACTTTATTTATATAACATTTTGCAAAAGTTTTTTTACTTCATGACGGAAGTTTAAATAAAAATACTTCTACCAGTGGTATTTTATTTGCAATTTATTTCTAAACTGGTTCTGTTTAGGTGATAAATCTCTTCGTATCTATTGAGTTAATCTATAAGTTTTTAAATTTTGGTATTGAATTATCTTACTTCAGAAACAAAGCATGAACTTACTGTGCAAACATTGTCTATCCGCGTAAGTTTACAGGTTTAAAGCAATGGCTTAGCATTTTGTTCTGATTAGTTCAATAATTATTTCTGAGTTGTTAAATAATTCTGCTCTATAAAAAGGGGAGTTGACACTATTTTTTTTGTTCTTATCTATGTCATTGTCTTAGCACTTCATTGTGCCAAAAGATGTACTAAGCTTAAATAAATTCAAATGAGCTAGGAAGCAATCTTGTATACAAACAGGGTTTTTAACTCCAGAGGAAGATATTGCCTCTACCACATTATTACGTTAGTTTATGTGCTTTCTTCGTGGTACTGCAACCGAATATTTTTTTTTGTATTAAAAAGAACTACGAAATGTAAATGCATTTTTTTTTAAACTAATAAAAATGAGTAGAATCTAATTTTGTAATAAAAAATAGGTCATTCCATAAGAAAAAAATTGTTTTGTTTGCCAGACTATTTTGGAACATTATGTACCTAATAATTCTAAATTATGACTTCCATGTGCGACTAAATAATGTGTGAAGTAGATTTGAAATATTATTTTAGACATAAGTGCTTTCAGTGCATATTAAAAGCGTACACCGATGACGCGTGACGATGCAATCTGGATTTTCTCTTTTATCTACCTACCTCAAGACCAAAACTAAGCAATCTACATTCCACAATAATGTCGAAAATGGATGCTGATACGCAATCTCACATTCATCGAGTAATCAGATGCCGCTATATACGTTCCACAATATCTATGCTTGGACTAACTTTTCTATATACAGTGAGATCGTTATGTATGGAATAAATTTATTATTTCCTAAATGCTATGGTTTGAGGAAATTTTGTTTGTTTAAATTTCACTTTTTTCTGCCATTGGCATTTTTTGGTCCTGTTTTGTTTCCGAGTTATGATATCATCGACGTTTTTTTTAAATGGTAATCCATATTTTTTTCGATAGAGGTCATTTCTCTGAATATGTGAAAAACGTGTGACCTTGAAGAGAAAAGTTTTCGAGATATTCGGTTTCAAATATTCAAAAACGTAAGTAAATGTTATCTGCTGGATTAAGCATTTTAGTGTTTTAATTTAGTACAATGGGTATTTTTCTACTTAACATCGAGCATTTTAAAAAGATTTAGGGGCAAATTATATATTTTCTAAAAATCAACAGAATTTATTAAAATCAATATCAACAATCAACGACTAACTTACAAGAAATGGAAATAATACAAGCAGACATGTACAACAAAAAAGTAAATGTTCGAAATGACTTCCAAGCATTTGTTGACAATATCCGATCTGTCACTGAAACTCCTGGAGAACCTTACCAAGAGTATCGCCTGGAATAGGGATGTTTACAAAAAAAAATATTTAAGAAAAAATTTTGTCAAACTATGCAAACCAATGTTTAATATAAATCCCTCCAAAAAAAAATCGATACTTCAAATAGTTTTCGAGAAAACTCAACGCAAAGTTCACCGTTTATTCAAATTCCGCGAACGCCATCTGATTGGTGTGACGTCAGTTTCGCTATTAGCAATAGCGCGCCAAGTGAATTCGTGTGTTATTTATGTATGTTGAAGCTTCGTACGGGTTATTTTGTGTAATAAATTGATTGATAAGGATAGAAAACGGCTATCACCAACGGTGATTGTTGAAATGGTATCTGATTTTTTATGAAATAGTGTTTGTTGAAATCAACCGCAATCAAGCGGCGCAAACACAAAACAGTAAGTACACACCTTTACAGCCATATTTTAATAATCTTGTATGCTCGCATTCTACTTCATAATTTATATACCTATACTATGTTCCCAAATTGGGTTAGTTTGGATTCGTTCCGATGATGATTAAAAAAATAGACTTTGCTTATGGAATTTCAGACTTTCCCCAAACTTCGGACATTCATCGTAACATTTACATGTTGAACATAATAAATAATGAAAACAATAAACCAAGTCGGTAATTACAAATGAAACTTTTCTTTTAAAGAACAGTTTTTTACAAACGTAAAATTTTAAATTATTGTAGGTCCCAATACAATGGTATATATTTTGTAGTTATAAAAAAGTCATTCATTTTCAAAATTTAATGTCGATTGTCTACTATGAATGTAATACTTAATTATTATTAGTAAATACTCTTTTGTTATGAATTTATTCTAGTATGTGCAATATTATAATAGGTCTGTAAGGGAAAGCTACGGTGACTCGGCTGTTGGTTACGTTCAGGTTAGAAGAATTAATAACAACTGCATAATCAAAGCCCGCATTTGCCCAGAACATAAAATTCATGAAAAACCATATTTTGTCACCGCAACTGTCGATGAGGAAAATGAAATAATAAAAGAACTTTTGTGTCTTAGTTGTGTAGCAGCTTTAGGATTATGCAAACATGCTATTGCATTTATGATGTGGTTGCATCGCAGATCTGAAGAACTATCTCCAACAGAGGTTGTTTGTTACTGGAAAAAACCTAGCTTGTCGGATATTGGTTCATCAAGAACTATTCTTAAAGCTGCGAATATTGGACGGCAATTGCAGCAGCATTTGATAGTTATGCCAGACTCGACGCACTTTCTTGAAGACGTTGCTGGAATGAAATGCGAAAAGTACGATTGTCCAATTAGTATACACTATGGCCAAGTTAATGATATAAAAAAACTCTCAGTTCAACAACTCATGATGGAATTTGCTTATGGTGATTGGGATCAAACCGCTGACTCATTTATAAATTTTTGTAAAAGCACTATACCAGCTGAAATGACCAAGCAAGCTGAAAACTCACCTACACTTAAAGTGAGAAGTCTCTATAACACGAATTGCGATATAGGCGAATAACAGCGTCAAAATTATATGCCATGGCTGTATGCAAATATCTAGTGGTTTTACAATTCTTAAAAATTTCGATATCATAGGAGCTTCGCCAGATGGGATTACGAAACATGCTGTAATCGAGGTGAAATGTCCCATTTCTAATAAAACTTTTATGAACTATATAAATGAAAAACATGAAATAAATAAAAAATATCTTGCACAAATTAATTTACAGATGCAATCAAAAAACGTATCAAAGGGATATTCATATTTGAACAAAATGTTTCTCTTAAAATCAATTTAAAACAATTTTGATGCGATAATGCATTTACAAGCTGCAGCTGGTTCGTACGTGTAACGAAACTGACGTCACAATCGACTAGTCTCGTGGCAGGTACGTTTCTAGCCTCGTAAAATTTTCTTCGGTTCATTCGTAATTTTCGCAAGGAAAGCATTAATAGAAAATGAAAAAATAAAGTATACGTGGTTTTGGGACCTTAGATCTACCCATTTTTGCTATTTCTGAAAATTTGGAAACTCGCCTATTGTCCGCATTTCGTTACGAATTCTTTTTCTAGTTCAGTGTTACGCAAACTTTTTATGTTCAAGGTACAACTACCAAATCAATAAATGGTAGAGGTACACCTAAAACAAAGTTTATTTAATACATATTTATTATAAAAATTAATATAATATAAAAACATGTTTAAGGAGATATGTGAGCCTGCTTAACTGAGTATAGGCCATCAAAATTTAGACCAATCTTTGATAAGGCTGCTCTCATCGATTGTCCTCATTTTTTGATTTAATCGTAGTAAGAGTTGAAAACTAATTCGCATAAGTAAGTCGTCAAGTGTTTCACTATCAAAGCCTGCACCTTCTCTTTCTGAGTCGGCAGCCATGACGTTTGGGAACATGTCATTACTACCATTGGTAGCGTAGCTGATCCATAATTCCAACTTAGCGCGAACACTTTCAATCTTGTCCGATGACGTTAAAGTACATATTAGAATTCCTGTCCTGCATTTTTTTGTTGAGCTCATTTAAATCAGCGAATATATCCGCCAGATATGCGAGTTTTGCTACCCATTCTTATATTTTAAACATATAAGCAAAATCTGATCTTTGGGCCTCCAAAAACTTTTAAGTTACATTTTTCAGTTCGTAAATAAAACAGAAGTGATTGATGATCTGCTCCCATTTACTGACACACTGCATTAAACAGGCGAGAGTAATTGACAATTTTGATAACTTCTTGTAAGACAGACAACAATTCATTAGGCATAGATTTTGTGATCAGTGCTTCTCTGTGTAAAAATCAATGTAAATTTTTAATATTAGGATTCTTTTTAGAAGCTTTGGTTACAAATTCATTAATTTTTCGTGTCATAGCTGCTGCTCCGTCTGTGCAATTGCTTATGCAATTGTGTCATTCCAAATTATGTTCACTGAAGTACTGGTCTGTTACTTGGAATATTTCTTCTCCAGTGGTAGAACCGGGTAGTGGTAGACAAAATAAAAAGTCCTCTTTTATTTCATATTCGTTAGTGTACCTGACATATGTGATGAGATGCGCGTGACTACTGACATCAGTAGACCCGTCGACGTGAAGCGCACTAGGCTTTAATTTTTCAATTAACGTTGATTAAATGTCACAAGAAATATCATTAATGCGTCGGATCTGTTGATGCAAGTATTTTTTCGATTTCCTTAGCGACTTCTTGACTAATCATAATCTTGACAACTTTTTTGCAGACAGGTAAAATTACAGTTTCAGCGAGAGAATGAGGTTTCTTGGATTTAACTAGCATGTTAGCGAACACGAAGCTTGCTTTTTCTTCTTTGTGTGATGTTGAGATCAGGAGATGTAGGAGGCCATTCGATAGATTCTTTACGACCGATCCATTGGTTAGCAAATACTTAGTTTACATATCTCCGCAAAATTGGGTAGACCTGAATCTTTTACCTTTCAACGCGCCCCCAAAGATACCCAAGATACGATTACCTGTGCTGTCGAGATAAAAGATAGCATCACCGGAAAATACAATATTGCGTAAGAATTCTTTATCATTTAGGCGTTGAAACATGGTTTCACAAACTCTAACTTGCGGTCAAGATCATTTTCGTTTAGTTCTTGGAGCTAAACCACTTTATACGGGTGCCACGTTTTCCAACTTCAAATATTTTCTTTGAACTTTTCGTGGTCTGATATAATTTGGTGGGTGGATAAATGGGGATTCTCTTGAAACTCAAGTAGAGCGTTTAATTTAACATCTTCCTGGACTGTTAGACGGCCTATTTTACAGCGAGATCACACATTGCTCACTTCCAAAAAATTTTGCTGGATCTTGTAACAGTAGACGATGTAATTGGTTCTCTGTTAGGATATTTGTTATTAAATAAACGGCAAACTTCAACTTGTGTGCGAACTCTGCCTCCATAACCGATCATCATCAAAATTTCTATTCTTTCCTTTTCCCTTAAACGACTGACTATTTTCAAATAGTTGCGGGAAAAAAATAATTTGAATACTATTAAGCAATAATTAACCAGCAAAATAGAACATAAACTTTCGCGGAGCAAGAGCAAAATTCTAACAATTGTCAAAATCGTTTGTTTTTTTTCCAGCGCTTCCTTGATAATTGGTCTTATCGCATCGGTTTTACTTACATTTTTGAAACTTTGGAACCGAATATTTCGAAAACTTTTCTTTTCAAGGTCACACTTTTTTGACATTTTCTTACTCAGAAAAACGAACTCTCGAAATACGAAACAAATATGAGTGACGTTTACATAAACAAAATCGACATGTCCGAGTACATTTCTTCAAACTCTATCATTTAGGAAATAATTGATTTATTCCATACTTTACGAGCTCACTGTATAGTAGCACAACTATATTCACATCTTATATAATTTTGTAACAAGTGCAGTCTTTGGTTCATTAAGATCCGGAGTGTCGGACATAGCTACTCATCTTCATTGCGCATCTTAAATTTAGCATTTTTCTTCACTGTTATGGTAAATTCTACTGAGCTGAATACAAAAACAGATTTTGCTATATTTTATTCAAGACCTTGAAATGAAGCGTGGGGGTTTAAAAAGGTATGAAATCTGCGGTTGAACGTGCTGCTCTAGGAAAGGTTATGTACGAGCTTTTGAAGGAAGTTTAGAGTAGTAAATTTTTCTTCAAAAAACTATTGAAAGTAACGTTGTTCAGATGTATAGAGGAATCTCAGGTAAGCGGAACTTCAAAAACCGCTAATTTTCTTTTGTAAGGAGAACTGTCAATTATTGGCAGATCGACCTTCTCTACAATAGGAGCGATGACAATATGCATTATGGATATTGACAGCTGTTAGTAGTAGTACGCCTTTGCCATCAACGATGTTTGCACCTGGACAGTTTTTTAGTTTTAGTTAGTCTTTGGTTAAGTGGTCGCCTCAAGAAATCACGCGAAACTTCTCTGAAATTCTTTTTTTTTCTTCCTCTGGTTATAGAACAAGTACTGTTATGTCTAATTTGCGTTCTGGTGAGTCCTGTGAGGTTGACGTCTAGCACTCCTTTCATCGTTTGGGCGGGCGTTTTCTGGTTTTCCTCGAATATAATTGGCATTCGAATATTATTTTTGCTAGTCGTTGATCATGCATCCTTATCACATTCTTATGCCACTCTCGACGTTTCATCCACGTTCAGAGTACTACGTCCAGTACTTAACATGTATTTCTATGGCTTCACTTCTGACTTGAAGGGTTCCGTACTAGTCTTCAGGGATTTAATCTCTGCGGTTCTCATTGTTTTTTTGGTAGTTTTAGTTTCAGTAAGTTATAATAGGTCTGACGCAAGATTTGTAAATACGGGATTTACTGTCTATGGACTTGTATTTATTCCTCCATATAACATCGCATAGATATCCTGGCACTGCTGTTACTTTAGAGCAGCAGCGGGCAAATACTTTTAAGCGCGGGCTAAAATGAAATTTTCAAAATGTCTCACGGGCCGGAGGACTACACCGCGTACGTACACAATCGCATAAAAGAGATTAAAAAATTGCTTGCGGGATTTTTCAACGGGCCGGATAAAGTAAGCAAAGGGACCGGATGTGGCCCGCGGGCCGGCTTTTGCCCACCCCTGCTTTAGAGGCATGAGTCTGCGCCTCTTTCTACATATATGTTTCTTCTTTCACTTGACAATGCTGTTCCGAGTTAGTTGAATGACATTCCTTGTTCTATCATTTTACCGTCTACTTTCAGTTTGCAGTAGAGGCTCTTTTGATATAGTCATTGTTTTGGTTTTTTCGACGGAAATTCTTGTTGCATGTTTCTGCCGTCGTTTTAAATTTATATAGTTCTCTTTCTCCGTTCTAATGACGGTGTCATCAGCCGTAACAATCTTAATTTTATTAGCGCCGATTTTATTTCCTCCACTACCTTTTTTCACTTCTTGTATAATGTCGTTCATTGGGTTGAATAGGACGCGGCTCAAACTGCTTGCCAAATGCCGGTAGCCACAGGAAGCGCTTGGGTCAGATTGTTGTTCATCATTATTCTGGTAATGCTGGTATTCTAGTAGGTTCGTTATTTCATTGGCGACAATTTTTGACATTAGTTTTAGGGTTTTAGCAGACATATACCACGGTAATTTTTTGGGTTCATTTTGCTCCTCTTAAAGATCGGGATACCTATCTTCCATGTCTCAGGGACAATGCCTTTATCCTTAATTCGTTGAAGAAGGATTGTTATTTCTTGGGCTAGCTGCTCTCGAAATATACCTTAAGTACAGAAGTAATAAGAACCTGGAAGAAGACCATAATTATATAACCGTGAGAAACGACGTAACCACTCAAACAACAGAAATAAAACGACATTAGTGGAAATGGTTCTCCAAAGGAATGTGCTCAAAAACAGAACCTCGTCAATGAATACGTACAGGCAAGCACAACCGCCCCTGAAAAATGGGTGAGCTACTTCAAAGAACTACACTGCGCTGATACCAGTACTGCAAGAAACTGTAGACGAACAATCCCCAGCGCACCATCATGTCACTATCTCTAAAAATGAATTAGAAATGCTCATCAGCAAGTTAAAAAATAAGAAATCTCCTGGAATTGACAATATCACAAACGTGCTGTTTAAATATGGGAGCGTTTTTTCTGTGCCAGTTTTTTGACGTCTTCAGTGAACCTTGGTTTCATATTCTTTTTGGCACGTATGTTAACCTTTGTCCTGTCGAGCGCTTCTTCGATGTATTTGCATGTATTTATAGGGTTGGTGGTGATTTTGTGTTTTAGGCGCTGTAATTAATCTTTGAACTGGGGTGGTTTTCTTTTACCGACGTTGCTTGATTCTAAAGTTGTGACCTCTAAGATTTGAGATGGATGAACAAAGATCGTTTGCTGGTGTCTCGTATTAGCCCAAGTAATTTTGTGCTGAGCTTAGGGACAGAATGTGTTATTTATTCGAAGTTTATTTTGGGCACATTAATGCTTCTCCATTGCTATTGATTACATCTTCATTAAATAGTCGTTTTACTCAAATAACTTCATTACCAATTCTCGCATTGAAATCGCCCTTTAGAAATACTTTGTCTTGTGTCTGTATGTCGTCCAACAAATTCTGTAGTTGCTTATAGAAATTTTCTGTTTCTTCTTAGGGTTTGCTGGTGTTCGGCCCATACACGCTAATTATTTGTAATTGATTGTTATTCAGCTCCAGTGATGTAATTAGTAATCGGTCATTAATGTATTTGACGTCGCTTATGTGTTGTTCGAACTTCTTATGTACGAGGGGAGTCCGATATTAAATTACAAGTCAAAATTTCACTAACTTATACGAGGTGTGTCTAAAAAGTTTTGTGAATGGTCTAATATCTGGTTATTCAAAGTTAGAAACAACGGCGCGTGCATGCGTAGACACGCACGGACAAGCCTGGACTTGCCCCCAGTCGGTACTAGCACAAAGCTTCTACACCAGTGCTATTGCATTCAGTCTAATTGAGTATTCCGAGTAATAAGCGTCGAGACGTCATGGAGCAACGACACAATATTAAGTTCTGCTTCAAATTGAGTAAAACGACAACAGAAACGCATCAGATGCTAACAAAATTGGATGTTACTGCACAATAATGCACCAGCGCATACCAGCCTCATGGTACGACAATTTTTGAGTCGGCGTGACGTGACAGTTTTGCAACATTCACCGGACTCTCCAGATCTGGCGCCCGCTGATTTTTTTTGTTTTCACGTTTTAAGCAGGTCTTAAAGGGATCACATTTTGCAGACGTTGAAGAGGTTCAGAACCATGTAACGGCTATTCTGAAAACTATTCCAAATCAAGACTTTTCCAGCAGTTCTGTTTCTGTTTTTATGTTTTCATCATACCATTCACTATATTTAAATATTTAAAGAAAATATTTTATACATTCTACAAAAAACTACGTATTTTTATTTATTACTCGACATATTCTCCGTAAAGATTGAGACATTTATCCAGCGCGACAGTAATTTAAACATTCCTTCACGGTAGTGTTGCCTGTCAAGTCGATGAAAGTAGTCCGCTTTTAATAGCTGTATGCAATTTTTGTAGTTTCACAGTATCTTCGGTGTTAATGGTTGTGCGCAGTTCATGAAATTCACAGAGCAATAGGTCTTTACTATCCCAGAACACTGTGGCTATGGTTTTGCGGGCAGATAGTGGAGTTTTGAATTTTTTGTAAACTGGGGAATCTGGACACATCATGGACTCTTGTTTTGACTGTGGAGTGAACTCAAACCTAGGTTTCATCTTCGGCAATGATGCTTTTAATGGAAGATACGCTTCTTATTGGTATCGGATGAGATGTTGAAGTGACGCACTCGTTCGATTCTCAACGATTCTCGGAGACCTAGTGAGCCGAAATTTTGCGAAAGTTTAGGTCGCATATGATTTCATGGACACAACTCTTAGGGATGCCAATTATTTCCGCAATTTCATCAACTTTATTTGAATTGAATTGAGCAGTTTTCATCCGTGTGTGAAGTCCTTGGTCTGCCTCTGTTCTTCTCCGTATTATCAATGAGATCCGTTTGTCCATCTTTAAATTTTCTGCCCCAAACGCTGACTTCTTTTTGGTTTAAGACTTTCAGGTTATAAACGCTCTCTAATCTTCAATGAATTTCGCTTTGGTTACTTTCTTAGGCTTGCAGAAATCGGATAACGGCACGCTCTTCACACTTGGAATACTATGCGATTACACACGCCATGTTTGTTTGCTTCCCGTAAACTACTAAATTAAGTCTTACACACAACAATGCTCCAGACTACTACGCTTCAACCTGTCTAAACATGCATATGACGTCAACCCCTACCTTTAAAATCGGACCCCCTTCGGCAGCTTTAAATTAATATGTAACTTTTGTATTTACTGCTTCCTCTGCCTTTCTTCTTTGTCTCTGCGACAGCATATATAGATTCTGTGTTTGTTCCTTTTTAACATTATTTCCTGGTCCTTGTTGTTCCAGTAGCTTACCCGTAATGTATTTAATTTTCAGATCCGTTTGTTGTCGTGTTCTCGTAGGTTTGTTATTATTAATCTGTTCATCAACCGAGTCCTCACCTTATCGTCCAACCTTTCTTCTTTATCGGGACTTGGGATCAGTAGTAACAACCATTGGTTACTCAATCCACTAAATGGTTGCTCAAGAAAACCTGTCAATGCGTTAAAAGCTTGCAGAACAATGTTATTCTTGCGGCATGATTGCAATCGTAAGTTGGTTGGAAGTATTTGGTCCTCGGATCGGTTGCATTATGTGCTTTCGAATTTTTGACTTGATCAAGAGGTGTGATCTAGTGCCTGATTTATTATGTTTTTTTGTTCCCATCCTTTCTTTGCAACATCTGAACGGTTATTTGATCTTCTTTTTAGAGCGTTACTGTGACATTGGAGTAGATACGAATATTATATCGTAACCTCAATACTTGCTCAGAATGATACGGTTTCAGATGGCTTAGGTGATTAAAGCGGTATTCTATTCGCTACGTGAAGACACGCTACGTAGTACTAACTCTCTTTTGGTGTACTTACTTTTAAGATACACTGATACATAATTTGAATAAAGTTAATTAATGGAATTGATACAAATAATGACGAAATAAAGGAATGCCTTTGTAGGACATTGAAATTGCAACACCAAGAATGGGTGTGGATTTTGTAACTAAACTTGGCAGGAAAGAACAAAAATGAACACAATTTTTATTCAATGTATTGGCTTCACACTCTCACTCTTTGTGGCATCGACTCCAACAGGTAATCGATTTCTTCTTGAGTTATTCTATTCCAAGCAACTTAAAATTCATGCTGGGAGCATTCTGTGTCTGTGGAGGATGCGCAAAGTTTCTCAGTCTTCTACCTATAACGTCCGACACGTGTTCAATAGGCGAAAGGTCGCGAGATCCGGGTGACCATGAAAGGGATTAACATTGGTTTCCTCGAAACGGTACACAAAGTGTCTTGCTGTGTGGGGACTGAAAAAATGGAAGTATATAGAGTTATACCACCTCGTTAACAAATCGCCAGGCGTTCATTATACATATATGTATATATCCGCACATATCTATATACTTTGGTTTATCCGCTACTTTTTGTTATTTGAGCCAATTTTTCCAACAATTTACCGCGGATAATTGAGATTCTACTGTATTAAGAAAACGTATTAATTTTATATATACAGGGTGTTCCAAATTGAATGCGTCAACATTGTGATCTTGGAAACTATAACCGCTACGAGGTCGGTTAAATGGGCAATGTTGTGTGCTTATTTAGATTCCGGCGAAAAACATTCAAAATTCGGAATAGTTTGAAAGTTATGCAAAAAAAACTGAAAATCGCGATTTTAAAAAAAGTCAAATTACTCTATAATTATAGCATATAAAAAAGTGTTTCATATAAAAGTTGTATGATTTGATGAAGAAAACTTAAATGTCAGAATAAAATTCAAAATGTTGGTTTTCAAGATATTGATAGCAACTTTCTCATTTTAAACAGATGTCATATGGGATTTTTACATGGTTGGAATAGCATTTTTTTCTCTTCAACGATGTGTTGCAACATACGTTTTAATTAATATTAATTTATGTAACAAGCGTCGCAAGTACAGCATAACGAACGTTAATGCGGTGCGAGGCCGAGCGTTGCATGTGAATGAGTTCCGCTATGAAACTTTCGACGAGAGTAATGTACATTATTTTTTGTGTTGTCTTTTATAAAATCATATTGTTTTTTGAAAAAGTAAAAAAAAAACACGAGAAATATAATGTTGGTACTACATTTATTACTAAATCTGTTAAATTTGACATTAACTTGAACATCTTTTTTTTTTCAATTTTAACAGAATTTCAAGATTTTTTAAATTTCTAATTTCATTTTGCCACTCTCGAGTTTTTTTGCACATTACGTAATTTCACTAACGAACGAGTATTGACGTTTGCTATGTGGGCAGCACGAAATAGTAATTTACTTAACACATCGACTGCGGGACCATAATCCTGAAATCGACCTCAAAAAACGGATTCATTTTTTCGCTTAAATAGCTTTATATATTCAATACAAATATAACTAAATTGTTTAATTCTCGTAATTTGAGTTTCCAAGAAATATTTTGAGATAAAAGTAAAAGGGTGGCTCAGGCCACCTGCAGTGTACCGTTAAGAACGGGGATTAGGCTAACGCTCATAACAGATTGACAGGTATCTGATTTATTGCCGTCTTTACTAACAATAAGTACCATTCACTTTATTACCTTTTAACATTTTATTTCTGGTTTCTCACTTGTGCTTTTGTAGGTTTTGACCCTTTTTAAATTTGAAAATATGTGATTTATTGTCATCATTGCTAGTTAGTTAGCATTCACCGTATATCTTTTGTTACTCTGTAGTCTCTTACCTGGACCCTCATTTTTGTGGGTTTTAACATATTTTCTTCTTTCCAATAAATACAATTGGAAAATAAAAATTTGAATTTTAAAACAAGTAACATGAACTTGAAATAATTAACTCAGCAATATTGCTTTGGAAATCGAGAGAGGAAGTAATGATAACATTATATATTTTGTTATATTATTTATTTTCCAAGGTAAAATAACATATTTATATACAATTTAGAAAACTCAAGTCGTTATAATAATGAATTGCAGTTACCAGAATATTACGAGAAAATAACAAACTGTGTATCTTCTTATGAATGAAATGCAATTTTTAATGCTAAAATACAATTAATAGCGCACGAAAACTCACAAAAATAAGAAAAAACCTTCGAAATTTTATTATCTCGAAAGATTTAAAAATTTCAGGAACTTCTCCAGAAAAAAAACGAAAAAGTTGCATAATTTTAAAACCACTTCACATTAAGAGAAACAAACGTCTAATGAAACGTTTGAGACGAGCTGAAGTGAAAGAAAAACGTAGTATCCCCACCAGGGCAAAATAAACCGTGCCCTTCATTCTTGTTGAGTAGGATGGCTCAGGCCACCTGCAGTGGCGGGAATAATAACCCGCAAGGTGGCTACAGCCACCTTCCGCAGTCGATGTGTTAACAAGAGTCGAAAGCACAGCATAGCATAACGAACGATAACACGATCTGAGGCCGCACGGATTTGGTTTAAAATTAAAATAATTAATATTTTTTATAAGCTTTTATTAAAACGTTTGCTGCAATACATCGCTGAAAAGAAAAGAAAGAAGCTATTTAACCATGTAAAAATACAATATGGCGCTCATTTAAAATGAAGTTGTTATCAATATCTTGGAAACCGCCATCTTGAATTTCATTATGACATATTTAAGCTTCATTCGTCAAATCATGTAACTTATATATGAAACATTTTTTATATCTTTTATAATGCGACTTTTTTAAAATTGCTATTTTCAGTTTTTTTAATATAACTTTGAAACTGTTGGAATTTTTGAATGTTTCTCACCGGAATCTAAATAAGTGCAGAGCATTGCTATTGTTCACCAATCACATAACAAATTTTTCGTACTCTATAAATGGTCGATTTTCCCTTTTAATTCATTAGTTAGGCTCTGGTGAAGCAAAAATCGGCTGTTTGTAATGTAGGCAAAATATTATTGATCAGTTTGATGTAATTGTGTTAACAACATTACCATCTTGTAAGTATATCACAAGCTAATATTAAAAAATGGTATTAATTACATGTATGTTTAATGTCGTCAACCAAACATTTTGCCTATCCAACAAATGGCCGATTTTTGCTTTACCAGAGCCTAGTTCGTGGTGAAACGTATTTTTTAATTATGAATTATGTTCTATTGTACATTACCATGTGTCAGTTACATTTTTCTTGCGCGGGTAGAGGTCTAGGGGGTAATCGGTCCACCGAGGCTCTTTTGTAGTTACGCCTCACCTTGCAGCAATACACGTTTCTTCTTGGCATTCTAGTAAACCTAACAATTTTTTTTTTAAATTAACAAAACTTATTTCATGAGTAGTTTCAAGTATGTCCTGTTGAAACAGACGAAACTTTGGTTACCAATTTGAAGTTACCTGATTCTGAAGGCGTTTGTACTTTAGTATAGATTCGGGTCTGTAGAGGTCTGAGGTGTACCCGGCCCACCTAGGCTCTCTTATAGTTACGCCGGTGGTGTACGCCCTCATCTTGCAGCAATACACGTTTCTTCTTGGTATTCTAGTGAACCTAACAATTTTTTTAATTAACAAAACTTATTCATGAGTGGTTTCAAGTACGTCCTGTTGAAACAGACGAAACGTTGGCAACTTTGGTTACCAATTTGAAGTTACCTGATCCTGAAGGCGTTTGCACTTTATTATATATTCCGGTTGTCTTACAAGTCCGCTACTGTTAAATATACTTCATTATTTACTGAACATCATATATATTTCTTGTTTGTTTATTTTTGCATTTCGTCATAACTGGACATTAACGTTTGTCTTGCTATTTGTTATGTACCAATATTGATTCGATTGTTTTTTTACATAAGCTTGTATTTTAGGTACCAGTTGCATCGTGGTTTGACGATATGTCAGATTCAGAACTTCTGGATCTGATCCCATTCTTTGAAAAACTAAGTAAAATGGATAACGTGTATACAGTGTTGTGCAATTCGAATCATCCTTATAATAATGGTGTTCCACAATTAAAGAATTTATCGGGTCATTCGTCAGCAGCTCAAACGCCGAGGGAACAGCCAAGTTCGTAGCATTACGCCACACTCGGAAGAATGAATAAGGTGATTGTGTTTTTTATTCGAGCCTTCATATTGGGAGATTTTGACGTGCGATCAAACTGGTTTTAACCAATCACACGAATACACACACACACCCACGCATCATTTGTTTCGCCATAAGAAAAAAAGAATTTTAACATTTTTTAATGTAGCTTGTTGTTTTTAAATTGATCTGTGTTTAAATTTATATAAAAAAAATATCTGTTTTTATGTGTGATTGTAACATTTGGCAGTAGGTGTGGTGTGCGCTTTATAAAAATATGGATTCTTCCTTCGTACACCCGTTTAGGTGTAATTTTTATTGTTTAAATGGTACAACTTTGTATAAATTTGTGAAGGAACTTACAGTTGCCTAGGCTAGGTAAGTTCTAATTGTCACTTATGAATGTGTTTTTTCGATTACGTCTCTTAAAGTTATTCATAAACGCAGTGCTCTTGTAACCTTGAAATTTTTATTTGATTGTGCTGAAAGCTGGTGAAAATTCACACATGTAAAAATTTTCAGGTAACTTTTCTGTGATAAATTATTTATTTTGCAAAACCCAACTCGTTTATGAACATCTTTTATGTGTTAATTAAGCAATAATTAAAACCGATTTTATTTGATGCTCTACAGTTTTACATATCTTATTTATTAATTAATTTAATTAGGAAGAAATATTTGAAAAATTCCTTATGACATTAATACAATCATATCTCATTTGAGGTGATCATATGATATGGGAACAATTAGTTCCGATTCAACTGTGGCCTTAAAATGAATATCAGTGACATTTTGAATTTTTTCATTGGTAAAATTTACTGTAGTTTATTGTAAAAGTATACCGTTTGGACGAATAAGAAGGTATACATTGAAATGAAGTTTGTCGCTACTTATTATTCTTTTACGATACATCTTATATACAAGTTAATTAATTGGTCATTGTCGAGCTGAGAGTAATTGTTTTTAGTTGAATAACAGTATTACTACCTCGTTCGTTTAACTTACAGTATACATTAGCGACAATTTGGTTTAACCGTACTATATAAATTAAAATAAATTACGTTGTTGCTAAAGTCTACTACCCTCGCACGTACTTCTTTACACAATTAACACTGCCACATACATATCTCCCGTTAAGTAACCAAAACCAAAAATTAACAACTCTTAAGCGACAAAAACCAATTATTTAATAACGTAAGAATAAAAATGGCTCAAAATGTGTTTAATAATAAACCTTTAAGCCTTAATATGTCTAAGGTGTAAAGGTTGCAAATTTTAGTAAATTATTTAAAAGTATGTACAGATTTTAAAAAAAAAATCGAGGATCAGGTTTAAGTAAATTCTTTTCTCTTATATAATTATTTATATTCTAATTTTTATTTTAGTACAAATATTTTATTACGCAAGAAATTATTTTGTATTTTAAGTTTTAACATTGTACAGTTATAGTTATTTAGGATTACATAGTTACGTTATATTTGATTGTACGAGTAACTGCTGCAGTAGTAAATTATAGAAAAAATGTACACATACCTCACATTATAAAGTATTAAAATTTACAACCTTTAAATTGAATGGGATGGGTTATTATAATACGTTATTTAAGGTAATTGCACTAGTTTTCTACTACAAAAACCAAATGGTTATATATAAATTGTACTAGTCCTTATATTTGGGTACCCGAGTTAAATGTATCTTCTAAATATACATAACAGTAACCAGTGTACAAAAAGTATGGTACTTCTTGTATACAGTTAATTTTGCAACATATATAAGTGCTGTAGAACATAAAAGAAAGACTAACAATAATGAAAGCTTCATTTGTTTATTATCTATTTTATAAAATAGTTTTGTACGAAATTACGCCATACTATGTATGTATGTACAATACGAATTAATAATTTTTGCCTAAGTTTAGCAATTATTTGAATTAATGGAATTATTAAAACCGTTTGTTATATAGATATTATTTTAGTTGCAATATTTTAATGTGGGGTGAAATGATGTAAATTAACTTAGATTTAGTTAATATAATTTTATCGATTAACTCTTTTTGTTGTTATAGAGTAATATATAAATTGTTTATGTTGAGAAATTAGAACTGTACATTTGAATCTTGTACAAATTCACTGTTGCATAATTGTCATGTGAATACATAATATGCCTTGATTTGTAAATAAAAGCCTGTCATTTATATGTATTATTGATATTTCTATTTTTATTCTTTGTATCGAAATAACCTGAGGTATTGGACAAAAATAAAAACATTTAAATTTATTTTGGGGTAACGTTTCTATTGTATCAACGTCAATCAAAAGATAGCTTTTGTATTCAATTTTAAAAATAGTAAACTTCGTCTATTATAACCATAACGGGACTCAATATTTACAGTATTAGAGATATTTGTCTCCTTTGGAAAGGTTATTCCTTTAGAACTACAATTAAAAAATTTTTTCTTGTAACATTTTTATTATCGGTGTTAATTTTTTTTGAGTACTTGTGAGTTTGATTGAATAACCACTTTTTAGAAGTCTTGCGGGATTTCGTGAACTGTAGCGCTGGAATCGGTCTATGTCATTGAGTTATTATAAAAGGAGATAGCATAAAGCATCTAGTTTCTATGTACAAAGTGGAACCACTAGGCGTGGCTTAGTCTACTATCAAGATGGATACTTTGCCAGGCCCGGATTACATAAAAATTAAAGTTTTAACATTAATCGCACATTGCAAATTTTTCATCAGTTTATATGTTAGTATACAAAATTAAAATAGTTTATCAAATTACTTGAATTTATGTTTAGAAAAAAACTGTAGCTGACATAATTACAATGTTGCAGATGTATAATCATGATTATAAAGTTCGAATACTGTAATTTACTAAGAAAATTATTTAACTGGAGATTTGTGGATTTACGCAATTAAGCAATATGTGCTTTGATTTTTTTTATCAACTTTATTAGTCTAAAGCAAAGAAAAACTTTTTTAGACTACAGCTAATTTAGTAAAAAAAATTTAAAACTTATTAATAATATGCAACAAATCAAACGGATTATTTTAAAAAACATAATCTAACATTTAAGTTTTATTACAATTGATTCTTAATAACCAAATTTAAAAAAAAGTAAATTGGGGTATTAATGTATAAATTTCTTTAATACTGGTCTGCTTATATTGCGTACATACCTGTGAAATGTAATTCCCAACAATACCTTGTTATTTATACCTTTTCCACTATTAGAGCTGCATAAAACACACAAAACCATCATGTTTTAAATGTTTATAATTAAAAACTAAAAAAACATATAAACAAACACAAAAAAATACTATAAACGTTGAAAAAAGGCACCTACTAACATTTGACGTTAGAATGACATAAGTCTATCATCAACATGGCGGTAGTGGTGTCGTTTTAGAATAGAAAACACGGCCTCCCTATATTATAACTCAATGGTCTATGTCGACATGTTACTACCATCCGTCTTACAAACATTCGGCGGTAAATTTTTCCTAACTTACCATTGGTTTTGTATTGCTACTTATTTTTATTTAATATATCTGATTATTTTTAGATTATTAAATATTTTTGTTGACGTGTTTGTCTTTTCAATAGACTAACGTTTTTGAGATTTACTTAGACTTGTCAAATTTTCAACTTTTTGTTTATTATTTTTAATTTTCAAATCAAGGTCACAGTTCACGACAATGAAACGTCTCTACGACGACGCGTGATCGTTGCACGTTGTTTTCAAATTGATTTTCTTTGTGATCGGTAATGTTTGAACCGACTGAAGTAACTAGACTACGTACTTTTGTAGTGAAGACTTAATTTATCAACAATTAAATACAGGGTAAAGTCATACAGTTCTTGCACCAAGCCGGTAAAGCAGACACCGGGACATTTCAGAGTTAGGTGAGCAATTGCTTATTCGTCTGCTTCTCATTGGGTAAGGCAGTGTCCTGTGAAAAGTCTAACGGCTATTGGTTGTCTTTTTGTCCATTCCCAATCAACAAGGAAACGCTTTTTTAATATTTTTTTTAACGTTTTGAAAAGATATATTTACATGTTTAAAAACATTGCAAAAACGTCTAAATGGCCAAATTTACGTTGCAAGTGCAAAAACGTTATTTAAATATTAAAAAAATGTTTTAGAAAATATGTTTAAAATGTATTTAAAATATTGTATCGATGAATAGATAAAATATTTTAAAAATGTAACAAAAACATTTTTTATTTCAACTATTTTAAAACAACGTTTCCTTGCTGATTGGGCTGTAGAGTAACTCGATCTGTTGTGATCAGCTAGATGCAGCGAGTTTACAAAATCTCTAACTGCTTTAGACTTTTATTGTTCGCAGAACTGCACCACTTTTACAACTTCTCGTGTTGATGGTCGATCATATAGAAGATATGCCGAAGCCAATGTAAGGTTTCGTATCATCTTTTCTATGTCCGTATTACTATCATTAGGTTCCTCGTGCGGAATTCCCACATCGGTAGTAAGTGGTTACCATTCTTGGTTAAGATGCAAGCTTTTGGATGGTTACCTCTTAGAATAATAAGTTCTGAATCCCCTGACAGTCTCTATAAACGCAAGGTTTTTGTCTAAATACAATATCAACACTTCATTTTTACATAGGTTTATATCTTTTTTTCTTTCACAACACGTAAAAACCTTTTATTGGCACTCTGGCACATGCAACTAGAGTAGTGCTCTTGCTTTAGCTCACCCCTGGTAGACCCTTTCGGGTAAGACTTCAGTTGAGGAAGGCTTTGTTCATTTGTCTTTCGCCTTTTTTTCTATCATGTGTACTTCTTAAGTCTAAAGCTAGGATTGAAATGTAGATAATTATACTACTATTTGTATTACGAAATAAAGCTAAAAAATAATTTAATATTTAAAATGTACTTATGGTTATGAACAATTACAACACATTTACAATTATTTGACTTAAAAACAGTTTGTTTGATTAACGGTTAATTTAATTCAATGCGAATTAAATTGACACATAAACATAAGTTGTTGGTGTACCTTGGCGTTATAAATAACCCATGTTATAAAAATTAGCATTACAGACTTTCTAAAGATTAGCTATCTTTCGGTAACTGTAAAAAATAACGAAATAACTATACTATATTATTATAATGATCTATTTGCTCAAGTATGAGTCGTAAGATACTTCTCGTAATTACGACTATACACCATAATCTGACACCCCGAGTTAAAATTTGACACCGGAAACTGAAATCTGACACCAGCTGTTGAAATTTGACACAGGAAATTGAAATTCGACATCGGAAGTTGTAATCTGACACCGGTAATCGATTTGTTGAAGCAGCAAACGGATTAAAAAGTAATTTATTAAACTTAGTACTTATTGACAATAAAAAAATTAAAAAAAAGCGACAACCGATTTTTAAGCCTCGTTTTTCCTTTTCTACTTTCTTTTCAATAACTTCCGAAATCCTTCCGATTTCATTCCATTTTCCTTGTTTTACCAACTTCTCAAAGTTATCTGCCCTTGGTGTTTCCCCCAATTCTATTTTCATTTTACTCAAAACACCCTCCTATGTTGGGCAGTTTAGGGCGTGATTCGCATCCACCTTCGCATCGCAATACACAATCATCCCTCTCCATCTTATTCTTGTGAGATAAAAACCAAAACTTCCGTGACTCGTCAGATATTGGACCACATAGTGATTCAACCCCGTTGCATGCTCCCTATTTCACCCACGGATCCACTCTGCTAATTAGCGCGTGCGTCCACTTACCAACGCTTACTTTATCATATCTTTCTTGCCACTCTATGATATCCTGTTCGCAGATGGAATGGTGTTCGAAATCCCTCACTTTCTTTTTTTATACTTTCCTTAGGCGGTATTCCGGCCACCACCGGGATGGCCTCTGTTGACAGCGGTCTATAGGCCGAAATCGTCTTTAGCACTGCTCTTTTCTGCGTCTTCTCTAATATATCGATTTGGTGTTTTGACCCCAGTCCGTTCTTCTTTTCTAAATACTCCAACGCATTCGCAGTAGGCTTTCATGTGTATTTCTCTAATTTGTTGAGTCCCAAGCTTCTCACCACTTTCTACGTCCTTTTATAGATTTGTTCTATTATCCCGCTTTCTTCCTCTATCGCGATTTTAAGTATTCCTACAATATCCACATTCTTATATGTCTTTTTCTCCTTGTATTACTCCGCTACATTCTCTCTTAATGTAACAGAAACACATGTCTTCTTCTCTCTTACATACGTCCAGCAGTTTGTGCAGAGGCTCTTTTATTTCGTTTAATTTGCCGTTTCTTTGATAAACTCTTTGTCTTCGGTCTCGCTTCCTACCACACACACTATGTTTTTTCTTTATTACCATTCCCTTCCTTCCTTGAATTTAACGACTATGAAGGCTATCTCCGGCCATTTTCCTACTCCATTTAGCTTGGACAAGCGTTTTACCGTCTTTTCTTTTACTATCCCACTATCTTTTCTAGTATCTCTTTCTGTTCGTAGGTCTGAATTCCTATCTTCCTTGGTTTTGCTTTTTGCTGTTTCTTCCGTTTCTCCGGGTATTTTCCTTGTCATGCCAGTTGCTTCGTTGAAAGTAATTAACATTTTGTTTCACAATCTTAGCTCTCTTTGGTTGTATTTCTCACCTGGTTTCTCATTTTTTCCGCATCCTATCCTAGCCTCTACTCAGGATGCGTCTAAATTTGGACAAAAGAGCTGCTTCAGTCAAAGACGATTTTACCGTACTACTGAAGTATTCGCCAATCATGTTTTTGACAGAACTTTTCTATCATTCGTTCCACGTGAGATCCAGTGCCTCTATGTTACCAAACGGTGTACGCTCTACGCATTCTTCGGCCCGGTTGTCACCTTGGATTTGGGTTTGTTACGGAGTTATTTTCCCTTGGATCTTGCGAAACATAAGCCTCGGTTCAACGATATATCGGGTTTAGCCGGAGTTTAGCTCCTTCAATTCCTTACCTTCGACACGACAGGTAGGTGAGCTCGCCGGTTATAGTTGATCTTCCCAGTCACGCATTCTTCGGTCCGGTTGCCACCTTAGATTTAAGTATGTTACAGGGTTGCTTCTCTTTGGATCTTGCCATTCTTCACTGGTACCGAAACATAGCCTCGGTTCAACGGTGTTGGGATTTTAGTTATTTTTATAGAGTGAAATTCAAAGAAGACTGTTCGCGAAGTCGTTTATTAATTTATTAAGTAGGTATAATGACTACAACTGTTATTGTTTTTATTAAGTTTTACAGCCGTCTACCACGGTCTCTATTACTCTGTGTGTGTTAATTTTACAATACATCTTTTATTACTAGGAGAGCCGTCCCTTCCATTTACATTAAACTTACGCTATCTAGCGATGTTTCATTTAACTTTTCTTAACAAACGGTATATCGGGTATGCTCCGTCATTGGCATCGATATAGTTTTTGCAATGTCTTACCTTATAACTGACCTTCCCGTCAGTTTTGCATCTTTCGGTCCGGTTCCCACCTGGAATTTGGGTTTGTTACGGTGTTGTCTCTCCTTGAGTATCTGTGAATTGTAAATCCCGACTATTTATATAAAAGTCAGAGAAACAACGTGATTGAAAAATCATTGGATCGTACATCTAAATGATGATTTTTATACATTATAAACAAATGCAAGTTACCAAAAACTTACTACGTACATTTGTTTATGCACTTAAACATCCATAAAATGTTATACTTTTATAGGTTTGTATTCGTCTCGTCTATGTCCGAAAACCGACTATCGGTGGGATGGAAGTACTCAATCAACAAGGATACATTTTTGAAATGTTTTTTTCAACGTTTTACAAAAGATATATTTACATTTTTAAAAACGTCGCAAAATCGTCGTAATGGCCAGAATCACGTTGCAAAGTCAATATTAGAAAAACATTCTAAATATGTTTGAAAAATATTATTTATATATATTTATATTTTACAAATGTTACATTAATGTATAAAAAATGTATAATCAACGCTTGTTTTTAATATTGCAATCTGCTTAATGGTAGTTCTACAATCATGCTATAAATGTAAGTTTAGTTATACTTGCTTTAATTTTAAAATACTGACATTTGGCTGTTTGTTTTATTTATACTAACCAAGAACACAGCCTATTACGACAGCATTTTACAATCAAACTAAATATAACTTAACTGACATTTATACTACTATTATAGAAACAGCCCTAAAATGCTTCCAAAAGATAGATAATACAATCTTTGTCTACTCAAAATACTTTAATTTCATGTGACTGCAAACGCATTTGGTGCCTATAACAAACATTAAAACATTAACATAAAAGTAAAACAAACATTATTCATGTAATTACTTTATATTAATTGAAATAATCATAATAATCCTCACAAAAGTTTCCAACTAATCAAAAGTTTTTCTAGTTTATGGATACGATCCTTTGGAGTGGAGGAACCGCAACAATAAAAACTACTTTTATCTGTTAAGGCCTGAACAATAAAGGTTGTTTTTATTGTTGCCGTTTCTCCACACATCCATAAAATAAAACTTTTGACTAATTATGCATGTACACTTTTTGTGTAAAAACGAAAACCAGTAAAACTAAAAATTCAAGATTTTGAAATTTTGTACACACAAAATAATGCTGCATCGATATCAGAAAAAAATACTTACCAAGATTATTTGGTTATTGTGCACGTTCAAATCTCCCATTTGGCCAACATCATATCAATTTGAAAACCTTAAAACGTTACAAAGAATGGAAATCATGAAGTACACAGAATGAACGTTTTAGTGTAGTACCACTGCTGTAATAAATAATATTACACTTCAGCAAAATTTCTTGCAACGAAAAACGTACAATCATAATAAATGCTGATGTATACTAAAATAAGTATCTATTTGAGTTTCACTAGAACGCAAATTAGAAAACTGATACACTAACAATACATTACACAGCATAGCGAGTAATACCATGAAAATTGTTGATTCGTTGAAGCTTAAAATATAATACAATTATAATATACAAAATCGCCATCTTTTCACGCAGATACTGGTACTTTGCGCAAACGCAATTATTAAGTACTTAATTCAAATTTGCAAGAAGGTTTTTAGAAGACGAAAAGGTTTAATATGTATTTATTAATATGTAACCAAATTTTATATAGTTGTGTTTTTGTTACAATATATAAAAGAAGAAAGTGTGTAGGCGAAAGCAAGCAAAAGTATAATTTCTAATAAAGTAAAAACGTTTATGTTACTAAAAAATCTTTTAGAAAACATTTTAAAAATATTTCAATATCAATGTTTAAATGAAACGCAACAAAAATATTTTTTTAAAAACATTTTTTATTTCGACTATTTTAAAAGGTTGTAACGTTTTTAAAACATGAAAAAAAAACGTTTCCTTGTTGAGTACCTGCTGTTTGATTTGTGGTGAATTACACAAAAAATTACACAACAGCATCTTCAAAATATTTGTCATAAAGGAAAAACTAACCAAAATTGATTGGTAATATTTATTTAACTATCAAATATATCATTGTTTACTTTATACTATCAATAATCAATGTATAATTTGATTAGAAATATGAATTGATAAACGCCCAAATTTGTAATTACACATAGGACATTCCATCGTATGTTCTTCATTGGCATCCTGAGGATGTCCTACATCCTAAAGACGCCTGTTTTAAGTACCGGGATGTAAAGACACCATTTGGACATAAAACGCACGTCCCTGGAACGTCGTGTGTTTACTGGGGTATAGCTCGAGCTGCGACAGCTGGTTTGCGTGACAGCAGTATTGGAATACGTGCGGATTTTAGGCCACGCTTCATATGTAACATTTTTTTTATAAAAAAAAAATATATCGAATTACATCAATTAAAAAGTTTGTTGATACTTCTTACGCTTCAATTTTAAATAAAAAATTAAAATTATTTCGTCACTGTGAAATTTTAAAAACGTGATTCTTTTGTTATATAAAACAGTAACAACGCTTAAACTTGCCGTGTTTATATTTAATTTCACAATCAGAAGATGTAAATAGTAGTTTATATGCAGTATTTACTTTCCAAGAAAATACAATACTATCAATACTATCTTGCATGTAACAATTTTTCACGGACTCAGCATAACATATACGATCATGTTTTGAAAAATTAATTTTAAAATAAAAGAAGCTGCATGAGCTTTTTCAAAGGTGATTAACGGATGATAGTAGAAGTTTTAGTTAATTATATATAATTGGTAGAGGCCCGCCATATTTATCTAAATTCAATAGTAATGCGAGCAAATATACAAACTAATGTGACCTTTAACAGATGTCTAAAAGTTATTGACAAAAATAAATTAATGTTACGTAAACATTTTGAAATATTTATTATGGATACAATAATTATACAAACAAAATTCGTTAATAAAGCACTTTCAGTATTTTAACAATGCGGTGTGGTTCTTAAGATTATTAGTATGAAGACAGATCATATATTAAATGTAGTTATTTGCGTGACCAATTGCTGATATCTTATCAGGTGTTCATATTAGCTGAGAATAAATATGCAAACATTTACATATATCTTCTATTAGTGTCAAAATCACATTGATTACATATTATTGCGTTAAGTCACTGTATATAGGTCGTTGATTGATGAATTCTTAGTGTCTACCAAGATAAGAATAAAAGATTTTTGAGACGAAGCTAAATATTTTAACATCATACCATACTGATATTTAGGGTTTATCAGTACTTCATCCCTCATTGATCGGATTTGGCAAATATTTTTTGGTTTTAACAGATTTTTGAATAAAATTGTGACTTTTCTTAATCAATTTTTATTCATGTCAATTACAAGATAATAATTTAAAAAAAAATTTAGTATGAGAGGGGTAAGAACAATAACTAAAATGAAAAGATCAACTGGTATTGCCTGAAATAATGAATTTCTTCATTTGAACTTGACACTACCAGCAGTAGAAATCTTTTGTTTTGTAATCGAAGAATTAAAAAACTATTTGCTTTTAAGTAGTAATTTGTTATGTTTCATAAGAAAAAGCTAATAAAGGATATTTATTTAATAAAAGAATCTGAAATAAAGAGCGAATTAGATAAAGTTAAATTTAAAGTAAGGAAAAAAGAAGAATTTGGCGAGTTAATTAATAGTTAAAACGTGAAAATTGAAAAGAAATGAAGAAAACGAGAAAGTTTTTAATTGTAATTAGAAAAATAAAGACAATAAATAAGATAATTTGCTACATCATCGATTTAAAAATTTTGGCAATATAAATTGAAACAAAGTTAACGTATTAAATAAAATTAAAGAAAGATGCGAAGAAAAATGAGAAAGTTAAAGTTAAATAGTGTAAAATGAAAACAAGTATTTATGTGTGTTTTTATTTGGAGATTTTTTTAAAAAAATAAAAAATAAGGAAACTTCGAAATAAAATTAAGAATTGACGTCAAAAGTGAAAATTTTGAAGAAAAAAAAAACAGTATCGATTTCATTTTTTTCTTTAAATAATTGACCACTAAATGTAATATATAAGTTTAAAAACAAGTAAAAAACACGAAGAGAAAAAATGGTTTATCGTTTTAGAAATGAAGAAATAAAAAAAATATATATAGTAAAATAAGAACTTTAGTTTAAATCGTGTCAGTGTTGTAACTTTTTTTAGTTTAAGTTTTATTAAATACGTTAATTTCTATGTTTTAAGCAAAATCTTCAAATTTTCGAAACCAAATTATCTTCTCAAATTTGTTTCTTCTTTCTTGATAATTTGAGTGATTCGTTTTATTTAATACGTAAATTTTTGTTTCAATTTTTACCAGTTTTCAAATTGATAACACAAAATTCTCTTTTTTGTGTTCTTTATTTTGCTTCAATATTTATTTTTAATTTTTTTTAATTAAACATTGATTAATATGTTAAGAAAAAATTGTAGTCGATAACCGTGTTTAGTATTTTCTTCTTTTCAGTTTCTTTTACATGACAACCATTTCTGTTTTTTATTTTCTTAAATTCTTCAATGATATTAAATATATTAGTTCAAAAATTAATTTCACACATTTATTTTTTTCCGTAATAACTAGACAATTTAGAGTACAAAAAATAAACATAGCAATAGTTTTTTTAAGTTTCAAACTTGAGTATGCATTTTGCTTTATCTGTGGCGTGGCCCTGACCTCAGCATTTTGTTGATAGTGTGACCACAGATGTATGACCCCGTGATCAACGTGTTAAACGCTGCGATATCCTTTTGACACTCATACTGTTGTGATCGGTTCAACACAATTGCAGCAAAAAATATTTTTTCTATTATGTATGTTCATTATACCTACTAATTTTAAAACGTTACACGAAAGAAATGGTAGGATTTGTCTGTGGCATTTAAATACTGTCAGGAAGGTATTGCAAGGAAACTAATTCTCCCGAGTTTATTAAAAATATTGATTATGTACACTCATATAAAAAAAAACATAACTAACACTGCAAAAATATATGCATTGGTAAACTTAATTTTTTCATTTATTTTAGAAACTGAATTCGAATGACAGCATTTTATTATGTAATAATATTATAAATCTCGAGTTGCGTATATTACGAAAACATGAAATACAAGTGCAAACTATTTAAAACGTTAAAGCTTACAATAAAACAATAAAATTTCAGTAATGAAAATTTGTTTTTAAAGTATTGGAATACATGAGTTATAAATAAAGTCCACAAATCTTTTACAAACGGTATAATTATTCTAAAGCAGGAATTTATTAATTTTGAACAATATTGTCCGTTATCTATACAATAATTACCATTTAATAATTCTTTTTATTCTCACTTTGTATAGGGTACATACACAGAGAGAAATCTTTGTATATTTTATCTACAATTGTTAATCAAAAGTGCACAAATTGGGTCTGAAAAAGTGACAAGACCAATTTGTGCAGTTTTATTGCATTCATTTGTGTAGAATAAATTGTACAGCTTTTTTAACAATTTGCAGTAAAGTTTTGCACAATGTTGTGATACCTTTTTAAAACTATGCTTGAAGTATTTTTACCCAATGGTATGTTAAATGTCTAACAGCGTTACGTTATCTAGACCCATATTCTCTTTGGTTAATTTTGCACAATATTGTGCAAATTATTATTATTTCGTTTAGCTTCTTATTGTACAACTTTATGCATCTTGGTTAAATGTTATTTACTTAAAAATAACATATATTGGGTAAATTGTCAATAAAACATTACAAATCTTAAAAGCATTATTTATTTACATTTAAATGGTATACTTATTTTATATACTTATTCTTTTCGTCGAGGAATATCTTAAAATTCCATTACTTGTTGTTATCGATTCACACAGATTTTTTTATAAATGTGGTTGATTTGCCCGCTACAGCTACAGCAGTTAGCAGTCACATTTTTAATAATGTTTTTTGCTTCGAAATGATTGTTTTCTTCAATTTCGATTTCATGTTGATAAATAACAGCTGAAACAATACAGAAAGTAAGTAATGTAAAAATCTCCAGCAAAAATTAGCTGTTGTTCGTAGAATTAAGTTAACACTGGAATTAAATACAGATTTTAAAGCGATGAATGAGGTTATGCAAAGGTTATACTTAAAAAATGTTATAAATACACTTACCTGGTTCAAATAACAGCGTTTAAAAGTCTTGACAGAAACTGACTGAATAACTACGAATTTTTCAGAAAACAGGAGGTAAAGATGTAAACAAACCCAACGCAATCAAGGAATTTTGATTGTAGACATTTTTTCAAGCGGATATACTTGCTAATTGTGATTAGTTGAAACATTTATCTCTTCAAATTTTTAAAGTTAGTTCACATATTTTCCGAGAACTTTGTTTACTTCGACGCTCTGCATGCGGTCTGTAATCTGTAAGTATCAACATCAGCGTCTTTACATACAACGCGTTATCGCTTATCGTTATCGTTCAATTTTTTTCTTTGTTCCGAGTTTAAAAGAATTGCATAATCTTATTGTAATTATCAAAGCTGTACGAGAAACTAAAACAAAATTGTGCAAAATACTAGCACATTGTTGTCGAATACAAAACATACTAAAGTTTATAATATTTTTCAAACAATTTGTCAAATAAAACTTCATAACCTATTTATCCAAACGTATTAAATAAAAGCGTGCAAGCCTATGGTATAAATATAAACAATTGTAGTAATATCATCAACAATACAGTTATGCACAATGTTGTGCAAAATTGTGATACAGCATTTCTCTCTGTGTACCTAATATTTTTTTATAATAAAAAAAATATATTTAAACTTAAGTTTTTATAAAGTAATGATTTTGTAGTTACGTAGTAGTAAATAAGAAGAAATAAAATATAATCAATAATAATTTAATAATGAGTATATCTACCCTCACGTCTAATCCCTTCTTGCATACAATTAGGTATACATTCAAATAGTTTTTGATATTCTAAATTCTATACGAAGATACAATATTTAAATAGTGATACAGTGAGCTCGTAAAGTAAGTAATAAATTCATTTCCTAAACGATAAAGTTTGAAGAAATTTCTTCCGTTCCTTGCACCCTTAACATTTTTCTGCATTTTTTAATTTAACCTTTTGTTTGGATACCGTTAATACAATAAATTTTCTTTTTGCGACGCTAGTAGAAAAATAAGATATTTATTTGAATGTTGTTAATACGTATGGATTTAAACGCGTATAATCTTCGTAAGAATAAATAAATCAAATGACGTTGCATTTCCATTTTACGTTCCTTTAGAGGCGGGGGAGGCACCATTGCTAGTATAATTAACAAAAAATTCGTCTTTTCTCTGTCACCCGTATCCTGCTTTACTATAAAACGATAAATAATCGTTCTTATTGTATTTTCAGTAATGTTAATTCAAAACAAAGTATTTTACTTTTATATTTATTTATTATTTTTAGTTTCTAATGATTACAAATTAAGAGCAATAGTCTTATATCCACAATGATATTACTAGGTTATTACATAGGTGTAATATAAAATGTGTTCAAAATAATAGCCTTAATAAAGTTTATAATGCGTTGTTTGAATATGAAAATTTATTTATACACGAAAATATTTTGTATAAAAATAAAATGCAGTTTACTGTTACAAACGATGACACGAATTTATAAGCATTTTTAACGAATCTACTGTAGAAATATTTAAATTTGTTTATACCCAAGCGACTACAAATGGCCATATTTTCTGAGACTTTTGAGAGTAACATTGGTAAATTTTTAACACCTTAAGTTGCATTTGAATGTGAAACAACAAATTTTGTAATAAAAATTAATATTTTTTTTAATTGTCACTCTCTGACGGCGCTTAGGGTTGTATGACTATATAGATTTATTAGAGCAGAATATCACCTATATAATATAAAAAATCTGTGCTATTACAGTTCCGTATTTTTGAAAAAATCGATTTTAAGTTTTCATGATGTAAATTTGGTAATAAAAATTAATGTTTATTTTAATTGTCACTCTCTGACGGCACTAAGGGTTGTAGGACTATGTAGGTTTATTAGAGCAGGGTATTACCTACATCATATAGAAAATCTGTGCTATTACAGTTCCGTATTTTTGAAAAAAATCGATTTTAAATTTTCATGGTGTAATTTTTTTAAATTAATATTTTTTTTTAATTATCTTTTTCTGACAGCACTTTTTTGGGTTATTTGTCCGAATAGGTAAATTATTAATTTATAAACTATATTGAAATAAAGTATGTTCTATAACTGTTACTTCCCAATCAACAAGAAAACATTTTTAAAATGTTTTTTTAACGTTTTACAAACGATATATGTATTTACATTAGTGTAAAGTGTGGGGAGAAGGGAAATTATGTCGAATTCCGAGGAAGGGTGGTCTGAAGGAAAAAGAAAAAGGCAAGCTACGATGGAGGAGGTGTTCAGGAAGAGCACCAAAGTAAGGAAATCACCGGTAGCGGAGGGAAAAGAGAGAAATGATGGGGAGGTAGTAGAAATGTGTAAAGAACTGTTAAAGGAGGTAAAAAGTATAAGAGAAGAACAAATTAAGATGGGTAAGAAGTTGGAAGAGAATAATAAAGAGGTAAAGGAGATGAAAGAAGAATTAAGAAAGTCAAATGAAGAATGGAAAAGAAAATTTGAAGAAATGGGAGAAAAGTATAGAAAGTTAGAGGCCAGATTGGAGAAGATAGAAAGAAGCTGGGGAAAAACCAAAAAAAAAAGAAGAACAAATATAATCATAAGAGGTATGGAAGTGAAAGATGGAAAGAAGGAGCAAAAGAAACAAGTGGAAAATTGGTTAAAGAAGGATTTAAATATTGAGAAAACAGTGATAGAAACTAGAAAGTTAGCAGAGCGTGTAATGTTAGTAAAGATGGGTACATTTGAGGATAAGTTAGATGTATAGAAGCAAAAAAGAAGGTTAAGAGGTACGAGCATTTATTTAGACGATGACATGACCAAAAGGGAAATAGATATACAAAAGAAGATAAGATATGAGGCGAGTAAGATAAAGGGAGAGAGGAAGAGGGTTAAAATAGGATTCTTGAAAGTGTGGGTGGAAGGTGAAGAATGATTTTGGGATGAGGAGAGGGGAACTCTAGTAAAGAAGGGGGCAAAAAACTAGGAGTTGGGGGAGGGAAGGATGGATCAAATGATGTTGGATTAGCAAGTTTTAAGGAAAAAGAGATGGAAAAGCAGAATCAAATGAAATTATTGTTTTGGAATGTGGCAGGTATAAAAAATAAGGGAGAGGATTTCTGGAGATACGTAGAAGGCTTTGATATGATGGGAATGTCGGAAACATGGTTGGAGGAAACAGACTGGGAAGTCTGGAAGAAAAAATTACCAGAGGGGTATAATTGGAAGGTGGAATTTGCAACTAGAAGAGAAAGTAAAGGTAGAGCAAGATGAGGAATAATAACGGGCATAAAAAGGAACTGGTCGGGCGAAGAAGAGGAGGGAAACGAGAACCAAGAAAAAGGGATAGTAAAAAATTATGTGGTTAGAGAAGGAAAGGAAAAATATATAGTGTTAACATTTAAGGGCGGGATATGAGAATGTTAAATGAACAGATTGAGAATATGGTACAGGGGGAGGAAAAAGAAAAGATTATTATAGGGCTGATTTTAACGCGAGAACAGGGGAACAGGGAGGAGTAATTATAGGAGGGGAAGTAAAGAGAAGAGTTAGCATGGATAAGACAGTTAATAAGAATGGGAAAATGTTAGTGGAGATGTGTGAGGAAAAGGGATAGTCAATCCTAAATGGAAATATAGAGGAGGGGGACAGAGGTGACTATACTTATATGGGAGGGAGGGGGGAATCGGTGATTGATTACGTGATGGTGAGTGGAGAGATGTGGGAGGACATAGAAAGTTTTAAAGTGGGGGATGAGGAGGAATCGGATCATCAGCCACTGGAAGTGATTTTAAAAGGAAAGAAGCAAGGAATTAAGGAGGAACAGAAGGGATGGGGAGTAAAAAAGGTGTGAACTGAGGAAAGCATAGAAAGATATAAGATGAAGTTGGAGCAAGTGATTTGGGGAAAGGTAGGGGGGGAAGAAGGACTAAAGGAGTTCACTGCAGAAATGGAGAAGGCAGTAGAAAAGAAAAGGTTTGAGAGAAAGCAAGGAAAAAAGAGGAACAAAAATAGGTGGTGAAATAGAGACTGTAGAGAGGCAAAAACAGAGATGAGAAACGCTAGAAGAAGATGGAAGAAAGGTAGAATAGATGTGCAGGAGTATAAGGAGAAGAAAGTGAAGTTTAAAAATGTATGTTCAAAGAGAAAGGTGTCGTATAAAGAGGAAATGGAGAAACAAGTAAAGGAAATAAAGAAAGAAGGAGAAGTGTGGGAATTTCTAAACAAGGAGAGAAGAAGAGATAAGAGGAGAGGAGGTTTAACGGATATAAAGGTGTGGCTGGATTATTGTATGGAGCGTTTGGAGAGAACAATAGAAGGACCAGGGCATGTGAAATTGCAAGGGGTAAATACAATACAGGAGGGGTGGGAGATAACGAAAGAGGAAATGGAGAAAGCAATAAATAGACTAAAATTAAGGAAGACGGCAGGAACGGACGGTACGCAAGGAAAACAATGAAAATATGTAGGGGAGGGAGTGAGAGGAAATATAAGGAAAATTTATAATACAATATGGAAAGGGGAGGAATTGCCAGGGAGTTGGAAAGAAAGTTTAATTCTGCCGGTTTATAAGGGAGGGGATAGGAAGGAGGTAAAGAATTATAGAGGGATTAGTGTCACTAATGTAAGTTATAAATTGTATGCCATGATTATACAAATGAGGTTGGAAAAGGAAGTGGAAGAAAAAAGACTATTACCAGATTGGCAGATGGGATTTAGAGTGGGAAGAAGGGCAATAGACAATGTTTATATATTAAAACAGTTAGTGAATGGAGAGCTAGATAAGAAAAGGAGTAAGGTATACGCGTTCTTTATGGACATAGAAGCTGCGTTTGATAATGTGAATAGGGAAAAGCTATGGAGGGTGTTAAGGAAAAAGGGAATAGAGGAACAACTAGTGAGGAAACTGGAAGAGATATATAAAGAGACTAAGAATAGGGTAAAAATAGGGGATAGTGTTAGTGAAGTGTTTTGGACGAGGAAGGGGCTAAGACAGGGGTGTCCTCTTAGCCCTATTTTATTTGCACTGTATATAGGGGACATAGAAGAAGTGTTGAAGGGAGGTCAGTGTGGTGGGGTTGTCATGGAGGGAGAGATTAAAGTGTAGGTGTTGGCATATGCAGACGATATGGTCATGGTGGCAAAAAATGAGTTGGAGATGAAAGGTATGATAAATACGATAAAGAGGTATCTGGAAAGGAAAGACTTGGGTTTAAATGTGAAAAAGTCTAAGATGGTAGTTTTTCAAAAAGGAAAAGGAGGGAAGAAAAAAGAAGAGTTAAGTTGGGGAGAACAGAGGATAGAGACAGTGAATGAAGTGACTTATTTGGGATATAGGCTAAGGTATGATAATAAAGATGATGCGCACATAAGGGAGTTAGCAAAGAAGGGTAACAGGTAATTAGGGCAGGTATGGAGTTTAGGGGAAAGAGTATTTGGGAAGGAGATCGAAAAGAGAAGATGGCTGTTTGAAAAGTTGGTTAAAAGTGTGATGATGTACGGGGTGGAGGTATGGAGTTAGAAAGAGTGGAACCTATTGGAAAAGGTACAAATAAAATATTGGAAATGGATACTAGGTTTAGACAGGGAGACGCCAGGGTACATAATAGAGGAGGAAGAGAAGTTAAAGAAGATTAGAATAGAAGCAGGGAAAAGGGCGATGGGTTATGAAGAGAAAATGAAGGAAAGCAGAGAATGTAAAATTTTGCAATGTTGCTGGAGGACGGTAAAGGATAGTAAAAACATATATGGGCAGGAAGAAAGAAAACTGTACTATCAACGAGTAGGTTTCGCAAGAGAAGAGGTGGAAAGAAGGAGAGTGGAAGGAAGGTTAAATACGGAGGAGATAGTACTAAGAGACAAAGATTCGCAGGTGCAAGAGAGGGAAGGAAAGATAAAGGAAGGAAGGTATAATGTAAGATATGGGAAAATAGTATCCAGGGAGGTTCCTAAGTATCTGATGGGGAGGAGAAACTTAGGAGAAAAGCGACTAATAGCCAGGTTTAGATGCGGCAATAAAGAGAACGTAAATAAGTATTGGAAGGAGGATGCAATGAGGAGACGTAGACTATGTGGGGAGGGATGGGAGGACATAGAACACATGAGTGAGGAGTGTGGCGAGCTAAGGGAAGAAATGAGGGGAGGAAGGTTTTGCTTGGGGAGGAGGGGGAGGGATTGGATTGGATGAAATCAGTAAAGGAAAGAAGGATAAGAGGGGAGGGTTAGATCTAAAGTATTAGAATAGTAAGATGGTGATGGGAAGATTTTAGGAGAGAAAGTTTTTTGTTTTTAGTTTTTTTTTTAATTTCTGTACAAATTATATTATTATATAAGAGAATGTTGTAACGTAACTCATTGTAAGGCCGAATGTCCAAACAATTAACAATAAATAATAATAAAAAATAAATAAATAATAAATAATATGTATTTACATTTTTAAAAATATTTCAAAAACGTCTTAATGGCTAGAATTACGTTGCAAAGTCAATATTAGAAAAACATTCTAATAGCTTTTAAAAAACATTATTTACAATATTATTTATATATATATTTATAATATTTTACAAATGTAAGTGTAACTTAACTGACATTTATACCAGTATTAGAGAACCAGCTCTAAAATGCTTACAAAAGATAGATAATACAATCTTTGTGTAGTCAAAATACTTCAATTTCATGTGTTTCCAATTAATCAAAAGTTTTTCTATTTTATGAATAGGATCTTTCGGAAGGAACGGCAACAATAAAAACAACCTTTATCTGTTGTTAAGGCTTGAACGATAAAGGTTGTTTTTATTGTTGCCGTTCCTCCACACCGAAGGATCCTATCCATAAAATAAGAAAACTTTTGGCTAATTATGCATGTACCTCTTTGCGTAAGAACGAAAACTAGTACAACTAACAATCCAAGATTTAGAAATTTTGTACACACAAAATAATGCTGCATCAATAAAAAAATTACACAAAAAGATTAATTGGTTATTGTGCACCTTAAAATCTCCCATTTGGCCAACGTCATATCAATTTGAAAACCTTAAAACATCACAAAGAATGGAAATCATGAAGTACATAGAACGAACGTTTTAGTGTACCACTGCTGTAACAAATAATATTACACTTCAGTAACATTTCTTGCAACGAAAAACGTACCATCATAATAAATGCTGATATATAATAAAAGTATCTATTTGAGTTTCACTAGAACGTAAATTAGAAAACGATTAAACTGATACCCTAACAATACATTACACAGCATAGCAAGTAATACCATGGAAATTGGTGATTCGTTGAAGCTTAAAATATAATGCAATTATAATATACAAAATCGCCATCTTTTTACGCAGATACTGGTACTTTACGCAAACGCGGTTATTAAGTACTTCATTCAAACTTGCAAGAAAGTTTTTAGAAAAACGAAAAGGTTGTATTTATTAATAATATGTAACAAAATTTTATATAGTTGTGTTTTTGATACAAATATATAAAAGAAAAAAGTGTATAAGTGAAAGCAAGCAAAAGTATAATTTTTAATAAAGTAAAAACGTTTTTTATGTTACTAGAAAACATTTTTAAAATATTTCAATATTAATGTTTAAATGGAAAATTTTAAAACGCAACCAAAATATTTTTCTGAAAAACATTTTTTATTGCGACTGTTTTAAAACGTTGTAACGTTTTTAACACATGAAAAAAATGTTTCCTTGCTGATTGGGTTGTTTAAAACTTCGTTTTTCGAATTCATATGCATTGGTTTTTTCGAATTCAAATGCAACTTTAGGGTGGTAGTTTTTTGCCATGTTTTTTACAAAGTTCCAAAAACTGTACGCCATTTTGTGTTACTATTGTTTTGTAATGTTTGGTATTTTTTTATTTATTTAATTTGTATAACTTGACGCAGCTAAAAAATAATGTAAACCTAAAACTCTCAAATAAGTTTTACGAAGAAAGTGCTCGTGCGGTCATGTCGAATACGTTACAAAGCAGTGACGGCTGGTGGTCAATATTGCAAGAAAGTAATTAAACTTTCTTATTGCAAAATTAAACTCAATTTATCTTTGGAATAGCTAAACAAAATGAATCGTTACATATTTGCAATTTAAATTAATAATGAAACAGTTTTTAAGATTTTTCTGGAGGGTCATTGACTAATGGAAAAGCCGCCATTGTTACAAAGGTACCCTAATAACGTAAAAGTGATGTAACAAAAACGCGATCGGATTGACTGGGTAATTGTATTTCATTCCTTATAACTGACGTAGATTTTTTTTCTTTACAACGACGTTATGATGTTATAATAAAGATAATAAAAAAAAAGTTCCGTCATAATAACAGGTACCTATTACTTAATAACAAAGAGTTGTTTTCAATGAAGACAATGGGAATTTCCCAGTTTAAAATATACAACTTAGTTTTACATGGATTTAGTAACACAACTTGCAAGTAATAAGTAATTTTGAATAAAAAGCGAATACGAAAGATGAGATGTTCTTAATTGGTATCATTAATTTTAATAATAGGGACATCCTGTATAGACATTAGTTCAATGTTCAACCCTTTGGTTCAACCTCTATGTCGTATTATTACGACTTAACAATTTTTAAATCAATGTCAAGGACGTAGACGTATTTTAAAGGGAATGCCAAAAAGTATCAAAATTTTAATGTGACAAGTCGATGATTAATACACTTATCGTAATTTACCTTACGATAACATACATGATGATACGTATATGAGAAATTACACACTTCCCCCTTAACCAGTCATATCTTTACAGTGAAAGATTAAAATTCTTAGTAAATATTTTGCTCGTAAATCACAATGAAAGTGCGTAACATTTTAATTAAGCATCAGCTGTCGAGTGTTCAGTGTCGTACGAACATCGTTTCCTGGTAAATCTTTAAATAACCTCAATTAGAACAACAAAAATAAATGTACATAAACACCTTGAAGAATGCATATAGAATTATGGAACAAATGTGATAGAATCCACATAATAAGTGATATTAGTGAAAGTGTAATCAAAATAGCAAACATCGATAATCATTTGTATTTATTAAGTGCATCGCATAACTTATATCATGGTACGGTTCAAGAAATCGACGGACAACTACAGGTACAGTTGACACAATCATCGAACCTTAAATTTAAAGACATAGATTCTTGTGGTAAATATCTATATGGAATCGACTCGGAAGGAAGCATTTATAAATATAACGAAAACCTCGAAACACTCGGTGAAATAGTTTTACTTAACGAATCAAAGGTTTGTAGCCACGGACACAGCAGCATCAAATTTAAGTTAAAAGTTGTTAAAATAGCAATAGGGGAATTTGGATGTTTATATGTTACTGATAATGGGCAACTGTGGGCTTCTGGTGATATGCCCCAAGTTGGTATTAGCGGAACAAATCCGAGAAGAGTTACCTTTTTTGAAAATCGATATATTCAGTGTGTAAATGTAGGCAGCGATTTTGCGATAATAATTGTAGGTAAACAGTTCAGAAATGAAGACACCGATAGTGATGAATGTGACGAAGATGTGTTTGCTCCTACGTGTCCACATTGCACGTCATTATCACCGAACACACAAAATGGGAAAGAGAATTTCGATAGTTCTTCGACAAGCAGTAAAAACGATACTGTAAGTACTGCTTCTTTAGATCATAATCGATTACACTTCGATAACAGTTGCGAAATAACTGAGTCGAGCGAAAGCGAAAAAATATCCAGAAACATAATTTTTCGCAACACCGAAGCTGCTAAAGATTTCCTCACCAGGCAGTTTTCTTGGATGTCGTCTGCCGGCGAGGAATACCTCGCTGAATGTACCGAGAAACCCACTCGTATTATTAAGGAAAATGTTACTAATATGGCTAGTTTTGTGTACGAGGGTGTGAAGACGGTGGGAGATAAAGTTGTGACATTATCGCGTCATGTCAGTGGTAGTTCTGACAATTGTGATGTTTTGGAAATGGCTGAAGATGTGTCCTTACCAAGAATTACGTCCAAGGATGAGTTCATGTGGTCTCTTAGTCAGGCGACTTCGGAAAAAGATTGTTCTGAGCAAGGACTTCAAGAACGTTGCAATACAATTATTAAAACTGGGTCCAATTTGCTGAATTGCGAAGTATGGACTTGGGGGAATGTCGCACATGGGCAGTTGGGTTTGTGTAATTAAAATCATTTAGCACTATGCTTTATAAGACAAGTTTTTCATTCAACTTTTTAGGGCTTTTATGCAGTTAGTTCTTTCTTCCATTTTCTTCTTGTCAATTGTTTTTATGCCACTATCTTGATTAAGAATTACTAATTAATATTGTAATGAATTTTTGACTCTATTTATAAACTAAATATTTAACGATTTAATTTAATTTAATTACTTATAAAATGCAACGGTATTTAAGAAAAACAATTTATGTATTACTATCACTCGGTGTTTACTGTCCGCACTTTTTATTTACCTAAAACAGGCCTTATTGTTTATGTTTACAACACGTTCGCGATGTTATATTTACAAGTCTTCTTTTTTATTTTTATATTCATCCGTAATCGGAATCCAGAATATTTTATTCTTTCCTATCGGCGTTCTTGAAGTTTCTAAATACTTTGTGATAGCTTTACTGCCCCCTTCTTAAGACTGTTCTGTCTTAGAACAGGAAACTGACTCTATTTTAGCAACTTTCTTGAGCATAAAAGTAGCAGTCAATGGGCATTTTCTGAAGACGACCTCCAACCTATTTCTACCTGTCTTTCAATCCAGTTGATCTAAGCTACAACCAAGCTAGCGTACTGCCAATTTCTTAATATTGTGAAACTCAATTTTTCTCTTGTAGATTTCATAATGCTCGCCACATGTTTTCGTATGACGGCTTTGCACGTGAGTACTTCTTGGTGACCAGATAGAAAACGAAGTGTCGGTTATCACATAGTTTTAAGATTTTCCGACCGCCGGTCGTTGTCTTTGTATTTCATTTAGATAGTAGAATCTTTCTCGAACTTTCCCTAATATCTTTCTCACGCCAAAGTGTACAATCGTGCTGCAACACCTGTGACTCTCGGTTCTTTGGCATTACCAACTGCACTCTGTTTTCTATGCCCTCGACACTCTCTAGGGATCGTTTAAGAAGACCGTCTTCGATTTTCAAAGTGTCCCACTGCGCTCAGTATGCTTTGATGTCCAAAGCACTCATTTCTTTCCAGGTTAGTCGTCGGCCGTTTGCTTTCTAGCTCAGGCGTACTCTTATATCGGAATCGTTTTCTTTTTTGCGACGCAACTGCTCAAGTTCCCTCTGGTCATAAACCATAGTAGTTTTTCCGAGGGGTTAACCGCAGGAAGAAATCATGTACACCATACTTCATACTTCATCTTAATTCGTAATACTTCATCTACTTCACTAATAATTCATAGTACTTCGTGTACTTCACCAATAATTCATAGTACTTCATATTCTTCACTTATAATTCATAGTACTTCCTGTACTTCACTAATAATTCATAGTACTTCAGGTACTTCTTCAATAATTCATAATATTTCATCTATGAAGTTTTAAGGAATTTAATAAATACACGTAAATTGTCAAAATGTTATTAGTATTGTCATAAAATAAAGAAATAAACAATCAACCTTCAACACAATCAAATTTTTAAAAAAATAAAATGAGAATATTGTTGTTACTTTTATTGCTTTTTAAAAATACAGATTTCGAAACACATCTACATAGCTCGCCTCATAATTTTATTTAAGCCTTGTTTATGTTGTTGGGGTAGTTTTTATTAATAGTGAATTGTTCACTACCTATTAGACATATTGGGTCTATTAAAATAAATTCTTTATTAAAAATACCTTCTCTTATGAACGTCACTTCGATAGTGAAAAGTATCGTTCTGTGTAAAACTAGCTAGACACAAAGTCGCCTAAGTAACCAAAGGCAGTAGTTCACTGTAGGTGGATAATCATCGGATAATAATTCTTCTACTTTTGCAGATGTCACGGGTGTAATAGTTGCTCGTGCAAAACTCTCCAAACGGCCATATGACCGCAACTCATGGAAAATCTTTTCCTGTAAATCCTCTGCACCCTTCTACAATATTTTCAGTTTCTCTAAATACTAAATGCATATCAGCATATTCAATTCTACTAAAATCGACCATTATTACAGAGAAACTATCACAAACTAAACAAAACAACAATTATTTGTAATCATTTGTTTTGTTCCTAACCAATGCAATTTGACTGTTTAAAACGAAAGCAGATAAGTTATTCGTCGCTACCAGTTTTTAAATTTTTATAACTTTTAAATTAAAAAAAAAATGGAAAAATCTTGAATATGGTTCTTGTAAATTTTTTGCATGAGAATCATAATGAATAATTATATCGTGCAGTTTTCCGGAAAATCAAGGTCAAAGCGTTTAAATGGTCGTCATTTTGAAAATGTAGACAGTTAAGCAATGGATTGCAGTGATTTTATGTTCAACCACTTTTATTGTGCAGAAAATTCTATAACGTAACATTTTTCTCTATAATAATTTTGATAATAAAAACTGGCAAAGAATTAAATGATAACTAGCCAACATGTGCACAGTGCGATCATTTAACTACGAACTATTAAAGAGTAAACGCTTGAGTAACCGAAAGTAAAATCAGTTTGAATTACCTAGCATAAAAGAAAAAAGAAGTGTCTCAGAGTCGACTTTGTTTATCAACTTTATTTACGTCTTTACAAAATATTTTAAATTTGCAGATTTAGTAGGTATTTATTTCGATCATCTTGCATTTAGAGAAATTAAAAAACTGTAAGGATTGAGTCAACCTGTTTTTAACCTTTGGTAAAATCCTCTCGTTTCGTGAAAAACCGCACTGACCGGTAGATATTAAATTTATGAAATCTAAAATTCAAGAAATATGTGATTCGTTATTATGAAAATTCATAATTAACCATTAAAATGAATATGCTCAGTTTTTTGTTGAGAATGTAGTACTAAGATTTATAGTATTTCGTTTAAATGTTCATACAAACGTTATGTGTTTCACATATATTACACGTACTTCACTTATACTTCATAGACTTCACTTATACTTCGTATACTTCACTTATACTGCACGTACTTCACTTATACTTCATGTATTTCACTGCTAATTCATGTACTTCATTAGTACTTCATCACGGGTGTACACTAAACTTCACCAGTGGTTTACCCCTCGAGTTTTTCGGAGACATTCGATCTTTTCTTCAAGTCGCGAACAATTACTCCAGTCTGTTTAAAACAAATTTTCCATCTTGTCTTGGATAACTTAAAATCGGCGAAGTGATTAAGGCCTGTTTTAGTTGTTGGAAAGTGTTTTTGCAGTCTTCATTCCATCTAAATTCTGCTCTTTCTTTGGCGAATTTTGTCAAAGATTTGGCAATATTGGCAAATCCGGGTACAAATCGTCTATAATAGGTGCATAACTCCAGAAAACTTCGGACCTATGTTTGTCGGTTGGTCTTGGTCATGCTTGCACTGTTCGAACTTTGTCTGGGTCAGCTTTTACTCTATTTTTAGATTTGTAGATACGACGTGGCCAAGCCATTGCATTTCCTTCTTAAACACGTACCACCTCTTTGGGCTTAGTTTTAAATTTGCCTCACGTAGTCGTTGGAATACTTCTTTCAAGTTGTTCAAATGTTCTTCAAGCGACCTTCCAACCACGACACGTCGTCTAGATAAAACAAGCACATCTTCCAAGACAATCCGCGCAAAATGGTATCCATCAAACGTTCGAAGGTCGCAGGAGCGTTACACAGACCGATGGCATCACAGTAAACTGCCACAAACCAGTTCTAATCGTAAAAGCAGTCTTTTTACGGTACTTTGGATTCAATTCTACCTACCCGTAACCACTCTTTAACTCCAATGTAGAAAACCATTGGGCCCTGACGGGGTGTCTAAAGTGTCATCAATTCTCGGTAAAGGGTAGTTGTCTTTTTGTTCGCGTCGTTAAACTGTCTGTAGTCTACGAAAAACCTTGTTGATCCATCTTTCTTCTTTACTAGCACTACTAGGGATGCCCATGGACTATTTGAAGGTTCAATCACACCCTCTCTCTCCATATCCGTAATTATTTCTTCAGCTTCTTTCTAGTTTTACCAAACGAAGTCGGCGTGGATGTTGTATTATCGGCTGAACGTCTGCGTCTCCGATATTAATTTTGTGCTTTACCACGTTTGTTCTTCCTTTGGAATCACTTTCCGGCGCAAACACTTTAACTTTAGCCAGCTGGCCTTGGCTTAGGTTTTGACACTTGCAGGCAAGAATGTCTAATAGATGTTCTGGGTATTTCTTCGTAGCTTCACTAGAATTCACGCATCTCACAATTTGAGACATTGGCGTGCATTGGCTTACCACGGTCTTCTTTTTCAACGTTACTGGATTTGAGTTGACATTGAAGATCTTTACTGGTATCGTGCTTTTCACTTGTACTCAACGAGTAGTCTTTTTTCAACCAAGTCGCTCTCCATTGGTTTGATAGCGCAAATGTAGCTTTTCCGGATATTTCCATTAAGGCGTGCTATTACCATACTTTCAGTCCTTCCAGGCAGAGTCACGTCTTCACTTAATAAGACGACTGTCTTCTCTGACGAATGAAAAGGAATTTCGTTACTGTCGATCTTCAGGACATGTTCTTCATATTCAAACGAAACCCACACTTCTTTATAACGTTGAGTACCAGTACTTGAGATTGAGTACTCCATTTCTCAAAGTAATGGTCACTTTTACTTATCCGTGAGTAGGTATTTAGGGTCTTGTTTTGCACTTTTTGTGGGATCAATGTGAGTTTGCGGGGCACCTCTTCAGATAGAGTTTAAGTTCATGAGTTGAACGAAGGCATGGTATAGGCCTTTCATTGTTTTGGTTGGGGCAAAATGTTTTATTCGTGTAAAAATTCCAAGACATTAATTTCGATCAGTTGCTTGTTCCTGCCAATTTGTCACTTCTAGTTTTTCTACTGATGGTACCATCTGGTTTTTGGACGCCTCTTCCTTCTTGTATCATCGATTACTGGGTTTATGACCGTAGTTGATATCCTCTCTTCTGCCATGCGTCGTAGATGTCCTAACTATCTTAACCACTGTGTTTTCACTATTTCTATAATATCTGTTCCTTGTAAGTCACATCTCAGTTTGTTCTTCTTCTCCATGTATTTTTTTCTTTTTTTCCTCGTAATATGCTTCTTTTATCATCTTGTCAGTTTATCTTGGTCGGTTTTGATTAGAATACACACTTCACTCTCGTGCACTACTGTTGGTCTAATGATTGTTTTGTATATTTTCTTGCTTTTGACACTACACTAGATTTTAACACTTTGTTTAAAGCACCCACACATTTGCTTTCATTTGTTATTTGATGTATTGTTTCTTTTGTGTTAATTTCTTTCTTCATGTCCATGTATTTTGCTTTATCTTCGTTTATGGTTAGTCCCATAGACTTCGCTGCTTTTTCGAGGTTACTAAATTGAGTTTTTAGTACGTTTTGTGTTCTTGTTAATATGGCGACGTCGTCGGCGTAAGCTATACACCGGTGGTTTTTATTTATGACGGTTCCTTCTCTCTTTAATTTGCTAGTTCTTATTATTTTTTCTAATACCAGGTTGAATAATAGTGAGGGAGGGGATCTGCTTGCCTCAGTCTTCACTTGGTCCTCTGTTTGTTTCAAAACTGTCTGAGAGGTTTTCTTGTATTTTGACCTTACTGTTCGTACGTTGTAGTGTTATTTTAGTCAGTCGTATTAGTTTACTGGGAATGTCTATGAAAAGAGCGTGGATATCTTGCTTGATTGTATCTGTTTCAATGTGTATATATGGTCTATGGTGGATCTCGCTGATATATATCTCTAGTCTTTTTTTTAATAGACTTACAAAGATAGCGATAGCTCTGTAGTTACTAAATCCTGTTTTGTCCTCTTTTTGTGTATTGGTGTGATTATGGCTTTAGACCACCCCTCTGCCATTTTTTGTCATGCTTCTTTTATTAGGTTACATATGTTGTTAGTTATATCAATACGCTGGACAATGTAACATAAGTGATTAAGTGGCAAATTCAAAGTTATTTATACCGCGATTACTAGTTGTATTGAATATGCGCCTAAAATGCAATAGTTTTAAAGTACTTAATAGTCAGCGGTTCTCAATAGAAGATACACTAGTTTCATTATGAAATTTTGATGTTTGTATAAATTGATCAATCGATCATACTAACATTAGAATGTCTTCCGGGTTTGGACCGTGTCATAGTTGCAACAGAAGCTGCCAACGTTTCTAATTAGATTTTCGTTTGCTTTTTCAGGTTATCGTTTTCTTTCTTACCTTTTCATAGTTTAGGTTATGGCTTGTTTTACAAGTGGATAACCTAACTTTTGAGAAGTTCTTAGTTAGATTTCGATTGCTTGTTTGAGTTTTGCGATTTATCTCACGCCCTGATGAAGCCCCTTACGAAAGTGGGCGAAACGTTGGCAGCTTCTGTTGCAACTATGACACGGTCCAAACCCGGAAGACATTCTAATGTTAGTATAGATTCCGGCCGTGGAAGCCTTCGCTATTACATTAACAATCGATCATGTTATATATTTTATATACTTTGTGCTTCCTTTCTTGAGTGGTTGCCTTCGTCGGTACTTTAGCCACAACGTTCTTTACGCGCCACGGAATGTACGTTAGACACTACCTTCCTTATCTAATTATGAATGTCTAAGCTATAGTCCGTAAAAATTTCAATAGTTTGTTTTAATTTTCTTCTTCGCCTTATCGTTTAATTTCAATATTTAATGTTGTTCTCTCCAGTTAATTCTTGGTGGCTGATGAGCACAGAGAATTTCTTGGGTTTTCTTCTAAACAACATACCTAATTTTGCTGATGTTTAAAGTCAGTAAATTGGCTTCAGTGTATTCGGATCAGATTTCATTTTGTTGACAGATTCTGTGGGGGTGGGAGGGTCATAAATTAGACCGGTATCATCTGCATAACAGGACGGCCCTCCTAGCAGTGGTAGATAAAACAGGTCGTTAATATAGACGATGAATAGAATGGGTCTTAGAATACTTCCCTGCGGAACGCCATGCTTTGTGTTCAGTTTTGCTCAGTGTTTCTTCTATTCTGACCATTTGTTTCCGATTACTTAAGTAGTCTGCAATTAATTTAGCCCTGCCACTTATGTCTGTTTTCTCAAATTTATGTAGAATTGTGTCACGAATCACAGTGTCAAAGGCTTTTTTAAGCCCAGGAACGGTCCTCTTGGTTTAGTATCTACTATTATTTATGGCTTCGGTTATTTGATTTATCAAGTACGTCACTGCGGCTTGGGTATCTGTGTATTGAAACCAGACTGATTCCGGTGTATAATTTTGTTCTTATTCAAAAAGTTTGTTATTTTACTGTTGATAACTTTTTCAACTATCTTTGAGACATCTTTAATTTTACACTTCCTCGGTGGCATCACTTTTATGAATCAGCTACACTACAGCTATTTTTATGGTATTTCTAAATCCGCATTCTAGCTTTGGTTTACTGCTATGTTTTTGGCTATCTGTGAAGCACGTTTAAAATTATTTTTGCATTTATTTCATGTCCGGGGCTTGTAGTTGCTTTAAGGCTTTTCAGAATTTTGAGTTCAGGAGTGGGGTTAGAATGTCTTCCGGGTTTGGACCGTGTCATAGTTGCAACCGAAGCAGCTTCGGTTGCAACTATGACACGGTCCAAACCCGGAAGACATTCTAATGTTAGTATAGATTCCGGCCGTGGAAGCCTTCGCTATTACATCAGGAGTGGGGGTTTGAATCTGCAGATTTATATGTGACTGCTATGTTGAGAGCGATATTTTAGCATTTGACTGATAAGGTGTGTAATCCAAAACCTTATCTGTCTGTATTTCTTTATTATAGTAAATTGCTATCTCACCTTCACGTTGTTCATCTCTGGATGAAAAGAACGCTTTGTAACCAGAAATGTTATACTTTTTGTTTTCTGAATTCAATCATGTTTCCGTTAGTAGTGTAATGTACAGTTAGTTAATCTACGTTGGATTAATCACGTGTCCCCAAATGATTAGGAATTTCCATGGTCGATTTGTGACATTAAGTTTTCGTTATAATTGTAGGAAGAACATTTATGTGCTTCTAAAGCTGTGTAGTCTGTAAGTTTGTAATGGGCATTTGTTTCATTTCCGTGGCCACAGTTTGGGCATTTCAGTGTTGAGTTGCATTTTGATTAATTGTGTCTATAACATTTACACTTTTTAGATCTAGCCTCTGCCAACCGAGGTATAGTTTATTTTGTGACATATATAGTAGATGATGCTTTATTTTCAAATCCACCTACATGTTTCACTGAAAATATCAGTCAGCAATGACGGGATTTTGTCTTCTGGACCTTCTTCTATTTTATCGTTTGTTAGTCGTCTTTCAAATCCTGGCACTTTTCTCCCAAGGTTTGTTGCATGCTTTCTCTAAGTATGTTTACGTCAGTTTTTCCTTCACATTTTACTGCCATAATTCCTTTTTTTTTGCTACTTACTTTTTTATTGCAACTGCTCTATGTTGGTGAGCATTTCTCTGTAGCCAATTTGTCTTGTGCTTTTTTTGGTTTCACTTTTAGTTCAGGTACATTTTTGTTAGTCCTGTTTAGCTTCACAATCGTCTACTCTCCTCAGTGATCCTTGCGTAGTGTTTTAGTCATCCAAGGCTGTCTGTAGGTATTCGACTTTTTAAGTTAACGGTAGATTTTTTCCCGACATTTTTTGAATGAATTTTTTTAGTAATTGGACTTCTGTTTCTAAAACTAAGATTTGTTGTGCATCAACTTTAGTTCTAACCTCACTTTTGAACGGTAACAGAACTCTTGTTATACAACTGTTATGATACATGCTTTACATTTAACACAGGTTAGATACTTTCTGACTACAGTAGCCGCATCTATTATCACTACTCGCAGGATACAGAACAACATCGTCCGTCATCTTGGTTATTGGTGGACTTTTGGAACCTTTTTGAAACCGATCCAAGTATTACGACTATAGACAGATCCGACCGGTCTCCGAGATCTCTATTTTTCAAGTATTAGCTTTATTCTGTAATGTCCTTTAAAAAGAAGAGTGAAAAACTTAATGAAATATAGTGTGTTTTTCTTCGTAGTTAATTAATTGCGTCCATATTTTAGGTATTGGCGATGGCATCAAGCGAGAACGTCCCATGATTATCACGAAACTTTCTAACATCGGTGCTAGAAAAGCATCAGTACAAGGAAGTCATGCGGGTGTGTTGACGCTAGATGGCAGGCTATATTTGTGGGGAAGGAACGATTACAACCAAGTGACTATCGAAACAACGATCGATCAAAGCTCTCCCAGACTATTCACAATTAATTCCGAAGAACGAATACGTGATTTCGCCTGTGGACTTTTACAAACCACACTACTTTCTAGTCATTTAAATTTAAATTATGTCGGTAGGCGAGATAGGATGGATCAAAATAAATTGTACAATTTACTATCGAATAGTGCGACCGAAGATGTACAAATCAATCGAATTTTTAAAAACGACGATGTTTTAGTAACCTCCCAGTTTTTTCTACTAAATATAAGTGAACAAATTAGCGCTCTGCGAGAGTTTATTTTATCCGAGCAGCAGTTTTTAGAAGATATGCTCATAGTACATGTTAATTTAATAAAAATTCTAATTAAGAAGACTATAGTTAACGTCGATCCTTTAGTATGTGAACATTTAACTAAAACCTTCACCGAATTATTATATTTTACAGCAGCTAATGTGGAATCTTTGTTAGATTTTAGTAACGGAGTAGCTTCCGACGTTGATATTGTGATGTTTAAGTACATCGACGAATACATTTACACCTACAAGAAATATCTGAGTGCAATAAATGATGTGATTAGTTTAGGAGCCTTGACTCAAATCTCGAAAGTGATTGACGTTTCTTCGGCACTGTATAAAATTAAAAATGGAACGAAAAAGGATAAAACCACAAATATAGAACAAGTAGTATATAGTGCGTTAACACTGCCTCTCCAAAGACTGAATTCGTATCCTTCTTTGTTGTCTAATTTACTCAGAACTCTAAGGAAAGAATCTAAGCTACAAGAAATACATAGTAAGTGGAATGCAGTATTAGAGGAACAAGTTCAAAAACAATTAGAAGCTGAACGTACTAAAGAGTTTTGGTTGAATTCGGGTAAAGCGATTGAGCAGTTTAGAAAGTCGAAGAGGACTTTAATAAGGGAAAGTCACAAATATCCAATACAATTACTGAATGCGGGACGTTTTTCTTCGCATTGGTTTATTTTGCTAACTGATATTTTAGTACACGTAAACGGATCTACCCCGCACGTGCACGATTTAATCACCGTATGGGTTGAACCACCTAATGATAATAGTTATAGTCATAATCAGATTTGTTTAAAAATGCCTGAGGATACTTTGACGTTATACACTTTAGAAGCTGAGCACAAGTCTGAGTGGTTACAAGATTTACAAAATTCGATTAAGGCAGCTCTTAATAAATCGAATGCCGTTCAACCACCAATGGTTCGTACTGCCGAATATGCATTTTACAAGGCTGGTTTTTATAAGGATGCTAAGTACAAGGGGCGGTGGTCTAACGGAAAAATGCACGGTTCTGGTAGAATGGAATGGCCTGATGGGAGAATTTACATTGGGCAGTTTAGTAACAACCAAATTCATGGATTTGGACGAATGGAGATACCAAATACGGGTATGTGTTTTTGTTATTCTTAAGTTCTATTGTTGATTCTATGTATAAAAGTACAGCTCGGTGGTTAAATCCACTTAAACTGGATTAAACTGTCTTTGACTTCAAGTAGTTTCAACCGGCGTTTTTATTATTAAAAATAATTATATAAAAAAATAACGGCGAACGATAACATTTGCAATTATATTATTTCTACTTTATCAGGTTGAACTTTGTTTTGACTTTGATTTAAACATTGGTTAATCAGAATGTTGGATTTTTTTCGAAAGGTGTTTAATTAAGGTTTGATTTTTTTTTGGTACTTATTGTTGATCCCGAAATATTATAAGATGAAGTCTGTATATTCAGCTTTAAATTAATTTCTTTTTTTACGTGCAGTTTAGCATTGTTTTATGCTGAATTTTTGAATGCACTTTAATAGTCTAGCAAATAAAATTTAATTAAGTACATTTTTATATTTCAAAATCAATATCCTCAATTTAAATCTTGAAGTTTTATGTTAATTTATGTGATTTGTACAAACAGAAAAAAATTATGTATACATATAAGATATTTATATAAAAGAAGAAAATATTCAAATTATAAGATTAAATCAATATTTATTGAGTGTACGAGTATTTTAATTATGACATAGAAAGTGTTCGAATTAAATATTCTAATGAATATTTTTTGTTTAAGAAAATTGATGATAATTGAGGATGTTAGTTTCTCACCTTGATTAAATTAACATAGGTTTTTATTAAATGATGTTTATTTGTCTACCAATATGTTAGTGAAGAGTTTCGTCAGTTCCCCTTTATTTTTACAATCGCATCATATTCTACACACCTTTTTACATAAGTAAATCCAAAAACATAGCTTCTATTTTTTCAAATAAAAAAATTAAATAGTTTTCGTGTCGATTTACTCTATACTCCGTACGGTTTTTCTCAACTTTCACTAAAAAATCACTGTTATATCAATTTTATAATTGCAGCGTATTCTACACATATTTCTGCACAAAGAAACGCAAAAATCAGAAGGCAATTTCCTCCAATTTTTTAAAGTGAAAAATCATATATTTCTTGTATTTACTCCCGACTCGGTACGGGTTTTCTCAAATGTCACTAAAAACATCACCTTTGCTTTTTATTTTTATAATATCATAGTTCCTACACACATTTTTACATAAAAAAAAAGCAATAATCAAACAGCAGTTTTCTCTATTTTTTAAATAAAAAAATCATATACATATTTCTCTTTCTATACTCCGTACGGTTTTCCTCAAATTTTACCTGCATTTTACTAAAAAATCACTTTTTGTTTTCTATTTTTATAATTCTATAGTATCCTATACACATTTTTACATAAGGAAACGCAAGAATCAGAACGCAGTCCTCTCTATTTCCTTAAAATAAAAAATTAATTAGTTATCGTTGTGTCGATTTACTCCCGATTCTGTACGGCTTTTCTCAAATTTCACCAAGAGATCACTTTTTATTTTCATTATATTATATTATAATCGCATCTTATTTTATGCTTATTTTTACATAAGGGAACATATGAATCAGAAGGTAGTCTTCTCTATTTTTTCAAATTAAATAATCATATATTTCTCGTTACGTCTATTTACTCCCGCTTCCGTACAGTTTTTCTAAAATTTCACTAAAAAGATCACATTTCTTTTAGATTTTTATAATCTCACAGTATCATTCACACATTTTAACATAAAGAAACGTAAAAATTAGAGACATTTTCCTTCATTTTTCAAATAAAAAAATAAGTTATCGTTGCTTCGATTTACTCCCGACGGTTTATCTCAAATTTTACTTTACTGTTATTTTTCATTTTGATAATTGCATCGCATTCTACACACATTTTTACATAGGAAAAAACAAAAACAGTTTTAAATTTCTGGTAGCGTTGAATTACTCCCGACAATGCATGGTTTTTCTCAAATTTCACTGAAAAGATCATCTTTGTTTTTCATTTTTATAATCGTATGGTATTCTACATACGTTTACATAAAAAATGCAAAAATCAGTCACAGTCCTCTTTATTTTTTCAAATTATGAAATAATTAATTATCGTTGTGTCGATTTACTTCCGATTCGGTTTTTCTCAAATTTCACTAAAACGAACACCTTTGTTTTCTATTTTTATAATCTCATAGTATCCTACACATATTTTTACAAAAGGAAACACAAAAATTAAAAAATCAATTCGTTCTCGTTGTGTCAATTTACTCCTGACTCCGTAAGGTTTTTCTTAAAATTCACTAAAAAGATCATTCTTTTTTCTTATTTTTATAATCGCATCGTATTCTACACACATTTTTACATAAGAAAACGCAAAAATCAGAGAGCAGTCTCTTCCATTTTTTAAAATTATTATTATTATACGTTATTTTGTCAAATCAATTAGTTCTCGTTGTATCGATTTACTTCCGACTGTGTATGACGTGTGGTTTTTCTAAAATTTCACTAAAAAGATCCTCTTTGTTTTTTATTTTTATAATCGCATCGCATTTTACACACATTTTTGCACAAGAAAACGCAAAAATCAGAAGGCAGTCCCCTTAATTTTTTTAAAATTAAAAAATCATATATTTCTGGTTGTGCAGATTTGTTCCCGGCTCAGGACGGGTTTTCTCAAGTTTCACTGGAAAAATCATTTTTGTTTTTTATTTTTATAATCGTATTTTATTTTACACATTTTTTTTAGATAAGAACGCAAAAATCAGAACGCAGCCCCTCGATTTTTTTTAAATTAAAAAAACATATTTCTGGTTGTGCGGATTTGTTCCCGGCTCAGGACGGGTTTTCTCAAGTTTCACTGGAAAAATCATCTTTGTTTTTCATTTTTATAATTGTATTTTATTTTACACACCTTTTTAGTAGGGGTGTTGAATCGACTCGGTTAAATGGTTAACCGAATCATTTTCTTATTGGTTAACCGGTTAATTTCAAATTGAATTATTCATTTTTGGTTAATCGATTCAGTTTAACCACTTTTGGTTAATCGATTAAGTTTAACCACTTTTGGTTAATCGATTCAGTTTAACCATCCTTGGGTAAACGATTTAGGTTAACCGTCTTTGGTTAAACGATTCAGTTTAACCATCTTTTGTAAAACGATCCAGTTTAGCCATCTTTTGTTATACGATTTACTTCAAGGGCTTTTGGTTCAAGGATCATTAAATCACGAATTATTAAATTATCTATTTTAACCATGTTTGGTTAAACCTTCGACGCAAAACAAAATATAAGTATTAAATATTTGGAAATAATAAATAGATTAAGCAGTTGTTTTGCATTCTAATTTAAGAAAACAAATTTTGGAAATTTAACAAATAAATTGCTATTTGTTTAAAAAGTTAAAACTTGTCTTTTTACAGGATTCAATTTAAAAACAATTTTAAAAATAATTTTTCAGAATAGAAAACTCGCAAACTTTTATCGAAGACTTATTACTTTTACTAAAAATATTTATTTTCATTTATATTAATTTAAATAAACTATTTAGATACAATCTGACACTTTTTTAGTTTTTTTATTAGTTTTCTTTTCACTAATATTCTAGTTTTATTTTGTTGTTTTGTTAAATTCAATTAAAATACTTCTAACAATCTAAAACATAAATACATTCAAAACAGCAAAATCCTTTCTATATGGATTGCCAGTACTACAAAAAGTGCCCACATTAACGTAGTGTAGAAGTGCTAGTCTTTACGTATGTGTACTAAATTGTACCAGGTGTTTTTGACTACTTATTCAATCTTTCGTCGTTGACAATACATATCTTGTTTTTTCTAATAAAAATCTATAAACAAGAAGCATAATGATTATATTTTACGCTTGTGCCATTTTTTTTCTTAAACAATTTAAATATATACCTTTTAAGAAATTGTTATAGTCAAAAGGGTAAATAATCTATTTACATAAAATTTTATTTTAAAAACTACCTGCTTACTCAAAAGCACATTGACCTAATGTGTATTTAAAAATATTCCAGGTAAAATCTTGTTTTAGAGTTTTATAAATTTTGAAATCAATAATATTTGGGAAATGTACCACGGTAATCTATACATATTTGAAATACGTTTTTATTAATTAAAAGCATTTTTGTTAAAAGGTGATTTGTTAGAATATAAAATTAACTTAAAATAATTTAGTTAAGTTCTATTAAAATTTGATTATTTTGGCACAAAATCTTTATTTTTGAGTGACAAAAATAGAAAAAGTTATTAATACCTACAAACAGATTACAAGTTGCAACTTGTTTTCAACCCCTTGTTGCATGGTTCTTAGAAAATCCTTTTACCTGTATATAAGAACGCACATACCAACGGTAAGGAGGCTCTATTGGCGGCGTCGGGTTTAACAACAGCTAAGTTAGCAAAGAAACATCTGTGTTGGAAGTAGGTACTAAAACCAGTTGGTTTTTACGGCACTTTTTCAAGAAATACGGATTATGCTTATTATTAATAAGTTAATAAATTTTGTTAGGAAAAACTGAAAAAGTCTTCTCGACAGAGGAACATTTTATGGTGCAAGGCGTCTATGTAATTTTTAGTTAAATTTATTTTCAATTGAGATTGATGCTTTTACGTAGTTTACAATAACTAATTAAGTAAAATATAAGGTTGAAGCCTCTAGTATACAAGTGCACGTGTACAATTTTTAATTTTTTTTTATCTTTGCATTTTTCTATTTTTTTTTTATCTCGTCAAAGTAGATACACCATAATAACAAGAAAACTTAATTATTAACCAAAACATTTTAAAGTTAACGATTTTTTCTCCACGAACGCAATTATTATTTTACAAGCAATAGATAATCACCATCGTTGTTTGATAAATCTAGGAAAAAGCCCTTTGAAGAAAAACCACGAGAAAAATTTATTATTTATTCTGTAATTCATATAATGTAATCAATCACAAAAACGAATTAAACACGTTTTAATTGAAACAATCTTTCGTTTTAAATAAAATATTGTTACGTTTACTTATACAAAATTAGACTTTCTATAACAAAAAAGAACATTTTTTAAATATATTTTTAATTTCTTAATATTTCTAATAAAACCTATTGTTCAATTTAAACATTCGGTTTTAAAATATAAGTTTTTTCATATTGTCGTTCTGTTATCTTTTGAAGTTACTGTTATTTATTGTTTTTTGTTTAGTTTAAATTTTCCTTATACATTTTAATCAAGACGCGTTAATCGATATGTTCCATATTCTTATCTAGTGCTACAAAACTGTTCTAGAAGATCGATCTAATTATACCAATAGTGTAATTTTAAAAAACCAACGCAGTCATTCCTGCCTTGTCTAAAAAATAAATTTTAAATTAAGTTTAAGCAAATGCAAATTTCTTTACAGGAATCTTTTTTTTTATTTCCTTATTTTGTAGGTAAGATAATTCAATCCTTGTTTTATTTGTTTAATGATTGCGATCGCGAATGATTTTTTAAAGATGTTAGCTGATCGCAATCGTAATCTTATTTAGAATGATCGTTATGGCCACTGGTTATTGCCACTAATATAAATATTAAACTTTAAAATATTTAAAATTATTTTGTTTACACAAAAAACTGTTCGTCTACAATTTAACTTTAAAACATTATAAAAAATCTTACAATTTGAAAGGCGACTACTTTAAACATAAATTACTAGGTTTTTAATTATTCGACGTTTTAACAGTTTTTATATATAAAGCAAAAACTAATCAGTACTTTTTACACTAATAAGGATCCTTAAGAATATTTTAATAATCTATTTGATTAAGTAGATTAAGTATGCACTATAAAGTTAATTTAACCAAATCAGTTGAGAAAAGTGATTAAAACAAATCGGTTAACAATAGTTGCTTAAAACAAATCATAATCAAGAGTTAAAAAAATTGGTTAACTAAAACGAATCATTTGGTTAATTTAACTATAATTCATTGAATCAACACTCGTAGTTGAAACGAATCAGTTACCAAAAATGGTTAAAACTAATTGGTTAACCAAAAATGTATCGGTTGGTTAAAATGAATCAGTTGCCAAAAAAGGTTAAAAATAACTGGTTAACCAAAAATGAATCACTTGGTTAATTGGTTAATTTAGCTTTAACCGGTTAACCGGTTACTAAAAGACAAAATCGACACCTCTACTTTTTAGATAAGAACGCAAAAATCAGAAGGCTGTTTCCTTCATTTTTTCAAATTAAAAATCAATTAGTTCTCGTTGTGTCGATTTACTCCCGATTCAGTATAGTTTTTCTCAAATTTCATTGAAAGGTCATCTTTGTATTTCATTTTTATAATCGCATTTTACACACATTTTACATAAGAACACGCAAAAATCAAAAGGCAGTCCGTTTCATTATTTTTTTAAATTAAAAAATCATATATTTCTAGTTGCTTTGATTTACTCCCGACGATGCATGGTTTTTCTCAAATTTCACTGAAAAGATGATTTTTGTTTTTATAATCGCATGGTATTCTACACACGTTTACATGAAAAATTCAAAAATCAAAAGACAGTTCCCTCCAATTTTTCAAAGTAAGAAATAATTAGTTATCGTTTAGTCGATTTACTCCCGACTCCGTACGGTTTTTCTCAAATTTCACTGAAAAGATCACTTTTGTTTTTGATTTTGATAATCCCATCGGAACCTACACAAATTTTTACATAAGAACACGCAAAAATCAAAAGGCAGTCCGTTCCATTATTTTTTTAAATTAAAAAATCATATTGTTACGTCTTCATTTATTAAAAACTAATTTATTTAAAACGACTAAAAATGCGTCTACTTAATCTAGAAATATGTACACTTTTAAATTAACCGAACTAATGAAATCTAATAATATTTAGTAAAAACACTTACACTATAATTTATATCACTTAAGATAAGATAACGTCCTCGGATTTCACACTTATTTACACTAATAATCACATACACGCGTGCTAACGATACTTATTTATTTCAACTTGATAATCTTCTTAATACAGTTGCATTCGCGTTTCGACAATAACTGACCTGACCTACGATTTCCATGTTCGGCATTTATAGACATCGGCGAATCCTTCTCGAATCCTTCTCGAACGTTCCCTACTTTTCGCTATATCTTCTAGACAGCTTCTAGAAGGCTCTTGCGTTTGCAAGTAATTTCTTGAACGTTTCAATATATTTCTAGTTGCTTTGATTTACTCCCGACGATGCATGGTTTTTCTCAAATTTCACTGAAAAGATCATCTTTATTTTTCATTTTTATAAACGCATCGCATTCTACACACATTTTTACGTAATAAAACGCAAAAATCAGAGTGCAGTCTCCTCCATTGTTTAAAATTAAAAAATCAATTAGTTCTCGTTGTGTCGGTTTACTACTGACTTCGTACGGGTTTTCTCAAACTTCACTGAAAAGATTATCTTTGTTTTTCGTTTTTATAATCGCATGGTATTCTACACACGTTTACAAGAAAAATGCAAAAATCAGAAGACAGTTCCCTTCATTTTTTCAAAGTAAGAAATAATTAGTTATCGTTTACTCGGTTTACTCCCGACTCCGTACGGTTTTTCTCAAATCAGAGTGCAGTCGACTCAATTTTTTTAAATTAGCTTTCATTGTGTCGATTTATCATAATTATTTTTATAATCAGATTGTATTCTACACATATTTTTACGTAAGAAAACGGAAAAATTAAAAGGCAACCCCCTTAATTTTTTTAAATTAAAAAATTAGTTATCGTTTAGTCGATTTCTCCTGACTTCGTACGGTTTTTCTCAACTTTCACTGAAAATATTATCTTTGTTTTTCATTTTTCAATCGCATGGTATTCACACACGTTTACAAAACAAATGCAGAAATCAGAAGACAGTTCCCTGTATTTTTTCGAATTAAGAAATAGTTATTGTTATGTCGATTTACTCCCGGTCCGTACGGTTATCAAATTTCACTTTAAATATCATCTTTAATTGCATTGCATTCTACGTACATTTTTATATAAGAAAATGGAAAAATGAGAGCACAATCTTCTTCATTTTTTCAAATAAAAAAATTAATTAGTTCTCGTTGTGTCCCGACTTCGTACGGTTCTTCTCAAATTTCACTGAAGAGATCATCTTTATTTTTCATTTGTATAATCGCTTTGCATTCCTTCATTTTTTTAAATAAAAACGTTAATTATTTATCTTTATGTCGATTTACCCCCGACTGCGTACAGTTTTTTTATAATCGCATCATATTCTACATACATTTTTACAAAAGGAAACTCTTGAATCAGAAGCCAATGCGATCATACAAATTTAAAATAAAGATGATCCGTTTAGTGAAATTTGATAAAAACGGTAGGAACCGACAGTAAATAGACGCAACGAGAGCTATATGATATTTTATTTGGAAAAAAATGGAGGCCTTTGGATATTCGCGTTTTTTTATGTAAAAATGTGCGTAGTGTACGATAGGATTATAAAATGGTGAGATGATCTTTTAGGAATCTGAGTAGAGAGTGAATCTACGCAACGAGAACTAATTGATAGTTCAATTTTTAAAAATGAATGGGAGTGACTACTGGCTTTTGTGTTTTATTTAAAGATTTTAACGAGTTTTGGCGATTTAAATCCCGGATTGAAGCTGCAAAACTGGAACTACTTGAAATAAAATCTGAATTGAAACGGTGTTTCAGTTGTTGTGCAGGAGGCTAGCGCGCACATCGTGTTTCTGTCAGTCGTAATGGAGCAATGAGTGAATATTAAATTTTGTTGTGTCTAGTATGTTTGAATAGTTGTAGCGTTTTAAAAATGACGCGAGGATGTTGAAGATGACGTCGATCTGTCGAAATGCAGGTTCGATCGTAAACGTTTGAGAACTTGTGGCACAAGATTGAAGAATGACCGCCGAATGTTGGCAGATGAGTTAGGAGACGATTCGTTAAATTTTGAATGAAGATTTTAGAAAGATCTGTGCAAAGTTCGTCTGACACAATCTTACGGAAGAGAAAAAACACAGAAGTTGCATTGTGTTTCATCAAGTCCCAAAATCGTTCGTTTGCAAAAATTCAAAATTAGAACCATTCATCCATAAAAAAAATTGTACCGGAAGGAAAAACGGTTAATCGTGCATTCTACGTTGAAGTGATGAAGAGATTACTGAAGTAAATTTCTCGAGTGCGACCATAATTTTGAGAAACCCTTTTCTTCTGGTTCTTCCGTCAATTTTTTTTCTTCTCTAAAGTAAAAACTGTTCTTAAAGGAAAAGGATTTTCTAGACCTACAAACAGGTCGCAGCTCTCCCAAAAATATGAAATGGAAAGGATGGTCAAAAAGTTTATTTTTTGAAAGTTCCTTGTAACCTCTGCTTAACTGTGTAATAGTTTTGTATTTCTACGATTAGTTTTTAAGGAAACGTCATTTTTGTTATAAAATTTGCAAGGTTAAAAGGTGCATCTTTTTCTGTAGCTATAAAGTATTTACTGAGATAAAAATTATTCAGTTTTAAAGTAAATCTGCACACGTTCGGGCGAAAATGTGCTAGAGCCACGGCAAGGGTTTTTGATGATAGGCATCCAGATAACAATTTGAGCCACAAATACGTTACAGAGCTTGTATAAAAATTCACAGACACGGGATCGGTAGTTAATAAGACAAGACATGGTAACAGAGCGGTAAATGGAATGACTCAAATTGAGGTAATAGGCGATGTTACCGACAATCCCACTAACAATTCAGTTCGTCACAAAAATTCATAAGTTCTATCCTTTTAAAATTGTTCAAGAGCTTGGCGAAGATTAGTATGACAAGCAAATAGAGTGTGAGAGTACGTCGAATTTAATCACTGCAAATCCAAACTTTGTAAAACATATCTGCCTCAGTGATAATACAACTTTGCTTTACATTGATTTTCTCGAGAAACATTACAAGTGAGACAAGAGTTTGAAAACCGGATCTACTACTCCTTGGAACAGAACGGTGCTCATTTCGAGGTGTTTTAAATGACCGTATAATATCGAGGGGGTTATTGCCCCGGCCAAGGAGGTGCACCTACAGGTCTCAACTTATATTAATTAAGTGTCCCTCTCACAACCAAAATTGACTGGTTTCGGGTTTTTGCACAGAACGTTTTTGTTTTCTAGATATTTTGGGTGGATCGTTTTTCAAAAAATCACGTATACATAAAAAAGTTACTGCCGAATTAAACATAGTTTCTTCAGATACTTTTGCTCTCATGCTTTGTATTATTTTGTTTTTTTTATTCTAGCAATCCGGAAATTAAATTGCTAAACCTCGTATGTTAACATTTATTTTATAAACTTAATACATAACCCGGTGTTAAAGTAAACCTTGGTTGTCATTATTTTTTATACTTGTAAGTATGCGCTTAAAATCTCACCGTAATTTCACGATTTGACGTAGGTTTATCTTTATTTACTAGTATTAGGTATTTACAAATGGGATTTATACTTTTTATGGACGTACTTTAAGTATCTCTTATATAAATAGAACTTATCTCAATGTGCGGGTTGAAGATTATGGTTTAGTGTTCTCTGTTCAGTGGTATATAACACGTAGATTGATCACCTTGTGAACAAATGCCTCGGATAAATATTGAAACGTCCGAGAAATTACTTGCAAATGCAAGAGCCTTCTAGAACTGTTATCTAGTTTCTAGAAAATATAGCGAAAAGTGAGGAACGATCGAGAAGAATTCGCTGATGTCTATAAAAGCCGAAGATGGAAATCGTAGGTCAGTTATTGTCGAAACGCGAATGCAGCTGTATTAAGAAGATAATTAAGGTGAAGATAAATAAGTGATTAGCACGCGCGACGTTTTACATAAATAACAGTGTACACCGAATCGAGAATAATCGTGTATGTGATAAATAGTGTAAACAAATCCGAAGACGTTATCTTATCTTATCTTAAGTGTTATACATAAATTATAGTGTAAGTGTTTCTTTTATTATTAGATTTAATTAGTTCGGTTAATTTAAAAGTATACATATTTCTATAATAAGTAAACGTAGTTTTAATAGTTTAAATAAATTAGTTTTTAATAATAAATACGCAACATTTGGTGTCGGTGTCGGGTTCGTTTTTTTATTAGTGTAAATACCATTAAGTAATTCAATATCGCTCGAGATACGATACGCGTGTTTGTTTATAAAGTATAAAGTAGTGTATTTAAACTATATATTCGTGTTATATTTAAATTTATGCCGGTGACGCGTTTGCAAGCAGTTAAAATGGATTCAAAAATACTTGAAATTCTCGAATCGATGAATAGAAAAATGGGCGAACATTCTCAGAAAATGGAAGAAAATGCTAGAAGTTTAAAAGAAGAAATACGAGCGAGCATGGAAAATCAAATAAAGACTATTGAGGAACAAATACAAGTTAGTGTAGGAAATCAAATCAAAATTGCGCAAGAGGAAACCCAAGCAGACATGTTAAACTTAAAAGAAGAAATTTGCGATTCTGTGAATGACATAATAGAAGAGAAGTTAAATGAAAATTCAAGAAGCATAGAAGACAAGCTAGAGAAAAAATTGAGAGAAAGAATACAACTGCTTGAAGAAAGAATGACCCAAATGAATTGTCACGGTGAAGGAAGCGCCACGAGTGAAGATTTAATAATGAACCATCGAGAAGAAAACACTCACAAGTTCAAAGTTGTACCACCGAATTTTTGATGGTAAAGTTCCATGGTCAACCTACTACAAGCAGTTTGAAGCCGCAGCTACTGCTAATGGTTGGAGCAACAAGCAGAAAGCGACGTCTTTAATAGTGTCCTTACGTGGAGAAGCGCTTGGAATTTTACAAACTGTTCCGGACCACCTGCAAGAAAATTACGAACTTTTAATTTCACGCTTAGAAATGAGATATGGGGATGCTCATCTTCAACAAGTGTACCAGGCTCAAATTAAAAGTCGGGTTCAGAAAGCTGCCGAAAGTCTCCAAGAGTTTGAGGCTGACATCGCTAGATTAACACGGCTTGCGTATCCTACAGCACCAGACACCTTCTTGGAGCAGTTGGCGATTCAAACCTTTGTAGACGGCCTCCGAGACAACGAAACACAGCAGACTCTTCGGTTAGCGCGACCGAGGACGTTGGATGACGCTTTAACCCATGCTTTGGAGTTCGAGGCGGCAAAACAAGCGTCGCACCGAAGCAGCCATAAGCTCCGTTGTGCTACAGAAATACCCTCGAACTCAGAAGAAAGCATTGAAGACATAGTGCGACGTGTATTTCGGGAACAAGCAGCTCGAGGAAGAGAACTGACGTGCTGGAACTGCGGGGAAGTGGGCCACGTACGACGACGCTGTACTAAGCCCAGAAGAAGACCAGAAGAGCGTCCGGAAAACTAGAACAGGTCGACCGAATGGGGCGAAAGTCGACCTCAACGAGCCATGCCCCGGAGATTACCATCCAAATGGCATCGCCTAGGAGCAATTGCATAGCATTTATCTCGATGGCAAGATCAATGGGAGAAGTGTCCAGTTACTGGTTGACACGGGAGCGACGAAGACCATCATTCGTCCTGACATCTTATTGGAAAACGAGAAGACATCACCAGTAACAGTACGACTTCGTACAGCGACGGGCGACGAAATACCTACTCACGGACAAGTCAAAGTAACCATTGGTTTGGGAAATGGAGTACTCGACCATCAAGTACTGGTAGCCAACATCACGGAAGAAGTTATCCTGGGAATGGACGTGATAAAGAAGTATGGGTTCCATTTGGATATGAAGAACGATGTCCTGAAGATCGACAATGAAGAAATTCCTTTTCATTCGTCAGAGAAGGCAGCCGTGCGAGTCTTATTGAGTGAAGACGTGACTCTGCCTGCAAGGACTGAAAGTGTGGTGATGGCACGCCTGGATGGAAGTCTCCGGGAAGGCTACATACGCGCGATTGAACCAGTGGAGGGCGGCTTAGTTGAAAAGGGACTACTCGTTGGCAGAACTTTAGTACGAGTAAAGGAGACGATGCCAGTAAGGATCTTAAACATCAACTCAGATCCTGTAACGCTAAAAAAGAAGACCGTGGTAGGCCAATGCACGCCAGTATCACAAATTGTGAGATGCGTGAAGTCGAACGAAGATACGTCGCCGAAGAAGTGTCCACAACATCTATTGGACATTCTTACCACCAAATGCGAAAACCTCAGCCAAGACCAGCTGGCTAAAGTTAAAGTGTTGATCCAAGAGTACCAAGATGTGTTCGCGCTGGAGAGTGGCTCCAAAGGAAGAACTAACGTGGTGAAACATAAAATTAATACCGGAGACGCTCGGCCGATACGACAACATCCACGCAGACTTCCTTTGGCGAAAAGAGAAGAAGCCGAACAAATAATTACGGATATGGAGAGAGAAGGCGTGATTGAACCTTCAAGTAGTCCATGGGCATCCCCAGTGGTACTCGTGAAGAAGAAGGATGGATCAACGAGGTTTTGCGTAGACTACAGGCAGCTAAACGACGTGACCAAAAAGGACAGCTACCCTTTACCCAGAATTGACGATACGCTAGACACCCTGTCAGGATCCCAGTGGTTTTCTACGTTAGATTTAAAGAGTGGATACTGGCAGGTAGAATTAGAACCCAAGGATCGTGAAAAAACAGCTTTTACGATCGGAACTGGTTTGTGGCAGTTCACTGTAATGCCCTTCGGCCTGTGTAACGCTCCTGCAACGTTCGAGCGTTTGATGGAGACCATCTTGCGCGGATTGTCTTGGAAGACGTGCTTGGTCTACCTGGACGACGTGATCGTGGTTGGAAGGTCGTTTGAAGAGCACTTAAACAACTTGAAGGAAGTTTTCCAGAGATTACGTGGGGCTAACCTCAAACTGAGCCCAAAGAAGTGCCACGTATTTAAGAAGGAAGTCCAATACCTTGGCCACGTCGTATCTAGAGACGGAGTAAGGGCTGACCCAGACAAAATCCAAGCAGTGCAAGCATGGCCAAGACCGATCGACAAACATCAGGTCCGAAGTTTCCTTGGGTTGTGCACTTATTATAGAAGATTTGTCCCCGGATTTGCCAATATTGCCAAACCATTGACAAAACTAACCGAAGAAAAAGCAGAATTTAGATGGAATGAAGACTGCGAAAATTCTTTTAATCAACTAAAACAGGCCCTAGTCACTTCGCCGATTTTGAGTTATCCACGAGAAGATGGAAAGTTTGTTTTGGATACCGACGCAAGCAATATGGCCATAGGCGCGGTCCTTTCGCAGGTTCAAGATGGACAAGAAAAGGTGATCGCGTACTTTAGCAAGGTTTTGTCTAGGCCAGAAAGGAATTATTGCGTGACTAGGAGGGAGCTGTTAGCAGTCGTTAAGTCCATCGAACATTTCTACAAGTATTTGTATGGACGAAGATTTTTACTAAGAACAGACCACGCTGCTTTAAAATGGCTACTGCAGTTCCGTAACCCAGAAGGACAAGTAGCAAGATGGATCGAGAGACTGCAAGAGTATGACTACGACACAGAACACCGTGCCGGAAGCAGTCATCGGAACGCTGATGCCTTATCCAGAAGACCATGTCCGGCGGACTGCAGCCATTGTTCGCGACTGGAAGAAAAAATCGAATGCCTCCGGAGAACTGCTATGGTTGATGATGAGTGGGAACCTGAGCAGTTACGTCGCGAACAAGAAGACGATCCTGAAATAAGACTACTCCTCGACTGGAAAGAAAGCGGCCGACGACCAACCTGGGAAGAAGTGAGTGCTTTGGGCAAAAATATCAAAGCGTACTGGGCGCAGTGGGACTCCTTGATAGTAGAAGACGGTCTTCTTAAGCGATCCCTAGAAAGTGCCGAGGGCCCGGGAAACAAACTACAGCTGGTAGTGCCGAAAAGCAGGGTGACCGAAGTGTTGAAGCATCTCCACGATGGGACATCAGGAGGACACTTTGGCATTAAGAAGATGTTGGGTAAAGTGCGAGAACGATTCTACTGGATGAACTGCAAAGAGGACGTCATGAAATGGTGCCGTAAATGCATAGTCTGCGCTTCAGGAAATGGTCCAGCGAGAAAGCGCAAAGCACCCATGAAACAATACAACGTAGGAAGCGCTTTGGAAAGAGTAGCGATTGACATCGCAGGGCCGTTCCCAGAATCCGATTCGGGAAATAAATACATTCTGGTGGCGATGGATTATTTCACGAAATGGACGGAGGCTTACGCCATACCCAATCAGGAAGCAGCTACAGTCGCAGACGTATTAGTAAAGGAGTTTTTCTGCCGGTTTGGAGTTCCGTTGGAATTACACTCCGATCAAGGCCGCAATTTTGAGTCTGGGCTGTTTCAAGAAGTTTGCCGACTGTTAGGAATTAAAAAGACTAGGACAACGCCTCTTCATCCTCAGTCTGATGGCATGGTTGAACGGATGAATCGAACAATGGGCAAGTACTTAGCCAAGGTAGTGTCCGAACACCAAAGGGACTGGGATCAGTACTTGCACCTTTTCTTAATGGCATACCGATCATCCGTTCACGAAAGCACAGGCCAAACACCATCCTGTGTCATGCTCGGTCGTGAGATAAGATTACCATGCGATCTTCAATTTGGGCGAAGACCGGAAGAAGAAGTTGCTGGAGAAGATTACGTCAGCAAGCTGGCCAAGAGGTTGGACGAAGTACATGAAGAGGTCCGTAAAAACACACAAATTGCCAGCGACAGGATGAAAACAAGATATGACGTCAAGGCGCAAAATGGTGGGTTTCAACCTGGCGATATGGTCTGGTTGTATAACCCTCAAAGGAGACGTGGTTTGTCGCCGAAGCTGCAAAGGCAATGGGAGGGCCCCTATGAAGTCGTGCAGCGTATTAACGACGTTATATACCGCATCCGAAAACCGCCCAGAGGCAAGCCAAAAGTGGTCCACGTCGATCGTCTAGCCCCGTTTGCTGGCGATAACCACAATCCGCAAGTTCAGGTCCGAACCAGAGTAATAAGTAGCAGAACCAGGAATCCAATCGAAGAAATGGAGTTCGAAAAGTTTATGAACTTATACGGAGGTTCTGGAAAAGCTAGGTTCGGAGTTACCACCGAGGAACAACAAGACCTGTTCCAGACACAAAAAGATTACGCCATCGCACATTGCGTGAGCGAGGAGCTTGACATGTCCAAAGGGGTTGCAGTCGTGTTTAAAAAGAAGTTTGGACAGCTAGATGAATTACGAAGACAGCAACCGGCAGTCGGAAAAGTTTTAGGACTATGTGGTGGCGGACGCTTCGTTTTCTATCTGGTCACCAAGAAATACTCACGTGTCAAGCCGTTATACAAAGATCTGTGGCGAACATTATGGAGTCTCAAGAGACAAATGGAGTTCCATCATGTTAAGAAATTGGCAGTACCCAAGCTTGGTTGTGGCTTAGACCAACTGAATTGGAGGACAGTTCGAAACATGTTGGAGGTCGTCTTCCGAGAAACAGGCATTCAAGTGTTGGTCTGTAGTTACCAACCGAGGAGAGTATTAGGTCAGGAAAAGTCCATTGACTGTTACTTTTATGGTCAAGGAAGTTGCCGAAATGGAGGAAGCTGCCGCTATCGCCACGATCCCTTTTACCGGTGTCGCATCCAGTCTCCTGTTCTGGGACAGAACAGTCCTAAGAAGGGGGCAGTGAAACGTCCGAGAAATTACTTGCAAATGCAAGAGCCTTCTAGAACTGTTATCTAGTTTCTAGAAAATATAGCGAAAAGTGAGGAACGATCGAGAAGAATTCGCTGATGTCTATAAAAGCCGAAGATGGAAATCGTAGGTCAGTTATTGTCGAAACGCGAATGCAGCTGTATTAAGAAGATAATTAAGGTGAAGATAAATAAGTGATTAGCACGCGCGACGTTTTACATAAATAACAGTGTACACCGAATCGAGAATAATCGTGTATGTGATAAATAGTGTAAACAAATCCGAAGACGTTATCTTATCTTATCTTAAGTGTTATACATAAATTATAGTGTAAGTGTTTCTTTTATTATTAGATTTAATTAGTTCGGTTAATTTAAAAGTATACATATTTCTATAATAAGTAAACGTAGTTTTAATAGTTTAAATAAATTAGTTTTTAATAATAAATACGCAACAATATAAACGGTTAGTAAAGTTGAAAAATTGTGTACACTTATCTAAATACAATTACGCAATGAATAATAAACATATTTACGTTTACTGACTGTGCCATTGACATTGATAGCGAGTTCAACATAGTTTCCACAGATTTAATTTTTATCTGCAAATGTGACCGATCCTTTGATCGTATCATAGAGTACTACGACGGTGAGGTAGTAATTGTTTACCATTTTTTAGCTTTCGTAAAAAACTACGTTTTAGTTTAGACTTGTCAATGGCCACTTTAAGGCAAGTGTATTTCTTTTTGTATCTTTTTATTACTAAGTTGATAATTCATAAAGTCGTTAGGTGCGACGAGTCCTAGACACTGTCGTTTAAAATGAATTAGTTTGCTTTTTTGGTGAGTATTGGTTTAGGCATTATGCAAAGTGGCCAAGAATTAATTCAGATTTTATTTTACTTAACAGACAATAAGTGCTCTTTAAATGGCAAGAAAATCGTTAAAAATTAGTTTTCAGTTTTGTTTCCAATTTTTGAAGTGAAAATTTTATCGCGAGGGTAATCTGTTGCACCGGTAACGAAAAAGGCACTGATCTTTATAATAATCAGTGGAAAAGGGGGACAGCACAGTCGCAGCCATCGACTTGGCAACAACGGAAAGCTATGCTTCGCTTTCCGATGTTGCCAGGTCGATGGTCGCAGCAAACTATATTTTTTAATTTACATTTCTGACGTTTATATTGACATGAGCTATTCTAACCTTTAATTTCGTTGTGACTATCCACGTCAATTTACGTGTTTATGAAGCGTTGTTTGAATTTTTTTTTCCTTTGTTCAGGAGTTTTCATACTCTGCATTGTAAACTTTATCTTGCTTTAGTACATCTTTCGCGGTCGTAGAGTAAACTTATTGGTGGTTTAGGCGGGGATTCAATGTTTCAAAGTGTTGTCTGCATTGTGTAAAACAGTAGGCATTTTTTTTACTCTGTTAAAATGTGTGTGGTTGAGAATGCTATAATAGGAAAGAGAAAAATAGGCGCCACTCCGTTGTACTGGCAAAATCCCTGGCTCGGAGGCACCAAGGGTACATACGAACCCGCTGTTCAAGAAGCAGTAGGGTATAGCAAACTACTACCAACGAGAGAACGAACAACTTAATCATATTTATTTTCCCAAATGATAACAACCTCTTTCGAAGAGGTAACAAGTAATAACAAAATTTATAATTCGTAACTACTACATAAACTTAATCGGTTACACACTAACACTAGTGTTTCTTTTCAGATATAAGAATGTATTAATACATTTGGCCAATCAGTTATTAATAAGTAAGACTATAAAACATCAAGTGAAACCGATCACGCATTAATATTTACATGCATTCGCGAAAAGGTAGTTTTCGACAATCAAACCTGAACATTTAAATTAGTATTTAAAGAGAAAAACGATTTGCCCAGATCTTAAGTCCTTTATGTAAGTAGTACATAAATATATTACTTTAGCAGTAATCTGACCAAAAGTGTAAGCTTACATTCGACGTTGTATCTGGCCTTGACTACGAATAAATACTCGACCGATCAAGTCAACGTTTACATAAATTTGAATAAGTTGAAATCTGAATTATCGAGTGGACTGAAAGTAGAATATTAATAATGGTCTCAAAAAATGTAGCTAAATGATTGATATAAGTAACAGAGTATAAACAGAATTACAGACAAATATGTAGCACAGTTACAAAAAGCATCACAAATTAATATCGTTGAACGTAAGTCTAACAAACATGTCGAAACCACACTTAACAGGTGCGGGTTAATGGTCAATCCGAACGACCATTTTCTGTTATAAATTCCACGTGTCTACCCTGTTAATTCGGTTTACAAGATGCGATCGCCATTACGTGCACATGTTGAAGTTAAGTTTGAGAAAAATCTTCAAGTCCCTACCAAAATCTCAGAAAAGAAGTTAAGTTAACAAAATCAAAATGCGCCCGTAAGCATATCTTTGAGGTTTAAATAGATCGCCTTAATTCCGTCAACATACGTAGAAAATCTTCATTTCAGTAAAATCGCTTAAAGCGTAATAGTAATAACGACGATGAAAAATTAAATACAAAAAAATTGTTTATAATTGAATGGACAAGGTTTCTTAAAAAATCAAACCACTTACAGCGACTCTTCAACAGAAAAGAACCGGCGATAAATTCTTCCACCGTAGGTATCGAATAAAACCGATATATCAAAGCAGTGGTGTGCGCCTACTAGTGACTTGGAAAGAATTTGATTAAAATACTACAATTTGAAGCGTTATTACTAATGACACGTAACAAATTTCTCCAGCAATATTGAAACCTGGAGACTATTAGAAAAGGCTCAAAAGAAGACAGAAGCTTAGGCATACGATAAGGATTCAGCCGTACAAACCAAAACTCTAACCCACTTTTACATAAAACCTAACACAGATGAAGAGAAAGATAGGCGATGTACGATAAACCAAGTAGTAAGGTTTTTGAGAAAAGAGTGGCCAAAGATCTATAGAACACAACCAAATCGGCCAAAGACAGAAAAGGTACTTATAAGAAGTGGACATCCTTCTCAAGTCACATGCAGCGGAAATGCCTAAGCACTGGAAAACCAGAGAACACTCTTCACTTAACGAACCCACGACCATAAGAGCAAGAAGTAAGAAGTTTTGGCAAGCGCCAAGGATCATAAGCCTTAAAAACCAAATTAAACCTCAACCTCTAGAGATCAAAACCACACCCTGAAAACTAATAAACTAAAAAGTAGAAAGAAGAAAACCAATTAGATAACGGAACTTATTAGATTATTTCCAGGAGCTCCGGATCTCTTACAATTTTTACAGCAACTAATCTTCTGTTACTTCTCACTCACCTCCACTTCAGAGGATTTTTGTAATTATCCAACCACTGCATGGTCAAGTTAGGTTTTGCAAATGATAAATGTCAGTAGCGCAAATCGGTGAGGGACTGGTCGGTCATAGAAATTTTGTGCAACGTCCTGCAATTGGTTTGAACGGAAAAGTTCTTCAAAACTTCTTCTTTCCTAATACGAACACGTTGGACGTGGTATCGTAACCACTTATTGCATGTAGGGCTAATATAATGCCGAAAAAATCATATTTTAATGATGTGGGTGAGTAGAAAAGATCTGGTGAATTTCCTCTCCCAGGTTTGCGGATGTAAACGTTTTCAGTTGTAGGAAAAGTTTTTGTGAGCAAAACAAGTAAGTCAACGTCTTCACCCACGATCACAATCTTCATATCGTCAGGCTAAGGATTTAGCAGTGGTGCATTTTCTACAGCTTGGTTGGTGGTGATGTTGGATGTTCTGAGTGCAGTCTGAAGAAGTTTGACAAAGCGTTTCTTGTTTTGCTCATTGGACAGTGACTTTTCCTGAGGTGTTAAGTTGACAGTTGTTTTGTACAATATGAAGTATCTACCTTGAACATCTTCGCTCGTTCTGCGCTTTTGGTATTTTGGCCGGTGAATTCTGGATTGCCGTCAAAAAATATAATCACAGAGTAACCATAATGATGGGTGTCACATTTCAATTCTACACAACTTTGTGCAATCGATGTCCATCATTTGAAATAACTATGTGGTTTATAGGAAGTTCAAAGCCAATTAAAATGGTGTAGTTACAGAATACATAGACTTGTTTCTTTTACGCATACCATCCTCGTTGAACAGGCATTGGATATGGTGCAGTTCATAGGAAAATAGTCTTCCTGGTCTTAATTTTTTTTTAATATGCACATTCTTTGAAATAATGTGAGTAGATCCACAGCAATTTTTTTCTGGCCAAATTTAAAAACGTTTTTATCAAGCGCAATGGCTACCTCTTTATCTTTCTGTTTGAAGAAAACTTCACCAAAAGTTAATCCAACAATCCTGGAAACTCCTGCTATACCAATCTGTTGGACCTTGTGAGAATTGACCTGATCGCTATCTACTATTACAGTGCTAATGCTCATAATAACGCCAGCTTCGGGGAATAGCGGATAATTTGAAAACTACTCCTGCAGTGTTCTTGCATCTTGGGTGGAGTACTAGTGGTCCTCATTTCCACATGTTGCTCAGAAGCACTTGCATTTGATCGATCAATGTGCTGTCTGTCACACCCCGTCCAGAAGTCAATGCTTCTATCTTCATATCATTTATAACTTTTTGTTGTACGGTCATGTCTGAGCAAATTCTTGACCAGTACTTGTCTGATCTTCGGATGGTAAAATACGCTTCCTCAGTAAATTTTGTATACTCTATCGGGCTCATTCTGTCTTACCAATTCCAACATTTCCTGCACATATAAATGCGCACTTTTGACATATCGGCAATAACCTGCAGCGTGAGAAAATGGAATAATCTTCCTGGTAGTACTCGGGGGGAGTTCAAAGTTTGTCTGCTTGTATGAATTGTTTAAAGTTGTGTAGTTGGTTTTCTGATTTCCAATTTCTCAAGAGCATTCGAGAATTTCTCCTTCATACATTTGATTGCTTTCACATTGCAGCTAACGCAATAATCGATTGATCCGCTTGTGATAGTAGTTTGAAACCAAAACTTGGTACGCCAAAGTGTGAGCTCACGCTGCTCGGGAGAGTGCATGATTATACAGCATTTTGGTAACATTATTTTCAGCAAATATGGTTGCAAACAAATCATTGATTTCACTTCTGGCCATAATACAGCCAATTGACCCTAAGTAGGACATTAATACATGAAACCCACCACTCCGAGCAATAGTGGACGTTGTCTATTATGGGAAATTTTCTGGGTTTTCATATACAATCGTTGGTCATACGTTACAAATGTTTCTTGCTTGATGTCACATTTTTGACAAGTGAGATTCTTTTTTCTGTGGCCTTTGCTATAATACTTCTATTTAGCCACAGGAAAGCAGTGGTAGATTGAGAAATAACATTTCTAGCAGCAGAGAAGATACTATCAAGTTCTTTGATTTGAACTCCTCTCTGAATTAAATTTATGGCAATAATCACCATCAAAAAGCGATAAAAATAGGGAGGGTCTTCCTAAAACGGTGTTGTCTGTTAGGATCAGATTTTAATAGCGCAATACACCACCGCATTTTTATTGATTTCACCATACGAATAGTTTTGTCTTCTTTTCGATTTGTTTTGGTTTCGCAGTCAATGTTTATGGTTGACGTGAATCACAATGTGAATTAACTCATGATTGTTTGCCTTTGAGGTTGGAATAAACATATTTTTTATTTTCAGTCACAAAGTTGTAAAAAAGACTTTGTTCTGCCTTTTTTTCTAATCTATTTCTGAACGACCCGGTAATCTTATATTTACTAACTAACTTTTGTAGCGTTTATTGTGGTTGCTGAGTCCATCTTGTTAAAGCTGATTTCGTCGTTACGCTATAAATATGAATATATCAACTGAATTTTTGCGTTTTCTAAATTGAGGAACGCTGAAAATGTTGTTATTCATAACGTTGTTCTGTTCAAACATTTGTTTTCATTATAAATAAAAGATAAACCTATGATTAGTGCGATGACCTCATAGAGTCTGTTTAAGAAAGACTGCGGTGATTTGACTTTGTTTTGTTGAATCGTAGTGGAATTTGACTAACTTGGTAAACGTAAACGTCGCTTATTACACCCGGGTTTGCTTTACGGCATCCACTTAATAAAACATTACTTATGCAACTGGTGCAAAAAATAACTGTTTGTTGAACCACTTTCTTTAACGTCAGCTATCAGTAGTTTGGCTGATTAATCATCACTACGTAAAATGACTGCATTGCTGCGCTATTGAATGCAGTTGCAAATATTATGTATGAACACATTAAAATGACAGGTGTTTAAATACATTTAAATTTATTGCTTTTGGTGCAATACCTTTAAAAGTTGTTGCAGTTTTGATTTATTTTTAGGTGTTTACGAAGGGTTATGGAAAGACAATCAGCAAAATGGATTTGGAATTTTGAAATACTGTAATGGTGATATATACAAAGGCTGTTTTAAGGATGGACTTCCACACGGGCACGGTTCGCTCAAACATGGAAGTTTTATAGCGTCTGCTGCATCAATCTACATTGGAGATTGGGTTTTGGGCTGTAAAAGTGGTTACGGTGTCATGGACGATATTGTAACAGGCGAAAAATATTTAGGTACCTGGTCCGATAATAAAAAACACGGCAACGGTTTAATTGTAACTTCTGATGGTATCTACTACGAAGGAACGTTTAATCAAGACGTTTTTACGGTAAGCACAATAAAATTCGGAAGTATTTGACTAATTACATATAATAGGGTCACGGTTTAATGATATTAGAAGATGGAACTCATTACGAAGGCGATTTTAAAGGCACCGGTAATATAAACGGTAAAGGAGTTTTAACTCTGAATTCGGGACATATGATCGAAGGAAATCTTTGTGGATCTCTAACCGATGGAATAAAAATTGCAAACGGTGTTTTGAATTTAACCAAAGTGTCGAATGTTGAGTTTTGTGTTAAACCAAGCTCGTTTGGAAAGCTATGTACACCAGTGGGAAACAAATGGAAAGCGTTGTTTCGCCAATGTTATCAAATGTTAGGCGTAACCGAAAATAATACAAAAGTCAATAACAAAGCACCTGATACACAAAAGTTGTGGCAAAATATTGCCGTGTTAATATCTAACTCACACCAAGGAAGTCTAAAAAAGAAGAAAAGCGATCGAAGTTTGGAAAACTCGTTGAACAATTTAGATACCATTCCTAAATTTGGTAGAAGTAATATGGACATGCGAAATTATACTGAAGTTAAACAATATTTAATCAAGGTGAGTTGAAACTTTGGGATTTTTCAGACATTAACATTTGAATATTTAGGCGTTTGAAAGTCCACATCATCCTTTAGGCTCGTTATTATTAGATGTAACAGTAGCTTACACAACCACTTACGGAGGACTACATGCACATCCATTATTACTTACACATGCAGTTGTTGAATTGCACTCAATTATACGAAGACTGTATGATATCGTCAAGTTATTATTTCCTGCGTTACCTTCGTTCGAAAAGGAGATTCCTGTCGAAAGTGATGATGAAAGGTATTAAAAATCTCATAATTTTATTTGTGCTTAAATTATTTTGCATGTTTTAGCGAGGTGATCAGCTTCCAAAACTTGCTGTATCCGATGATTTTACCAAAAGTTCACCAACCGCTCTTTATTTTGTACACACTTCACAACAAAACTCAGGATTTGCAATATTGGAAAAGGCTCAGCGAATGGAACAAACATTCCGACTTCACACTTATGGCATTCCTATCTATTGATCCGTAAGGTTTTTTTAACACAAATCTTGTTCCGATAACGAAATTTGGCGTTTACACAGGAAATTTCTTAGTAATCCAGGACAAGACGGTTTCTTACCATCGCCAGTAAAAGAACAAACGTTTTTAGAAGCCATCGAAACGTTGCAACTACTCAAAACCACGTTTTCGCCTATAGAGAAATTGCTTATAATTCGCCAAACGTTTGAAAAAATGACCCACGTTGTTCAAAATCAGCTGGGACACGAGTATAAATGGAGTATGGACGATCTATTTCCTGTATTTTTATACGTAGTAGTACGATCACGAATTTTACAGTTAGGTTCTGAAATTCATTTTATAGATGATTTTATGATACCGAGTTTAGAAAACGGTGAACTTGGGATTATGTTCACTACACTTAAGGTAAATAAAAATTTTAAAAGAAATTACGTTTAATTCTTGCGTTTTAGGCGTGCTATCAACAAATTCTACAAGAAAAAACTTCCATTAGTTAACTTATGTGTTTATGTACAAATCGTTTCATTTCTTAATGTGATTATTAGCAATAATTTTAGTTAAGTATACATTCATATTGATAAGTATTTTCAAAAAGAAAATTATAAAATTTCAGGATATTTTTCTAAGACTGTAATATTGTCTATCAGTATTATGAAATTCATATAATTTATTTACGTCTACCAGTTTTTCTTGGTCAATTTAGCATATCATATTTATGTGATTATGATAGACATTCCTAATTGTAGATAATTTTATTTTATTGTTAAGTTTACTACAAATTTTAAATACAGTTACTATGAAATTCTATTATTTTTTTTGAAAATTATATTTGGATAAACATTTTCAAATGTGAATTTATTGATCTCTACTTTTACTGGTATCTTTAGTGGTTTTTGTTTATTGTGGTTTGCAAATCTTTAATTTTGGTTATTTTTCAGAGGTTCTGTAGAGAAAAATCGGAAACCGTTTGCTTTTAGTGTTATTTTTTATATTAAACTCAACTTGGATAAATTAGTAGCTACTTATGCCTAAATTGTTTTGATATCCAAGGTTTGTTGTGATCTAAAAATAACTTAAAATAACGAATCTTGCATTTTACAAAAGCTCAAGATGAGGTAAAGACGATTAAATTGTTTCTTTAATTTTGAACAACTAATCAACTAATAATTTATCAGAGTTGAATTCCCCGTTAATAAAATTCGTGGTACGGCAATGGTTCGATGTAATTCGATATTTACGATCGGGATACTTCGTCGTATTCGAGCGATTTCATATGATTGCGCCTACACATAATTTGTAATCGTTCGAAATTTTGAATTTTACTTAATTTCACGTCGTTTTACTATTACCTAAGACCTTGGTCTTTGCTATTACGGTCTTAGCGAATTGGGTTACGAATGGAGATTCTGTGGGTTGAAGGTTTGTAGATTGATTGCTGTACTAAAAATGGCGATCGACGCCATTGTTCTTTTGCTAAAATTTAGTCTTGAAGTTGTTACAGTAAGATAGGCTCGGGGTTTTTATTGTAACTAAGATCGTTGATTAATATTTTACTTCCAGTCGATTACATTATACAGCCTTCAACTCATTTCTTAATTGAACATTGTGTATGTTGACTTGATTCGATAAAGTAGGGGAGAGTGTACGAAAACACGAAATTCTCAATTTCTCCCAGCATTTTATGTATGTAATGATCCATTAGGCATATAAAGAACAATTTACATTGTTTCTAGTTTTTTGCTGTTAGACATGGTAACTTATCTAAAAAAGGCCGGCAACTGTCCCACTGCAGGTGCACAATGGAACATGGGGGTGGTCAACACTGGGACAGTATGTTTTAGCACTAGCATGCATGTTTCTCAAATAAAAATTCAAATATGACAGCAATTCTTGTATTAGTTAAATTCAGTAACATCAACATAATTTAGTAACTTACACCAAGTTCAAAGATGCTTGATATTGTAGTTTAAAGCAATAGCAACCCCTACGTATTTCTGGTTGTGGAAACTTTTTTCTGATTTTAACAGTTGCTTCATCCTGCACCACGGGAAAAACATATTCTTTCTTAGACATGACTACCTCATTTTCCATCTGTTCCCTACTTGTCTTGCGTAGAAGACCTTGTTCTTCTTGCCTTCAAAATCGTTGGAATAGGATCTGCGTCGAAGAAATCCTCGTCTGCATTCTCATTTCTCAAATTCAAAACCTTGTGTCGCTTACTCTGGACGGACTACTTATCTGAAATAGAAAGCTAAGAGACGGTACGGTCCTAAGGCACCAGATTTGTTCAAGGAGTTTACTCTCCTGTTAGACGATGTTGTCCGGGTAACTGCAGTAAAGATACGGTTGTCCAGAGCTTTAAGCGGAGCTAGGCAAAAGACATCAATAAATAAAACAAATTTATTTAATTCTTTAAAACTGTAGCGGAACGATAGTTTCGGCGAGCTAATCGAAGGGAACCGAAGCGGCGGAAACGGAAACCAAGCAAGCGTGAAATTAATCGAGAGCCGAAGTAGCCGTGCAAAAATTTCTCAACACGTTGGTTGGACCTGGTGTTGACGACGTATTGGGTAGGCCAAACCTTGACACTACGAATACGACGCCCGGTAAAGAATAGAGGAGACCAAGTAGCCGTGCAAAAATCTCTCAACGCGTTAGTTGGACCTGGTGTTGATAGCGTTTTGCGTAGGCCAAAGCTCGACATTATGAACACGACGCTCCGTAAGGAATAGAGGGGAAGGGTAGACGGGGAGTGGTATCTCTCGCAGGTTCGGTTAATACACTTAAAACGTCCTATCTTTTGGTTCAGCTGGCTGCTCTCGGACCTCGGACTCCTCTTCGGATTGAGCTCCAACTGGAACGAGCGTTTTCAGATTCAAATTTCATACATGTTTGTTTGCTATATTGATTATTTACAATTTATACATTTAATCCTAAGTGGTTACAAAGTTTGCTTAAATGGCCCCGTTAGATCGGTTTTCCACCTCCGAATTTCCTCTTTGGTTTCAAATCTTTTCACTCGGTTGAACATTTCATTCTAAACCTTAATCTAGAATGCGATACTTAGGTCGCTTGTGTCTAGGCATGTCATCCCCGTCGTAGTCCCAAAGCCGCCGAACGAGAAGATTGGGATGGGCCGCGAGGTCTGCATGGAGTGCAGCTGCGGCTTGGAGGACTAAATCTACGATTTTCGGAATGTTTAGTTCTTGATGGAGGTTCGGACGAACCAGGAGACGTCTGCGATCATTATGAGGATCTTGTTTTGGAAGATTTGGATCTTGGTGGTGTGAATTTTGGCAGCGTAAAACCATACTTGTGCTGCGTATGTCATGCATGGGCAGATGATCGACTTATAGATAAGTAGTTTGCCAAAACGGCGGTATCGTCGGCGTAGAAGGTGTACGTAAGTCCGTCAATTTTTGGGTCGTCTGCAGTGAAGATGTTGTATAGAAGTGGAGATAGCGTAGATCCTTGAGGAACGCCGGCTTCTATCTGACGTGGAGTGGATTTGGCGGTGCGAAGTTTGATAACAAACTAGCGTCGATTGAGGAAAAAGCGGATGAGTTGGACCATGGAAACGTTGATGCTCTTGTAGAGCAGACCGCGATGCCAGACCTTGTCGAACGCCTTCTCGATGTCGAGGAAATTGCCGCCGGTGACGTTGCGGTGGTTGAAGCCGTCGGTAATTTACTCCACGACGCGGAGGGCTTGGTGGACCGTGGAGTGTTTTTTGCAAAAACCAAACTGTTCTTGGGGGATGATTTGATTGGTGTCGAGCTGTTTCTGTAATCGGGTAAGGATTATGCTTTCCAATAACTATTACCAAGCGTCGGAAGTAAGCAGATGGTACGGTAGTTTTGCGGCATGACTTGGACTTTTCTGGGTTTGGGAATTATCATGACGTCCGCGGTTTTTCATTGATGTGGAAAGTGGCGGAGTCTTAAGCAAGCGTTGAAAATCGCGATTAAGGTGGCTATACATATTTTGGGAAGAAGTTTGAGGGCTTTGTTGAAAAGAAGATTGTGATGTTGTTCGATCTGAATTCGAATGGCGTTGAGAGCTCTTTCGTCGTATGGGTGACATTACGGGTGCGTTGCCATCTGCGTCTTAGACGGTTTTTCTCGGTGATCTGGTCGCAAATGTGAAGTGGAAGTTGGTGCAGATTGGACTTGGTTCTAGTAATAGTTTTTGTGGCTTTCGAGGTGCATCTTTTGACAAGGTCTGCGAAACTGTCAACCGCGGCTTGAAGTTGGACGATGTTATCAATGACCGAGGCTTGTGTGATAAGTTTAATGACCGTGAATTGGAAAGATGGCCACATGGTGATGTTCATTTTGAACTGAAGGTTATCGTTTTCTGCTTGATTCCCGAGTTGTAGGGGCACGGGCATGGCTACGTCGATGACGTCGGGAAGTCCGTTGCGGGGATGGATGGTGGGTTCGTAGGGTTCGTCTACGACAAAATTTTGGGTGCTGGCAAAATCCTGCAGGAGTCTACCATTGCGGTTTGATTCGTGCTGTGCCAGTGTGGATGTTTCGCGGTAAGGTCTCTTGCGATATGTGTGGGAATCCTAGCGTTAAAAATCGCGTCTAAATCTGCAGGTACGACGTCTTTGGTGGGTTGGATATAGGCAGCACAGAGAACGATGTCTCTGTTGGCTGTCCGCGTTGGCGGGGTTTATCTGACCTGGAGCAGGAGGAGCGGCGTTGGTTGCTTGGACCGTTCTAAAATCATATGCATTATCTTAATTACATCCATACCTTTACAACGAAAGAAGGTGGCGGTGTTGTCAATCGACGTGTCACATAACTGCATCCCTCTGATGACGGTTTTCAAGGGTTGGTCTTCTTTAAGCTGGAGCGAGTGGAAATTCTGGCGGGCCACCTGCATCGAACAGAATAAGAAAAAACCAAACACCTAAGTTCGTGTAACGCAAGATAATGTAATTGTTGTAGATCGCCATGTAACCTCGATTAATGTTACAATGTGGCGTTCTATTTTTTTCCTTTTTAATTTTTATAATCACGATTCAATTAACTGACAACTAGATATTCGCCTTTTAATTAATTATTTATTAACAACTCACTATTAAAACTTTCATTAATCACTGTTGTTAAACTGTAACTTAAAAACTGAGAATTAAAAACTGTATCCTAAGTGACCCACTGATTCTATTTATATGTAACAGAATTGCCTAACTCGTCACTATTGCTTAAAGCTGTTCGTTCAACCGTGATTGCATCTAAGCTTAATAATGATTCCATACTAGGTCGAATGCAATCACATTATCCAATACTTTTTTTTTCCTTTTACAGGGACACCGACTGAAAAAAAGATCAAAAAAGAAATAAACGAATCACTAACAATAACAACAAAAGGAAAATGCTTGAAGAAATCGAACGCGAAGTCGTAAACCTTACCGCACTGCTAAGAAGAATAAAACACAAACACTCCAAAACCATCAGGATCGACAACAATAAAGAAAAAGTGCCTTCGCAAATAACTCGAATGATAAACGAAAGAAACAGAGCAAAGCGCACGTGACAAAGAACGCAAAAAGTAAAACGAAACAACTCGCAAGACCAATAAGAGAACAATCAAATTAAATCGCCTACAAAAAATGGACGAAAAACCAGAAAACGCCGACGTACGAGACAATACGCTATGAAAACTTGCCAAAATGCTAAAAAGAGCAACACAAAATCACCAAAGAAGTGGACAAATACCTCATAAACAATCGCGAACGACAAAGGGCCAGGCGAAGACGAAAACGACAACGAGGTATTAAAAAACGACCAAAGCGATAGCACAAATAATTAAATTCCACTAATAAAAAACATTGCCAAAACGAGGAAACAATGCACAGACAATAATGAATCACAAATTACCCTACCAAAATCTACTAATATACAGAGAAAACGATTAAAAACAAACATGACCAAAGAAGAAAAACGAGAACTGGCTTGTTATTAGATAAGCAGTAAATAACGCATTCTTTGATTAATTTTCTGTCGTTAGCTGCTACATCGGAGATGTAATATAGTATTTATAATGAATGAAAGATGCAGCGCAGTTGCAGATTCTATTATCATAATCGCAAGTTAAAAAATTGAAAAAAAAATGTGACAACAGCACGCGGTGTTCCCAAGCGGTCACCCATCCAAGTACTGACCGCGCCCGACGTTGCTTAACTTCAGTGATCAGACGAGAACTCAAACTCAAACTCAAAATAAATTTATTTACAATTTTAGAAGTTACATATATGTACAGAAATTACAAACTAAATAACATTTTGTGTACATTTTATATTCATATAAGCTAATTAGTTCCTGCATTTTCAATGCGTACCTAAAATTTTTATATTCTTTCCTAAGATTCTGACAATTGATTGTGCTTGTGTATTTTGTTAGTGTATGAATGTATTGTTGTTTTTCTTGCAGGAAAAATATTAAAAAAACCTGCTTCCGGGGGTTGTTAATGTTTACTCATCGTTCTACTTCGTCATATAGTGGAAGAGTTTCGTATGGAAGTCTGTGTTTTGTTCCTATGTTTCTGTTATGTCTACGGATTTGGGTAATTTCCTGAAGAATAGGATTGTATTTTAGTTGTTGTTTGTAAAATTTGTCTGATATTTCTTTAATATGGTCCTGTATGAATGGGATTTCAGTTTGATCGTGCAGGTGATCTATTCGTGTGTATCTATCCGAGTTTGTTATTATTCGGAAGATTTTATTTTGAAATATCTGGAGTGGTTTGATTGTTGGTTTTGTAGCACTACACCATGCTGGAGCTGCATATGTTAATATTGGTCTAATTATGGTAGTGTAGATTAGTTTCTTGTTTTCCATTGTCATGTTCCTGTTTACCAGCAGGGAGTATAGCTTTTTAGTTACCTTATACACTTTCTTTATTGTTTCTTTTATGTGGGTCTTGTAGTTTAACCTTTCGTCAAGATATACTCCAAGGTATTTTATTGTCTTGGTAGGTGTAATATGGTGGTTTTTGATTTTTAGTTTATTGAAGATTTTATTGTTTGTGAATTTTTTGGTAAAAATAATTTGTTCCGTTTTATCAGCATTTATCGTTATTTTCCACTTTTCAAAGTAATCGACTAGCTTGTTAACATGCAGTTGTGTGTTGTAGTTTGCAGCTTGTGCATAATAGGAGTGTCCATATATTGCCGTGTCATCAGCATATTGCATTATCTGAGTTTTGTAGTTTTGAGGAATATCGTTTATGTATAAGTTGAATAGTTTGGGTCCTAGGACGGATCCTTGGGGTACGCCAGCGTTAATCCGTTGAACTTTCGATTGTTCATTGTTTATTCGTATTCTAAAAAATCTGTCGGTTAGGTATGAATGTACTAGTCTAATGATGTGCGATGAAAAACCGTATGTGATTAATTTGTAGATTAAGCCTGTGATCCATACTTTGTCAAATGCTTTTTGTAGGTCAAGTAATGTCATTACTGTGTTGTTGTTTCTGTTAAAGTTATTAGTTATGTCATATATTTGTTTGGTAATTAGTTGTACCGTATTATGTTTTGATTTGAAAGCAAATTGACGATTGTTTTGAATGTTTAGTCGTTTTTCTTGTTTGTTGATTCTTTTTAGTATGATCTTTTCTACGATTTTACTGATTGTGGATAATAAGCTTATAGGTCTGTAGTTGTTAGGATTTTTATGGTCTTTATTTGGTTTTGGTATTGGCACTATTATTGCCTCCTTCCAGCTTTTTGGGAAATGCTGCAATTTAAATACTGCATTTGTTATGTAGGTCAGTTGCGTAATTGCTTTTGTCGTCAGATTTTTAATTATTTTATTGTCGACGTTGTCCTTGCCGGGGGCTTTGTTGTTTGGTAATGTTTTTATTATGTCTTTTAACTCATTAGGGTTCGTGATTGTGTTCGCGTACGTTTGTCTATTTACTGTGTGTGTCCCTTCAAGGAATTCTGTTACTGTCTTCTCTACTTTTTTATAAAATTCATTCGTTGGATCGTGGTGTAGGTCGTGTGCTTCCCTTATGGTTTCGGCGAGCACTTCCGTTTTTTCTTTGTCCGTAACGTATTCGGTGTTGTTTTTGTGCAGTGCTGGGATTTTTGCGTTTGTCTTTTTTAGATTTTTTGTTAGTCTCCACAGGAGTTGTCTTGCGGCTTTAGTTTTGTCAGCGTCTCTGTCCAAATTTTGTTGTTATACTCTTTGATTTCCGTTTTGATTTCGTTACTTAATATTCTCATTTCTGTTTTGTGGTGCTCATCTCCGGTACGCTGCCACTGCTTCCGGTGTTGATTTTTATTCTTAATCTTTTGTATTATGGTGCTTGGTAATGTCTCACGTTCCGCGTCTACTTTAATTATTTTTGTATGCTTTCCCTTCACGTGTGTTATGACCCTTGTTAGTTTAGCTACCTCTCCTTCTAGCGTCTGTATGTCGTCGATCTTGTTGTTTATTTGTATTTGTTCGTCTAGGTTGCGTCTCAATGCTCTCCAGTCTGTGTCCTTGTACGAGTTTATTGTTCTTTGTTTGTTTTGTTTGTATTTATTTTTCGTTAGATGGACTTCCACCGGGTTGTGATCGGAGTTTAATTCTTCTAGTGCGTTTGGTTTTGTAATATTTGTTACGTTTTTGGTTATAACTATGTCTATTGTGGTCGGAGTCATGTTATTTTCGGGAAAGTGTGTTGGTTTTTGGTATAATGTATCGTAATGTTGTTTTCTTCTGCATATGTTCTGAGTGTATTTCCATTTCTGTTGGCAATATTGCAGTTCCAGTCTGGGTGTTTTGCATTTAGATCCCCTATCAATATGACTTTATTGAAAGGGTTAAAGTAATTGTCGAGGTTAGCAAAATTAAATTTGTGGGACGGCCTATTATAAGCTGCGATTATGTGTGTGTTATCTATCAGCTTAATCGTTACAGTTTCTATTTGTGTGTAATTTGTTTGTATAACGGTGTGTGGAATATTTTCATGAATAATGACGGCCACTCCCCCATGATTTTCGTCGTTACCTCTGTCTTTTCTTATTACGGTGTAACCCTAATCTTTAATTTGTGTTTATTTATTAATTTGGTTTCATTGATCAACATGATATCGACCTTTCGATAATTTAAAAAATTTATTAATTGATCCTTTTTATTTAGGATGCCGTTTGCGTTCCAAGTGACTATCTTTAGTTTAGATGCCATATTGATCAATGTTGAGCATAAAGTTAAAAACTAAATCTATTTTTGCGCGCTGGTCGGTGATTCCTTCCAGCTGTTTGTTTAGGTCTCTTACAGCTATTAGCATTTTATTTATATTTACTTGCTCGTTTAGTTTTTGGAATTCTGCAAGAAGGTCCCGGAAGTCGTTGCTGCCGTTGTTGGTGTTAGTTTCGTTGCCTTGGGTGTTGTTGATAAGGTTTCCTTTGTTGACAGTATCTCTGGTGGTAGTGGCTGGTTGGGCTGCTTGCGAGTAGGATTTTGCTTTTAGCTGAGGAAATCTTTCGTCCGAGATGTTAAAGTCGCGCTTTTCTTCCCTTACTGGTGTCCTTCTAGTTTGTTGCAGGCTGTTTAGTTTGTGAATGTACACGTTACATTCGGTACTATTCGCAGTGTGTGGTCCATCACAGTTTGCACACTTTGCTGGTGTGTTCGGGTCTTTGTTGCAGTATCTTGTTAGGTGTTGTTGTCCGCATTTTACGCAAGAAGGAGTGGCATAGCAGTTGCTTGTGGCATGTCCCCACACTTGGCACCGATGACACTGCGTTATTATTTTATTATTTATGTGTCTTTCCCATGTGATTCGTACATTTTGTACAGTTGTTATTTGTTTGATGCTTCTTAGGTTTGCAGTCGAGTCCGTTATCACTAGATACGCAGGATTGCGGGTACCTCGCATTTTATATACGTTTACAATGTTGAACTTTTCAGCCGCCATCAGTTCGTTTTTAATTTCTTCCGGGTTTGGTTCGTGGTCCAATCCTCGAAGTACAAATCCATGTGTTTTCATGGTTTTTATGCTGTATGTGTGAAAGTCTATTTTGTTGTTCTGTAGTGCTATGTTTAAACTCGTAAAATCGTCCAAGTCCTTTACATATACGTTTGTGTAATTTTTGGAATATTTAAGTTCGTATCCGTGTTTGACAGATTTTTTAATGTAGTTTGTAAATTGTTGGTAGTCTTTAATTTCTTCGTGTATAATGATTGGTGGTAGTTTTTCCGTTCTTTTTATAGTTTTATCAGTTGTTCGTTCCTGTTCTTCCGTATTCTCGTCATTAATGTTATTGTATTCCATTTCCTCTTGTTGCAGCACGTCATATTTATTTTGGAGTGTAAATGTTGTGGTTCCCTTTGTTTCGTCTACTCTTCGTTTGGTGGCAGGATGTGTTATGTTTGGATTGAAAGTATCTGTGATTCTGCGTTTTTCGTTTTAAACATCCCCTCTCTTAGCGCAAGCGCCTCTTGTTCTTTGTTAGCGTTGCTGCCGCTGCCGGTCGCCATATTTGTGTGTTTGTTAGCGTCACTCAATTTTAATATCACTGTATTTTCATTTTCTATGTTATTTACTGATTGGCCGTTTAAGCTATTTTTCACTAAAGCTACTATATTGGGGTTAGGGCAAGAAATATCTACAGTTCTGTTTAAATTACTTACGATACAACTTGCATCTTGAGTCTTTTGCAAATATTCATTGTTTGTTAACACGCGCACTTTTGCGTCCATTTAAAATAAAACTGCACTAATTGTCTACTTTAAATTTTTATCGCTATCACTAACATGTTTAAATTTAATCTTATAACTACTTTTTACTGTTTATTTGGGTATTCACTTTCCACGCCTCTAAACAACGTGACTGTGCCGCATCGCTTCGCGTATACGACTAGACGAGAACTGGTGCTTTCAACGTGGTATGGCCGTTGTCGTAAATTAAATTGTTGCACACAGCACAGTTGGTTAAATCTTTTTGTCTTTTAGGACTGAATGCATCGCTGATGTTCTTCGTTGCTAGCGACTAACTCGGGTGATTAGATGGTAGGTTTCGGTGTGCAATTATATAGTATATTACACTACGAGGGCCGAAAGTTGAATTTTCGGCTCTGCGCGTCATGATGCCCCGAGGCGAAGCAGGACCGAGATTTCAACTTTTGGCCCGCGTAGTGTATACGATTTTTCTTCATAGCCGGTCGAAAGTACGTTATTAATTCTACTTTTTTTAACTTTAAATGTTGATAAGCATGTTTTTGATGCCTGCCCCCCGACATTTGCGGCACGAGCGAAGCGAGTCCCTAGTTACGAGTATTAATACGCATGAGAAATTCTTTCCTCCCGGCGTTATAAAGGGCGCGCGTGTACTTCTCAAAGGGAGTAAATGTTCAACTTTCGTCTCTGCTATTAGGGACGAAAGTACGTGCTTTCGACCGAGGTATATGAAGAAAAAGTAATTTAAAAAGGCGCTAAAACAGTGGAAGATTAGGGTGGGAGATACCGTTTAAATCTATCCAAAGCTGAAAGAGAACAAATGACAAAGCACAGATTGTAACAACGAGTATATTTATTTTATAACAAAAAGAGCTGTCACAAAAGAGAACGAGGTAAGTTTACATAGATATGCGATCAAATGCTAGAACGTGCCCTAATAGCACAAAAATGTCCTATGGACTTCCAGTGGATGTCTTTTCATGGACATCTGAACGTTTTTCGGACGTCCACAAAGTAAATACTATATGGACGTCCATATAGTGTACGTTACTTTGGCACAGCGAGTTGGACATCCAAAAAACGTTCATAATAGTTCCAGCCCCTTTTTCACTGTTTATACGTTACCAAATTAGATACAAGAATTTCTTAAAAAAGCATAATTGCATAATACAACGACAATGTAATGCCAGAAAAACAATTACAAAAAATTAAATTTTTAAAAATTCATTACACATTTCATTAAATAATATAAACAACAATAGAAACTTAATAATTACTTAAAAAATGTTTTAAGGGGGTACTAAACGGAGCCATTTTCCATGCAAATTTAGGTACACTTTTCTCAAAAACTACTAAATCGATTTTTGTGAAATTTTGAACACGTTTTCTTTATATAGTTTTAAAGCTGTACAGCAGGTAGAATTTAATTTAAAGAAGTAGTAAATTTTTTATTGACTTAGAAAGTTTGAAAATTGTATTGTCTTATTAAAAGTGAAATAAAAAAGAAACCAGCTGGATTTTTAAAATTCGCTCTGCTGCGTTTGTTACTAGCGTCGCCATGAATAAGATACAAAAAAACACACTCAATTACCTGTCATAGTTTTGAAGAAAAGTGTACCGAAATAGAAAAAACACAACTGTTCAGGAGAAGCAAGAAACAAAAAAGTTTTGTTTTTTTATCTTTAGTAGTCGTTTTTACTTTTCAAAGTTCTTGTTCCTGTTCGTATATTGTAGTGTTATTGTTTTACTTGTGTTTATTGCAGAGATTTTATTTTACTCGTTTCAAATATGCCGAGAACGGGTCCGGTTTTCAAGCAGAGAAAAAGGCGGTTTTCAAGTAAAAGGCCTGCAGAAATGACATTAAATGCAACTTGTTCAGTAAATGTGGAGTCACCACAACCTTGCTCGACAACAGAAACTCTTGTTTCTTAGGTTCTAAAATAAAACCTCAATTGCCCGAGTATTTGAAGTATGAAAGCACTGATGTTTTCGATATTGTTTGTATCAGAGCGTTGAGTGCGGCGGTGAATTCTTTTGCTTCGTGCAAAAAATGCAATGGGCAGATTAGTCTAAACATTGTTGCTCGGAATGGTCTAGCATTATCAGTTAATGGAAACATACCTCGTTGCCGTATTTTTTATTTATTAGGCATTGAAGCAGGCAATTTTTGTGTAACGCATAGTCCTTCCAAGTTTACACTTAAATTTAAGTAACTTCTAAACCTTGTAGAGACATCGGATTTTTTGCATTCTTTGCAGAATATAGTGTAGATTAAAAAACAAAAATAAAAAAAAAATTGATAATTTTTAAATTTTTTCATTAAGTACCCCCTTAAAAGTAAAATAAGAACATATATAATAATATGAAAAAAAAACTCATATTCCTTAATTAAAAATGAGAAACAAAATAATTAAATAATTGAATTGTTACCACAAAATAATCTTGTAGCTCTTCTGATTCTTCCATTTTACTTCACCTAGAATTCTACCTTACTGAATACCTGAGCCACGACTTTTTCTCGTTTTCTACTCCTATCTTGGTTCCATTTTTTTGTAATGGGTTTCACCAAACACCTTTAAATTATAATAATAATAATTTAAAAATATCTCTTATCCAAAATTTGTATTTATAAAAACTTACTACAATTATTGTTTTGACTGTATAATCTTAATTGTTAGTCACCATCAGGTAATAAATTGCAAATATTTAAATCTACCTTAATTTTTTTTAATTATTTGTTTTAATCAGAACATAATTTTTGTAATAAATATAAAAAATCCAGCTAATTGCTATTGAATCGTAATAGTAACGCTTCTGGCCTCGATTATAAAATGATATTTACCTGTCATCGAAGATATTGCTGACAATTACGACAGAGATCTGCTTGTAATGGTTTTGCATGTCGATTAAATGGTATCATCTAATAAATTTTTGCATTTTACATTTCCTTTAATTTCTAAACCTAAATTTAAGTGAATACCTAATATACTAGAAGTATACCTCAAATTTATATTAAATTAAGGGATGCCTACTTATGTATTTTATACGTAAAAAAAGTTAAGAAGTTTTATGTAAGGCATACATTAGATTTATGTTAAAAATTTTATATATACTATACATGGATCTTCTATCCTAAATTGCTGACTTCCTGACATTGTGTATACAAAAAATATCTCTCCCATTTATATAAATTTGCTGAGTACAGATTTAGTTTTTATGTATATTTTAAGTAACTGTGTTTGTTGGGATTGCTAGCACATTACCAGATAACGGCCCTTATTATTGTTTTCTAAGTAATCAGTATTTTTTAAATATGAAGCACCATGGAGAGTCCATGATTGTACACGCGCATCAACAAGTTGTTGAATTGCAATTCTAATTTTTGGTGTTTTAAACATCACTGTTCAGAAACACTTGCTCCATAAATCAATTTAGCTTGAACGGCTACAATGTTTTTAATCAGTAATTTTAAGACTGAATTCATAAACTAAAAGTTATTATCACCGATTATTTTGTAATAAACCACATACAGAATCAAAACTGATAAACTTATCGACAACATAACCTCGCCTCGCATACGTATTATGGCGCAAGTCATGTCTTGATTATGCGTAGTTGTAGAAAAATGCCGTTAACATTTACCAGACGGTACAAAGGACGTCCAATGAACATAAATAATATTTTGTCCAATGTACGTTTTGCACATTTCAGACGCTGTTTGTAGCCGTTTACTCTGAGTCAGTCGCTACAGTGCGAGTTTTGGTCCGCCCTGAGTATATGATTTTCTCGGTACCACCCATATCTAGGAGGGGTTCCCCTATCCGCCGCCTGGGGAGGCGTCCGATGGGGTACTAGAAACCCCGCACGGAAATGAACTTAATCATAAAATCATGACTGCTATCTGTATGGTAACTAAGAAGATTTGCACGAAATCAAGAAACAAAAAGGACCCGAAATTACGACCAGATACAATACGACTTATGGAACAAAGGAAAAGGACCCCCAGAGATACAGTAGAATACCGAAACAAAAAGATTCATAAAGAAGTAAGAAAGGACGTTAGCAAATATAATACTAAAATAATTTAAAACACAATAGAAGCAAAATGCAAATATGAAGATTTTAAGATCAAAAATATCCCCAGGCGCTACAAACATTACCAAAATGAAGAATTATCAGAAGAACATATTCTCAAATAATATAAATATTGCCGAACATATTAGAGATTTTTACACCCGACTCTACCTCTATTAGCCCTGATTCAAGAGCTACGAGCTCGGTTATCTTTAACGTAGGCTCTGAGGACGTTCCAGAAATATCAAAGCAAGAAATACAGGCTGCCCTCAAACAAATGAAAAATAGGAAAAGTCCAGGCGAAGATAAAATCACAAGTGATATGCTATAAACAGGAGGAGATATTATCGAGAAACCTCTACAATCTCTCTTTAATAAATGTCTCCAAGAGGGCAAAGTTCCGGACGCGTAGCAAAACGCAGAAGTAATTCTGATTTTTAAAAAGGGGGATAATAGTAACATAGAAAATTATTGACCAATTAGCCTTCTTTTACACCTCTACAAACTTCTCACCAAAATTGTCACAAACTGGTTAACTAATAAATTTGACGCATATCAGCCAGTGGGGCAAGCTGGATTCCGTAAGGGATTTAGCACTATTGACCTCCTTCAAACTATAATTTTCATTTACGTTGTCAGTCGATTGTTATAATTAACAAATGTAAAATTACTCTTTCGGAATGTAAAAGTTAGGCCGATAAGTTTAATTTTATGTACGAAGTACGACGTGTTGCCCAACCGAAGGGGGCTTACTTTAACAACTATTGTCTCTGATATTGGCCTACGTATGTTCTAGCGTTTTATCGTACCTATGTGCATTTTTCTGTAATAAAATAAATATACTCGTTGTTACAACCCGTGTTTTGTCATTTGTTCTCTTACAGCTTTCGATAGATTTAAATGGTCCTAATCTTTCATTGCTTTGGCGCCTTTTTAAATTGTTTCATAATTAGTATACGAAAACCTATGATCCACTCATTGAATCAAACTAAGTTAGTCGTTAGTAATTAAATTATGAACAAATTTTCGTAATAAAATTAATCATTATTAATTAATTAACAAAAAACGTCATCGATGATGTATTCAGTCCTTAACGACGAAAATATCAAAGCTTATGTGCCCTGTTCAACATTTTTATTTACGACAACGGCCATACCACGTTGAAAGCACCAGTTCTCGTCTGATCACTGAAGTTAAGCAACGTCGGGCGCGGTCAGTACTTGGATGGGTGACCGCTTGGGAACACCGCGTGCTGTTGTCACCTTTTTTTAAATTTTTCCTTAATCAACGAATCGAATGCGTGCGTTTATTGCTTATATAATAATGTGGAATTACTACAATTTACTTTTTTTGACCATCATGCGTAAACACGATGGATGCGAAATATTAAAATAAATAATACGAAAATATATTATTATTAAATAATGAATACAAAGTAATAACTGATGTTGAGGCGTTTAAAAGAGTCTTTATAAAGACTAGTTGAATAACAACGAATTTTTAAGTAAAACAACAGGTAAAGATGTAAACAAACACGAGGCAATCAAGGAATTTTGATTGTAATTTAATTTTTCAAGCGGACGGTACTTTCTAATTGTGATTCGTTGAAACATTTACCGCTTTAAATTTTTGAAGTTAGTTGACATATTTTCCGGGGACTTTGTTTACTTCGGCGTTCTGTAAATTAATATTATTAATAAGTAATATTAATAGTATCAATCATTTGTTTTTGATTATGCCATATTTATTTCCTTTAAGGAACATTTAATAAGTATATATATTCTATACAACTTTGTTTCGATGTTTCACATCTACCAGACTTTTTTTTGTTTCTTGTTACCTCTTGGAACACAAAAGTGGTAGTTTGTTATCGAGTAGATAATATATTCACCAATTTGTTATGATCTCTCGTTGATAGTTTTCTGCTTTTCTCCTAACTTCGATAATGGGTTCATATTGCGGTGATAGTTTTTACACTGATTATAACTAACGACCATTTATAAAAAAAAACAACGATAAAGAACAAATAATAAGCACATTTATTAATAACGCTTAACTACTAAACTTCAAATTCTCAGAACTGCTCGTTAAAACCGATTGTAAAAACACCTTCCTTTTACAAAAGAACAAAGTCACTATTGATACTTTCAACCGACCCTTTCTCATAAACGAGACACTTCTTAGAATGAACGTTAACTAAATTCAAGTCTGCATCTTAATTACGACACTTTTTAAGACACTCAATATCGGAACCGTTACACTTATCTTCTTATAATAATTTTTGTTAATTTTGTTATTTTTAAAACCATACGAATATACGGCGCATCTATTCAATTTCTTAATTTTGACTAAACTTTGTCACTTTCATTGTTTCATTTTTGCCGTTTGATCACTAAACTGCACCAGTTAAAGATACTTTAAAATTGTTCCCATTTGATGTTAAATTCGTTGACTGCTACAGGTGCACTACTTCCACTTCCTCATGCGTCCAGAAGAAAAACTTCTCTCCATCTCGCATCCGTCACCTTTCGTTCTCAACACTCGAGTCCTCTCTCCGGTCCCCAAAAACAAACTCATCACATCACTCCCCCCTTTTTCCTCCCTATCCTTATACTACGTGTTTTTACTTATACAAATTTTCTTTCTTATACTATCACTAATATCACTGCAATATGTACCCTTGGTGTCTCCGAACCGAGGATTCTGCCTATTACTTTTCCCCTTGATAACAGCATTCTTAGCTACGCCCACTTACCGACATCTCAGCTAGCCGTGGAGACGTGGTTGTTACTAACAAAACACACGGTTGGCAACACTTTACAGAAATTAAATTGAAAAGATAAATTTTTCTATTGCTTTAAAAACCAACGCGTCCTGAGAGAATTAATATTTAGTAGGCTCCAACTTTCAGTTAATTGAAGTGACGGCATTGACATTCAAAAAACAACGGATGAAAGATAAAGTATTTCATAGAAACACACCACATATAAGATGTAAACGAATTGTTTCAAGATGCAAAAAAAAACAAGTCGACAATCTAGATGGATAAAATCTATTTGTGTAAAGCATCAAACGCATACCATAATCTTATAATACAAACTCATCAACTGTGCCTACCTCAATAAATAAAATTACATTTGTAATGTTCTAACCCCAGATTCTACGCTAACTTCACATTACAGTTACAAAAATTCAAATTAGAGCGGGGAAAACTTACAAATGGCGGCTAAAACCAACTTTCTCGCCAAAACAAACCCGTCCCAAATTTGGAAAACGCGGTAAAGTTTAAAATTACCCGGCAAAACCCACACAAACGTGATCATCTCTGTTGTCTTAAGGAGACACGAATACACTTGCAGAGAGCTGTAATCGGAAGGGAAGATCAAAACACACAGTAAACAAAAAGATATTTATTTAAAAGCTTCCTAAAATTTTGTAATTATTAATTTATTTATTAGCAACACAAGGCCAAAAAGGAGAATGGGCAGTTCAACGACGATTTGCGAGCAGAAAAGAACTCCCAAGAAAAACTACTCGCTTAAATACACATTAATTACGCTGAACAAATTTAGGTATACAAATCACACAAAACTGTTGAAAAATATGCACATTTAACATAAGACAAGAAAATTTGAACAGGACTTCGATCAATCTCAAAGCCTGTCATTAAAAATCCACAAGTTTAAATGACGATACCAAAACTTACATAAACAAAGAACCCAAACCAACCCTGTACCCCTGATTTGATCAAATATTCAAAACACAAATAATTACACAAATAAAACAAGTCAAGTGATAAAATAGCAATTGACAACACAAATTAAATCCAAAACAGAGACATAAAATCACGAAATAGATACATAAAACATGTTGTACAGTTATAATGTTATAAGCGCAAACAAAAAGAACCACAAAGTTGCAAAGGTCGACACTTGTTACCTGCTTAGGCAAAAGGGATGGAAAATAACTGTCGATCATGAATCGTTATACTAAACCATAGGTCTGTCTATTTGGCCCGTAAAACCAAAGTAAAAAAAATGAACACAAGGGTTGATATCCGGCATCTCTAGCAATTAACACACATTTAACATCTCAAAACATAAAATTAAAACAGAAGTAGTATTAGTCTTAATACGGCCTCCCGCATAGGTACCAATAACACCAACGGCGTCGATATTTTTTTTTTCTAGGGGGGGGTAATATTTAAATAATCTTTATATGCAAAAATTAAAAAAAAAATTTTACAAAAAAAGAGACAATTCTTTTATTTTGCTAACACTAAACTCTACTACTAATTACACCAGAAATTAAAAATTAAATAGTTACACATATGCACATATTTACATATTTAACCATACCTAAAGACTAATAACTCAACCAACATAAACTATCCTATCTAAATTTAAAAATGATTAATCACATTTTGAGAGGCAACTTATATACATATAGAAAAAATAAAACAACTTTGTTAAATATTTTATATATTTTTATAAAACGAAGTCTAAATGCCTCTTTTTCATTTTTGCAAATTGGTCTAAAACGACATCCGTGTTTATTTTGACATCTCTGTGGACATGAAGCAGAGCTAGTCCAACTAATCTTTCTTGACCCATAGTAGATCGAATCCAGGTCTTCAACCTTTTTAGCGTAGAAAAGCTTCGTTCTGAGGTTGCTATGCTTATAGGCATGACCGATATTAAATAAAGTGCCAAATACACATGTGGATATAAATTTTCATCACACACTTGCAGAGTAGAAATTGCTGTATCTGGTAAACTTAATACATTGTTCCATTTTTGAATCCAAAGTTCCAATTCTGCATCCAAAAGTTGTAAAATAAAATCTTTACTTTGGTTTTTAAACTTTGACAAATACTCAGCTAAATTTTGTTTAAAAAAATTAATATCATTTTTAGATTCTTCTATTAATCTTGATGGTATTAAACTATTGATTTCCAAAACATCGTATAATTCTTTATTAAAACGAAAATTTAAGTCAGCTATTACATTATCTAAAAGAGGAATAAATATACTTCTTCTAAAAAATTCTTCTGCATTAGTAGCCGGTACATTAACCCGATTTTTTTGTCTTTGTGTTGTTCGGGGCATCAATAAACTTACATCAATTTTTTCATGTAGTTTTTCTATTTCTTTAAATATATCTGCAAAACAAGATTTAGCATTTTCTCTTTTGTCAATTAGTATAGAAATAATATCTTTAACCAAGGACTTTGCTTGATTTTTATCGAGAGATTTCTTTTGAAGAAGTTTGCTTAAAGTTACCGTTAAAAAAATAAGATAAACAGTAAAGAGACGTTATAAATGTTGTTCTCAAAAGGGCATCTAATAAAGTGCGTGCTTTAGAAGAACTTTCTTTATCTTTCCATTCCGTGATTAATTCTAAGCTTTCGATTATTTTCTCAAAACAAAGCTTAAATCTTAATACAGATTCGTGTCGCTCTGCCCATCTAGTTTCGCAGAGACTTATTAATTCTTTATTATTAATAAATTTCAACACTTTTTTTCGTTTGGAAGAAAGTTTGAAAAAGTTTACTGTTTCTTTTATGATACCTACAGCATTTCTAATATCTTGTACATTACTAGACTTTGATATTGATAGATTTAAACAATGGTTATAACAAGGGCATTTGATTGCATTTTTTAGTGACTTTTGCAGTTCCGAAACAGCTCCTTTCTGATCTGACATCATTACACTGCAGGTATCAGTTCCAATCCCCACGCAATTTTCAAATGGTAAACCTAATTTCACGATATAGGACAACACAGTTTGTCCTAAAATCTCTCCTGTAAGAACAGGTTCCTGGGTAAAATCATTGTAATTTTCCTCATGGCAGTCAAGAAAACCAAGGAAATCTTCTTTAATGTTATGTTCCTCATCAAGATATCTTATTACAATACTCATTTGCGACTTATTACTTATGTCAGTAGTTTCGTCAAAAATAACACTATAGTATTTCGATTTTTTAATCTTCTGTATAAGGCTTGATAAAATTTCTTCTCCACAGCAATTAATCAGTTCATTCTGAATCGATGCACTAATATATTTAGTGCGAGCAGTAGCCGATTCAAAGTGACTTTTCAAAATGAAATCGTCTCCACACGTTTCTATCCGATACCGTAAAAATTCTCGGAGGTTTCCTTCATTTACTTCCGAGGACTGGGTTACTTCACTTTGTATTGTATGACCTCGTAACGGCACATTCTGTTTTCCTAGAAAATCAATGGTGTTCAAGATAGCTTTTAATTTTTTTCTATTTTCTTGAATTTGCTCTAAACGCTTAGAGTCTAAAATATTTACAATTTCATTTCCTTGATTTTCATAAGTTTTAATATAATTAGTGGCATAACACATAGCTTCTTTATGATAATTTAAATTGTTATGAACAAGTAGATCGCCGTCTTTTCCAAAAAGTTTCGAATACTTTTGCAACGGACTAACAACAAACTTTTTCAGTGGGGTTGCCTTATGAATTCCTCCAAATTTCGCAAACAACACGCATGATTTGCAGAACAAACCATTTAAAACTTTTGAAAAAGTTAACCAAGGAAATGTTTTAAAATGATTTATTGACAAATAACATTTCACGTCCTTGTTATTCTTTCGGTGGATAGAATATGGAAATACAAATTCTTTGTAAGGAATAAAAGCATTTTTTAATATATTATATTTTTCCAGATCTGTAATGACGTTACTCCGATTAATATAATTGCCAATATCAGTTTTATCACAAATTTCTCCAAAAGTTTTGTTCGACATTAACTCTGTGCAAACTTTCGATTCTGAAGACGGTGAAAAGACTAATGGTGGTCCAACAGATGGATCCTTTAATTCTAAGTTTGTATCATTAGAATGATCATTATAATTTAGACCTGAAGTCGATGTAGATGCTGAATCAGTTGCATTCATTGTATTTTCATGCGTAACTTTAGGTTTTTTATTAACAAAAAGATCTAAAGTTTTTTGTTGCGTACGCTTACTCATTATTGCTCTAACATAAAAACGAACGCATTGTATTAAACTGTAATAAGTATTATGTTTTTCCTACCTTTATTTTAGTATCAGTGTCCAGCTGTTACAATATATAGAACTGTTAGTGTATTAATACTAGCACAAGTCACAACACAGGAATTATTAGGGCTACACTTTATACTTCACTACAACAATTATATTCTGGGTGAATACTTTTACGAAAATATCGTACTCTACGTCTACTAATTGTAGTAGAATGATTACTAGTAACAATTCGAAACTCGCACAAATGTATATAAAGTAGAGGAACGAGAAATGTATTTGAACTTATTCTAAGTCTAGTTTTAAATTACTTCGAAGCAACAACAAGATTATAAATAAGTAAATATTCGCATATACCGTTTTTAGTTTACCTAGATTCAAAAATGCGGCAACGTGCGGATTTCTTGAAAAAGGGGATTAAACATTATGCCTGTTAAACACTAAACTACAAAAATATTAAATTTTGAATTTCAATAAACCATTTTAAAAACATTTTACTAGTACTTAAGCTGTAAACCAATACAAAACAGGTGTGCGGCTTCATTTTTGTTGAGACCGACATCCGACTTATTTATTGTACATATATTTACGATAACGCCCACGCTGCGGGATCCCTGTCTTAACTTAAAAACCCGTAAGAATAAAAAAAATTACAAAAATTACTGAAAGCTTATTATAAACACAAAATTAACACATTTTATAATTGAAAATAGTAATTCAATATGCTAGACAAATAAAATCAATATTAATAGATTTTTAGATATATATATATATATATAATTTAATTTCGATTAGTAAAATCATTGGTAAAATCAAAAAATAATTCTTGGGGGGGGTAGTTACCCCTATTACCCTCCCCATATCGACGCGCTTGAATAACACGCTCTTGTGCGAACGTGGGCTAGAGATGATTTACTACCAAGCAATACGGACTTTAATTAAGTACCTATATTTGGATAGTTACCACCGTATTGAAAGGTAGTCTTCAAGGCGGAAAATGTTAGTACAAAACATAACAGGTCAGTTCACACTTTGTTCATTGTTGGAAATGCCGCATTCAATCCCCAATTTAAAATCAAAGCAAACCGCAAATCGACAGACCTACCGTAAATAAGTAACAATATTAACGCGGCCAGACAAAAGCAGGTAACAAGTGTTACACCCTAGAAAGAAATTGCATGTACAACATATTTTAAAAATAAATAAATTAAGAATGAATTAAATAGTTAGCTAAATCAGATATGCATTAAAATAAAAACAGTACTACCTTGAAATAAAACACGTGGAGATATTACACACAAAGAGCAATAAAACAAGAATACTTAAAACAAAAATATATGATGTGAACACTTCGAAGGTACGGACAAAGATGATCCTTTCCAGTCGAAAAGAATGCATCCCGCGCAAAAATGTCGCAAGAGCGATGTTGCCGCTTGTTGCCGAATCGTGTGGTATGTTGCCAAAGCTTGCAAAATTTCGTAAACAGCTACTCTTTGGTTACCTCACATTCAACAAACTATGAACAATTTTGATGCTAATAAAATTATCTCATCAAAAGACTGATATTAAAATGCTCTCGGAAACCAAAGTCTTTGTTACATTACCTGTGATAAAACTCGCAAAAGCTAATAAGACTGGTTTTATTTAAATTAAAACTCATGCTTGGTTTGTTATTTATACAGGGTTTTTGATTAAAATAATGCTTATTGTGATTTAATTGAAAATTTATAAATAACCCCATAACTGTAGATGTTAAGAGAAAAAAATGCTAGTGCAAATCGATAGAGAATTAAAAACAGTTGAAAGAAATTGAAGGTGACATTTAAAAAAATGAGTTTCAGCAATGAAAAATTTGAAAATTAGAGCTCTCGTACAAAATAAGTATGGCGAATTAAAAATTTTTTTTAGACTATTTAAGTACTTCTGACTTTCATCTACAAATTACAAAAACAAATTCCAAAACACTAGTTTTGTGACCATTTCTTTCTGATGCTTCATTTTTAAAAAAATTGCTTTGAAATTAAAAAATTAAGCCTTCATCGAACAGCATAAAACAATTGATGGGTTGCTATTTAATAAAGTGTAACTTAATGCTGCCCAGCGAAAACTAAGCACCCTGTATAAACAAAAATATTTTTAAAACATGAGTACAGTACGAAATATTTTATACTGACATTTATACAAAGGCACTTAGAAACCGATGCCGGAGTAATGGTGAACCTTAAGAGTATGTAAGAGTTGTAACCACTGGTAATTATTGTATCCTGTAAATTTTCTATATATCAAAATTAGATCTATCGGAATAAATCTTGTATATTAGGTTATGTTTTAAGTACCCGGCGTTTTATTTAATTTTTAAGTATGTCTAAACAGATAACTTTTGTAACAGGAAACGTAAAAAAGTTAGAAGAAGTAGTAAACATTTTAGGAAAATCTTTTCAACACCAACTAGTCAATCAAAATGTAGACTTACCTGAACTTCAGGGAGAAATCGACGAAATCTGTATTAAAAAGTGTGAAGAAGCTGCAAGAATCATTGGTGGTCCAGTTGTTGTAGAAGATACAGCTTTATGTTTTAATGCGTTGAAAGGTTTACCCGGTCCGTATATAAAGTGGTTTCTAAGCAAATTACAACCGGAGGGATTGTACCGTTTATTAACTGGATTTGAAGATAAAACAGCTGAAGCAGTCTGCACTTTTGGTTATCACCCAGGAGGGGCTGAAGATAAAGTTGTTTTATTCCAAGGTCGTGTTAAAGGCGAAATTGTAAATCCGAGGGGGCCAAGAGACTTTGGGTGGGATCCTTGTTTTCAACCTAGTGGATATACCAAAACTTATGCGGAATTACCAAAGGACCTTAAGAATCAAATTTCACATAGGTATTTGGCACTTATGAAGATGCAAGAGTATTTTAATGATAGGGAAAAAGCATAATGTAAGCATATTTAATTTTAATAAAAATAGTGATAAACCATTAATTTGCAAATCAGTAACTGGTTTTTTTGTGTACATACTTATAGTTTAAAGAGTTACAAACATTAAACTTTGTATGTAACAAAGTTATATCTTTAGAGCTACAGGTTAGCCTTTAAGGGTATATAAAACGTGTGCATATGTATGTAGGCCGTAATAGTTTCATCTAAGTTATTTATTTGTTTCATATTAAATAAAATTATCAATCAATAAATATTCGATTTTACATTTTTTTTAGATTTCCTACTTTTCAAAATTCCTGTTATCAGGGGAAGTTTGATCAATTCTTGAGGTCATTTTCTGATTGAGCAATCACTATTTTGTAGCTGGTTGTGCATGGTTGCTTGAAATTTATTTGAATTTGGGGAACCAATTCATTGAACTGATTATCACAAATTTAAATACATATTCCAAGCTACAAAAACTTTTACCCTTTCGTTTTTTGTTTTTGGATTTTAAACTTCAAGTGTCTCAAATGACGCCAACGGGAGTTTAACTCAAAATCTCGATCGCCTTTTTGTTTTTCAATTATTGTTAATTCATTTTAAAGGGTATTGCGGGCTATTTCTATTTATTTAAAGAAATTTGATTATACTAAGTTTAAATATATTAAAAAGTCTCTTAATTATAGCGAAGTTGCACGATCACTTTTTCATTTATGTATTTAATTTAATAATTTTATTTACCCAGTGTTCATTTCCTTATTTAGTTTATTTTCAAAGCTTTTGATTTTTTTTGTATTTCTTTTTGTAGTCAGCGATACTGCTGCTTGGAAATATATCCTTTTCCGCTATATATAATTTTTGTCACTCTTGTTGCATTTTAATTCAACAATTAAAACGAGTGCGCGTGTAAGTTGCCGTTAAGGGGCGTAACCAAGGCCCGCCCCTAGCACTTTTGGCGCCTTTGTGCAAATTTAAAATAACGCCTCAAATTTGTTTTACGTTCATATGTGAGTACTGATACGAGTTAAGTTAGGTATTATTATCCACTATTGAAAAATAATTTTAAAAATTATTTTCATATATTGATTTTCATTTATATATTTTACAAGTACAAGCCGTAAGCCATACAAGTATTTTTTCATTGAGGTACATAACGTAATTATGAACTTATAGAAAACAGAAATATATTCTAACACTATTACAACTCAAAATTTTTCTATTTTAGTTTCAAATGTAATATATGATACAAAAGCACAAGAAATAACAAAAATATTTAAAACATTAAATATACTCATCGTTTATATATCACAGGACGAAACTGATCGACAAATAAAAACAAAACAATATATTATTTCAATAATGCAACATGTCACCTTTTAAAGGTTAATATCCAGGTATTAGGCCATAACCGTAAATTGCCATAAACCGGTTCCAATCGTATGTAAAGTGTCGTCAATTCGTGGTAACGGGTAACTCTTTCCTGGTGACCTCATTGAATTGTCTATAATCAACACAAAATTCACTAAGACTACTATAGATGCCCACGGACTGTGGGATAGTTCGATCACACTCTGACTTTCCATTTTGGCGATTATCTTCTATGCTTCTCGCTTGGCCAAGGGAAGCCGCCTCGGATGTTGTCGGATTGGTTGAGCACTGCTAGTATTGATTTTGTGTTTTACGACTTCAGTTGTTCCTTTAGAATTATCATCCATTGCAAACACGTCGTGGTACTGTTGAATTAGTTTTTTTCACTTCACTGCGTTCGTGCAATCAAGATCTTGACAGTCACCATTTCCAGTTACTGTTGAGGATATTTTTTTGCTGATGGGTTTTTAACCAGGTTTGCACATTTCAGTATGTGAGATACCGACGTAGATTGTCAAATCACAGTATTCTTCATCAAAGTTACCCGGTTTGCACTGATATTTATGATTCTAACTGGTATTAGGTTTTTGACCTTCACCAAAGATTTACCAACTGTAGTCCTTGGGCGAATATTTCATTTTTGGAATGGAACTTTTCCGGAGATCTCCATCCAGACGTCCGATTACAATGCTTTCAGTTTGTCCAAGTAAAACGACATCCTTTCTATCCATTTCCAATACAAAGTCACCATCATTTCTCCATAAATTGGTGTTATTCTTCCATATTCTCGAACTACAACTGAGCGCACTATTGTTCTCGTCGTTCCTGTGTCAACCAATAATTCAACTCCTCGTTCATTGATGGTGCCATCAACATAGATGCTGTTCAGGGAATTAGTTGGCGATGCAGCGTGGATGGTGATCTTCGGGGCATCGGACGACTTCTACTACTTTTTCGATGGTTCTTGTGTTCTTAGCTTGGGACAGCGGCGTTGAATGTGACCCAGTTCACCGTAGTTTTAACATCTAGGGCTTCCACGTACAGAACTTTTTTGGTTACGTAATACTCGTCAAAGTAGCTCTTTAATGCTTTCTTGCCTTTCGTCTTGATCCTCTATCATATTACGAACACGATGACTACCTCGATGAGACGTTTTGCCGGTTGAAACTATCACGCATGTGCCGGCGCGTCGTCGAGCGTCTTAGTTTGAGTTAGTCGCAGTTTTTGTTGTGTATCGTTATCTCTTAAACCATTGACAAAGGTTTGTACAGCTTTCTGTCGACTTTCGACAACGACAGGCACACCTGTTGAAGATGGACGTCTCTATATTGTATCTCCAGGCGTTAGGTGAGCAGCTGATAATCCATTTGTTGGCAATCAGAGATGGTCTGCAAAATGTTTATTACTTCTCCTCGAAGGGCAACAATCAACGAATTGATTTTCTCTTGGTCGTTCTGTCCATTGACCATTGCAGCAGCTTCAAATTGTTTGTAGTACGTCCACCACGATGTCTTGCCGTCGAATGTCGGCGGTGCGATTCACATTCTTGATGTTACTTCACTTTTATTTTTGGGTATTACGTTTTTGGAGTCGCATGTCTTTCACCTTATAGTCTTTCTCTAACCTTCTGAAATTTTCTAATAATTTTTCTTCCATAATCATGGAAATTTTTATCAGTTTCTACTCTAAATGTTTCTACTACTTTCATCTCTAAATTAATGGAATATTTTTGTAATTGTTTTATGTTCTCCTCAAGCGTTCTTGAATTTTCCAACAATTTTTCCTCAAGTTTATTGGACTTTTCCATTAACTTTTCTTTGAGAATTTTAGAATTTTCTTCTATTTTACTCGTACTTTCTAATAATTTTCTTTTCAGCGTTCTATATTTTTCCTCTAATTAAAAAAAAAAAAATTTTAATTCTAACATTTTGTTATCTATTTTGGCAGTTTGGGAGCGCGTTACCGGCATTTACTCGCGAATTCAAAGTACACACAAATTGTTTATTAGACCGTATTGCGCTAAAAATAATCCCACTTCTGACACCAGCGTAACGTATATTTAAAATCGTTTATTAGAAACTAAGGACTAAACGAAATAAAATGAATTGTAAATTCAAATAACTATATTGAAATGAACGAATATGAATTAAAAACTAAAACGAACTTGCGGTAAAGGATTACACTAATTAAAAACACTAATAACTAATATTTACAACTACGATAAAACACTAATAATGGATTTATTTTGACACTATTTATTTTTCACTATCGCGCATATGATAAACTGCACTCGCGTTGATTACACATTCAATCCCCTCGTTTATTACAGGTTCTATTTATATTAGGAATTTTTTATCGCTATTTGCAGTGGGTATTTTCTCGTTTTGGCGCTATTTTAATTATTTTATAATTAGCACATCAAGTACTACCTACGACTCACTCTCCGAAGTATTGAGCTACCGTGCACACTAAGTTACGGTTAAATTTACTTAACACCATCTAAACGATTCCATGAAAGTGCAGTACTGAAAACCGTTAAACATCCGCCCGGAACTAATGATTTGGTGTTACATATCAGGAAATAGGTTGATCTAGTATATATGTTTTGTAAAAGAAACAATAAACTAAGTTCAGAATAAACAAGTTCACGAATCCACTTTATTTTGGTGTATGAACAGTTTACACCGCAGACATGCAACCTATACATTTGTGCATGATGGTGCACTTTGATATAAGGCCAAATCAATTCTAAATTTACTTGTTGCAAAAAATTAAAGACATTAACATGGCTAGCTAACTCGCTAGACTTAAATCCTGTTGAAAATATTTGAAGCTCTTGAAAACTATAAAAACTACAAATTACGAAACAGAGAACGCAACAGGAAGAAATCGACATGAATGAAAACAATCAAGATAATTTTAAATAATATCATGAAAAAATTACTACAGGTAGAAGGAAAAGTTGATGAGACAAATGTAAACATGAATCGATAATTAAAGAAAATGAAGAAATTAGAAGAGACTATAAATTACCAGGCAGCGAAGTTCGAGAAATTATAAAATGAACTAAGACAAAGAAATTTAATAATCTCCAGAATACCTGAAAGCGCAGAGGAATACTAAAAAACACCCTGAAAGAGAAGGTCTTAGAAATAATAAGGAAGAAAATGGAGATTCAACTGGGAGAAAATGAAATAGACTATATTAATAGACTGGGGAAAAGAAAATAAAAACAGACCAGTAAAGATGGGGATTACAATAATACTAAATAATGGGAAATCATGAGGAACACAAAGAAATTGGCAGGAACACAAATAAGAATGAGTGATGACCTAGACAAGAAGACAAGAGAAGAGAAGAAACAACTAATTTCTCACATGAAGGACGCTAGAAAAAAAGGGCTAAGAGTAGTAATTAAGAAGAATAAACTGGTAATAAATGGAGTAGAGTGGGATTGAAGACTTTACAGAAGATGAAAAGAAAAATCCGGAAGTAATAACACGTAACGATATAGAGGAACAAAAAAAAGAGCCAGATCCACATATGAGGAAGAACCAAGCCCTGCCCGGGGAGCAATACCAAAAAAGAGAAACTAGACACAGACCATACTAACACCCCACCAAAAAGAAAGGTCGGGCTCACAGGAGGAAGATTTAAACAAAACGCTTAGGAACATCACAAATCGAAACCAACAAATTCGAAAAAAACTAACAAGAAACGAAAACCAGTTGGAAGAAAAAAAGACGACGACAATAGGCAAGAGAAAAGGGCAAATGAGAAAAATAACGACGAAGACAGAAGAACAACGAAAAAGTAAAGTAAATAAAGATGTAACAGAGAAAATTAGAATAGGAACATGGAATATAAATACAATCAAAGGGAAAGAAATAGAAATTGCAGAAGAAATGGATAACAACAAAATACAAATAATGGGACTGAGCAAAACAAAGATGAAGGGAAAAGGAAACACAAGATTAACAAATAAACACGTAATATACTACGACGGAGTTGACGCAGGAAAGAGAGCAAAAGAAGGGGTAGAAATAATAATAACAGAGGAACTAACAAACGAATAATAAAATGGAAAGCCGTACTCTCAAAAATAATACTAGTGGCAATAAAACTCCAACAGAAAATAAACATTATACAAATATATGGGCCGATAGAAGGTAGACCAAAAGAGAAATTTGTAGAATTCTATAACAATTTACAAGAAGTACTGGATGAAGCAAGAGAGGAAATAAAACCATCCATAATAATGGGAGACTGAAATGCAAGAGTAGGGAACGACCATAATAGAGGCATGGGATGCATGGGGAAATATGGAGAACAAACTGTAAACCGCAACGGAAAGAAAATGATCGATTTCTGTCAAAGAAACGATATGATAATAGGAAACACACTACGGAAACAACATATGGACGATAAGTACACTTTCGTGGCAGAAGAACACATTGCAAAAAGCTTAATAGACTATGTATAATTCACACAAACATTAAGAGAAACAATACAAGACATAGAGACAAGAAAAGAGGCGGAAATAGGTTCAAACCATAGACTAGTAGTTGCAAAAATAGAAGAAATAGTAAATAAGAGTGAAGAAATAACATACAGCAGAATAGCCCTATACAAACTTAAAAAACCGGAAAGACAAGAAGAGTACCAAGAAAAGATAAACAAGCAATTTCGTAAATTATTACAAGAAACAAAGAAAGAAGACCTAGAGACAAAATGAGAAAAATTCAAAGCAATAATTCTAAAGGTAGCGGAGGAGATATGTGGAAGAAGAAACATCAACAAAACCCTAAAAAGAACAAGATGGTGGACTGAAAAGATAAAATGAATAGTGAAAGAAAAGAAACAGGCCTGGAAAAAATATATCCGAACAAAAGACCAAGAAGATAAAGAAAAAAGGAACAAAGTAATAAGAGAAATCATAAAAGCAAAAAAGGAAAGCTGGAAAGAGTTTGGACAAGAAATAAGTGACAAACATAAGACAGACACAAGAAAGTTTTAGACAATAGTGAAAAGATTGAGAGGGACTAAAAGCAAAGAAATAAAAGCAATAAAAAATAATCACCAGGAACTCAAAATGGATATAATAAGAATATTTGAAGTCTGGAAAGTTCTACTCAGACAAATTTAGAGCAGAATTAAATGTAGAAAATGAAGATAAAGAAGACAGTAGAAGTACCAGAGATAACAAGGGAAGAAGTACAGGAAGCAATAAAACGAATTAAAATAGGCAAAGCGAGTGGAGAAGACGAAATAGCACCAGAAATGCTTAAATATCATGGGGAAGATGGAACAGAATGGTTACATGAAATATTAAAAGAGGCGTTGAAATCGAAGATCCCCAAAGACTAGGAAATAAATCTAATAATTTCTATACATAAAAAAGACGAGACATAAACTCTGAAAATTACAGAGCGATATGCCTAGCCCAGACCACATTGAAACTATATACGAGAATACTGGAAAAAAGACTGAGAAAATACGTAGAACACAAACCTGAAGAAGAACAAATGGCATTCAGAACAGGAAGACAGACAAGGGACAACATTTATATACTAAAAACGCTAATAGAAAGAACAATAGAAGAGGATAAAGAGCTATACCTGATATTCATTGATTTAAAAGCAGCATTTGACACAGTACAAAAACCAATATGGAAGCCTAGAAGAACTAGAAGTGCCGACACAAATCCAAATAATTAAAAGCACGTTCAAAACAGTAAGGGGGAAAGTACAAATCGCAGGACAGCGATCAGAAGAATTTGAGTTGAGAAAAGGAATAAAGCAAGGGGACAGTCTTAGCCGACTTTTATTCTTGATAATAATGGACAGAATAGTAAAACAAACCAAGAGGAAAGAATACTTAAAAACAACAGTAGGATACAACAAGCTAGAACGTATATCAATAAATAGTCTATTATATGCGGATGACGTAGTACTAATAACGGACTCACAAAAGAAAATACAGGAATTATTAAATATCTTGGTAGAAGAAATGAAAATTGAGGTAAACAACAACAACAAAATAAAATTGCAAGAACACATTTCTAGAAAAAATAACTTTCAACTTAACGCAGAAATAACAAATCGATCTAATAAATTAACAAAACTATATTACGCACTCAACCATATATTAGGACATAAAGAAATAGATAAAGAAACGAAAAAGAAAATACACAATACAATTAATATTCCAACAATCACATATGCAGCGGAAAATTTGACATGAACGAAAAAACATGAAAGTAAAATAAATGCAATGGAGATGAAACACCTTAGGAAAATAGCAGGGAAAACAAAATGGTACCACGTTAGGAATGAAACCATAAGGAAAGCAATAAAACAAACATCAATATTAGAAAGAATTAAAAAAAAGCTTACTATGGTACGGATATGTTATGAGAAAGAATAACGATCGGTTGATGAAAGGAATAATGAAAGGAGGGAAACCAAGAAATAGAAAAAGAGGAAGACCAAGAAGAAAATGGCTAGACCAGATAGAAGAACTTGGAAGAAAAAAAGCGAAAACAAAGGAAGAGATGGAAACTTTAGCAAGAGATAGAAAAGCATGGAAGAAATTGGTTAAAGAAGACCGTGACCCACAATCCGACGCTTGAAAAGGCAAAAGGAAATGAGAAGAAGAAGAAGAAGAAGAAGAAGAATAAGAAGAAGAAGAAGAAAAAGAAGAAGAAGAAAACGTATGGTATATACATATATATACGTCCGCAAATCTAACTATAGACGTTTTAAAAGAAAATATAAAGGAAACTTGAAAAAATAGTCCGCGCCTTGGTGAAATCGTTATAGCATGTACAGGATGCCGAAAAGAATTGCAGGTATCATCAAAGGAAATAGTTGTTTAACCAAATATTAAATAATTTTATATGTAAATATATACAATTTGAATCGAAATTGTTGTTTTTTTCTGTATTTATGACTAAATTAAACGGTAAAATGTTAAATGCATAAGATGGCACTAATTTAAAACGGAAAATTTTATCAAAATGTAATTTACATTTTTTTAAAAATTATATAATTATATACACAAATTTTAAATTATTATTTTGGCTATCACAAACACTGCAATATAGTACATATATATTATATATGTATATTATCTATAAGTGGAGTTCCTTACTTGCAAACGTTTATATGAAAAAACAAGTATATTACTAAGAAAATAAAAAATGTATAACGCTGATATAATATCTGCCGATAAAAAGATTAGCATATATCCAATTAAATTCGACAAACGATAAGAAAGATAAAACGCACATATCGATGTTCATTCAGATACTACAGTATTATTCGTTCGTGATAGTAGAAATGTCAAGCATTTAATTGAAAATGGAAAAAGGAGGCTACGTTGTGGTAAGTTTTGTGTGACCTAATTGAGTTTAGATCTAACTTGGTATTTAGGGCGACTACATATGGGTCGTGCCCATAAAAAATGACTCATTTGAAGTACCAACTGGCGGACAAATACTGTCGGCCGATTCAAAACGGATACGTATCAAAGACGATCATGGAAACGAATTATTCATTAGCCCGCAGCAAATACTTAAATCAATGCACTCCACATCCATACTAGGAGTTGAAGATATGATTAATTTGGGCGATTTACAGGAATACGCAATTTTAAGAAACTTACAAATTCGATATAAAAGTAAATTAATATACGTAAGTACTAATTCGAAAGATAAGACACAGAAGGTTATTGTTTTTATTGATAGACGTATACGGGAAGTATGCTGGTTGCAATGAATCCTTACGAAGTTTTACCAATTTACACAAACGCGTCAATAAAACAATATAAAGATCAAAAACTGGGAGATTTGCCACCGCATATATTTGCCGTAGGCGATACTAGTTACAACAATATGAAAACCACACGAAAAAACCAATGTATTGTGATTAGGTAAGTGTTGTGTCATTACGCTTCTAGGTTGTATCAATTTTGACGCAGTGGAGAAAGTGGTGCAGGAAAAACCGAAAGTACCAAGTTGATCCTTCAGTATTTAGCTGCAATTAGCGGTCAACATTCATGGATCGAACAGCAAATTTTAGAAGCTAATCCTATTATGGAAGCTTTTGGAAACGCCAAAACTGTTCGTAACGATAATTCCTCGCGTTTTGGCAAATACATTGACATTAACTTTACTAAAACTAGTGCCATCGAAGGTGCGAAAATTGAACAGTATCTGTTAGAAAAAAGTCGCATTGTTTCTCAAAACAACGGCGAAAGAAACTATCATATTTTTTACAGTATGGTAGCTGGTCTAACAAAAGAAGAAAAGAAACGATTAGATTTAACCGAAGCTGGCGATTACAATTACTTAAAAGGTGGAAAATCGCTAACGTGTACTGGAAGAAATGAAGCAGTCGAATTCGCTGATATAAGAAACGCGATGAAAGTTTTAAATTTTACAGATTCAGAGTGTTGGAATATATTTCAATTACTAGCAGCAGTTCTTCATTTAGGAAATATTAAATTCAAAGGAATCACTTTTAAGCATTTAGACTCATCGCAAATAACCGATTCTGGTTTAGTCACAAAGATTGCCACGCTTTTGGGAATTGAAAAAGACCAGTTACACGACGCCCTTACAAACAAAACAATTTTTGCCCAGGGCGATAAAGTTGTTTCTCAATTAAGCAAAGAACAAGCTTCAGGAACGCGCGACGCTTTCGCTAAAGGTTTATACGGAAAAATGTTCATAATGATTATAGATAAGATTAACGGTGTCATTGCACAGTCAAAAACTACGAATAAAGTGTCGATTGGAGTTTTAGATATTTTTGGTTTTGAAAACTTTGAGATAAACAGTTTCGAACAACTGTGTATTAATTACGCCAATGAAAACTTACAACAATTTTTTGTTCAACACATTTTTAAAATGGAGCAAGAGTATTATGCCAAAGAAGCTATAAAGTGGGAACACATAAACTTTGTAGATAACCAGTCAGTGTTGGATATGGTTGGAGTTAAACCGTTTAACGTCATGTCTCTTATCGACGACGAATCTAAATTTCCAAAAGGCACTGATTTTACTATGCTATCTAAATTACATTTAAATCATAGGAATAACGAAGCTTATGTAAAACCAAAATCGGATTTAGTGCCGGCTTTTGGCATCAATCACTTTGCCGGATCCGTGGTTTATGAAGTGGAAGGTAATATATTATTTTTACTTACAGAGTTGGTAAATTTGATAGAATTTTAAAAAATCCTCTGACATGTTTTACCCTTTTTGTACAGATTTTTGAGTATCAGTAATACAATATCAATATTGTTAATTCTTACATAGTTTTATACGGCAGCTGAAACTGTTAGTAAAAACCGGAAAACCCTTTATCTTCTAAGTAAAAGTTTTTGTTCATAAAATTTGCAGTTGTGATTTTTTCCTGTTTTTAACAAACTTTTTGTTTACGCACACTCAAGAAAAGAAAAAACGGGACACTAGTATTTAAGCTTTTCATAACATTGATCGCAACACATTTATACCTAGTTTTTACTTATTATTTGAAAACGGTATAAAATATTAACATTATAAAACTAGAGAAAGAATTGAAAAAAACGCGCTAGTGAGGAATCAATTTACTTTCGTTCACTTATACTAGGATATCTATACAATCATTGTCTTATTTGGTCTTGACCTCTTAATGACATAACCAAATAACCGTTTATATACACATAAATTGTAGATTTATATCTTTCCAAGAATTTCTAGAAACTTTCTAGGTATTTTTTCTCAGTTTATTTTTTTGGTAATTTTCTAACACAACATAACTAACATAAGCGGTTCAGGTAAATTTTACTTAACATATTGTTTTAAACTGTGAAATATTCTTTTTTTTATTGGTGTATGTTCAAGGTTGTCACGCAATTTCAAATTTGTCGTTTACGATTTTAACAAAATTTTCAAGTTTTTTATAAATTTCCAAGTATTTGTTTATTTGAAGCACTTTCGGTGTTTTTTATAAACTTATTCTTTTAAGTATAATGTTTAATGTTATTTATACATAATGGTTTTATGATAAACAAATTTTAAACAAAATTACACAATTATACAGGGTGACCATTTACAGAGACGCATTATCGGTATATCGGGAATAGAAAGATATAGCAACTCGGTTAAGTGGACAAAGTGGTGTAATTTCATATTGAAACTAATAGCAGCTTTGAGATCATTTAAGATGATTTAAGGTAATTACCGTAATGTTCACGAAGCAGACAAAGTGAACTATAACAGGTGTTCGAATTCAGTCACCGAGCTAACCGCGTCGGAAGTGTTAACCATCGGTCTAAATAAATAGTGTTTAACGCACGTGGCTAGTGAAAATCAATACAATAAATAAAGCAACACGTATTAAACTGTTCTAGTTCGTTAAACTTGTCTATTTAATTTAATAATAAAAAATCGGTCGTTACTAAGATTTAGTACTAAAAATAATAATAAGTGAACGAACAATGGCGACCAAGAAACTTCGCGGTTTTAAAAAAAGAACTGGAAGAACGTGATCTAGAAATAAGTGGTACTAAAATTGTGTTAGAACAACGTCTATGCGAAAATTTGGAAAGAAACGGAATAGAAGTTTCCAAAACAATGGATGTTGGTACCTTTATTAGAAAAATTGACAACATTTCTCAGAAAATGAAAGACAATACTAGAAAAATGGAAAAAAAATTGTTCCAGAAGAAACTCAAGTAGATATGTTAATTTTAAGAGAAGAAATATGCGCAGTTCTAGAAAATGGAAAAAAATCTATAAATGACAAAGTAGAAGCAAATTACTTGAAGATAGAATTAACCACATGAATTGTCACTTACTAATGAACTATCGGCAGAAAACCACTCACAAGTTTAAGATTCTACTTCGAAATTTTTGATGGTAAAGTTAGTTCCATGTTCAATTTGCTACAAACAGTTTAATGCCGCATCTGCTTACGCCTTACGTGGGGAAACGTTTGGAATTTTGCAGACTTACTTCTGACCACTTCTAAAGAAACTACGAACTCTTAAGAAAGTCTTTAAGAATTTGAGGTTGACATCGCGAAATTGACACGGTTTGCGTATCCTACGGCACCAGAATAAAAAGGCGTGTTCAGAAAGCTGCAGAAAGTCTTTAAGAATTTGAGGTTAACATCGCGAAATTGACACGGTTTGCGTATCCTACGGCGGCAGATACCTTCCTCGGGTAGTTGGCTATTCAAATTTTCGTGGACGACCTCCAAAACAGCAAACAAAGCAGACTCTACGGTTAGCTTGTTTTAAGACGATGCATGACGCTTTAGTGCATGCTTTCGAATATGAAGCAGCAAAACAGGCATCGAATCGAGACGGTCATAAACTTTGCTGTGCTGTAATAGTACTCGCGCAAATACTAGAAAGCATCAAGAAACCGCCAAGCACGACAATATCGTACTAAACCTAAGATGAAGATAAGAAGAGACCGTGGTAGCCCAATGTACGCCAGTATCTTAAATTGTGAGATGCGCGAATTCTAATGAAGCTACGTCACTAAAGAAGTGCCCACACATCTATTAGACCCTCTTACCTTTAAGTGTCAAAACCTCAACCAAGACCAGCTGGCTGAAGTTAAAACTGTGTTTGCGTTGGAAAGTAGTTCTAAAGAAAGAACTGACATGATAAAGCACAAAATGAATACCGGAGACGCTTGGCCACAACATCCACACCTACTTTTTTTGCAAAAAGAGAAAAATCTGAACAAACATGTACGGTTGTAAAGATTGAACCTTCAAATAGTTTCTGGGCGTTCCCAATGATACTATTAAAAAAGAAAGATGAATCAACGAGGTTTTGCGTAAACTACATACAGCTTAACAATGTGACCAAAAAAGACAACTTGTAAAGATCCTTGTGGTATTTCACGTTGGATTTGAAGAGTGGTTACTGGCAGATAGAATTAAAACCCAAAGATTGGAACTGATTTGTGGCAGTTTATCGGCATGCTCTACAGCCTGTATAACGTTTTTGCAACAGTTGAGCGTTTGATAAAGACCATCATCTTGCGAGAACTGTCTTCGAAGTCGTGCTTTATCTAGACGACGTGATTGTGGTTGGAAGATCGATTGAAGAGCATTTGAACAACTTTAAAGAAGTGTTCCAACAACTACGTAGGGCAAATCTAAAACCGAACCCAAAGAAGTGCCACGTATTTAAGAAGAAAGTGCAATACCCTTGGTGACGTTGTATCTAGAGATAGAGTTAAAGCCGACTCAGACAAAGTCCGAAAAAAAACTAATCGACAAGCCTCATGTTTAGAGTTTTCTTGGATTGTGCATCTATTATAAAAGATTTGTACCCGGGTTTGCCAACATTGCCAATAAAAACTCCGAAAATGGTTTTCATTAACTAAAACAGGCTCTAGTCACTTAATCGATTTCAAGTTATCCACGAAAAGATAGAAACTTTGTTTTGAATATCAAGGCAAGTAATCTGATTATAGGTGCGTCCGTTTACAGATGCAAGATGAACAAGAAAAAGTCATCGCGTATTTTAGCAAGAGTTTTTCCAGGATAGAAAAAAATGACTACGTAACTCGAAGAGAACTGTTAGCAGTAGTCAAGTCTATAGGGCGCTTTTATAAGTACTGGTATGGACGCAAACTTTTACTAAAGATGGACCACGCCGCCTTGAAATGGCTACTGCAGTTTTGTAATTCGAAAAGACAAGTAGGAAGATGGATCGAGAAACTGAAAGAGTATGATTATGACACATAACACCGCACCGGAAACAGACGTCAAAGCATATTGGGCGTAGTAAAACACCTTAAGAGTGAAATACGGTCTTCTTAAACAATATCCCTACAGGGTGTCGAAGCACGAAAAACAAATTATAGTTGGTACATCAGGAGGACACTTTAGCGTGAAAAAGACATTACGAAAAGTACAAGATAAATACAATATAACGTAAGAATACCTTTAAAGAAAGAAGCGATTGATATAGCAGAACCACTCCCGTAATCTGATTCGGGAAATAAATAAGTATGTACATGTTGGTGGCGATGGATTGCTTCACGAAATAGACGGAAACTTACGCAATACTCAATCAAAAAACCTTTTAATGAAAGAGTTTTTCTACTGGTTTGGAGTTCCGTTGGAATTACGTTCCGACAACAGCCGTAACTTTGAGTTCGCGCTGTTTCAAGAAGTTTGCGGACTGTAGAGAATTAAGAAAACTAGTACGACGCCTCTCTATTCTCAACTTAATGGCACAGCTGTCCTGCGATCTCCAATTTAGACGACCACCAAAAAAATTGGAGAAGACTACGTCAGTAAGTTGATATTTGAGATATTGATAGACGAGGTACATGAAGCGGTTTGGAAAAACACGCATTTTGCCAGCGACAGAATGAAGAAAGATATGACGTCAAGGCACAAAACGGTAGGTTTTAACCTGGCGACATAGTGTGGTTATATAACCCCTAAAGACAATGTGATTTGTCGCCGAAGCTGCAGAGGCAATGGGAGACAATGAAATTTTGCAGCGTATTAATGACTTTGTATACCTTATCTGGAAACTACCCAAAGGCAAGTCAAGTAGTCGATCGTCTAGCCACGTTTGCTGGTAACAACAACGTTACCTAAGATCAGCTCCAAACCAGGATAATAAGAAGTAAAACCAAGAAACAAGCCGATGGTATGGACCTCGATAACAACATTAACATGTCAAGACGAATGATGGTCTTTGTCGTTTCTGTGTCAACCAGTAACTGAACACTTTTTCCATTGAATTTCCCATCGAGATAAATTCTAAGCAATTGATCTATATGCGATGTCATTTGAATGGTGATGTCCAAGGCATGGTTAGTTGAAATCGATTTTTGCCCTATTCGGTTGACCTGTTTTAGTTTTCCAGGCGCTCTTATGTTTTTTTGGGCTTAGTACAGCGTCGTCGTAGGTGGCCCATTTCCTCGCAGTTCTAGCACGTCACTTTTGTTTCACAAGCTACTTGTTCGCGGAACACACGTTGCATTATTTTCTCGATGCTTTCTTGAGTCTGCTTGGGTACTTTTGCAGCACAGTGGAGCTATTGGTTTCTTTAAACTCAAAGGCATGGGTTAAAACGTCGTTCAATGTTTTAAGTAGAGTTTGCTGGTTTGGCAGTTTTGGAGGTCGTCTATAAAAGTTTATATAGCTAATTGCGCCAATATCTGGTTCTGTAGTATACACAAATCGTGTTAATCTGGCGATGTCAACCTCTAACTCTTGAAGACTTTCCGCAGCTTTCTGAACCCGATTTTTTATTTGGGCTTGGTACACTTTTTATTTCCATATCTCATTTTTAAATGCACAATTAAGAGTTCGTAGTTTTCTTAGAGGTTATTAGAAACAGTTCTAAACGCTTTTCCACGTAAGGCCACTATTAAAGGCGTTGCTTTCTGCTTGTTGCTCTAATCATTTCCTATAGCTGCGACTTTAAACTGTTTGTAGTAGGTTGACCATGGAACTATCATTAAAGTTTAGAGGTACAACCTTAAACTTGTGAGTAGTTTCTTCTTGATGATCCCTTAATAACTTTTCGCTCATGACGTTTTCTTCACTGTAACAAATAATTTGATTTATTCTCTTCAAGCAGTTGCATTCTTTTTCTTAATTTTTGCTCTAAGTTGTTTTCTATAATTCTCGAATTTTCTTCTAATTTGTCTTCCACTTCTTCGATTTTGTCTGCTTTTATTTTCTCGTTTATTGATTTTTGTCCGTTTTTTAGAGTTTCGCACATTTCTTCTCTTAAACTTAAATTACTTGCTTGAGTTTTTCGTCGGTTTTTCGTAAACAATTTTAATCTGGTTTTAAATCTTAACTTGTATTTGTTCTTTTAAACTTTTAGAATTTTCCAACAATTTTTCTATTTTCTGAAAATTTTTCCTCTAGAACTTTTTTTTACATTTTTTGAGTATTTTTTCCATTTACTGAAAATTGTCATCCATTTTTCTAATCCGGCTACTAAAATCCATTATTTCGAGAACTCCAAACAAATACGTCTATTCCTTTTTATTCCAAATTTTCGCGAAGCTTTTGTTGTAATACAGTTTTAGTACCAATTATTTCTAGATCACGTTCTTTTTGGTCTTTTTTTAAATATGTGGCTTTTAAATAACAAAGTTTCTTTGTTGCCATTGTTTGTTCACTAATTAAGTTTATTTAGCAGCTCAAAAAAGGTTCTTAGGTCAGTCCCTCTTTTTAGAGCTTTCTGATTTACTGGAGCTTCCAGATTAGAACCACTAACAATTAGTCTATGCAATCATGCATCTACCGGCCTGGTTTCTTCACTTTAGACCTTGTTTACCTTAGTGTTAGGATACAATACTACAGCTTAAGCTGCGAGAGTTAGTTTGGAATACATTTGGGTTTTAGACTGCAACTACAAGAACTTAACTCAATGAATAAAAGACCGTATTGATGTTGTAACCAAAGTTGCCTACTTTTGTAAAAGGCTTTCTTAGGGTGCGAAGAAATCAAAAACTTAAAGAAGTTAACGATAATCTAATAAAGAACCACTACAAAGCAGCTAATCAACCTGTGAACTAAGCCAGATTCTAAACTTTATAAAAGTGATTTAAGAAGAAGTATCGTCGTGGTGGGACGAGTTCGACTCTGATTGGGTTACGTTCGAAAAGAAACGCGTCTTCGAAAACCAGTAACAACCGAGAACCAAAGAGGGGACCGTTGTCAACATTGAAGTTATTGAAATGTTTGATGATCTCTATCTATAAAATAATGTTTAGCAATAGCAGGCTTAGAAATATGTATTTTCTTTTTACAACAATTATGTTCTGAAATACGTGTGATCAGGGAACGACCAGTTTCACCGATATAGACTAAATCACATGAACAACGAATTTGGTATACACTTTGAGATGAAACTCCTTGGAAAACAAATTGAGAAATTTTGGGTTTAATAACATTTTTACTATAAAGTTTCCCTATCTGATCTGTGCCCTTATAAATATAAGGTAGAAATACCAATTTCGAATTGGAATCGGAAGTAGAAATGTTCTCGAGTACGGGGGTATAGACGACGATTTATAATTACCTGAATTCGCTTTATGTAAACCTTGTTTAATAAGTTTCTAAAAAGATGGCGAAGTTCCAAGTTTTGATTCTCAGGTTGGCAAACAGAAAAAGCGCGATAAACAAAAGATTCAGTAACAGAAGGTTTCAGTACCAGATGATGATGAGACAAATCATGAAAATATCTATCCGTATGTATGGGTTTGAGATAAACAGAATGGAGTACGGGAAAAATATCTCTTGTAAAACCTCCGTATTTTCTAAACTTTGACAAAAACTCGCAAAATTTTTGTTCACTCTAACTTTTCTTAGTCGTTGTCGTGACCACAACATCATTCCTGAATTTTTCAAAATTAAGTTCCACATTCAGACACGTTCTTCTAAAAACATTTTTCATCTAAACAATCCACACCTTGAAAGGACATATTTTCTACACCTTCATCTTAACGTGTATATCAAATTCTTTGTTAATGTGGTTTAGTCTATATTGGTAAAAATGGTCATTACGTTATCTAACGTATTTCAGAACATAATTGTTATATAAAAAAAAGACAAAACTTCTAAGACTGCTGTTGTTGAATATTATTTTATTACAGACCACAATATAGGTTTTGATAACGCCTGAATTATTGCAAAGTCTCCATTCGTCTTCAATAGGAAAGTCCGAGAAAGTATAAAAATTATTGAATACTCCAATAACTTCAATTGTGATAACGGTTTTGAACTATCACCTCTTTGGTTCCCGGTCGTTACTGGTTTCACGAAAACACGCCTCTTTTCAATTGTAACTCAATCAGAGTCGAGCTCATCCTACCACGATGATACTTTGTATATATACATAGAGATATCTTCTACTTAAGCCATTTTTATGGAGTTTTGTTAGATGATCGTTTGTTTTTTTAAGTTTTCGATTTCACGCTCTAATGAAGTTCTTTACGAAACTGGACAAAAGGTTGGGAATTTAGGTTACAACATCAACACGGTTCAAATCTGGAAAAAGTTCTAATCTTAGTAAAGACCCCAACCGTATTATCATAATTTTCTCTGTTTTTAATTTATAGTTCGTTTCGTACATATTTGTTGCCGATGATCACGAAAATAACAAGATTTAAAAAATACGTACGGGGATTTTTTGCAAAAATAATTCTACATTTTTTCCTTATTTGCTTATACTTCCCACGCTTGTGTCGTTTTTACATTTTCGTTTCAGGATTTTTAGAAAAAAATCGCGACACGTTTAGCCAAGATTTAACATCACTAATCCAAGGTTCCAGTAACGAATTTCTTAAAAAAATTTTTGAAAACGACGTAAAAAGCGATTACCTTAAACGCACGTTTACGTTGTCATCGCAATTCAGAAGTTCTTTAGACCTACTCATGAAATCTCTCAATTCGAGTTACCCGTACTTTGTGAGATGCATAAAACCTAACGAAAACAAGCAAGCACAGGTGCGTCTAGGTATTTATTTGTAGCTTAAAGTTCAGCTAATGATTATTTAGGTATTCGATAAATCTTTGTGCTGCCGACAACTGAGATACTCCGGTATGATGGAAACGGCTCGAATTCGTAAAGCGGGATACCCAATACGCTACACATACGTCGAATTTGTTCAAAGGTATAGGTTTCTAGCAAAAGATGTTCCTCCAGCGCATAAAACTGATTGTAAAAAGGCTACAATAAAGATATGCAATAACGTATTTAATGAAGACGATGATTATCAATTTGGAAACACGAGGGTTTTTTTGAAAGAAGCTCAAAACGAATTTTTAGACAAAAAGAGAAGCAAAGTAGTAGCTGAGGCTATTTTAGTTTTGCAAAAATTTATTCGTGGTTGGATATACAGGAGAAGGTACTTAAAGGTACGAGCAGCTGCTTTAGTCTTTCAAAAACACTTCCGTGCTCGTGGCTATCGTTCTCGTTATCTTATTATGCGTACCGGTTACCAACGACTACAAGCGTTAATCCGATCACGTATATTAATAAACACATATAAAAAAGTACGATATAGTATATTGGAACTACAGCGAATTTGTAAAGGATACAGCGTGCGTCACCACCACCAATGGGGCAACATCTTTAAAATCGTCAACACAAAAACTCAAGAAGAAATTGACCTAAAAAGAATTGGAAATAAGAATTACAAATACATTGCCGAAACAAACATGAAGAAACGCCTGGAACAATTAAACAAAGAATACCAATTAAAAGAAGAAGAAATTGTAGATAACGACAGTTTAAATGCCGCTGATTTTGTAGATGACGAATTTAAATTCTTAGAAGGCGTTTCAGTTCACGCACCCAGACAGAACAACAGGAATGAAGTTTTAATGGTAAGTGACTTTTACATAACTATTCAGCTGTGAGTTTATTTTAAGGGCTTGTTGAAAGAAGGTTTGGATGATGATTTTATAAACGGTTTTGAAAAAGAAGAACTTCACGACGATTTGTCTAACTACAACTTTAGAAAGTTTGCCGCTACGTACTTTGCTAGAAATAACAATCCGCAATATTCAAAAAAACCGTTAAAAGAATCGCTGTTAGAATTACCCACACCGGACGATGTGCTTGCGGCTCAAGCTTTGTGGATAACTATGCTTAGATTTATGGGCGATTTACCCGAACCAAGATACGAAAACAATGAAAAGAAGGAGAATGTCATGAATCGCTTGACAGAGACTGTGAGCAGAAGCTTTACAAACAGAAAAGAATTTAAAGTACTTTTACTCTCATTGTTATTTATTTGCAAATTAATTTGTAATTTTAGGAAATTTTGATGCAGGAAAAGCATCAAGCAAGTATGGGCAAAGCTGAAAGACAAAAATTAATTAACATGACGTTAAAACGTAAGAATAAATTACTCGATGATGTTCGAAAAGGTTTAGTGGAAGACAACTACGCAGCTGATAGTTATACTGAGTGGTTGAACGTACGAAGAACTACTAATTTAGAGAAACTGCATTTTATTATTGGACATGGAATCTTGCGACCAGAATTACGGTATATTTTTCATCTTAATTTTCATTTAAAATGTTTATCGTTTTAGGGATGAAATATTTTGCCAAATTTGCAAGCAGCTAACCAATAATCCGTCTAAGTCTTCTCACGCTCGTGGATGGATATTACTTTCGCTATGCGTCGGTTGTTTTCCTCCGTCCGAAAGATTTTTAAATTATTTCCGAGCATTTATCCGCGACGGACCTCCTGGCTACGCTCCTTATTGCGAAGGAAGACTCTACCGCACATTTCGAAATGGAGCCAGAACACAACCGCCCAGTCGGTTAGAGTTACAAGCTACGAAAAGTAAAGATCCCATTAACCTTAAGGTGACGTTTATGGATAAAACCACTAAAATGATTGAGGTCGATTCAGCGAGCACGTCTGAAGAAGTTTGTAAACAAATCGCGCGTAGCTTAACGTTAAAGGACACGTTTGGATTCTCTTTGTTTATTACGTTGTTCGATAAGGTTATGTCTTTGGGAAGTGATTCTGATCATATTATGGATGCCATTTCACAATGTGAACAATACGCCAAAGAACAAGGGCACTCGGATAAAACAATAGAATGGCGTTTATTCTTTAGAAAAGAAATATTTACACCGTGGCACAATCCTACAGATGACCCTGTTGCAACCGACTTAATTTATCACCAAATTGTTCGTGGTTTTAGATGTGGGGAGTATCGATGTAACACCGAGGGCGATGTAGCAGCACTAGTCACACAACAATATTACGTAGAGACAGGCGACTACATGGATAAAGCAGCATTACGCGCTAAAATAGGAGAGTATTTACCGGAACAGCTTTTAAAACACACCACTGCTGTTGATAATTGGATAGTCAAAATAGTTGACGCGTTCAATAAAAGCGCGTGCGTGAAATTTAAGTACCCAGCTCTAAAAGCAAAAGAAGATATAGTTCGATACGCCAAAGCTGTTTGGCCAATACTGTTTTCTAGGTTTTTTGAAGCAGCCAAAATTTCTGGTCCCGATTTACCAAAATCTAATTTAATTATAGCAGTTAACTGGACTGGAGTATATATGATTGACGATCAAGAACAAATATTACTTGAGTTAAGTTTTGTTGAAATTGCTTACGTTAGCTATGAACAAGCTCAAAGAACTTTACTACATAAATTTACATTAAGAACTATCAGAAAGGAAGAGTTTGTGTTCCATTGCCCCGACGCCGAAAGTATATGCAAATTAATAATGTATTTACTCGACGGTTTGAAAAAACGTTCAATATATTGCGTAGCGGTACAAGACTATAAACATTCAGGTGAAGCTGCGTCATTTTTGCTTTTAAGAAAAGGAGATCTTATAACTCTAGATGACGGTGCTACTGGAGAATCATTGATGACATCTACATGGGGTTTCGGCGAATGCAACGGGCGCGTCGGCGATTTTCCAACAGAAGTCGTGCAAATTTTACCCATCGTTGAAAAACCATCTTCTAGCATACTTGCGGTATTTAAGAAAGAAGGTAGTTTTGAAGTACCTGAACAAACTCAACGAGAGATGTCAACAATTCAAAGAATAAAATTACATACATTGGCACATTATGCCGACGAACATTTCAGAAGTGGACGGAGATCTACAGTAAAACAAACGTCGTTGCTTACATCTGCCAGAAGAACATACTGCGAGGAACTTTGGAAGTATACCAATCAGCCTATACAGCAACCGCTTTTGCGCAAATTAAGTTCCGACGATGAAGCTTGTAAAGACGCGTGCAAAGCGTTTACGGGAATACTTAAATACATGGGAGATTTGCCAGCACCAAAACCCAAAACCAGTAACGAGTACACGGACGAAATATTTACTCCAGCGTTAAATAACGATATGTTAAAAGATGAAATTTATTGTCAAATTATGAGACAACTTACGTTTAACCGCTTGTCGCGTAGTGAAGAATTGGGTTGGGAATTAATGTATTTGGCAACGGGGTTATTTGCATGTAGTACACCATTAATGACAGAACTAAATAAATTTTTAAAATCCAGATTACATCCATTTGTAGAACCATGCTTGCGACGATTACAAAAAACCCAAAAACTTGGACCACGACGTTCACCTCCATATACAATTGAAGTTGACGCTATTCACCACCGCAGCATGGAAATTTATCATAAAGTTTATTTCCCAGACGACACGGACGAAGCCGTTGAAATTGATTCTATGACGAAAGCGTCAGATTTGTGCAATGCAATTGCTGATCGATTAGAATTAGTTTCTAATGACGGATTTAGTTTGTTTATTATGATTTCGGACAAAGTATTTTCGATACCCGCCGACACGTTCTTTTATGATTTCTTACACGAAATAATTACGTGGGTGAGAAAAACTAAGCCAAGTTGGAATAGTAAGTATGTAAAAAAATACTTCGTATTAACATTTCAATTTTACAGCAGCGGCTTTAGTCCAAGCTAATTACCAAGTCTTCTTTATGAAGAAATTGTGGGTTAATGCAATTCCAGGTCGAGATTTGAACGCCGATCAAATCTTCTACTATTACCAAGAGCTTCCCAAATACTTAAAAGGTTTTCATAAAACAACTAAGCAGGATGCTGTAAAACTCGCCGCTTTAATTTATCGCGCTAAGTTCGACGATAACAAGTCGATGTTAACACAATTAAACTCGAGTAATTTAAAAGAATTAGTGCCTTTTTATGTAATTAAAGCACAATCAGTTTCACATTGGAAAAAAGAAATACAGGAAGCGTATAATGCGAATAATGATATATCAGCAGAAGAGGCAAAAACTAGATTTTTAGAGATTATTTACGAGTGGCCAACGTTTGGTTCTACATTCTTCGAAGTTAAGCAAACCAATGATCCAACTTATCCAGAACTAGTTGTGATGGCTATTAACAAAAATGGCGTGAGCATTATTCATCCACAAACTAAGGTATTTATTAGTGACGTTTTAAGGTTTAATTTAATTGATGATTTTAGAACATTTTGGTCACGTATGCGTTTTCTGAATTAAGCAACTGGTCGTCTGGTAACACGTTTTTCCATATGACGATTGGTAATATGATGCGCGCGACTAAGCTGTTATGCGAAACTTCTCAAGGTTATAAAATGGATGATTTGATTACGTCATATACGGATTATATTCGACAGAAATAAGTTGCGATAGCGTTTTAGACTTTAAAAATTTTTTTAACATTATTATTATTAATATTGACATACGTGTAAATTAATTAAATTTGTTTATGATGAAAGAATATAAAAGTGTTACTTCAATTTGATTTCTTTCAAAGGTTATAAACTTTCTCCTCTACAATTACATTTCAGGAAGTAAGAGTATCAGTCTTTTCAGAATCTCTCATTTTGTTTGCGTATTTTATTTACATTAATAATTACACAAGTAGATTTTAACCATGATTGTCGACCTGTTTTTTTGTATCTTGAAACAATTCGCTTACATCTTATATATCGTGCGTTTATATTAAATACTTTCTATCATTCGTTGTTTTCCGAGTGTCAATGTCTTCAATTCAATTAACTGACAATTGGAGCCTACTGACTCTGTCCGTACTTTGACCCATTTTAAATATTAATTTTCAGAACAGGTTGGTTTTTATACCAATAGAAAAATTTATTTTTTCAAATTGTTACAATATTAAACTACTGTTGTTACACAAATATTTTATTTCAGAACAGATTTCACATATAAACTACACCCACATGTCAACTATAATACAAATCACAATGCTGATAACACAAGAACATAGAGAAAATAAAACAAAACAATTATAATCTGTGACTGAAATTGTAACACCAGGAAGAAGTGGGAATTTTGTGACCAAAGTTTGCAGGAAGGTTTGGCTATTCAGACGTAGTAAATTATTAAAATTTCACACTTCCTCACTCTGCCTTCGAGCACACAGGCGGTATAAAGTGAATAAAACGATTAGAGAGCGATTTAAAAGACAAAGTAAAATGCCACGGGTATCACCTCCACCTAGGTCGAAGACGGAAACGATGGAAAGGTCACGGCCCTTCGGGGCCGTAATAAAAATCCTGTCCACGGCGAACAATAGACAAAGTGATAGTGTGAGTGACGCGGTCACAGTTACTAGACTTTTAGTGATAGAGACATGTCACAACAGGATTTTTCAAGGACCACCAAAATAGCACGATCACCGACGCAAGAAGCAATAAAAACATCAAAATTTACTTTTGACGTAAAAAAAAAAACGACAGGAGCTAACATTCAAAGAGTAACTGAAACTCCAGTGAGAACCTCAAAGGTATATAAAAGAACAATCCAAAACAATGAGATTGAAGAACACCCATTACAAAAAGTACAAGAATACTACCAAGAGCTGCAAAGCTATATGGATAATGACATGGACACGGCAAATAGAATGACTAAAACAGCAAAAAGGGAACTTAAGAGATAAATTTACAAAATGGGCACTATATCAGACCAAATAATTGGATAATTAAAAACTTAAGGAAAAAGAATAAAGAATTAACAAAACAAGTTGAAAATACATGGAAAGAACAACCACAAATTCAAGAGATACAATCATTTGCTAGTAAAATCACAAAATAAAAATACGGAAACTATAGATAAAATTACAAGAAAAAAAGACAAACACAATATTCATAACGGCCATAAATGGCAATGAGGCAAAAAAGGCACAGGTAACATTCACAAAAATAATAACTCCTACAGCAGAAAAAATAAAAAGTATAAGAGCAACAAAAAAAGTGCTAATAGTTGATTCCTAAAAGGCCGTACAAAAACTCATAGAACACGCAGAGCTAAATAAAACAATAAAATGCGAAAGATCGAGAAAAAAGAACCCACTAATCATAATTTATGATGTGCCAACACACTTAAAAGACGATACAGTAAAAGAAACGATATATAAACAAATTATAGAAAAGGAAACAGAAATGACAGAGATTGAAAGGGATTTCAACATAAGGTTCAAAACAGGACTTAGAAATAAAGCAACATACCACATAGTAGCGGAAGTTATTCCGAAGCTACGAAAACAAATACTACAAAAAGGTAGACTTTACTTAGACTACTCAGCAGTCGCAGTAAAAGACTATCTAGTTGTACCTCAATTCCAAGATTTAGAACATATGGCAAAGCATTGCACAAAAGAAAAACCTGTGGACATTGTGTACAGGAAACAGAAAAAGATGCGGGGCATAAAAAAGCAACGTGCCCACAAAAAAATGCATAAGAGAAAGAACCTGCATAACACACAAATTAACGCTAGAAAGAAAGAGAAGTAAAATAAATTATGGAGAATAACACATTAGTAGAAATACAAGTTAAGGATAAAAGCACATCAAAGGAAGCAGACATAGTAAATAAGGGCAATAAAGAAATAATAAACGTCAACACATCAACCAAAAAAGGCAAAAAACCGCCATCACAAATCAAAAGAGACAAACAAAGAACCCAAAACTATAGGACTCGAACTGTAGAAAACAAAGAAAAAAACAACATGTGATGCATAGACTTAGACAACGAAAAGCAAAGAAAAAGAGAAGTCATTATGGTCGAGAGTCCGTAGGAAAATAAAGAAAACAACTAAAAATACAAAAACATTGAATAATCCACAAACAGAGTGTGAGACACCTAATAATGTACCGTCGACGGAATCGGAAGAAGAAAATACAGAAGAGAAGATAGAAAGTGCGAAACGAATTATACATCAGAATAGAGAACAGCATGATTTGGGCAACATTAGACGGTACATCAAACATTTGCACTGAGACATATAATGAGAACCGGACATAAAAATGGAAATAAAATACTTTTTCCGATTCCCGGGGCGATCGACAGGATGAACCGAAAAACACACAACCTCCCAACAGATGTAAGGCAGTTAACACACTTGTTGAATCTGGTGTATACTAAAAGGGAGAAAGAGCTCAACTTGGAAAAAGTATACGAGCAATTCGTAATGGCACAGACAAAAAATTCATATGCCTGACAAGAATATAAAAATAGGGCAAATTAACATGATGAATTATAAAACGGTAATCCACGAAATAAGAAAAGTAGCAAAACAAAAAGACTTAAATATTACTGACCCAAGAACCATACACAAAAAAGGGAAGTATGATTGGGATGATAACAACAGCCAGGAAAATTGCTCTTACAGATAAACAAGGTGCGGCCGTAGTGATATTCGATGAAAGAATAACGGCAACAGTTGTAGACAGACATAGTGACAACAATATGTGTTCATACACAATCGAACCAAATTGGAGAATGGGTGTCATCGTACTTTCAATTCTCGGATAGCATAGACCCATATATCAATAAATTAAACAAAATAATACAGAGTACGCCAATTTGACAGTACTAATCGCAGCGGATGCCAACGCCAAATCTAGCTTATGGCACAGCAATACAACAGATCATCGAGAAAAATTAGTCGAAGAAGAAGAACATCAGCTGTAAATACAGAATAAACCCAATAACTAACATAGATATCACTGAGCAACGCTAAAGCATGGAATAGTAAAGTCGAAGGTCTAGTATTTTGCTACGGACTCGGACCACAACTTAATATGTTACGAGGTAACAAACGAAAAAGAAATAGCCGAAAGCTCAGAAGATCCAAATACGAGATGCAACCTTAAAAAAGCAAAATGGGCTGAAATATACAATACATACAATCCTCCAGCAATAATTAAACCAGGAGAGGACATAAACAATTATGTTAAAAATGTAACAAGAGGAATACAAGAATGCATGAAACAAAATATACCAAAACGAACTAACAAAAAATATCCTCAAGCATTTGTATAGACAGATGAACTAAACGAAATGAAAACAACAACAAGAAAATTAAGGAAAACGTACCAAAACGTGGTATCACAAGAGGCTAAACAATTTCACTTGCAAAAATATAAACAAGCAAGAACACAATACAAGGAGAAAATTAATGACGTAAGAACGGAAACTTGGAAAAACTTTGTAATTCAGGACCTCCAACTCGATGCATGGGGAATGCCATACAAAATAGTAAGAGGTAAACCTCCTCCTCTAGTGATACACACTGCGAGAACAGAACAAGGGGAAACAACGAAATGGCAAGACACAACAGGAAACATTTGACAAACCCTGCTACCAGATGATAATAGGGAAGGAGAAACAATGTACAAAAAAAGTGTTTTCGGATGAAGTTGTATGGGCAATTAGGAAAGGGAAAAAGAAAAAAGCACCGAGACCGGATGGCATTAATTCTGAAATCACTCAAACAATAGTAAATAAAATAAAAATACCGCTCACAGCACTATATAACTAGTGTCTGAGACAAGCAAAAATTCCAAAATGTTGGAAACAAACAGAAGTAATAATAATACAAAAAGGTAAAGATAAAGATCTGACAGATCCAGAATCATGCAGGCCAATATGCCTTTTAAACAATCTAGAAAAACTACTATGTAAAAAATTAAAACAACATAGAATGAAAGTAAGAATGAATGGAAACCAATTCGGATTCAGAGAACGGAAATCGGCAAAGGACGCAATAAACAAAGTGATCTCAGAAACAAAATTAATAATAAGTATTACGTCGCAGTGTTTATTGACATCAAATGAGCGTACAACAACTTGCGGTAGCCGGCCTTTTTCAAAGAGCTAGATAATATAAAATGTCCAACAGAACTATACAAATCATTAAGAAATTACTTTAAAGACAGATATGTAGCCATAACTAGCAGACAGAAGAAAGTTGAGAAAAAAACTAACAAAAAGATGCCCACAAAGAACGGTATGTAGTCCCATGCTGTGGGACATCCTAGCAGAAAAAATGCTGGAAATTCTAGAACAGGACGAAAGAGTAAAAACAGTAACAGCTTATGCAGATGATTTTCTGATATTTATCGCAACAGATTCCACAAGAAAATTACAAATGCGCCAGAAGTGTTAACAAGATTAGAAAGGTAGTGCAACGAAAATAAATTACAAATCTCAGAAAAAAAGACCACATACACCTAGGTGAAAAGAAAATTTCGATTAAAATGGGGAACAAAGTTATACAAAAAAGAACATCAAACAAGTACCTAGGAATCACCATAGACGAAAAACTAAGTTTTCTAGAGCACATAGAGAAAGTAAGCGAGAAAGCAAAAACAACTCTGCACATATTGCTAGTTTGGCGCAAAGAAACTACCGAATAAATATAACACATAAAAATATATCTACAAACAATACTAACATCTATAAATTGATACGTAGCAAGCGCATGGGCGCACAGACTGAATATAATCAAGAACACAGAAACAATTAAAAGAGTGCAAAAAACAAAAAAAATTGTGTGTGTCAGCTCCGACGCACGACTGGAGTTTACTCCTTAAGTTCGATAGTCTAACCAGACGCAAAAAGGGTTTATTTAACTTAAAAAAGATTGATACTGTATGAACGTAAAAAATAACTTTTCGAATGAAAATTTTATGAAAACATTATTATAATGAAAAAATATTGTCGATTTTTCTGATAATATTATCGAATTATTGACTAGAATTGTTAATATTTAAAAATTATTTATAAAATAAATCATAATAACCTGGTAGAATTTATAGACATCGAATTTTTGGTTAGGTTAGAAATTTTCTATTTTATGTGGATGCGCTCGATAATTCATATTGGGTTAATTATTATCTAATTTTATGTGTTGTTCTCAAATATATATTTATACGAACTACATCGATAATTATTAAAATATTTAATAAATACAAATTGCACATGCTCATACATATAATACATGAATTATAACGCAGCCACGTGTTTTGTTAGATGTTCCGGCAATATCATCTACACCAGCGGTGCCCAACCTACGGCCCGCGGGCCGGATCCGGCCCGCGAAGAAGCTCAATCCGGCCCGCGAGCTCCTAGTCGGATATTCGTAAATTATTGACCAAATACCGCAATTATAAAAAATCCGGCCCGCGAAATCGTATGTCATGATGAATCCGGCCCACGGACAAAAAAAGGTTGGGCAACATTGATCTACACCTCTTTCTGCCATAGTTATTTGAAAATACTTTCATAGATAAATAAGTTAAAAAGATGCACAACTCCTATGAAAAGAAATGGGGACTATGTTTTTGCTGCCACCTGTTTTTTACGCACAACCTCATCTCTTAGTTGACAGGTTGTAAAACAGAACGCTACCCTTGTAGAACATGTGTTTGCTTTGGCGGAAAATTTAAATATTTCAAGGTTTTATAATTATTGAAATATAAATAATTTTACATAAGATTTTATTCCTGATTTTATAGCTTACATTGTACTTAGTTAGTACCTAAATACAATGTAAGTTATAAAATCAAAAACAAGATATTCTGTAAAATTCTTTAATTTTCACTTACGGTATTAGAATTTAATTGTCGAATTTCAGACAAGTTGCTTATTGTGTTGTGACAGATAACATCAATATTCATTATAAATGGATACACATTGAATTTACTATAATATCGAAACTAGTGATGGTGAATTTCGTTACTTTTGAGTAATCGTTACTATTCGTTACTTATACTTTTTGTATTCGTTACTTTAATTCGTTACTTTGATTACTTTGATTACTTTGGATACTATGACTACTTTGACAACTGTATGTTTTTGTGGTAATAAATACGGGTACCGGAATATAATTCCTTGAATCGTTTCGCGATAGGGTTTTGATTACCTTAGACGTATGTGCATAAATGACTAGAACGTGTTGTAAAATTCTAATTTATGTAAACATTTTTGACAGTAGCTGATACCGGAGAAACTTATCATTTTAAATACAAAACAGAACATATGTACTTTGGATTGTTAGTATTTATTAAAGTTTTCAATATTAATTTTAAGAAATGGAAATACGCACAATATATAATATGTAAAAGCTTCAAAAAATACTCCCAAGTATAAAATTATAAATTTTCGATAATAATCAATTTTGTTTTTTGCTCAATTTTGAAAAGATGTTATCCAGAAAATAACAAATTAACATTTGTATATGTATGAATACAAATAAGTACACTGATACCCCAAAACGTTGATAATTTTGGTTTTATAAATTGCACAATTTAAGGAATTTAATAAGAAATCTAAGGTAAGAACAGAGATCACTATTATCTGTATAATAATGTGTTTAAAAAGTTAAGGTTCTGTGTCGTTTATGCGCTTTGTATTCAATACTGTCCCTACAAAGTTACAATTCATAAAACGAGTAATGATGTACTATGTGTACTGAGTACAAACGGGTACTGGAACCGATTTTGCAGTTGTGAATACTGTAATCGAACGGTACGAATGTAACTATGTAACGAATACTTTGCCTTTCGAGTAATCGTTACTTCGGATCCTAGCGAGTAACGAGTACTCAAGTAACGAATAGTTACTTATTCTCCATCACTAATCGAAACTATCGTTCATAAACCAAAAATTATTTAAATGTAATATAAATTTGTTATACAATGCAACTCAAACAAAGAATGTCTGTGCATTGCAAATTATATTCGGTAAAATAAACAGTGATAAGAGTAAATAGAAGCAATGACGTTACTGATAGTCAGCATTTTCAGTTCACTTAGAAAGTTGCGCGACATAGGATGCGCACCAAAAACGTAACGAGGTCATTCATCGATAGATTTTACTGCTGAGATTTTTCTCGTACCGGGCTCCTTATATATGCAAATCGATTCTTAAGGAGTAAACTCCAAAAACGTTCTAATAAGGCCGTCAAAGACTTATAGAACGAGTTTTAGATGCTGTAGAAGTAATTTTGAGATTAACACCACTGGACTTAAACATAGAATCAAGAGAAGCGATGTACTGGCTAAAATATAACAATATAGACAACATCGAAAAAATAATAGAAGCCAGAGCAACAAACAAATCGGAAATAAGTCAAAAAATAGTAGAAAGTTGGCAAAACAGATGGGAAAACTCGAGTACAGGAAGAAGAGTATACGAAGTATTTCCAAACATTAAAGAACGTTTGCCAATAAAACATTTTGAGGCAACTGAGGGACTATTTCAATTTCTAACGGCACATGGTCCATACTCCAGCTACAGACATATGATGAAACAATGTGAGACACCTGAATATACCTGTAGAGCAATAGGAACTCCGGAACATATCACGTTTGAATGCGAGGAGATAATCCAAAAGGGGAAAGAACACCGAAGTAAACTAAGTGGTAAAACTATCAGTCAAGATATCAGGGATGAGCATTCATGCAAGGAACTGAATAGCTTAACTGAACTAATCTCTAATATAGCGCGCAAAAACTTTATACAGAACAAAAAGAAAAGGTAAAATCGAAAAAGCAGACCAATAAATACGACGCAGTAAAGAAAGTAGAGGTCTCTACTCCCTTAAAGCCAAGAAGAGAAATAAAACAAACAATAAAAAACTCCCTCACTCTTCGTGGCATCGAATCCAGCAAAGAATTCCAGTAAGTGCTTGATTTTCCCATAATCCCCACAGTGTGGTATACATGCCGCTCAACAGAAAATTGAACATTGTGCCGTTTGCTCATGCATTCCTAAACAGAATCGAAATTCATCACTGAAGACTATTCAAAATGAGTGGCAAAAATGTTACAGAAGAACTTTCATTACCTTACAATTGGTCAGCGATTGATCTGGTACTGGAAAATCGCTCTCTTTTTGACATACGTCGAAGATGGCGGTCCTACACCTCATTTGTTTGCCTCCATCGCCCATCGACGATTTGACCTTTGTTGAATTCGCTTAACTAGCAGCAATTTTCACACTATCGCATCATCACACTCTCAATAAAGTTAAACAAGAGAACCACAAGAGCTAACAATATTAAAATTAACTAAGACTTGACCGAAATACACACGCTAATGAAGCAATAAAAACAAAAAAGTCAGGTACGCCATTAAAACTTGATCCATTTGAATAAAATTTTAATCATTTACTACCTCTGAGTAGCTAAAACTTCCTGCAAAGTTTGGTCGCACCCCTTCTGGGTGTTGCAATTACAATGTCAGAGTATATATAAAACGCACCCATTCATTCAGTGTTGCATAACATAACATTAAGGCACAAAACAACAAACTATTATTATTCACCAGTGTGCGTATGCATATGTCTTTTTAAATTTCGAGCTTGACTGCTACAATAATCACATTTATAGCATTTAAATGGCTTTTTACCAGTGTGCTTATGCATATGCGATTTTAATTGCGACATAGTGCTACTGCAGTAATCACATATACTGCATTTAAATGGCTTTTCACCAGTGTGCTTAAACATATGCATTTTTAAACTTGACTTAGCAGCACTGCAGTAATTACATATATTGCATTTAAACGGTTTTTCACCAGTGTGCTTAAACATATGCATTTTTAAACTTGACTTAGCAGCACTGCAGTAATTACATATATTGCATTTAATCGGTTTTTCACCAGTGTGCTTTCGCATATGCATTTTTAAATCAGATTTGCCGACACAGCAGTAATCACATATACTGCATTTAAATGGCTTTTCACCAGTGTGCTTATACATATGCATTTTTAAGTATGACATAGTACTACTGCAGTAATCACAGATATTACATTTGAATGGCTTTTCACCAGTGTGCTTATACATATGCTTTTTTAAATTCGATCTATTACTACTGCAGTAATCACATATATTGCATTTAAATGGCTTTTCACCAGTGTGCTCACACATATGCTTTTTTAAACTTGACTTAGCACTACTGCAGTAATCACATATATTGCATTTAAATGGTTTCTCACCAGTGTGCTTTCGCATATGCATTTTTAAATTAGACTTGGTGATACAGCAGTAATCACATATACTGCATTTAAACAAGTTTTCACCAGTGTGCTTATACATATGCCTTTTTAAGTATGATCTAGTACTATAGCTGTAATCACAGATATTACATCTGAATGGCTTTTCACTAGTGTGCTTATATATATGCCTTTTTAAATTCGACCCATTATTACTGCAGTAATCACATATATTGCATTTAAATGGTTTTTCACCAGTGTGCTTTCGCATATGCATTTTTAATTTAGACTTGGCGATACAGCAGTAATCACATATACTGCATTTAAACAACTTTTCACCAGTGTGCTTATACATATGCCTTTTTAAGTATGATCTAGTACTACAGCTGTAATCACAGATATTACATCTTAATGGCTTTTCACCAGTGTGCTTATATATATGCGTTTTTAAATTCGCCCTATTACTACTGCAGTAATCACATATATTGCATTTAAATGGTTTTCCATCAGTATGTTGCGCTTTTACATTTTTATGCACTAGTAGATGCCGAATCAAAATTGTCTTTTTGTAAGTATTGAAGTTGCAGTTGTAGCAATAATACAGTTCTCTTTTTGAACGTTCCTCAATGCATACAGGCACATCCTTATTGATTTCTACGTAGTTATCACTGATGATTTGCAAATATGAAAGTTCAACTTTAATGTTATCGACACGCAACTCCTCTTTAATTGCACCTGGTTGTTGTAAGTTTCTTAAAGTCATTTCGGTTTGAATACATAGTTGCTTAAAATCATATATTTCTTTAATTGCTACCATACATTTGTTACAAACAATTGGGTTTGGTGTGATGTTTAGATCCTGTAAAAAAGTTTATTTTACTCGATAGAATATAATTTGTTGTTCTTACAATTTCTGGTAGAAAGTTCAACAATTTGAATTGTAGCGTTAACTTATTGTCGTTATTCAGAAAGTAATACTGCTCGGTTTCTACCATTTTTAGTAAACAAATTCGACAATTTTTTGTTAATATTTCTTCAATATTTTTGTACATCCTGATCAGTCTTACTCAATGACAGTTGTACTCATAGAGTTGCACTAATTTCTGATATTATATTTTGTATTAGAATGGCATTAGCATAATTCGGAATAAAAGTAAGCAATTAGTAATGGCGGATTGATGGCGGAAATACTAAAAAAGAACAGATTTCTGTTATGATGTTGAAAAACAACAAAATTGGCTAAGAGATGGCGCAGCATAAAGTTTGCTGAAGTTTGCAATACAACGAATATTGATATTGATTGATAGCAACATTTTAAAAATACTGCGGTAAAAGTTACTTCGATATAACGACACAGCATAAATAACAAACAGCAGTGCAACTCTCGGGCGGCACCTTTGAAGTGGGAGATGTAACGAATGTTGCACACGTAAATCCGTGGCGTTATTTTTTTTTGTATTTATTTTTTAAAGATGTTTAAAATGTATGCACCCTATTAGCACAAAATATACGTAATGTATTAGTAAATAACATCTGGTAAATATTTAAATGTCACACTTTTCTATATTGGCCATTTATTGTAATGTTATTATATCAATAATTTATATAAAATAAATGTTTTCTAAATATGTAGTTATAAATATCTTCTAAATAAATGTTTTCAATATATGGCAGATATTAGATGTAAATGTCGTCTCAATATTTGTTTCCAATATATGGGGAATATTACTTTTTAATCTGTTCTAGATGTATCTCACTATTATTTGTGAGTATGTTTGCAAATTATATTTAATCTCTTTTTTGTGCTACACATTGTACAGTTTTTATTAAACCGTATTGAAACACTGCAGATGTTCTGTAAAAACACGAATATTTATAAAAATGACACTAACTAAATAAAATTATAAATGATGAATAAAATATAAATATAAAATTTGTATAAATTTTAACATCTTTAAAAAATAAGTACACAAAAAGATTGTATCTTAAAATTACTTATTACTCTAATTACATATTACATAGGTAGGTACTACATAAATGTTCTAAAGTTTGCAAAATATAACGCAAAGGATTTACGTATGTAACATTCGGTACATTAGGATGTCGTTTTCTGATGGCATCTAAAAAAACATACAATTAAGATTTACTCTACCAATAAGTTGTATTAAATTTTTTTTTAATTTATAATAATAATTATGAAATGCATTAATATATATTAATTATTTTAATTGCTATGAAATATACCTACAAATGGTTTTTGTTTAAATTTTTCAATAAAAAAACTCTATGAAGACATGTTGACATATATTTATAAATATGGCTTACAGAAATTACAGCATTATTATTTCTCATTATTTAATCACTTCAATAGAACACGACTATATATTATTGTAATGTATGTAGTATGAATTACTAAAATTAGAAAAAACTTCAAGCATGATTAGTTTTAAAAGTGCACAAAAGCATTTTCTTGGGCTTGCTATTCAAAAAATAAGAGTTTTCAAATAAATTTTAGAAACTGTTTTTTGCACATATTTGCTTATATATTTTTTTAAATGTGTTATTTATTAATTATTGACCATAGTTACGTAAATAAAAGCATTTTTAAAATTTATGTTACTTGTTAGTGATGACCGCTGAAATTTCTTTGAATTATTTTCTGTAAACGTTGAACAGCCAACTAAGCAAACACTAAATTTAGGGTGTACTCTCTGCGTTAAAATAAATTATTTACAAAATGTTTTTCTATATTTAAAAAACATGCAAAAACAAAAAATAAGAAAATTAATAGGCAGTTACGTAATTATACAAGTAGGTTGCACTAAAACTCGATATAAAAATTTAAACTTCGCAAACTGCAAACACGAAATCCAAATGCATATTAAAAGTAAAGAAAACTTTCCTTGTTCTTGTTTAGGGTCTATATAACTGTTTCTGACCTCAGTACCCAAAAGCAGGCAAATAATATACTTGTTAAGATATTGAATGTTGTAAAGAATTCTACGAAAAGTACTTTGTGTAAATCCCTTTGAAATGCGAAAAAAATATTTGAAAAAGATGGCTTCTAAAATCATAAATAGCTAATACTAATTTTACATCAGAATTACAATACTTTGTCTAAAATTTCTTTGAAGCAAATGCCCACTAAACATACAACGTTGATGACTGTTAAAATAACTAACACATTTAGGTAACAAAAATACAATAATTCGAAGCGTGTTGGTTTCTTATACTAACATTGACAAAACTTTTATCAATCTGTACAGTTTTTATAGTGTTTATATAGATACATTACGTTAACAGTTGTATTAGGCAGTTCATTTAACCCGTACATTGTCTTAACATAAGCAAAACTAATCAATCTGTACAGTTGTTAAAATGTTTATATGGATGCATTCAGTAGAGTTAATTTAAGTCGTGTGTTTCTAACATATTATTGATGTAGGAAAGAATTCTCGTATTTGTGCTATGCAAACACATTTTGTGCTTTCAAATTTAGAAAAAATGTATTTGTTTTTCGCCAATTTAAGGATGGACTAACAAAATAAGTAAGTATTAAATTCAGATATAACCGATATTACTCTTTAACCTCAAAAATTCGTAAAAATTTGGAATTCGTAGTTGATGGGATGTTAGTGTAGCTTTTGAGTTATATGCAAAGTACCAATTTATTATTCTTATTACAAAGTTGTATTTAATTGAAATTTTTTTTAGATCGACTCAATCTACTTTGTTGGATAAAAAGATGCAGCAAACGAGACATGTTTTAATCAAGTAATTGGTCTGGATAAAGCAAAGCAAAATTGTAAAAATATTTTAAATTTAATTTATGGTAAGAGGTTTCAGAGTATTTTACATTTTATAGGTTTAAACTTAAATCATCAACTTTATATATTAACGTAATGAGATTTCAAGTGATTTACTGTCAAACTTGACTTTCGTGTTATAAAGATTTTATTTCAGTTTCTGTGGTTGTAATTTTTCCAATAATTTGTAGAATAAACCTTTTGTATAGTGTAAGTCGTTTAATAAGTAACTCAATCGATTATTGAAATATTTACTTTAAAAAAAAGTTTTTATTTTTACATATGCAAAACTATTACAATTTATAGTTGTTTCTAATGGGAGGTTTAGAATCATTTAATATGTAGATTGTAGAGAAGATTAATTGTACACTTAAACTTTTAAAAGTATCAGGTAAGTACACGTGTTACCTACCTGTTATATACAGGGTGTTTAAAAAAGATGCGGCAATATTAAAGGGGGTGATTGCCCAGGTCATTTTGTACAAAAAAGTTCTTATTAACATAGTTCCGCAAACTCTTCGTTACCGATCTAATTTTAAAAAAAAGTAAAAGTTATATTTTTCCAAAACGGCTTGAGATAATGAAATTTTAGGCGTGTTAATAGCTGTGGGAGACACATACTTTGCAATACAGCACAATGTTTCAGTCGTAGCAGTTGCGCGCGTAATGGCACGTCACAGGCTATTTTTCAAGAAAAAAAATAGGACGTCGCTGATTTCTCTAAAAATAAAAATATTTTTTTATTCTTTGTTCAATTGTGAAGAAAAAAGCTCTCTTAACTTTTTATGGTACGACGTATAATTTTTTAGTTAAAAAAACATTATAGCGCATGTTCATTTATTACAGAAAAAAATTTTTGAAGAACAAGGGTTTTATTCAAGGGCAAAAACAAATATTTTACCAAACCAACAATTTTACCAACCAAAAATTACAACATCTGTTCAAAGTGACCACCTCGAGCTCGGATGCAAGAATCCAATCTTTTCCTCATTAACTGGCAAACTTATATTGTGTAATAGTTTCATGTCGTTTGGAGTTAAGGACTTTTCGACTCTAACCTTTTAGTGTAAGTTTCTACGTTGTTTGTACTTAAAATGTATCATTAGTTATGTAAAAAGAAATGTGTAGCTTACTCACAATATATTTCAGTGTCCTGAATAAGTGCACGCCTGGTTGCACGAAACGTCGCCATAATAAAATCTGAAGTGGTTTAATTTGCCCCTTCTAGTGAAGAACTTTCTACAATCTAGTCATTAACTTAGTGATTTAGTTTACAAGTGGTTTATTGACTTATGACGGGACTGTCGGAGTTTTTACTTTGTAAACATTTTACTAAACGATTTCTTTATAATTACTTCAAAAGCTTCATATTTTAGTTTAAAAATTGCTGATACAGCTAACAAAAACTGTATAAGTTATCCAAGCAGCATTATAATGTAATTTTTATTTTAAAGTAGCCATAAGAAAGAATTCAAATTGTGGTGCAGCTTCACAGCACAAAATAAACGCTAGGGGAAGTGGACAAGAAAGACGCTAATAAACAGAATGAATGAAAATACGTTTTCTATATTAAACATTTTTTTTGGTATATGGACATTGAATTTTAAGTTTGCAAATTACTTTATTAATTAAATTAAAAAGATAATAGCGTTGTATGCATTTAACCTGTGTTAAGTTACTAACATTGCCAATGCATTTAAAACTGTGCACTATTTATATGATGGCAAAGTACACATTATATTGCACAGATTTCACTGCCATTTAACCTGTGATAAAATACGTAACTTTCCGATGCGTTTACTCTGCATTTAGTGACGTCTCCAGTGACGGCATAATGCGTAAATATTGTTGGTTCAATGCGATTTTTGTATTGAGAAGATTCTTCTGGCAATATATCGGCCGGTGTGACACTTGGTTACCGGCGGTGCACTTCAAATGAGTCTACTGCCAGCATTATGAGTGCTGGCTAAAGAGTACGTTGCCAGTACGTTTTTTTTTAATTACGTTAAATTACTGAGATATCTCGATCCGTGATGTGAACTTAATATACTGAAGTAGTACATCTACAGAATTGTGTTAGGTGACATTGTCATCATATCGTTATATATATATCAACCTTAGAAAATAACATAATCTTATGGTTATAAAACAAGAGTACGCCAACGTTATAAAACAACATGTCAACCTTATAAAACAATAGTGTGTCAACGTTATAAAACAACAGCACATCAACGTTACAAAACTACAGTGCGTCAACGTTATAAAATAACAGCATATCACTGTAGTTGACTGTAACGTTAATACCACAATGTTATTTGCTCTGACATAAAAGCTTATAATTACGTTACTGTAATAGTAAGGATTGTTAAAACACAATGCCACAGGTTACTTTGGTAACGTTGTACAAATGGTAATGAGAGGATATTTTGTATAGTGGGTGTAGTTTATTATTGTAAAATTACTATATTTTTAGTTACAACGCAATTGTTTTTTCAATTCAATTCAAACGCAGATGTCTCAATTTCGTATTCTCCATGTGTATCTTTTTAAAAATTAAATTGCGTTTATATACATTGGTACTATAATTTTGGATTATTCTTCATTAAAATATACGCACATAAAAATTATTTTTAAAATAAGCACATTTAAATCGTAAGAACATCGTGTTAGGGTTTTTAGCAAAAAAAAAAAAAAGTTTAAGGAAAACGTTGAACATCTATAAATACGTAAATTTAAAAGTACATTTAAAAACAAGCATAAAAATGTTAGACGCTGATTAAACATAAATATTAGCTCTATACATAATTATAATATATATTTTATGTCAGTCAAACTTTGAAAAAACATTTGTGACTTTAGAATACACGAACGATATTGTTGGTACATTTTTTTATAGAATTGTTTTTATCTAGCTTTACAATATTTAGAATACATTTTCTACATCTTGCAATAAGTATCAAGAATTAAAAAATTTACCTTCATGTAAACCTTGAAAAAATTTGTAAGGTTGAAATATATCAATATGGTACATATATATTTTTAGAATATTAGTATATAACAATATCAAGAATATATCTATTACACCAAGCAATATTCAGCCGACTTTAAATATCGTACCAAGATCATTAAAATATCGTACATATTGGAACATTCGCGAATAACGTCGAATCTATGATTCGATAAAGCCAAATTCCAGATAGCGAACGATAAATGCAGAAAGGTTGCGAATGTTCTAGACCGAGATAACATGAATGTATAAGAAGTGTTCGAGCATGCGGAAGGTCAGTTCTGTATCAGCAATTACTGAATGAAGTTAAAGTGTTGTTACGGTGAAGATAAATAAGTGATTAGCACGTGCGAAGTTTTAAATAAATAAAGTGTACATCGAGGAAAGTGAACGTGACTTTTAAAGTAAACAACTGTGGACCTATTAGTGATAGCGTATTTTATATAAATTACCGTAAGTTTTTATTCTTAGATAGTTTGATTTAATTAGTTTGGTTAGTTTAAACGTGTACATATTTTTAGTATAAATAAATTAATTAGTTTTAATAATAAAAATTCGTTATAATTTATTTTGTGCTACTAGGGTAATTTATTTTTTTAGAATCTTAAAGTTAGATCGACAAGTTTAATTTTTTTTTTGTACGGCGTGTTGTCCAACCGAAAGGGGCTTGCTTCTAGCGTTTGATCGTACCTATCATAAACTCACTATTTGTAGACGAGAAACTTTAATTAAGAAAAGTGGAACAACGTTAGAGAACACTACGTAATAATTATCGATAAAAAATACAAAGACATTTTTGTTCCTCTCTCTACTAAACGTTGAAGGCTAAATAATGTTATCAACGCTGAATTGCAAAATTGCATTTCTTCCTTGAATAAAATCGATTAACTAATGTGCATTATTTTTATACGTGCTTGACTCTGACGTTATTACTTTTTAAGAACCGAAGGTTTTCATATTCGTTTAAAAGAAAAGATGTTACTATTTACATGAGGTTGATTCGAATAAACTTGGAAGTTATTTATATTGTATTTCTGCAAATAAAAAATGTTAGCATTCGAGTTTGTATATTCTTTATATAAAACAAGTCGCTTTTGTAACGCATAATTATACAAAAAGTGACAATTCATTCTAAAACAATTGTACTGCGCCGTTGTTGCCAAGAAAGCCGGCTAACTTCTTGATCGGAGGGAGGGTGCGTGGGTGCACGTGCTAGCTGCAATAAAATCGTTGTGGGCGCCAACTAAACGAACCACCTAAACTAAAAATATAGAAAGGAACACCACAAACGACGGTGGTCAGTTCAGTAAAAAAAACACCAAAGAAAAAAACGTATTAACTAAAAGTTAGGTATATATTTGGCTAGCGGGGTAGAGTTGTAATCAGTTGTAATATAAAACATAAAAAGAAATATTATATACACGTGTTTTAGACACGATCACCTAAATCGTAGTTGGTAGTACTACAAAAAAAGAAAAAAAAACCCTATAGTCAATTTTTTTTTAGCGTTATGCGATATATCAGCTCGATATTTAATCGATTGAATTAAGTTACTCTTATTCCAACGCAGGCAAACACATAAAGATACAAAAATCAGGGTACTCTCGGTTCCAATAACACCTACTTACTACAGGGTAAGTTACTTACTACAGGGTAAGTTACCTTGCATGTTGAACCTTAGTATCTCTAACACGTTTGGGGAGGCGAACGATTTAACCTAAGAAAAATCTTATATGTAAATTTACCAATTTAATTACGTGAATCTCAGCCAACGTATTACTTGTGGCTACGTAGAAGGAGCTCCCTATACCAGCATAAGAATACCAACACACATTTTGTTCTTAAAATAACACGACCCCTCGCCTACTCTTAACTGCGGAGATCTATTAGTGATTTTGTTAAAACAACTTGTTGTTATTGTCTCGACAGTCTCACATTAAGATGACTATGGCCTTATTTAATATATATCGTATTACGTTGCAGATAGCAGTAACGGTTGGCAGTTCTTTCCGCACGCTTATGCCATGGAATTCTTAGAAGGTGTGCACAGCAAATAAAAAAAGGTCAATACCTGTGGCATTCGTAAGGCACGTCCATTTGGGTACTCTTCGGTAACATCGCTTGAATAAATATTATATTTTCTTTTTAGATACGATCGACCAAAACTACCCCCTCTAAGTGGTGGACTACTTTAGGGTTCGGTTGTCATGGAATTAGCCGCTAAAATTTTAATAATGAGTTTTGTTTTATTCTTTGAAGTTACGTTTTTTTTTCTTTTACCCCAATTGTAATTCTGGGCAATCATGAATTTTACAACTTTAAATTTTTGTCTGTGATCTAAAGCACTTTTACGTTGCAAATAAATCTACTCTTGTTGTTTTATCTAGTTCTAATCATAATCTAAAGATAACCCCGGAAATACCTTACGAAGACCCGCCAAAGTATTAACAAATTTTTAACCCTGTAGTGGCGGCAACCCACATTTCATTCCAAAATACTGCCTGAAACTTTTCACATGTTACACAATAAATCGTTTAAAATAAACGATTGCAATAATAATGGATGTTGCATCAAGTTTAAAATTTGCGCTATTTGTTTTCCCCACAACCGTTAGAAAGCGCTAAAAACTGTGTTCTAAGTTTTAATACAGAAGATGCTTTTCTCTCTGGCACCTAAATAAATTTACCTCGCTGTCTTTTCTAACATCTCGTTATGTTATAAAATAAATATACTTGTTTTTACAATCTGTGCTTTATCATTTGTTCTCCTTCAGCTTTGGATAGATTTAAACGGTATCTTATTTCATCCTAATTTTCCATTGTTTTGGCGCCCTTTTAAATTACTTTATAATTAGCACACCGAAACCTATCATCTCGTCACCCGAATCAGACAGAGTTAGTCGCTAGCAATTAGGTTACGAGAAAACTCTCGTAACAAAATTAATTATTATCAATAAATTTTGTTAACGAAAAACATTAGCGATGAATTTAATCTTAAAGAACGAAAAAATCAAATCAACTGTGCTCTGTGGAACAATTTAATTTACGACAACGGCCATACCACGTTGAAAGCACCAGTTCTCGTCTCGTTACCTACGTTACCATAGTCAGGTATAGTCGGTTTACGTAAGCGCTCCATTAATTGTGCTAATTTCAAAGTTTGTGTAGTTAATTAATTAAAAATTTTGATAAAAACAGTAAATACATATAGTATTTGATAAAAGTGTTTAGTTATTTTTTCCTAAAAACATTTTAAATAACAATTTCGAAAAATGTGAAGTACCAAATTTATTACTGTCATGTTTTAAAAAATGTGTCAAATCTACAGAAAAACGAAAAATTGACTCTGAAACCAGTATGGATCAACCAGTAATTAAGAAACAACTTAAGCGAAAAACGTTTGAATCTTATAATAAATTTAATGAATTACAAGATGTTCAGGAAGAAGTCATGGAAAGCGAAAAGGTACCATCTACCAATACAAAAATCATCAAACCACCTCCAATAGTATTACATGCTATTATAATGAGCCACAAAGATTTAGTTGACAGTATTAGATCTACAATTACTGGAAATTTTTATTTAAAATACACTAAAAATCGTATTAATATTTTTACGGACAATATGCAGGATTATAAGACTCTACTTGATAGCCTTGATAATCAGATGGAATATCATACGTACACCGACAGATCCATCAAAACCCACGCTTTTGTCTTAAGGGGTATTCAAGGAGACGATGTTACGGAAGTAGAAATAAAAGAAGATTTGCTACGACAGCAAATAGAAGTAGTGAAATGTAACAAGATGCGAACAGATTACGCTCCGTTATATATGGTTGTTACAAGCGCTGATGTGAAACTAAATTCATTAGTGAAAAGTGTTCGTTACGTTTGTAGCACTAGGATAAAATGGGAAACCTACGTAAACAGAAAACAAATAACACAATGTCATAGATGCCAAGAATGGGGGCACTCGACCAATAACTGCAAAGTCAATCCCAAATGTCTAAAATGTGCAGAAGGACATCTAACTAAAGAGTGCAAGAAGGACAAGAATACACCCGCAAAATGCGTAAATTGTGAAGGCGATCATCCAGCAAATGCTACGATTTGTGAAGTATATCAGTCCCGAGTTAGATGGTTAAATGAAAGACGATTTAGATCTTCATTCGATAAAATTACTAGTAGTGTTCCTGAAAATACGATAACAAATTTTCCAAAATTAAAACCAGCACCACTTCCAAAAATTCCTGCTTGGACACAAAATTCAAAAGTTACCGATAGACAGGTAAATACTCAGAATATTGAAAGTCAAAAATCTAATTTCGCAACCAACGAGTTCAATGAACTAATTTCGGAATTCCAAAATTTGAATAAATTGATAGACGTCAAAAAAATGCTGTCATTAGTCAAAAATTTAAATTTGAAATTACAGAATGCCAAAACAGGTATCGAAAAATTTGAATTATTTTTTAGTTTTTGTCAAGAATTAGATGAGTAAGTTGAATATAAGTAGTTGGAACGCGAACGGCCTTACTGACAGACAAGGAGAAGTAATTGACTATTTAACAAGAATGAATGTGCATATCTTTGTAATTTTAGAAACTCATTTGACACCAAACATTAACATCAAATTTAAACACTATCACTGCTTACGACGTGATAGAGTCGGTGAAAGACATGGAGGTGTACTTATACTTGTTAGACATGACGTACCTTTTGTTACTATTAAAACTATTCAAAATTGTTCGTTAGAAAACATTGGACTAAAACTGACAGACGGTACTTGTATAATTGGAGTTTACAACAGACCACTGAATAACTTTACTGAACAGGACCTGTCCAAATTACAACGTGTGGGTAATAAAGTTTTAATAGTCGGGGATTTTAATGCGAGGCACTCAATGTGGAATTGTCATCGAAATAATCGAAATGGAAATACTTTGTTTCAGTACATGGTCAACACCAACACAATTGTTGTATATCCAAATCAAAGTACTCATCATCCATTAAATAACGGGACATCTACGACAATAGACATTGGTTTAAACAAAAACGTAAAAAATTTATCAGACATTACTGCTTTAAACGAATTAAATTCAGACCATTACCCCATATTCTTTACTTTAAACGGACAAACTTTAGAAAACAACTCGAAAAAATTTTATGACTACTCAAATGTAAATTGGAAAGAGTTTAGAAAATTGTTAGATGAACACATCACGCTAGGCAATGGTATACCTAACGTTGATTCTTTAGATAGACAAGTAGAAATTTTTACAGATAACATTCAAAAGACAATAAATAAGATAATACCCAAGAAGACAAACAAACAACTTTTTACTAAATTACCTGACGAAATAATACAGTTAATCAAAAGCAGAAACCAAATTCGATCTCAATGGCAACGTACACGATTACAAGAACAAAAACTAAGACTAAACGTACTCACAAGACAGATTAGACAAGAAATAAACAATTACAAAAACAATAAATGGAAAACAAAATTAGAATCTTTAAGACCAAACGACAACTCATTATGGAAACTTACTAAACAACTTAAAAGACGGTACGATCCTATACCTACTTTAACTAACAATGGTCTTAACGCATTTACGGACAAAGACAAATGCAGTATGATCTCTGACCAATTTCAAACTGTTCATGACATAGGGTTAGATAATCTTTCGGAAAATCAAACTAAAATTAAACTGGAAGTAAACACATTTATTAATTCTACATATCGATACGAGTGGAAAAAATATATTACAACTCCTAGAAAAATTTTTGAAATTATTAAAACATTTGGAAACTTTAAAGCACCCGGTCCCGATAATATACAAAACATCGTGTTAAAAAACCTTTCACGAAAAGCTTTGGTTCAATTAACTTATATAGTCAACGCGATAATTAAACACTCATATTATCCAAAATCTTGGAAAATTGCGAACGTAATTCCTTTATTAAAAACGGCTAAAGATAGAACTATACCGTCAAGTTATAGACTCCATCAGCCTACTTAACACGTTAAGTAAAGTAGCCGAAAAGATTATACTTGAAATAATGCAAAAACATATACGAAAACACAAGCTAATTAACGATTTTCAATTTGGGTTTAGAGAAAAACATAATACCGTTCAACAAATTACCAGAATAGTGACTGATATAAAAATACAATTTAATAAACAAAACGTGACAGCAATGACATTATTAGACATTCAAAAAGCATTTGACACGGTTTGGACAGACGGCTTAATGTATAAACTAATAAAACAAAATTTTTCGTACAACATAATCAAACTTATAAAATCATACATGACAGACAGATACTTTTACGTTTCGATAAATAACGCTCGATCACAGAATAAATTAATTACAGCTGGTGTTCCGCAAGGATCTGTACTGGGACCACAATTATTTAACCTTTTCATGAACGACATACCATCATTCCCGAAAACTAAATTGGCGTTATTTGCAGACGACACTGCAATCTACGCGCACTCGTTCAGTGCTATAGTTGCTGCAAAACAAATACAAATACATTTAGACATTTTAAAAAATTTTTACGACTTTTGGAAAATTAAATTAAATACTGACAAAACCGAATCCATAATATTCTCACAAAAATTTACCAACAATAAAATAATTGCGCCATTAAAATTTGAAAATGAAATAATTTCTGTAAAAAACAATGTCAAATACTTGGGTGTTACTCTAGATTCTAAACTGACATATCAAAAGCACTTAAAACTAACAACAAATAGAGCATACGGTGTACTAAAACAAATTTACGCGTTGATGTCAAAAAATAGTTCATTAAATGAAAATAATAAATTACTATTGTACAAAACTGTCTTAAGACCCATACTTACTTATGCTGCGCCTGTTTGGTGTAGTGCATCCAAAACAAACTTAAAGCAATTACAAGTTTTCCAAAATAAGTGCCTCAGACTAATACTAAGCAATGACCGGTATGCAAAAATTACAGAAATGCACACTCAAACAGACTTAGAACCTATTCGAGATTATGTACTAAAATTGTCACAAAAATTTTATGAAACTCAAACTTCTATTAACCCACTATTAAAAGACATTACAAAAATTAGACTGCACAATGCACCTTTTACAATCAAACATAAACTGCCGTACCAAGAACTACTTATATTTAACCAGTAAACTCAATTATTATTATTTCTTTTGTTCTGTTTTTGATGTTTTGTTAATGTTTTGTTGATGTTTTGCCTATTGGTAACTACAATTAAGAACACAGGTTTTTGACTATTTTCCTGAAATAAATAAAAAAGGTACAAATGTTACACAAATTTTTAATTCTTGTTCGTACAATTTGTACATTTTATCGTTGGGTTAAATAATCCAGATATTCACAACTAATATGAAACAAATACTGAAAAGTAGGAATTTCTGGAAAAATCAAAATATACACATGAGTACATCTTTACTTATAAGTCTGTATTTACTTTGTCAATATCCATATTAATTAATAAACATGTTGAGTTGAGAGTTGAGTTCTCGTCTGATCACTGAAGTTAAGCAACGTCGGGCGCGGTCAGTACTTGGATGGGTGACCGCTTGGGAACACCGCGTGCTGTTGTCACCTTTTTTAACTTGCGGTTATGATAATGAAATCCGCGACTGCGCTGCATTTTTCATTTATTATAAATATTATATTACATCTCCGATGCAGCAGCTTGTGTTTATTTCTTATCTAATAACAAGCCAGTTCTCGTTTTTCTTCTTTGATCATGTTTGTTTTTAATCGTTTTCTCTGTATATTGGTAGATTTTGGTAGGGTAATTTGTGCATTGTGTTTCTTCGTTTTGGTTATGTTTGTTATTAGTGAGATTTAGTTATTTGTGCTATCGCTTTGGTCGTTTTTTAATACTTAGTTTTCGCCTGGCGCTTTGTCGTTCGCTAATTTTTTAATTGTTTTTTTTTATATTTTCGGGTGTGTTAATTGTTTTTTTAAATTCGACATTGCTCGATTGTTTTTGAGGCATTTGTCGACTTTTTTGGTGATTTTGAGTTGCTCTTTTTAGCATTTGGGCGAGTTTCCATTAAAATACTTTTTTTATGCTTTATAAAGATTTTTTATAAATTTTTTTTACAAGAAGTTTAGAAAAGCTCATTATCTTGCTAAGATAAGAACGTCTTCCGGGTTTGGACCGTGTCAATGTTGTAACCGAAGTTGCCAACGTTTCGCCTACTTTCGTAACGGGCTTCATCGGGGCGTGAGAGAAATCGAAGAACTCAAACAAGCAACCAAAATCTAACTAAACACTTCTCAAAAGTTAGGTAATCAACTTGTGAACCAAGCCAGATTCTAAACTCAGAAAAGGTAAGAAAGAAAACGATAAACTTGAAAAAGCAAACAAAAATCTAACAAAGAACCACTACAGAGTTGGGTAATCAACTTGTGAACCAAGCCAGATTCTAAACTCCATAGAAATATGGTTTTACCTTGGTATTAAAAAAAACTGCAAAACTGCACTCTTCTAGCTGTCCTAGTTAGTTAAACATTCAAATTTTCTTCAAATGATTTGCATTAAAAGCGCTTTTATTTATAGTCTATAAACCTTTTTAATTAATTTTTTTTACAAAACGTTTAGAAAATATCATTATCTTGCTACTAAAAAAAACTGCACTCTTTTAGCTGTTCTAGTTAGTCTGCAATTGCCGTTTAAACATTTGACAAATTTTTCAAAAAATTTGCTTTAAAATTAATTTTTTTATGGCTTATAAACCGTTATTATTAATTTTTTTACAAATCTTTCAAAAAAGATTACTATCTTGCTATTAACAAAAACTGCATTCTTTTAGCTGTCCTAATTAGTCCGCAATTGCCGTTTAAGCATTTGACAAAATTTTCAAAGTTTTTTTCAAAAATTTTGCAATAATACTTTTTTTATGGTTCATCAAATTTTTTTATTAATTTTTCTTTTAAAACGTTTAGAAAAAATCATCTTGCTATTAAAATAAAAGTGCACTCTTCTAGCTGTCCTAGTTAGTTCGCAATTGCCGCCCAAGCAACACATTGGTATAAAAAACGTTTAAATGTCCGGCTAATAGACGTTTATTAGAGATTAAAACGGTTTTAAACGCGTTATTAACGTTTATTAGACGGACATTTAGACGTTTTTTGTACCAATGTGTTGTTTGGGCGTTTAAACATTTGACAAAATCGTCGCAGGCAGGATTCGACCTAGATTATATATGGAATTCACTTTATATTATAAGAAAAACTGTTAAAATGGCGGATATACCCATTCCAGGTTTCTTTATCTGACCCATCTTGATAGAACTGAGAGTATATAAAAAGCCAGCTCCATACCTAATTTCAAGTTTCTAGGACTTTTGGTTCGAGAGTTATCGTGGGTACATCGTTACACACACAGACATTCAAAATTGTATTGTCAAAAATACAGTTTACTGATTCAGACCTTGATACGTAAAATTTCGCAAAAAAATTTTTTTTGAAAAAAATTGCGATCGCTATACTTTCATTATAGGAAGTTTTTTAACGTTATCGTCATTTAGTGAATAACTGAACTTATTCCATTCTTATCTTGTTGTTGCTGTAGTTACCATATACACCATATCAATAAATAATCTATTCCGGGTTCATACAAATTAAAGTTTAGTCTCAGTTTTGATACAATTTTTGTATGAAGTATGAAGAATCGAGTGTTTTTGATCCTGTGTACAGGTAAACAGTAAGTTTAATTTATTTATACAGATAAAATAAGAGAAGTGATCAAACTTCAACGCTATGTCCTTAAGTTAAATTAAGAATCAACAAAAAGAAAATGCTAACAACATCATCATAAAAAAATCGCCATATGTATATAACCATATTTGAATTCATACGTAAGTTTCAAGTTGATAAAACTAAATCATTTAATCATGTAATCTAGGATCTATAAGTAAATTAACCAATGAATAAGAAGTACACAGTCAAAAATAATCATAACAGACGATTAAGTGTAAAATGCGATTCGGTCTGATACAATCAAATAACAATCAATTAAAAATGAAGAAGATTTCTGCTGTTGTTTTTGGCAGATAATCAACAGTAGCGTTGACGTAGGGTTGCAACTAGAGATCCAGTGATTGCAATTTATTTTTTTTAAATACACGTTTTTAGAAAACATTATTTACAAAACTGTACAAAACTTGGAATCAAGTTAAGTTGACAGATGAATTGAATTTTTACTAAATTGAAAGTAAGGTAATCCAAAACAGTTATTTAAATTAAATTTTTTGTCACATCAAGATATAAATTTTTAAGCACATCTTTCTTGAAACTTTAATAAAAAGCTAAATATTGTTGCGACTTTATAAGTTAATATATTTTGACTATTTACAAACACTTACTATAATTTATATATCTTTGTAACGGTTGTAATCGTCGTTTGACTTCTGAGCGTATTCTTTCGTGAAAGACCCGGTATTTAGCATTGTTATATTTATTGACATTCATATTTTTTGTGACATTGTAGAGCTTTTATTTCACTTTGTAATATCGAAGTATTTAACATTTTCAAATTCATCTTAATTTTTATTTTATAAGTACTATAACGAATTTTTATATTAAAACTAATTTATTTAAACTAATAAAAATATTTTTACTTATACTAGAAATATGTACTTACACTTTTAAATTAACCGAACTAATTAAATCTAATAATATTTAATAAAAACACTTACACTAATTTATATCACTTACACGAAGATAAGATAAAGTCCGCGGATAGCTTCACACACTTGTTTACAATAAAGTCACGTACAAGATTATTCTCCGTATATTTATCTACGCATACGCGCTAACGACTTATTCATTTAGACTAGAATAATTTTCTTAACACTGCTGTCTTCGCATTACGGAAATAACTGACCTACGATTTGTTTGTTCCGTATTTATACACATTTTGGAAATCCTTCTCGAGTGTTCCATATCTTTCGGTATACGTTCTAGAATGGATAACAACTTGGAGAAGGGTCTTGAATTTGAGATCGTTTCAGTACGTATTTAGTACATATGTGCTTGAGTCACTTAGGTCGATTTTATTGTCGTGTGTTTTGAGGGTACTTTATAATGTATAATTTCCGACAGTCATTATTATTTGATTTCAAAGACTTAACTAGTAATTCTATATTACAGTATGCTTATTTGTTTCAGTAATGTATGTTTCGTTATTACTTGATGATTTTCCGTTTCTTGTGAGAACAATTTTTTTGAATGGTCATGTTTAATTACGCCATGATTTATTTCATATCTTTGTTTAGTTAATTTGTTTATGATTATAAGCGACTTTCGGCTTAGACCGCGTCGTAGTCAAATACCCAAACTTAGGCTTGGTCCTAGTCTCTTCTTGATAGCCAAAACATAACAACCGCGAAGGCTTAAGATTTTATACTTCATTTGTTTTCTTAAAGATTTTACTTCGTAACTTTCTACCTTTTGTATCTGTTTGTTGTATTTTGATCATATGTGATTTCTTTTGATACTTTTGTCATCGGAACGTGTGTTAGTTTGTACAAGAAAACGCGATTGTTACTGAGTTACAGATGATGATGACGTAGTAATTTTAGAACGAATTATATTAAGAACGTCGAGTTGGCGCGTGACGCAAAGAGTATAATGATTGATTCGCCGTCGGTGATTTAATCGTAAGTTAAATAAGATTTGCGTCATTAATGCGCCGTTAATACGTTCGCAATGTTACAATTAGTATTTCTTTGTTTAATTTTTACGTTCGTTTATACACCTTATTAACAGGTAACCATACAGTTTAAAAATAAATTTCAAAGCTTTTTTTGTGTTAAGTTTATGTAAATTTTATTTTCAATTTTGTAACTCGTTTTTATTGTTGCTCAATTTTAATTAACTGTTTTCTTACATTGTATTGTTTTTATTTATTTGTTTTATAATACAATCGTAATTTTTGAATGTACTAAAGCCATTTAATCACACCGCGTGCGCATTCAATTTGTCTTATAATTTCGGATTTGTGACGTTACAACCCTAAAGATACGTTCATTAGGAGTTGTAACCAACCTGATAAGCCTCCGGGTGATCAAAGATCTAGAAGCTAATTTCATTGTGTTTTTCATTGGCGTCCACACCGATGTTGAGTATCTTACTTCCGTTGTTGAGATTTCCAAAATAATCACGAGTTTCTATACTCAGCTCATCCACCCCTTTACCGCTGAGCACCGAGTAAAAACCCCGTTTATAGATTTGATGTGTTTCTATACTGTGATAGAATCCTTCGATGTGGAGGATAGGCACCACTCAGAAATAAAACTCAGTAGGTAATTATGGCTACGTTTCGTTGGCTATTGTGCCAACTTCATCAGGCCAATCTATATTAATGTAATTATAATTAGTAATCCTAGTCTAAGAGTAGAACATATTACAGTAGTCAATATAATTAAAAACTTACTAGCTAGAATAATAAATTACAAATTTTCAGAACATATGAAAACCAACAACAATTATTAAAAATCTAATTTGTTTACTAATATTACGTTAGAATAAAAGGAATAATTGATCTTACCATCACGAGAATGTTTAATTTCTGCCAATTATACATGGAATTAAAAACGATGGACAAAGGAGGAAAGTACGAAGAACATATAACCTTCACGACACAAACATAACCCACACATAAGGTGAATACTTAATGATAGAAATTAACCTAATGTACACTTTAACAACTGATAAGCGTGAGAATTTGTATTATAATGATAAGATTAACATAATTTTGTTAGTTGTTATAAAATTAAGTGAGAAACAATTTAGTAAATACGTTTACATTTACTAATAATGTTGTTATAAATAGGATTTAGATTTTGAGTATCCGTCTTAAAGTTTACATTATCATTATATAAATTAATAAAGATCATCTCAGATATTAGTCTTTTTTTATAATTTAGTTCTACATCCAAAACTTGTGGATTGTAGAACTAAATTATAAAAAAAGACTAATATCTGAGATGATCTTTATTAATTTATATAATGATAATGTAAACTTTAAGACGGATACTCAAAATCTAAATCCTATTTATAACAACATTATTAGTAAATGTAAACGTATTTACTAAATTGTTTCTCACTTAATTTTATAACAACTAACAAAATTATGTTAATCTTATCATTATAATACAAATTCTCACGCTTATCAGTTGTTAAAGCATTAGGTTAATTTCTATCATTAAACTATTCACCTTATGTGTGAGTTATGTTTGTGTCGTGAAGGCCATATGTTCTTCGTACTTTCTCCTTTGTCCATCGTTTAATTCCATGTATAATTGGCAGAAATTAAACATTCTCGTGATGGTAAGATCAATTATTCCTTTTATTCTAACGTAATGTTAGTAAACAAATTAGAGATTTTTAATAATTGTTGGTTTTCATATGTTCTGAAATTTGTAATTTATTATTCTAACTAATAAGTTTAATTATTGACTACTGTAATATGTTCTTTACTCTTAGACTAGGATTACTAATTATAATTACATTAATATAGATTGGCCTGATGGTGGCACAATAGCAACGAAGCTGTTTCAGCCATAATTACCTACTGAGTTTTATTTCTGAGTGGTGCCTATCCTCCACATCGAAGGATTCTATCACAGTATAGAAACACATCAAATCTATCAAGTTTTTTGGAGGATTTATATCGTTTCTCATAGTAAGTTAATCGTCAACCCCGTTTATGTTGCTTCTATTTAGGCATTTCTTTTATTACCATCTTTTGCATGTAACACGATAACCGTACACTGTTCGCAAAAAAGATAATCACTAACATTTACTAATCTTTACGGTACACGGGTTTCACTGACTGGTTGAGGTTTCTTTCGATTATATTTTATATTTTTGCTTTATCTTTTTTTCAAACTCGCCTCAAAGTGTTCCAACTTTCAGAAATGTTTTACTGTCCCTTTTTTAAGATTTTTCTGTCCCAGAACAGGCAAATGGACACGGTTCCTAATAAAAAGCGCTGTGGCGATAACAGCAACTCTCCACATTTCCCAATTTTCTTAGATATAGAAACAGCAGTCAATGAACTTTTCCTGACTCAATGTTCTGCTTGGACAACAGCTGCGCAATGGTTCTCTAATTTAAGTGAATTAACCCACGGTACTGAATACTATCAGTTTCCAAAACTCCATTTCTCTCTTGAGACTCCATAATGTTCATCATAGATTCTTGTGTAACGGTTTTGCACGTGAGTACTTCTTGGCGATCAGGTAAAAAATCAAGCGTCGGGCATCACGTAATTTTAAGACTTTGCCGATTGCCGGTTGTTGTCTTTGTGGTTTATCCAACCGTCCAAACTTTGTTTTAAATACTACCACAATTTCTCTGGTCATTTTAAAATTATTACCCACACAGTGTAATTGTAAACCTAACCTTTCCAGAACCTTTGTACATACTTACAAACCTATCAAACTCTATTCTATCAATTTTATATTTGTTGTTACTTGTTATTACTCTAGTTCGAACTTGGTCTCGGGCTACGTTGTTATCGCCAGCAAACGGATTAGATGGTTGATGTGGACGCTGCAGAACTTATAAGAACCTTTCCAATGTGTGCAGTTTTGCTGACAAACCACGTCTTCTGTGTGGATTATAAAGCCAACCGATGGCGCCCAGTTAAAGCCTATCGTTTAGCAATGACAACTTAAGTTTTTTTCCAAACCGCCTAATGTGCTTCGTCTAGTCTGTTCATCAACTTGCTGCCGCAGTCTTCTTGTATTTCGCGATCAAGCATGGTACATTATGATGTTTGACCTGTGCTTTTATAAACGTATAATCGATATGCTATTAGGAACAGGCGCAAGTACTAGTCTCAGTCCCTTTGATGTTCGGCTACAATTTTGGTTCAGTACTTTCCCATTGTTTGATTCAACCGGTTAACTATGGTATCAGATTGAGAATGAAGAGCCGTTGTCTTAGTATTCTTAATTCTCAACAATCGGCAAACTTCTTGAAATGAAGCAGACTTAAAGTTGCGGCCATAGTCAAAATATAATTTCCAAGAAATTCCGAACTACTTTTAACAAAGCGTCTGCGACTGTCGCTATCTCTTGATTTGGTATAGAGTGAACTTCTCTTCATATTGTGACCAAGATGTATTTATTTTCTAAATTAGATTTTGAAGACAACTCTCTCATGCTACAGTTGCCCATGCTTTCATTTGTCGTCAACCGTAGCAATTCTTCGGGGTTAATTGATCTTTTCTTTGTCGTAAACAATCAATACAGTCTGCCGAACATTCTCTTTGTGACAAAACGTCAGCGTTACGATGACTGCATTCATACAAGTATTTGTAAAAATGCTTTATGAACTTGACGACTGCTAACAGTTCTTTTCTAGTCATCCAATAATTTCTCTCTGGCTTAGACAAAACATAGCTACGCTATGACTTTCTTGTTCATTTTGAATCTATGAAAAGACTATGACCAAATTACTTGCGTTGGTATACAACACAAATTTTCCATCTTCTATTTGATTACTTACTCAATACTTTATTTAAAAAAAGATTGAGGTAGTAATTGGTACATTAATTTACAATAACGATAACATTCACAAGTGTTTGATGGCAGAGCCATCTCATAGTATAAATTTACTATGTGATTAAAATTAACTGTAGATAGCTATAAACGATGGTAAATACGTTGAGTTAGTTTAACACCCGCGAATTTCAAAATATACTTTGAATTATTCGTCGGGATAAAACCACAACGTAAAAGGACATTGGGGGTGTGCAATGTCAATGCAATTGTGTAAACGCCACCAGAGTGAACTACTAGACAGCTGTTTCGCCCTTTTGGGGCTCATCAGTAGTAGGAGATACACTCTAATGTTGTTCCCCAATGTCCTTTTACGTTGTGGTTTTATCCCGACGAATAATTCAAAGTATATTTTGAAATTCCCGGGTGTTAAACTAACTCAACGTATTTACCATCGTTTATAGCTATCTACAGTTAATAACGATAACGTTCTTATGACTGACAGCACTCTTAAATTATTTTTCATTCCCGGTTCAGCCCTGAGAGGAGGCGAGCTGGGTCAGCAATATTTGCTTAATAAAGCTGACACTCGTCTGTCATTATTCATAAAAAAAGATTTAAAAAAAACGCGTAACCGAGCGATTTTTTTTTCAAAGCTTGACTTAGAGCTAGACTAGATAATTGAAATGTTGATCTTAATATTTAAACATTGTAATGTGATGTAGATAAAAACCTTGTATGTTGACCTTAATATTTAAACATTGTAATGTAGATAAAAATCTTGTATAAGCTTACGATACAATACAGTATATATAGAACTCGTGGGTATTTGCTGACTCCGGTTTTTTTAATCTGCTTCTTTTTGTGCCATTATCCTAAGTAATGTGTTTTTTTTAAATACTTTCCCATTTATATCTATTGGCTATCATTTGTGGTAATGTCTCGGTGGTTGCAGCAACCAGTTCTACTTTAAGGCTGGTCCAATGCGGGCAAGCAAACATTGTGTGGCATAATCTACTTACTGCTACTTGTCTTTTTCTAACGATTCTCTCAATATTGAGGCAACATATAAAAATGTAGAACAGACCACCGTAAGATATTAGCCTTCTCTTCATTGTGATCGGCACAAACGTATTTGGCATTATTCTAGCTATGGCTGAAGTTGTCTTAGTAGCCTCGTCCGTAGCCATTGCTATAGCTTAGACGTTGGTTTATGTATACTCTGAGATCGTCAATGACGCGCAATGCTCAATATCTTCAAAGGCTACTAATTTTGCCTATGTCTCCAAATTGATTCTTAATAAGCCGTTTAAAGGCAATTATCCAAAGAGTCGGCTTCAGTACGAATTCTTGTGACAACCCGCGATTACCTGTATCATCTTTGTGCCATCTTGGCCTTGTAGGATTAGGGTTTTGTTTTTCAGGTATGATCCCATAATATTGGCTTTTTTGTGATCATGGCGCATAGCCGCCTAGTTTTGGTGGTGCCCTCACAAACCTCTCTTGCTCTCCGGTCGACCGATTCTATTGCGTCCATAATCTATATATTGTTTAATTAACAAACCTCCCCCCCAATCTTTAATCGTTTTTCATAGTTTTGCTAACCGCTGGTGCTCGTATACTTTTGCGTGGCTGTTTTGAGGCATAAAGGCCTGTATGAGTTTGTATCGCTGGGAGAGTCCTTGTCTTTATCTATTAAGGCTAGTTTGGCGGCTTTTTATTATTTAAAAAAATTTTTTTTTTAGTAGAGTGTTTATTAAAAGTACCAATTTGCCTAATAGTTGTTTTGTCACTTCCGTTAGCAGGCCAGGAACCTTAATTTTGTTCAGGCTTTTTAATAGCTTCCATAATTTTTCTTACACTGCATGGGGTAGGTTTTGACTTCCATACCATTGTTTTTTTATGTGTAAATAACGCTCCGACCATCTTTCCCACTATTTCCATGTTCATTTGTTACATTCCAAAATTAACACAAAGTCACTGCCTGCAATGTAGTAACATAAACGGGGGGTTGTGCCACTAGCTCAATGGAGAAGGGTGGGTTTTATTTAAAATTCCGTGAAAAATTGGAAACGCGATCGTCGTAAAAATGGAACTAGAACGGTAAAATAGTCAAATAATCGGTAAGGGCGCCAATCAAGGATTTCTATAAGGGAAAGCTTTCAAACCCCTGATTACCTGAAAGCTCATCCGGTTGGTTATAACCCCAGAACTTACCTTGGGTTATAACAATTCTGAAAAACACTTAAACAAAAATTTACGTATGCGGCGGCTAAATGAATAAAAGCTCTTTACATTTAACAATTTAACATTTATTGATTGAATATTTAAAACCAAGACAAAATAAAATAACAAGTACTAATTGATATCAAATAAATTTGAATAAAAAGAAATGAAATAATCTTAAGCAAACAAAATGAACAATTTACACACAAAACATTACATTAAAATGTATAAAAAGAAATGCTACTACAATAGCGTTAATTCGACGTCAAATATAATTAAATCTCAAGATCTTGACCGCATATTTATAACAAAAAAATAAAATAACACACAAAAAAAAACAATACAGTTTATAACATATATATGTCCGAACTTTAATTCGAACTAAACAAAATATAGTTTATAAGTCGTTACATTATCATATATTCGAAATACGAATTATTTCTCAAACGCACCAAAACAAAATTAATTGATTTTAATTTCGCGCAAACACTATACGTGTTCGTTGAAATAATTAAATTCAACGTTAGTCGTAATTTCAATTGACTCAAAATTGAAAGCTTTTACTGCATTTTTAATCGCGGGACACTGCACGATCAAACAACAAAATCGATAAATACCTTAATTCTTAGTTGGTGATACCGGTCGAACTTTTGGTCCAGTGGTTTTGAAAGCTAACACCTCGATGGACTTTGGCTGCTTCCCAAACAATAGGTTACCAATGGAAGATTTATTAATCCGCCCCAAAGGCGAAGGATGAGATTGCGAAACAAACTCACGCACAAATTCACGTAACGAAACATGCGATATTAATTTAGGCAAAACAGTGATCTTAATTAACCGTAATTACGAAAAAGGAAAGTTTTCCACTTAAATTCACTGCACCATCTTCTTTTACTTCCACGGTAATTATTAGAAAAGGTGAATTATCACCTGCGTGATCTACATTTTTATGACCGTCAACCAACTAACTTGCCACTCTCACATTTACCAAAAACACGTCTATATATCAACTTTCGTCGACTGCCCTTTCCACAAAGGCTGCGTTCGAAACTTCAAACACCAAAATGCTCTCGCGAAAAAGTGCAATAAAGAGGCAAACAAACATATTACGTCATATTTATATAATTAGGACACAGCGTTTCGCTTATACGTGAAACTGTCAATTTGACAAACTATTATATTACAAGAATTTAAACTGCCTAATAAATTAAGATAACGACTTAATTTTTTTCCACGTAATCTAAACGTTTGACATAAAGAAATTCAAGTACGAATGTACTCGAACAAAGAACTCATAAACCAACTTAAAATAAACAAACGGCGAAAATAGATTTAATTACGATTATATCTCAGAAGGAAAACATAACTCACAACTGGAATTTTTACGGCGTAACAATATACAAAACTTTATCAACAATTTACATTGTAACTTTGAATTAAAAATCGTAAAATAACTTATTAAACTCAATCCAAAAGTACATTAAAACAACTTCAAAATACATTAAATGAAAATCGTCAATCCAAATACTGTGTCCGTTATCAAACATTACTCAATCAACCAATCGATTTTTAAACGATGGTTACACCTCCCCTACTTAAAGAGGGATTTCTTAAATCGCTCTATAAGCAAGAAAACCTAAAACGAAACGACAAAAAAAAATAAAACGATAACTAAGCCTATGGTTCTCGCGATCTCGCAATCATCGAGAACCCCTACCAAAACTAATCGGAACGAAAACTAAACGATAAGAAGGGTAGCATATGTTTGGGTTCGACACAGATCACTCGATGCTGCACAATAGAAGAGGGCGCGCTGCGCTTCACGAGATCCGCGCATTGCGTTTTTCCCACAACTACTGCCCTCACCGAGCGATGGCACCTAGCCACAAACACTACAGAAATAAAAGATAAGGACAGACAAGATAGCAGAAGAAAGAAAAATGGAAATAAAAGAACCGTTGTTTAGTCGCCTCTTACGACAAGTGGTGTCCCCACTGTAGAGAAATATTCTTAGTCCGTCTCTACACGGAACTCAAAAACGAAACTAACTAACCTAAAAAAAACGAAAAGAAAAATACTCAAACGGTACAACCTAAAACTATTTATCCCCAGTCGGGTTCAACTTTAAGTCCTTGGCGTTCCATATGCCTTTTGATGCTCCCGTGTCATCAGACAACTCATAGGTCTGATACGAAACTTTCCGTTTCACGTAGAACGGACCGATAAACTTAGGTGCCAGTTTGGCCGAGAAATATCGAGATGCATCAGAAAGGACATAATTCTTCCGCCACACTGTGTCTCCCACCTCAAAAGGTGCTGGACGACGACGTAAATCGTAATAATGTTTAGCGCGGACATAAGCGGCATTCAAGCGATTCTTAATGTCGACGTAAACTTCTCTAAACGCTGGGCCTCTTTCGGCCAAAAAGGTACGATCAGCAAAAGCTAGATCGTCGATAGTGTCGGAATCGGTAGTTTTCCCATGACGTGATCCGTCGAGACAGATTTCACGTCCGAAATTAGCGAAAAACGGCGTTAAGCCGGTGACTTCATGTACAGCGGTACGAATAGCACATGCTACTTTAGCAAGATACTTATCCCAATGTCGATGGTTGTCTTCGATATATGACGATAACATTGTCTTCATGACTCTGTTGACTCTTTCAGTTGGATTCGCTTGTGGATGATAATTAGCGTTAAAAATAATTTTAGACTTATATGACGAAACCATTTTCGTAAATTCTGAACTACGAAACTGTGTGCCGTTATCACACAAAAGATACTGAGGAACTCCAAACATTAAAAATACATCTTCTTCAAGACGTTTAGTAACTGCTGCTGCAGTAGCGGAACGTAACGGGAAAAATAGAACAAATTTCGAAAAATAATCTGAAACCACAAGAATGTACGAATAACCACTCTTAGATCGCGGTAGCGGTCCAACAAGATCGGTAGAGATCAACTGCCAAGGTTTGTCCACAACAGGATGACGGGTCATAAGGCCAGCAGGACGTTTCTGTTCTGGCTTATGCGTGATACAAACTTTACAACCATTGATGTAACGAATAACGTCAGCCTTCATCTTAGGCCAGTAATAAAGCGGGACTATTCGTTCGAGAGTCTTAAAAATACCAAGGTGTCCAGCGGTAGGCTCATCGTGAAACTTTGACAATATTTCAAGTCGTTTTGACTTAGGCACAACTTCTCTCCAATTGTCATTCTCAGAACGAAGATCGGGATAGTCTACGGTAACATGCTTAAATAGCTTTCCGTTACTAATTTTCCACTGTGGAAAAGCGTTAGGTTTTGAACGTACACGTTCCATAAGTTTCGTTAACCATTTGTCCGAAGACTTAGGTTCGGTAGTGTCACAATCGGTAGTAATGTTGTCGATAGCTGGTACTGAACGAGATAATGCGTCAGGTACGACATGATCCTTTCCTTTACGATGAATGATCGTAAAATCAAATTGCTGCAGTCTAACAGCCCATCGTGCTAGACGACCGGTAGGTTCCTTTAAATTGTGTAACCAGACTAATGATGCGTGATCGGTAACTACAGTGAAAGTGGTTCCTTCAAGATAAGGGCGTAATTTTTCAATAGACCACAGGACAGCCAAACACTCCTTTTCGGTAGTTGAATACTTGCGTTCACACTTTGTGAGCGACCTACTATTGTAAGAAATAACACGTTCTTCACCGTCGATAAACTGTGTAAGAACTGAACCGAGACCAAAATCAGAAGCGTCAGTTTGAACTGTAAACGGAACATTGAAATCAGGGCAAGACAAAATAGGTGCGGAAATTAAACAATTCTTAATAATCTGAAAAGCTTCATCACAATCACTAGTCCAATTGAAGCTGGAATTCTTCTTTAACAGAGACGTCAAGGGAGCGATAATTGTCGAAAAATTTGGTACAAATCGGCGATACCACGAGGCCATGCCTATAATTCTTCTCACTTCAGCGACACCAGTGGGAACTGGAATACGCAAAATTGCATCGACCTTTTCCGGGTCAACCGACAAACCAGTAGAATTTACGATAAAACCAAGATACTTAAGTTCAGGTTTACAAAAATGACATTTGTCTTTACTTAGCATCAAATTAGCCTCTCTAAGGCGACGAAGAACTTCAGTTAACACTTCCATGTGTTTCTCGAAGGAAGGAGCGCAAATAATGACGTCATCTAAATAAACAAAAACGTAAGGTTCTAATTCGGGACCTAAAACTCGATCAATCAACCTCTGCCAAGAAGCTGGTGCGTTAGCTAAACCAAACGGTAAGTGCGTGAATTGGAATAACCCACGGTTCGGAACTGTAAAAGCGGTATACTGCTTAGACTCTTCGCTTAAAGGAATCTGCCAATAAGCGGACTTAATGTCGAGAGACGAAATGAACTTAGCGTCACGAAGACGATCTAAAATAGACGAAACGTAAGGTAAAGGATAAGCGTCCTTTTCGGTAACTTTGTTGACTTTTCTAAAGTCCACGCAAAAGCGATACGAGTTGTCCTTCTTCTTCACCAATAAGATCGGGCTCGACCAAGCGCTGTTTGATTTTTCTACAACGCCTAACTTCAACATCTTTTCTAACTCCAGATCGATTTGTTTCTGGATAAACGGCGAAACTCGGTAATACCGTTGCTTAATTGGTTCGGAAGTAGTTTTGATCTGATGTTCGATCAAGTTGGTACATCCAAAATTTTTATTCGACGAAGAAAAATGATTACTAACTAAATTATCTAACTGATTGAGCTGTTCTGAGGAAAGATCGAGACGAGACTGAATAACGGAATCTTTATCTTCCAATTGTGAAATGGTGTCCATATTTTCGAAACGCCACTCACCTTTTCTAAGATCAGGAACGATACCTGCTTGTTTCCAAAAATCAACGCCTAAAATTAAATTATGCGGAACGTCAGGAACAACTAAAACTTCTAAAACAACAATTTTTCCTTTAATTTCGATTGGGACGAGAAGTGAACCTAAACTTTGTACTGATTTACCATTAGCTACAATACAATTAACTTTAACTGACTTATTTAACTTTAAACCTAATTGACTAAAAATTTCCCAACCCTTAGAACCAACAATAGTGCGAGAAGCGCCACTATCTAATAAACTTAAAATTTCGTGACCAAAAACTTTAACGTAGACAAAAGGTCTTTCGTCAGACTCAGCAGACTCTAAAACATAATCTAACACGACTTTATTCTTGACAAAACTCTTTTTCTTTGAAGAATGTAAACTATTAAAATAGACAGCCGATTTAACTTTAACCTCTGACGTCACTAAACGGCTTCTTAGTACGTCCTTTACTCGTTTCCCGAGCACTTAGAACAAGTGCGGACCGTAACGTTAGACTTTCCACAACGATAACAGAATAACCCTTTCTTAGGTTCTTTGCAAGAAGCAGCTCGATGGTTTGGCTTCCTACAATTCCAACACAATTGCGGACTACTTCGATTAGAAGAAGCAGGCGCATTAACGATAGCTAACCTTCGTGAAGAAGGTGCGATATTCGAAGACGGTAATCGTAAATGTTGTCTAACAGGTGGTGTAGATTTTTCACCACTACTAACGTTATTCGAAGAACGAGAAACTGCAATGTCCTTAACTTGAGATGTTACATAAGCGAGATCAGGCTCCATGTCCTGCTTTCTACGAGATGAAGGCGTGTAAGCTTCAATAGCTTGCATGCGGTCCTCGATAATACGACCAAATTTAATTAATTCTTCAATTGAAGTAACTGACGACAAACCAAGCTGAGTTTGATAAACGGGAGAAATATTTCTTAATAGAATCTTTAACTGCTTTTCTTCAGAAAAAGGCTCATCGAGACGTGAAAACATGTTGCGAATAATTGCAACGTAAATACCCATAGGTTCATCATTAGCTTGAGTACGACGCTTAATTTCTTCAATAAGTCGTTCGTCATAATCGGTAGGCTGGAATTGTTCGCGTAAAAACTTAACTAAATCTTCCCAAGAATTAACTGAATTACGAATGGATCTAACAAAAATCAATGCATGACCTGTAAAAAGATCAGTACACTCCAAAAATAGCTGATGGCTTGAAACGTTACGCGATAATTGAAGTTCGGCAACTCGTTCTAAGAATGCATTCAATGAAATTGACTTTGCGTCACCAGAAAACTTTAAGTTCCATTTCGAAACTGAAATACTCTTAACATGACTAATAAAATTTTGACTAACAGCAGAAGACGTCGGTAAAGCGTTATCAACTACTAAAGAAGGCTGAACGACAGGTTCGATGACTTCATCGGCGGAAGTAGACGGATTTGAAACAACAATTTGTTTATCCAAAAGTTCATACTGCGAAATTAAAACAACTAAATCTTTTAAAAACTCATCTTTAACTTGAGAATCGTCACCTTGAATAGGAATTGAATTGCCAATACGGTTTAACAAATATTTAATTTTGGTTTCAATAGTAGAAGAAATTTTTGTAGTCGGAGTAATTTTTAATGAATCTATTAACTTTCTAAGCTCATCGATACCTTCACGAATCGCTAATTTATCTGCATTAAAATCGAACGGATACACGGGACGAGATAATTTTCCGGTAGCTTCTTCAATAAGGAAATTCTTGAGTAAACCTCGTAATACGACAACACCTAAAGATGCATCACCACCTCTAATCAAAATTTCATAACGTAATTCGTTATGCGATAAACGATCAACGATCAATTTGTAACCCATTTTAAAATGAAATTACAAAACGGTAAAATCTTCCAAAAATCACGAAACTTAACAGGCAAACTAAAATTCGAAAAAGGCCACACGCTGGAGACGCCAAATTATTTATGTTACATTCCAAAATTAACACAAAGTCACTGCCTGCAATGTAGTAACATAAACGGGGGGTTGTGCCACTAGCTCAATGGAGAAGGGTGGGTTTTATTTAAAATTCCGTGAAAAATTGGAAACGCGATCGTCGTAAAAATGGAACTAGAACGGTAAAATAGTCAAATAATCGGTAAGGGCGCCAATCAAGGATTTCTATAAGGGAAAGCTTTCAATTTGACAAACTATTATATTACAAGAATTTAAACTGCCTAATAAATTAAGATAACGACTTAATTTTTCCACGTAATCTAAACGTTTGACATAAAGAAATTCAAGTACGAATGTACTCGAACAAAGAACTCATAAACCAACTTAAAATAAACAAACGGCGAAAATAGATTTAATTACGATTATATCTCAGAAGGAAAACATAACTCACAACTGGAATTTTTACGGCGTAACAATATACAAAACTTTATCAACAATTTACATTGTAACTTTGAATTAAAAATCGTAAAATAACTTATTAAACTCAATCCAAAAGTACATTAAAACAACTTCAAAATACATTAAATGAAAATCGTCAATCCAAATACTGTGTCCGTTATCAAACATTACTCAATCAACCAATCGATTTTTAAACGATGGTTACACATTAACGACTTGGACTGCGTTTTTCTCAGCTTTTTCGTAGCGAATTTATAGCTCTATAGCATAATCTGACTCATGCTTCAATTTTTGCAGCCAATATAATTTTGCAGACAGTTTTCTTTATGTCTTTATATATGTTTCTTGCTGGTGAGTTCTTGATGTCTATTTTTTTATTCTCTTTCGAGATTTACCGCCTGGCCCTCAGGCGCTAGAGAGTTTATTTTTCTTTAGGGAAGACACTGCAACACTGCCACAAAATTATCGTTGCTTTTCTAGGACTGATTACTTCTTTATTATTGGTATTGATTTTAAAAGTATTTATCATTTTCTGCTGATTTTTATGTTAATGTTCCAAATGGGATGTCTGTTGTACTGTTTTTTGTGCTTTGCGCTTGTATAGAAAAGTTGATGTATTTATGGTCACTGAGTGTTTCCTCCTCCGTAACCATCCATTGATTTTTTGTCCAATCAATTCATCTGCGCATGTGATGGCAATTATCGATATCCTGCTGTTCACTGAAAACGTAATTGCGTTCATCACGACCAGTCCCCAGCTTGCTATCTATTCCGCTAGTCCCCTTTCGTCTTTTCTGTTTTTACTTAATTTTGGTTTAAGGAGGTAGATTAAAAGATCTAATGATTTCGTCGACCTCGTGTTTAATCTTCGAAGTGCGATTTCGAGTTAAGAGAGTATACGTATTCACTGACAGAACAGAGTGTTTTTTCTCAATGTGATCGGTTTGGTTGAAAATGACAGTAGCGTTGCCTTTGTCAGCTGGAACACAGTCCAAACCCGGAAGACGTTCTAATATTAGTATAGACTCCGGCCGTGGAAGTCTTCGGGATTACATAACTGTGGTTAATTTATACTTGATTACAAAAGTAACAATACATTTATATGGGTTAAGCTTTGTGCGTAAGATTTTCTTCTCTTACTATAGTGCTTTAAACTCAAAGTCAATTTGCCATAACAATACTAATTGATTGTTTGTTTTAGCATCCATCCTCGTAACTACAACTTTAGAATTTTCTGTCTTTACTTCAGAAGAAAAAGAACTAATATACGACTACAATGCATTAGCGCTTGTTAGTACCAATAACTTCAAAAATTACACAACTAAGTTCTATCTAACGGGAAAGCTTCATGTGCAACGACAGACTACTTCTTTGTTACTGCGATTATCTGGCTTAACATTCAAACTTTATAACGGTTATCTAAGAGATGGTCACGAAGACTCAATAGATGAAATCCCAGTTTCTAATGAGTACGAAGATTTGTTAAGAATATTTAAAATCGACTACGGTTTAAATGGCCACGTCGATAATATAACCACCGAAAGTAGAGAAAATTTACACGCGCGTAATATAAAAAAAGCACTTGCGTCGATACTTCAAATCGATTTTAGATGTGTGAGTGCAAACAAAACGCAAGAGTTTGTTACCGAAGAGACGTCAATATGGAAAAATGGCATTGTTTCCTATAACGCTACTAAAGTGTCAGAAGGTCTTGAAATTGAAAAAGAAACGGTAGGTTTTATTTCAGCACCTAACCAATCTTGTTCAGCAGCACACACCTCTTCAAATAACACATCCAAGTACTTTGTCAACAACACTTGTTTAGTTGTAAACATTGAAAATACAGGAACTTTTAACTTTCAAAACCATTTTATATCTTTCAATCAAACTTTGGAGTTGACCGAAATTGATTCAGTAACCGAACGTTTTCAAATTTACGACGAAGAAACGCAAAATCTGACTTACGTTGTCGACGACGTAGTAGGCTTAGGTATTAGAAAAGAAATTATGCTAAACGGTTTTGAAGTAAAATCTTCAGCAGTGTATAATAACATCCAGGAACTAATATTTGAATTACAAAAAATACGTAGCGACGGGTTAAATATTTCAAAACGTGCAAATTACGTAGATCGTTTGCTTTATTTGCTTAGAAGCTTTGACGCTTTAGAAGCGTTGTATCAAAGAATCGAAGATTGGTCTTTAGAAAATAAAGAGTATTTAGATATTTTGCGTCAGCTTCTTCCATACATTGGTACTAACGCTTCTCATTTATTAATCAAACGTTTGATGCAAACAAACAGTGTTTCCGAACAAAGTTCTTTGCATTTATTCGCACAATTGCCATTTCATTTCGTTGGTAAAATTAATTTAAGTAATTTGGAGTTTTTATATTTAAATGATACCGATGAGGATATTTCAAAAGCTTCCGTATTGTGCTTTGCTAATATTCTTGGTCAAGCTGATGGTACTCGCGGATATACTAATTATTTTATAGAAAAGTTTTATGAATCTACGGACTATAACACAAAGCTTTTTTACATGGTTGCCGTATCAAATATTAACTGTATCGATGCCCAAACTTTTCTCGTTGCACTAATCCGGAACAACACTTATAGTTTGACTATGCGACAATGGACAATGCGTAGATTACCACACTTACTAAAATCAAACCATGCGGTGTTCGATACATTTTGGCCAATTTTTGACGATGTCTCTCAGTCACTAAACATACGTAAAACGGCTTATGCTCTGATGATAGAATCTAAGCTATCGAGTTCACAACTTCTTCAAATCCACAACACCATCGACAAAGAACATAATGCAGAACTTTACGAATTTCATTACAGTTACTTGAGAACTTTGTCAAAAAGTTTCGATTCGTGTCACCAAGATATAAAAACTTCTTTATTAGAAATTTTAGTATTAGTGCAAGAACGAAATCGCACAGAACCTACTGGTTATTACGAATTGATTCTGAATGTTGGGTTAAACGCGTATTTGACTTCCGATAAGAGTACAACATTTATGCGTTTTAAGGCAAGCGATGGCAAAAATTTCAATTCGTTATTGGTGAGCATTGATGGTGCCCAAGCTACCTTTGATTCTAGCTTTAAAAACGTAACGTTTCTTATACCCGACTTAAATACGATTCAGATAGACATCATGATGGCCTATAAAAATCAAATCATTCGAATAATGTCGTTTAATGCATCCAACATTCAAAATTTAGACCGAGTAATTAATTTATTTTTTAAACAAGAAGGTATACAACTAAATTATAATGTGTACTCAAGAATGGCTTCAGCCATAAATACTGGGATACCTTTCCAAGCAGAAAGTCATGAAATTGCAGTATTTAATCAAAATTTGAGTATTTACAAAAACGCTAGTGATTATTTAAACTTTCGAGTAAGAGGACATTGTGATAGCATCAGTATTTTACAAAATACGTTAAAATTTTATAATCCATTAGCTGACGCATGGCACGGTGTTAAATCTTCTCGAGTTTTAACCTCCAATGTTTATATAAACTTAAACACAAATATATTTGTACAGAAAGGATCATATAAAGTGTCTTTTAGTATAGATTTAAATAGTGTTTATAAAAGTTACCAAAATGATAGCGTGCATGGCATTTTTGTCAATGAAGATACGGATTATAATGAGGTGTTAAGTAAGTCGTGTGAAACTTGCCAGAATTGGTACGTTCTAAACTAATTTCCAAGCGTTTTAATCAGTATTTATTTTAGCTTTAAAATTTAAGTTATACTGTAAGTAATTAAAATGTTAGATGTAGCAATAAAATTTTATCAAGCAAACTATTTTAGTTTCTAAAATCTGTTTAAACGTTAGAACTGTGTGGTTTAGTGATAGTGTCAGTGACACTTAGTCAGGCACTTTGACTGACTTGCTATGACATTCTTTTATTGCAAGCTAAACTAGATAGAGTTGTGATGTAACTCACTCACGCTTGAAAATTAAAATCCGCGAGTCAAAATATATATATAGCGACATCTAGCTGTGACTGTGATCGTCAAGCATCATTATATTAAACAGAAAATGAGTTAGTTAGCTGACGGCCTGCCAGTAGGTGCTGAAGTCCTAGTACGGAAGCAAACCAGCTAAAACTGAAGTGTCGGTACAAAGAAACGTGTGTCAAAAATACACATATATAATAAACACACAATAATATAGAAAGTAAACTAATGAGTCACGTAAATAGAAATACGCGTCAACTATACTAAAAAATCAGGGTTGCTGTGAACGTATTTTAACTGACCAATAGCATTTTTTTCTATTGAATGCATTAAATGTTATCAGCGCTAATGTGATCAAATTAAACTTCTTTGTATTTAATATAGTACATTTATTTAGCTTGGATATCGTAAATTTTTTTTTAAAAAACCTTTCTGAATTATATTTACTGCATTTTTAATTTTGTTTTATAAAAATATATGCGTCAACCTAAAAGTATGTAATGATTATAAAGTATATTTGGCAATTACCTGCGGTTTAGAAAAAAAAAGATACTTTTAAATTAGGTAATTTCAATGATAGGTTCATAAATTTTAAAAGTATGTGAGATCATCCTAAAACAGTATAAATTCTATGATATTATTTCATTTATTAAAAACATAAAAACAGCTGTATATAAACATGCATTTTAGTTGCTTTTATCATGTTAACTGTAGTCGTCTATTACCAATTAGTGGAGTATCTCTTCGTTTTCTTAAGATTTTATATTTTGTTACGTGAATTTTCTCGTAACTTAATAGAGCGACGACTAACTCAGTTGTTCCAGTGATTGAGTTGTAAGTTTAGGGTGGGACACCGTTTAAATCTACCCGAAGCAGTAATAGAACAAATGACAAGGCAGAAGTAGTAACACAGAGTATATTTATTTTCCCAGTTCACGTTAGAAGAAAATACATAATTATTCGTATGTAAATTTGGCCAAACATTAGCACGTTGGTCGGTATTATATACAAAATACTAATTAAGCCTTCAGCTAGGCAACACGTCGTACAACAAAGTGACTTTGTCCGCCTAACGTTTACATTCAGAAGAGAAACGAATTTAAGTAGTTCGTAAATTAAAATACAAAAATACGAATCACGAAGATTTAGAGAATCAAAGCGAACCGTGTAATAATATGTGACACAACACGATTGTATAATTAATTGTGTTAACAACTCAACATATACGTACAGTTCTTACAATCGACTGACTACCAAAATACTAAGAATTGAAGCATAATACTTACTTAATTTTGTAATTTCGGTGTTTCCTCCAATACGATAATAATCGCATCCAACTTCTCGAAGGTGTAGATAGTGTTAGCTACAGTGACGTGACGGCATCATAAAAATTTTTCTAATTACAAAATCTGCTTATTATCTCCATAGACAAAGAACAAGTGAGGAGGTATAAAAACCCGCTACAAACAATTAAGGAAGAATTAAATATACTCACAAACGTAAGAATCAAATACAGACTTTCACTCACATTGCAACAATATTCTATTCTATATTCGCATGGATGTCAATAAATAACAATGAAATCCTTGTTAGGCGTACACAACGCTAAATGGTGTCCGCGTTATTCAAACTTTGCCGGAAGAATAAATCGTGTTTAAAATTTGACATTTTATCTCTACCGATGCGACAAAAAGTGGGATTCTAAGAATAGATCTTATACAGAGGATAAACATCATACTAAAACAACTTTAACATAACAATTTTCTATAAACGTGTCTTTGTAATATTGTGTTTCTTACCATATTTAGAATACAAAAACGCTCTTTGTTCGACATTGTCATCTTATTTTGTAGTTTCTTTTATGATGCTTGTATATTTTTTTCTTGTCGCGTGCATCTAATGTCACACTGCTTGCTCTCGATATATAGGAAGACTGTAGTAGGTTAAATAAAACAGCAAAAAATAAAACGTAGTTTTTATTCAAGTATGATTCGTAAATTTTTAATTGGAAAGTGGAAATCTTTTGATATAGGTTGCGGACTGTATGAATTTCGTCCCGGAGCGCCCTTTTGCTACATTCAGAGTGTTGGTTGTCAGTTTTTGTTTTTTTTAAAGTATGGAATTAATAAAGGGAAAAAAACAACATTTCCGGTCAATGTAAGAGGAATTGTACATGAAAATGAAAATAAAAAACTTGCGCGTCCAGTGAGACCTTCACTTCTAAATATTCGCCTTCATTCACGTTATAAATATTTGGTTGTACTTCATATGTGAGGGTTGCTCTGGCTAAAAATTACTTTTTGTTGTTGTGATATAACTTGATTTTCTCGTAATTATAATAGCAATTTGAGCTACCGCCATGTGTTTGCCCTTTTGGAATGGAATATGTCAATTAAACACATTCTGCTCGAATCGATAATTTGGAGCACGTATTAAAGGAGACATTGGTTACTAACATCAATTTTTCAAAGTAATTTAGGGTCAAGTCGTTGACGTACTTCGTGTAATTGCTTATTGAACTTGGAAGCACAGCTGCGATAGGAATAGTAAAAATCACTCGGAAGCTTGACGCATTCGGTTACAACGATTCATTGTTTGAGTTATAAGCAAGTTTTTTGTGATATCATCTTATATCTAATGATTTTTTCCTTATACTTTTAGCGGTTTTAGGATTAGACGATTTAAGCATGCCGATAGCTATTAGCGTGACTCGATAATCGTAAGTACAATTTCTTTACTTTCTATTAATGATTGTATTTGTCAAACAAAATACGTGCAACGTAGGTATAGATAAAGTCACGACTAACAAATGCAAATTTGTTTGTAAAATTACGGATTGAATTTATTCTAAGTGTGATTTGTTTCTGATTGCTCATAACGAAATTGTGTAGGTAGTTCACCAAGGTACCTTGGAAACGCAGTATTGTTGCTTTTATTTTAAAATGTTACCATACCAACAAATGTCAAACATTCATTTAGTGTCAACAGTTTTTGTGCAAAATCGCAAGTTTCAGTGAAACCGAACGTATCGAAATTTTAACGATGATATGGTGATAGAACACGAAGCTTTGCTCAAGCGGTGATTATGTTTAATGAGTTGCATTCTGACCGAGAATCGATCTCCAAACACACTGTTTCGAAAACGTTGCATCGTTTTCACGAAACTGACGGTGTCGAAGATAGAACTGAAAGATCAGTAACCGTTACAAATGAAGAATATTTTTTGAATGTAATATTGGATGTGGTGGAAAATCCAAAAAATTCGACACAACAATTGGCTCTAAATCACAATAACAATCGAAACTCAATTCAAAAGATTGCGAAGCGGAAACATTTTCGTCCATATAAAATTCATCTATTACAAGAACTAAATGAAGACGATTTTGATTGCAGAATTGAGCTTTGTGAAGTTATTATGGAAAAGTTGCCTCAAAATTTTAACTTTGCCAACCACATTTTGTTTTACGACGAATCTACATTTTTTTGAATGGAGAAGTGAACCGACACAACTGTAGGTACTGGTCAAACGAAAACCCACATTGAATGGAACAAGTTCACATCCAAAGACCGCAAAAAGTAAATGTTTAGTGTGGTATTATTGGTGGACATATCGTAGAACCATATTTCATAAACAGAAAATTTAAACTCTGCTCGATATTTGGAACTTCTGCTCTAGACGTTAGTCGATTATTTCCAAACAGTAACGATCCAAATCTACCAGCGGAAGATGGTTTCAGCAGGATGGGACACTTCCTTATTTTGGAATTGAAATACGGGAGTATCTGAATCAAACCTTTTCTGGCAGATGGATAGGACGCAGAGGAACTATTGATATGACGATATGACGCCGCTTGACTTTTTTTGTGGGTTAATCTCAAAAATATAATTTGCAAAAATAGATCACTAATATCGAAGAGTTTTAAGCAAGATTAGTGCATAAAATTAATAATATTCTTCAAAGCGCTCTTCTAAATACAGTGCAAAATTTTGTTCAACGAATTCATTATTGTCAGGAGAAGGAGGTCAATGGTGAACATTTTATAAAATAAGATTCCAAACAACCACAACAAACATTGCAATCGGTTTTTTTCAGAACCACAAAATGTTTTCAAAGAAAACGTCATTTTCGTTATTTATTGTTCTTCATTCAATAGATTTTAAAACAATAGCGTTTATTTTTAAAACTCGATAACCCAGAAACAATAGAATTATGCTTCTTACAAATTTTGCTTAAAATTGAGAGAATAATTGAAATATCGAATAATGTACAGGGCATTCCATTAAAAAAAATGCAATTTTGGTGTGGCACGCCTTTATGACCAATTCTGTATAATTAAAATTATTACTGTCTAATAGACATTGAATAAGCTTTTGTTAGAAATTATACTTTTGCTTGCTTTCACCTATACACTTTTTTCTATAACTATATAAAATTTTGTTACGTATTAATAATAAATACATATTAAATCTTTTCGTTTTTCTAAAAACTTTCTTGCAAACTTGAATTAAGTACTTAATAACCGCGTTTGCACAAAGTACCAGCATCTGCGTGAAAAGATGCCGATTTTGTATATTATAATTGCATTATATTTTAAGCTTGAACGAATCAATAATTTCCATGGTATTACTCGCTATGCTGTGTAATGTATTGTAAAACTCAAACAGATACTTTTAGCATATGTCAGCATTTATTATGATGATACGTTTTTCGTTGCAAGAAATTTTGTTGAAGTGTAACATTATTTGTTACAGCAGTGGTACATTAAAACGTTCATTTTATGTATTTCATGATTTTCATTCTTTGTGATATTTTAAGGTTATCAAATCGATATGATGTTGGCCAAATGAGAGATTTAAACGTGCAAAATAACCAATTAATCTTAGTATGTATTTTTTGATAATATTCATGCAGCATTATTTCGTGTGTACAAAGTTTCAAAATCTTGGATTGGCTTAACAACAGATAAAGGTTGTTTTTATTGTTGCCGTTCCTCCACTCCGAAGGATCCTATCCATAAAATAGAAAAACTTTTGATTAATTGGAAACTTTTGTGAGGATTATTATAATTATTTCAATTAATATAAAGTAATTACATAAATAATGTTTGTTTTACTTAATGTGTTAATTTTTGTTATAGGCACCAAATGCGTTTGCAGCCACATGAAATTGAAGTATTTTGAGTATACAAAGATTGTATTATCTATCTTTTGTAAGCATTTTAGGACTGGTTCTACAATAATAATGGTATAAATGTGAGTTAAGTTATACTTGGTTTGATTGTAAATTGCTGTCGTTATTGGCTATGTTATTGGTTAGTATAAATAAAACTAACAGCCAAATATGTCAGTATTTTAAATTTAAAGCAAGTATAACTAAACTTACATTTATACCATGGTTGTAGAACTGCACTTAAGCATATTACAATATTAAAAAAGCGTTGATTATACATTTATTATACATTAATGTAACATTTGTAAAATATAAATATATATAAATAATATTTTAAAAAAATTTTTAGAATGTTTTTCTAATATTGACTTTGCAACGTAATTCTGACCATTAAGACGTTTTTGCAATGTTTTTAAAAATGTAAATATATCTTTTGTAAAACGTTGAAAAAAACATTTCAAAAACGTTTCTTTGTTGATTGGGGACATAACGGCATTTTCCCATAGCGGTGCCGATTTTAATTATTACTTTTACTCATAAACAATTCAAATGATTTTATAATATTTCGTGTTGTTTATATTTTAATTTATATACATTATTATAGATTATGGGTTTTGAATATATATGTATATCTAACAAAGCTGACGATGTTAGTTCACTATATACTTGCAGTATACAATGTTACTCGAGAAGCAGCATATCAGATACAGTTCGTTCTTGTGGTTTTTCAAAATGATATTAAAGAAACGTAGTATCATAGTATCTTTATGGTGACAATTTCGATCCTACTGGTGACGAACGTCTTAGTGCGTCGAATAAAATTAAATAGTTCAGGTATTTCCAGTTAAGTGCAGAAATTGACTTTCAGTAACTGAAAGATTTGGTGCATAAAACATATTGAGTTGAATTTTAAAAGTGTTATAACTACGATACTGATGATTCAGAATGTTACAAACAGTGACTTTATTGTTTTAGTGATAAAAAAGTAGACTAAACACGATAATAAGAAAAAACGACTATTAATTGTTTATTATTCTGCTGAGGTATAACCAAAGTACAAACTTATAGTCCTTCTGCATTTCATAATTTATAAAGTAAAATAATAATTATTTGGGATAATTAATATAAAAAATTTATGGAAAAGTAATGTTTATTAAAACGTCTGGCATTTATTTATTAAAAATATAATGAACAAGTAAAATAAATAAAATAAAACAAACAAACAACGCAAACATACATTTTAAATAATAGATTAGTAAATAAAAAATATATATTAATCTTTATTTACTATATTTTATGTTGATTGTAAAAATATTATAAAAATAATTTAAATATATTGTTAAAAACAACACTACTTTGGTAAATACTTAAAAGTTAATGGTAGTCCACCGTCTGCCACTATTATAGGAAATGGGTGCAGCACCACTGGTTCTCTAGTTTTTGCATTTCTTTCTATTGAAAAATTCCTTAATATTTCAATGACGCCCATTTTGGTAATTATATGTGTCAGCATTTGACCTGAAATTAAGATTAGTTACACTCTTTTAAGACGAAATGACTAGTAATTACCAATACAGTTTCTTGGTCCATCGCCAAAAGCCAGATACGTACAGTTTTCAATATGACCTATATTGTCTTCGTTAAATCGTTCTGGATCAAACTTAAACGGATTTGAAAAGTATTTTTCGTTGTAGTGTAATCCATATATGCTAATAACTATTGGAGTACCTTTTTCTATAGTAAGTCCCGTGTCTGGTACTACGTAATCTTCTACGCATTCGCGGTGTATAAACGAAGTTGACGGGTATTTTCGTAAAGACTCTGTAACCCAAATTAATTCACATTGAAGCTGTATTTTTTGTAATTATATTACCATCAACTACCATGTTAAGATACTTCATTTCCTGTATGGCCTCGTAAGAAACTTTTCCACGTTTTGCTACAGTGTCTTGAATCTCTTTTCGTACTCGCTCTTGTATTTCTTTATGAACGCACAATTCGTGCAGTGTAAACGCTAGAGCCGAAGCAGACGATTCAACTCCCGCTGAAAAGAAAGTTATTGCTTGTGCCACCATATTTTTATCGGTAAATTTAAAACCGTTGCACTCGGCATCTTGGTTTCTTAATTTTAGAAGAATATCGATTAAATCGTTTCTTCTGATATTGTTGCTTTCTCTTTTACTAAACGTTTGCAAAAACACTTTTTCTAAAAACTCGCAAGCAGTATTTTCGACGAACGGAAATCTAAATAATTTTACTAACACCGGTGCGTAATAATACGAAAGCACTTTTAAAGTCCTACTTAACGAAGTACTCATAATTCGTCTACCGGCAGTTCTAAAACCGGCTTCAGCATCAAACGAATTAGTCGCAATACCAAAAAAACACGTTGTAATAGCATCGGTTGTGTATTTTGCGCACATCTCTTTGGCTTCTATGTTTTTCCCCACATTCTTCGCCACGTAATCGTGCAAGCCTTTATTGCATTCATTAATTAACGGTACCATTAACTTTAACTTGCCCAAAGAAAAAAATTGTGTCATTTTCGAACGCAACCATTTCCACGTCGGTTCCTTTATGTTAAAAAGACCGTTGCTGGTGATTGGATCGATGCTCGAATCGGAAATAAAATGTCGGTTTGAAAAATGTCTAAAATCTTTGATGAGCAAGGTTTTAATAAATTCTGGTTCTTTCGCCACCAAGTACGGTCGATTAAATGCAAAGAATCCAAAATATGGACCTGGAAATGTGTTGTAAAGATTGCCTAAGTACTTTCCTGGATGGACGCGGCCGGTTCCAATCGTTAAAAAACTACCGAAGAAGAAAGTTGGTTTGATGTATGGTACTCCTCTTATTTTCCAGTAGTTGAATCTTTGGAAGAAGTAGTGGTAATACAGTAATCCAAAAATGCTCAAAACTAACACTAATATTAATGGTACCTAAAACATAAGCACGTCGTAAATGTTATGTAATGTTTAAAATAAATTGTTTAATAAAATTATTTTGTTAATAATAACTAAATGTATTTTTGAAACTAAGTTGAATTTGGTGTAGTGTGATTGGCGCAAGATTGGAAACGATTTCGTTATAAAACGCAAAGAATAACAGATGAAGCTTATAAAAAAAAAGCGAACCTCATCTTAATAAATTACAAAAATATAAAAAAAAATTATTTTTATTGTTTTAACTTTATTTTTTATAATTTTCGATACTTTTTGTTGCAAGTATTTGTTTTTTTTGTTGACCTAAACCGTCTATTTTTTGACTGGTTTTTATTATTTAAGGTTTTTACTAAAAGTTAATATGGTTTAAAATTATTTAAATTACCACTGCACCAATAATAAATTCGCTAATTCGAAAATGTATTTTTTACATGTTTCGATCTTAAAATTATGAAGCTCGTCTTCAGAAAACTACAAAAAATATTAACAAATAAAAATTTATGATTACAAAAACTTTTTAACTTACATTTTTTTTTAAATGTCAAATATGAAAATTTGTAACTAGATATTTAAAAAATTAAAAAATGTAAGTTTTACAGAATGTTTAATGTAAATTATTAATAAAGGAATATGGTGCAATTAATAATAATTAATTAATAATTTACATTTAACATTGTGTAAAACTAACATTTTTTAGTTTTTTAAATATCTAGTTACAAATTTTCATATTTGACATTTTTCAAAACATGTAAGTTAAAAATTTTTTGTAATCTTAACTTTTTATGAGTTCTTAGTTTTCTGAAGATGAGCTTCATAATTTTAAGCTCAAAACATATGTAAAAAATACATTTTAAAAGTTAGCGAATTTATTATTGGTAGACTGGTAATTTAAATAATTTTAATAGATAACCAATAACAATTTATTATGGTTTAGTTTTTCTTTTTTTTGTGAACAGTTATTTTTTTGTTTTTTTATTGGATGTCGTAGTTTTTGTTTTTTTTAGAAATAACTTTTTTCTATGACGTGGAATAGTATATTAAAACACAAGGTACAGAATGAACGCGCTTCAATCACGAGACCGGGTTTCATACACGAGCCGCGTAGCGGTGAGTTTATGAAACGGTAGAATGATTGAAACGTATTCTATGACGTGTGTTTTATACTATTTTCTCTATTTTGATTCATTTTTAATATTTTCTGTACAATTTTAATATTAAAACAACATTGGGAAATTTCTGTATTTTATTAAATTGGCAAAACTTACACTTTGACATATTGAAGTTTATGTGTTAACCTAAAATTTCATACGAAATGATCTCTTTATAGCTTTATAAGTAAATAACTTTGAATTAATAGGACCTCTTTACTTTATCTTGGCATCAACATTTGAATTTCAATTGTTAAGTTACAATAATTTGGATTTCTTTTTCATGTAACGCATAATGTAACGTCAACTTACTTTATATCAAAATAGAGAAAAATTATTACTGAATTAATTAATTTTAGGGGTTTTTGATACTTGATTTTTTTAAGTAAAATTGTGTGTTAGTTTATGTCTTTATTTATTTTTCTTAGATACCACAATGCTATTTTTATTAATTTTTTCTTAAAGCGAATGTATGATTTGATATTAAAAAACTAGAAGAATACAAAATTACAAAAATGTTGAATTTGTCTCCTGAAAAGAGTCGAACAATCACTAATCCTCGAATAGTCTTAATTTAAACATTTTATATTATAAATTTATGTATTTACGTTTTACAAAATAGTTTACAATATTAATACGCATTTAAGAGATTTTTTCATCATTCTTAGCAGCTTTACATATAATACGTAATTATCCAAACTTTTATTCTAACTATTGTTATATTTAAAACTTAAATAATCACCCTATCCGCATGTGAGACTGAGTCATAAGGTTGAACCAACAGATCAATATCTGCCATGCACCGATGAGTCATAAGCGCTAAATGCAAATATTGCAACTAATTAATTACCTGCAATCCGACAAATTTGAATAACCGCAATTATGCTAATTAAACAGACACAAAAACCATGTGTTTCAAAATCCTCATAGGTTTTTCACGGGGTGTCTTAGAATCCTCTTTGATTTTTCACGGGCGTCCTAGAATCCCGGTGTCCTAGAATCCTCATTGATATTTCACGGGCGTCCTAGAATCCCCATAGAAGTTTCACGAGTGTCCTAGAATCCCCATTGCTCTTACTACTCACAATGTTATTTCTATTATTTTTTTCTTAAAGCGAATGTATGATAATTTGATATTAAAAAGCTAGAAGAATACAAAATGACAAAAATGTTGAATTTGTCTCCTGAAAAGAGTCGAGATTTTGTACGCGCGCAATCACTAAGCCTCGAATAGTCATATTTTAAACATTTTATATTATAAATTTATGTATTTACGTTTTACAAAATAATTTACAATATTAATACGCATTTAAGAGATTTTTTTCATAATTCTTAGCAGCTTTATATACAATACGTAATTATCCAAACTTTTATTCTTCTTAGTATAACTATTGTTATATTAAAAACTTAAATAACTTTCTGAAGATACACAAAGTTTAACGATGAATGAGTAAATGACAATGCTCAGACAAAGTATGAAGAAAGAAAGAATCACTTTCTTTTGAAAATCTGTTTAGAGAGAAAAAAACCATTTATTTTGCAATTATTGTCTAAGGTTTTAAGAGAGTTTTTGAAAGAGAGATAAAAACTACGATGTTTGCCAGAATTTCTACATCTGACAATATCGTATTGTCGTTCATGCGTGATGGGGCCTCACCATATTTTAGTCTAATAGTTTAAAAACTCTTAAACAAATACTTCAAAAATGGATGGATTTTAAGATGATGACTAGGCTTCCTCGATTACCTGACCTAAATTTGTTGTTGATTTTTTTGGGCTACTTAAAAACTTTAGTCTATGCTAATCCAATAGGCAATTGTGAAAATGTGTGATTAATTTCTATTGTCGCAAAATAAGAACTAGTGTTGAGGCTTGTGGAGACCTAGGGAATACATAGTATTAGAAGAAGCTCATGTTGAACCAATATACAAAATTATTCAATAAAAACCATATTGAACAAAAATAATTTTTTTTTCGTACAGTTCATTTTATCGATGTGGATCAAAAGTATTTTGTTAATTGAAGGTTTAAGTTGTCCAAAAATATCATTATTGGTAACCATCATTTTAAAAAAAATTTAATTACACCCTAGTGCATCAAGAGTTATTTTAAAATAAAACGATTTTCAAGGGCGTAGAAGAAAGAGTATATAGGAACTAGTCATATTATTTTTATGTGTTTTATCTGTATCCAGGAGATTGCCTACATATTCTGTGATATCCGGCATCTGCTGTATCTCGTGTTACGTAGAACAAGAATTTTTTTAAAGTCCTGTAACAAAGAACGATAATTTAGCGCGAATCACGAATTGTTACTTCTGTCTTGTAAAAACTGAAGTTTTTTACAGTAACATATCCAGATATTCCATCTGTAAGCAAACCGTTGAAAAGAATTAATTCTGAGCTTCCAATTCTAATGCATTTAAATTAATTCGCAAATTCCACGGACGAGAAAGATATAAACGATGTTGTGAATGTGTGACTCCCGAACAAGATTTGCCTTATTGAAAGATACAAATTTTCCCGAGTGTATTCAAACTGGTCGCCGACGTCGTTACATGTCATTACTCATTCCCCAGTAAACACAAAATTGATAATGTTTAGTAACAGTTTCAAAACAAAAAATTTATGATTCACTCTTGTTTCAAACATAAAAGAAACCTAACTGCAATAAAATAGCTATAAGTCCATCGCTGTTTCACTTATTTGAATCAGTATAGTTTCGGTATTTTAAATTCAAATCCGTTGCAAACTAAATGTTGCATTCGGTTTACGTTTTAAAAGCTTCGTTCTTGAACTGATACTAAATGATCAATAAATATATGATTTTCTTGTTTCAATAACTAAAACTAAAACAATTCTTTCAATAATATAATAATACATTTTCGAATGCACGTTTCAAATTTTATTGCACAATAAATATTTCTAAATACAATATCACATTGAGTTTTTTACATATTGCAACTTTCCTGGATGTGGTCTTTTCACGGAAGCCTCGAAAACTGCATCAGTTACTGTTGGGTAGCAACTTTTAACCGCATCTGTAACATAGAAATAAATATTTCATTTATATACATACATAATCATAGAGTTACACAAAATTAATTACATTTTTTAATCAAAAACAACACAAACTTAATATAAATATCACTTTAGCAATCATTAGAAAGTTATAAAAACACTGTGAATACCTTTAGCTGTACATAATCGTATAGAAAACTTCAAGAATTGAACTGTAATAATAAATCCTAAAGTATCATCAGATTTATGCAATAATCTACCTTAACGCAACCATGTGTGTTAATATACATTTTTTTAATACAAATTAAAACATGATACATAAATAACAGAAATGGTAATAATATTGATTACATTTATGGATTATAATAAAATATTTCGACTTACCGTTTATTGTTCCATTTCGTAATTGTACACACAGCATCACTTATCAAACTGCAACCGAACAAGTAAAAAGATATGAATTTGCAGCGCAAGCGTTGACGACAGTAATCAAAAGTATAGCAACGACTAATGCTGACTAATCACAAAGTACTCGTTTTTACAAGAACGATTCCACTGTTTTGAAAATAATTCAATCTTATTAAATCGATCTTCAAACAATTCTAGTTATTCAAAAAATATTCGGTTTTAATAATTCAGTTTTTAGACGGTTGCTGATTATGGGAAAAAAATTGCAAGTACTGAAACGGTTTAAAACTGATTGTGGAAAATCGGAACTCTTTCAATTTATTCACTGTCAGTTACATGTAAATGATATAAAAATGGAACTAACGCGAAACAACGTAATGAAACAATTGTTTTAATTTTGTGACTGTAACAGTTTCAATCCGTGTTTACTGGGATGTTAATGTGTTAATTTTTGTTATAGGCACCAAATGCGTTTGTAGCCACATGAAATTGAAGTATTTTGAGTACACAAAGATTGTATTATCTAAGCATTTTAGGGTTGGTTCTATAATAATGGTATAAATGTCAGTTAAGTTATACTTGGTTTGATTGTAAAATGCTGTCGTTATTGGCTGTGTTATTGGTTAGTATAAATAAAACTAACAGCCAAACATGTCAGTATTTTAAAATTAAAGCAAGTATAACTAAACTTACATTTATACCATGGTTGTAGAACTGCACTTAAGCATATAGCAATATTAAAAAAACCGTTGATTATACATTTTTTATACATTAATGTAACCTTTGTAATATATTATAAATATATATTAATGTTTTTAGAATGTTTTTCTAACATTGACTTTGCAACGTAATTCTGGTCATTACGACGTTTTTGCAATGTTTTTAAAAATGTAAATATATCTTTTGTAAAACGTTGAAAAAACATTTCAGAAATGTTTCCTTGTTGATTGGGGGCATAACGGCATTTTTCCATAGGGGTGCCGATTTTAATTATTACTTTTACTCATAAACAATTCAAATGTTTTTTATAATATTTCGTGTTGTTTATGTTTCAATTTATATACATTATTATAGATTATGGGTTTTGAATATATATATCTAACAAAGCTGACGATGTTAGTTCACTGTATACTTGCAGTATACAATGTTACTCGAGCAGCAACATATCAGATTCAGTTGTCTGTTGTTCTTTTTCAAAATAATACTAAAGAAACGTAGTATCAGAGTATCTTTATGGTGACAATTTCGATCATACTGGTGACGAACGTCTTAGTGCGTCGAATATAATTAAATAGTTCAGGTATTTACAGTTAAGTGCAGAAATTGACTTTCAGTAACTGAAAGATTTGGTGCATAAAACATTACTGTCCATAATATTAAGTGTTATAAATAACTACGATACTGATGATTCAGAATGTTACAAACAGTGACTTTATTGTTTTAGTGATAAAAAAGTAGACTAAACACGATAAGAAGAAAAAACCACTATTAATTGCTTATTATTCTGCTTAGGTACAACCAAATAGCACAACTTATAGTCCTTCTGCATTTCATAATTGATAAAGTAAAATAATAATTATTTGGGATAATTAATATAACAAATTTATCGAAAAGTAATGTTTATCAAAACGTCTGGCATTTATTTATTAAAAATATAATAAACAAGTAAAATAAATAAAATAAAACAAATAAACAACGCAAATATGCATTTTAAATAATATAGATTAGTAAATAAAAAATATATAGCATTAATCTTTATTTACTATATTTTATGTTGATTGTAAAAATATTATAAAAATAATTTAAATCTATTATTAAAAACAACACTACTTGGGTAAATAGTTAAAAGTTAATGGTAGTCCACCGTTTGCCACTATTATAGGAAATGGGTGCAGCACCACTGGTTCTCTAGTTTTTGCATTTCTTTCTATTGAAAAATTCCTTAATATTTCAATGACGCCCATTTTGGTAATTATATGTGTCAGCATTTGACCTGAAATTAATATTAGTTACACTCTTTTAAGACGAAATGACTAGTAATTACCAATACAGTTTCTTGGTCCATCGCCAAAAGCCAGATACGTACAGTTTTCAATACGACCTATATTGTCTTCGTTAAATCGTTCTGGATCAAACTTAAACGGATTTGGAAAGTATTTTTCGTTGTAGTGTAATCCATATATGCTAATAACTATTGGAGTACCTTTTTCTATAGTAAGTCCCGTGTCTGGTACTACGTAATCTTCTACGCATTCTCGGTGTATAAACGAGGTTGACGGGTACTTTCGTAAAGACTCTGTAACCCAAATTAATTCACATTGAAGCTGTATTTTTTGTAATTATATTACCATCAACTACCATGTTAAGATACTTCATGTCCTGTATGGCCTCGTAAGAAACTTTACCACGTTTTGCTACAGTGTCTTGAATCTCTTTTCGTACTCGCTCTTGTATTTCTTTATGAACGCACAATTCATGCAGTGTAAACGCTAGAGCCGAAGCAGACGATTCAACTCCCGCTGAAAAGAAAGTAATTGCTTGTGCCACCATATTTTTATCGGTAAATTTAAAACCGTTGCACTCGGCATCTTGGTTTCTTAATTTTAGAAGAATATCGATTAAATCGTTTCTTCTGATATTGTTGCTTTCTCTTTTACTAAACGTTTGCAAAAACACTTTTTCTAAAAACTCGCAAGCAGTATTTTCGACGAACGGAAATCTAAATAATTTTACTAACACCGGTGCGTAATAATACGAAAGCACTTTTAAAGTCCTACTTAACGAAGTACTCATAATTCGTCTACCGGCAGTTCTAAAACCGGCTTCAGCATCAAACGAATTAGTCGCAATACCAAAAAAACACGTTGTAATAGCATCGGTTGTGTATTTTGCGCACATCTCTTTGGCTTCTATATTTTTCCCCACATTCTTCGCCACGTAATCGTGCAAGCCTTTATTGCATTCATTTATTAATGGTACCATTAACTTTAACTTGCCCAAAGAAAAAAATTGTGTCATTTTCGAACGCAACCATTTCCACGTCGGTTCCTTTATGTTAAAAAGACCGTTGCTGGTGATTGGATCGATGCTCGAATCGGAAATAAAATGTCGGTTTGAAAAATGTCTAAAATCTTTGATGAGCAAGGTTTTAATAAATTCTGGTTCTTTCGCCACCAAGTACGGTCGATTAAATGCAAAGAATCCAAAATATGGACCTGGAAATGTGTTGTAAAGATTGCCTAAGTACTTTCCTGGATGGACGCGGCCGGTTCCAATCGTTAAAAAACTACCGAAGAAGAAAGTTGGTTTGATGTATGGTACTCCTCTTATTTTCCAGTAGTTGAATCTTTGGAAGAAGTAGTGGTAATACAGTAATCCAAAAATGCTCAAAGCTAACACTAATATTAATGGTACCTAAAACATAAGCACATCGTAAATGTTATGTAATGTTTAAAATAAATTGTTTAATAAAATTATTTTGTTAATAATAACTAAATGTATTTTTGAAACTAAGTTGAATTTGGTGTAGTGTGATTGGCGCAAGATTGGAAACGATTTCGTTATAAAACGCAAAGAATAACAGATAAAGCATATGGAAAAACAAAAAAAGCGAACCTTACAAAAATATAAAAAAAAATATTTTTATTGTTTTAACTATATTTATTTATAATTTTTGATACTTTTTGTTGCAAGTATTTGTCTTCTTTTGGTTGACCTAAACCGTCTATTTTTTGACTGGTTTTTATTATTTAGGGTTTTTACTAAAAGTTAATATGGTTTAAAATTATTTAAATTACCAGTCCACCAATAATAAATTCGCTAACTTTTAAAATGTATTTTTTACATGTTTTGAGCTTAAAATTATGAAGCTCATCTTCAGAAAACTACAAAAAATATTAACAAATAAAAAGTTATGATTACAAAAAATTTTTAACTTGCATTTTTTAAAAAATGTCAAATATGAAAATTTGTAACTATAGATATTTAAAAAATTTAAAAATGTAAGTTTTACAGAATGTTTAATGTAAGTTGTTAAGAAAGGAAGATGGTGCAAATAATAATAATTAATTAATAATTTACATTTAACATTGTGTAAAACTAACATTTTTTAGTTTTTTAAATACCTAGTTACAAATTTTCATATTTGACATTTTAGTGTAAGTTAAAAATTTTTTATAATCTTAACTTTTTATGAGTTGTTAATATTTTTTGTAGTTTTCTGAAGACGAGCTTCATAATTTTAAGCTCGAAACATATGTAAAAAATACATTTTAAAAGTTAGCGAATTTATTATTGGTGGACTGGTAATTTAAATAATTTTAATAAATAACCAATAACAATTTATTACGGTTTAGTTTTTCTTTTTTTTTGTGAACAGTTATTTTTTTGTTTTTTTATTGGATGCAGTAGCTGTTGTTTTTTTTAGAAATAACTTTATTCTATAACTTGGAATAGTATATTAAAACTCAAGTTACAGAACGAACGCGCTTCAATCACGAGACCATCATACACGAGCCGCGCAGCGGCGAGTTTATGAAACTGTAGAGCGATCGAAACGTATTCTATGACTTGTATTTTATACTATTATCTCTATTTTGATTCATTTTTAATATTTTCTGTACAATTTTAATATTAAAACAACATTGAGAAATTTTTGTATTTTATTGAATTGGCAACACTTACACTTTGACATATTAAAGTTTATGTGTTAACCTAAAAACTGATACGAAATGATCTCTTTATAAGTAAATAACTTTGAATTAATAAGACGTCTTTACTTTATTTTGGCATCAACATTTGAATTTCATTTGTTAAGTTACAATACTTTTGATTTCTTTTTCATGTAACGTCAACTTACGGTGCAGAGATACCAATATTGAAAAAAACTAACATTACTAAAATTCGTGTAAAAATTTGCTAAAATTCTTATACGTATTTTAGGGTGAGAATTGCTAATTCTTTATATCAAAATAGAGAGAAATTATTACTGAATTAATTAACTTTAGGGGTTTTTGATACTTGATTTTTTTAATTAAAAATGTGTGTTAGTTTTTGTCTTTATTTATTTTTCTTAGATACCACAATGCTATTTCTATCAATTTTTGCTTAAAGCGAATGTATGATTTGATATTAAAAAGCTAGAAGAATACAAAATGACAAAAATGTTGAATTTTTCTCCTGAAAAGAGTCGAGATTTTATACGCACGCAATCACTAATCCTCGAATAGTCATAATTTAAACATTTTATATTATAAATTCATGTATTTACGATTTACAAAATAATTTACAATATTAATACGCATATAAGAGATTTTTTCATCATTCTTAGCAGCATTACATACAATACGTAATTATCCAAACTTTTATTCTTCTTAGTATAACTATTGTTGTATTAAAAACTTTCTGAAGATAGACAAATATTAACGATGAATGAGTAAATGACAATGCTCAGACAAAGTATGAACAAAGAAAGAATCACTTTCTTTTGAAAATCTGTTTAGAGAAAAAAAACAAATTTTTTTTGCAATTATTGACTAAGATTTTAAGGGAGTTTTTGAGAGAGAGATAAAAACTACTATGTTTGCCAGAATTTTAAAAAGATCTACATCTGACAATATCGTATTGTCGTTCATGCGTGATGGGGCCTCACTATATTTTAGTCTAATAGTTTGAAAACTCTTAAACAAATACTTCGAAAATCGATGTATATTAAGATGATGACCAGGCTTCCTCGTTCACCTGACCTAAATTTTGTCATATTTTCTTGGACTACTTAAACACTTTAGTTTAACAAACTATTTAATGTTACTGGTCCGTGATTTTCGATTTATTTGACTCAAAATGTGTTTAAACGTTTTACCAAAATTTTTATTTTCACATTCTTTTGCTTGTATTGATGCTATGATTTTACCTTCCAAATTAACATCCTGTTATTCAGATCCGCTGTATGTATTTACTGCTTTCTAACAGTAAACATTTAATTGTTTTTTCTGAAGCTTGGATATTGTTATCATTCGGTTATTGTTATCAAAAACATCAAGTCCCAACGTGAATTTATTAAGCGGCGTGCACTGTATCAAAAAGTTGCTCGTTCGTTCTCTCGTTGATAATTGTTTGTTTTTATCTTAATTCTTAGACAGTGAGTTCGTATGTACACTTGGTGTCTCTAAGCTAAGGATTTCCTAGTATCTACAACGGAGTAGCGCTTATTTTTTTCTTTTTTTATTGCAGTATTTTCAGGCACGCCCACTCAGCGACATTGTAGCTAGTCGTGTTGACGTGGTTGTTACCAACAAGACCCGTTGTAACAAAAAGGTTGGTAACAACCTCAGTTTATTTCATTGATTTTTTAATAGGTAGATAGACATATGTTTAATCTTTAGTTACTAGTGGCGTAACTACGTTTTCTGCCTCTTCTCCGGCAAAGATCCGAAATAGAATTAAAAAATTAGAAAATTGCGCGTGCCTACGTATAAAACAGAGTTTGCAGGCCCTCTTAGTACGCGTGCCTTAGTTACGCGTCTGATTATTGAACTTGAGCTCTTTCAAACGGTCTCTATCAACGTAAATAATTTTTTTAACTACATATAAAACCATATTAGATATTTACTAAGTTTTGTTTTGACAGCTCTCCCGTTGTTATATTTTTTGGTTTTAAGTATTCAAATTTTTTTAAATTTTTTTGTGGTTTGTATTAAACGATCTTTTCGAAGTTCATTAAAAACTCTTGAAATAAATCAATACGTTTTACAAATATTAGTAGCCACTTGCACTTCATTTTCAATCACCACTGATTGATCAGATTGAGCATTCCTACACCCAGAAAATGTTAAAAAACGTCCTAAAAACCTTTTTTTTTACCCTGACCATTCATCATTGCTGCCGGTTTATATTCGTTTGAAGTTTGGAGGAGATTGATGGTGAGACACTGTTTTGATTTTTCTAGCTGCCAATGGAACATCACTGTCTAAAAAAAATCATCATCTAACGTTGGAGTAATTGGAGAAGATTGTTGAGGAACTGGATTAATTCTCTAGCTGCCAATAGAACATCATCGTCTGAAGAAATATCACCCTCTGCCGTTGGACGACTTTTTTTGCCTTTTCGGTGTTCCCATTATGCTCTCTGATTATTGCATCAGACATGGCTTGCTCCTTCGTTGGTAAAGAAGATGCAAAAGCTGCATTGGGTATTGCGCCAGGATTTAAGGAGGGGGAGATAATCCTGTACTTCTAAATCCGCTGATAATATTTTTTGTAGTCATGCAGTATCTCAATATCCTAAAAGTTCCGGCTCACAGTGTGTTAAAAAAAGTGAAATACAGCTTTATCAAGAGATTGAAGCTCATGCGTTGTTTATGATGGCAAACAAAATAAGGTGAACGAACAGACTTGGCTGTTTCAGTAGTAGTAAAATCAAGGTGGCAAGCAGCTCCATCAAACACAAGAAGTGTAGGTCCTGGCGGTTTATACTGAGCAAAATGTCTTAGAAAGTCACTAAAGAGTTGTGCCGTCATAGTCTCTTTAGAAGCCATTTTTACAAAGGATCCATGAGATAAATTGTCGCAGAGTTCTGGTTTTGGAAGTTTTCCTTAAAACAGTATCATAGGCGGAATAAAGTTGGCCATAGCATTGCAACAAGCCACAACCGTGACATACTCCGCATGCTTTAACCCGTTTTACTTGCTTTTCAGACACAACACGTTGTTGATGGTATATGATGATGCGGTAGCTTTTCTCGACCATATTAAAAATATTTTGAGGTTTAGCTGTAATGTCCATACTTGCCATAACTTCGGAAATTTTTGTGAAATAATTCGATATAATTGCCTTGTCAACTTTTTAAGCACGTGCAGGGTTCATAAGTTGTGCTTTTTGTACAGATAAATCGGCAGGGCAAAAACATCCAGTCCTTTGCAGCAAACTGTTTTTCGACGTTAAGATTATTGAAAATGTGGTTTATATTACAATATCGAAACATTTGATGTCGAACAAGTTTGGGAGTGAGCGGCACTCTTCTGCTGATGGTTCAATATACTGGGACGACCCAATTTCTTTGCAGACAAGCCCTGAACCAATTATCGACGTAAAGTGCGCCTAGTACAAACATTTTATTTTTAATTAAGGATTGTAGGTTCAAATCCCAGCCACTTATTTCACTGTTGCGTTCGAATTCTGCGTTAACAGTGTGAAGCAGTTGACACCAAAATTTACCAGATCACTGATAAATACTTTAGTTTTTGCGTTAGGGATTGTGGGCCATATTACCCACTAGGTCATATTTGCCTCCAAAATTATATATGTGCAGCACGAGTGTTAGTTAGATCAAAACAAACAAACCGTTTGAAACCCATCCAATGACATTTTTGCATTATAAGTATCAAATTTCAGTGATTTCTAGAATATTCTAGAACATCTACTTGTTTTTACATTCATAATAATGTTTTTTTACGTAATAACTGACACACACCACTGATAGGAACTAAGATATTAGGATCTGGTTCAACGACTTCAACACCTTTTGTCTCATCGTGTTCAGTAAATTTTCTTCAACCTCGAACTCATACTCAACATCAGATGCCTCTCATCATAAAGAACATAATCCATATCATTGTTATTGTCGGTGGTGTACGGATCCTTTTCTCCATTCTCCTCAGCAATCGGCTAATATTGTCTCGTAATAACGAATTGGTTCATTTGGCAAGCGATTATAGCTTCCAAGAGCAGTATTTATTTTTTCTAAAGATGACATTTTTTTATACAACACTATATAAATAAATAACACGTATCACAATTATAGTAACCGATAAAAACTTACCTATCGCAGACCAAACAAAGGTTCAAATCCTGCCTGCAACAATTTTTTTTTGAAAAAGAAAGTAACAGCAAGATACGTTAAAAATAACGATTTTTAATGATTTACTAAAGAGGAAAGGCGCACAAATATAAGGGTTTGTCGACATGACAACATAACCTCAATTTACGATACGAAATCGAAAAGACAAATTTCAAAAAAAGTATAAGAAGTCAATACAAACGTGTAGATATCACTTGAAAGTAGGTAGGATAAAATTTAAAAAAAAAATAGAACTTGTCTGTGTATAAAACTTTTACTATTATTTCATTTAAGCAAATAAAATGATATACCTAAGTTTTCTGAATTTTCTATATTCTTTTGACTTGGATGGTTTTTTTTCAATTTGAAAATAAAAAAATATGTAGAAATTTCTTACAGAAAAGTCGTGTGGGAACCACGCCAGTTTTTTTTTAAACGGAATGCGGCAATGTAACGCTCTCTTTAATTAATTATTTGAGATATAAGGATAAAAGTTCATGTAAATGTCACATATTGTGTAGGTACTCATTGTGTACCAATTAATTTTTCAAGAAAAACTAAAAAATTTCAAAATTAATTATTAACAGAATATAATAATACTGTAATATACAGTAATTCCAAACATTCGCGGAAAACTCACAATGCCTTCTTAAGTTTTTATTAAAAAAAATCCTTAATGAATGTTAAAGGATTACTATACTGATTACTGCAATTTATAGCTTTTTAATCAACTTAAACAAGAGTACAACTTTGCTTAAATAAATTAAAATTAAAATGATATCAATTATAAGTATTTAAATGTACTTACGTAACGAAAGTACGCTATCTGCGTAACAATACAAAAAACTTTTTGTCCAGACTAAGAAATGTTGTTGTATGCACTTCACATCACGCATAACACAAAACTAAATTGCTGATTAGATGCATGACTCTTTCATAGTTCATATTTCTATTGCTCTATTGTTATTGTTATTACTTGTATTTCATATACCTGTCTATATTTATATTTTACTTAGGACGTAAAAATCGTTATTTTAACTTTCATATTAATAAAAATGTGTCGCAATTTTTTAATTTTATATTAAACCTTGCGCAGACTCCCTAACGTTGTTCAGAGACTCCCAAATCAATTTTAATTTTTCACGGACTTCTAGAAGCCCGCAGAAACCTCTTTGGGAACCACTATCCTAGAGAATAATAAGCATCTTTACCATCAGGTATTAAAACCTACTGATTATGATACTAGACTGAACTATTGTCACTGGCTGTTAAATATGATTGAGAAAATCCAAATTTTTTGTCACTAATATTATGGACGGAAGAAGTAACTTTCAGTAGCGCAAAAGATGTAATTTTTTGTACGTTTCTTTTCTACCACTTTTAGACAACGTCTCTTTGGAAACAAGAAGAAACATGTGGCTTCAGCTTGATGGTTGCATTTAAACCGAAACGTGTGTCAGCATTGAGACGAGCAGTTTTCATATCGTGTTATTGAAAGAGGAAGTTTATTTCCTAGCAGACGCGCTTGGCGGATCTAATCTAATTAGATTTTTATCTATGAAGTAGAGGGAAAAAAGTTTGTTTAGGGCAGTGGTTTTTCTAGCGAAATTAGACTAAATGAATGCATCGAGAATGGTGGAAGAGATTTTGAACATTTATGAGCTATTTGTGGCTAAACTTTGAGTAATTCTAAGTGTTCTGAGGTTCTTTTACTTTATTGTTACCAATGATCTTTTGCTGATCCATTTTCTGTGCAGACAACAATTTATTTATACAAAGGAAACTAGAAATTTTATCAGTGACCTGCGTAGGCCATTTACCCTAGCATATGATGTTTTTAAGTAAAACCCGGTTTTTTTGATAGCCGAAGATGGTGATAAAATTTACAGGGTCTTTAGTTCGTCGACTTGTGAGGTAAAGTGAGCGAAACGTTGGTTACAACATACAACATTGACGGTCCAAAGCCAGAAGACGTTCTTATCTTCTTAACTAATTATTAGTTTACAAAAAATACAAACTTTCGATTGTATTTAAGAGCGACAAAATGCTGGCTAAAATTTGGTTATCTCTATAGCTAAAAATCTCTCGGATACTTTATGTTATCAATGTGATATCAGAACTCTTGTATTTTCTATACTTATTCATAAGTAAAAGAATAACAATTGCCAAAAGTTAGAGTACGAATTATTTTTAGATTTATTTTTGTAGTTACAAAAATTGTCAAACTGGGCGGTGTTTCGCTTGTAGAACACTGCACAATGTAAGTGCATCGTTGCATTAAAAGATTATTACAAATAATCTTAAGTTTAATTTTTTCAGATTATTGAAATACATACAAAAAAATGTTGGAACTAAAAAATTAAGATGACTTTCAAAGTCAAAGGTGGTTTTTTAAAATGACCCTATAACTTTTTATTAAACAAAAAAACCAAAATAGTAATGATAAGTAGGCGCGCTTTAAAAATGTAAAAGCTGCCGTTGATTTTATAAAATTAAAAAATAAGAATTAATTGTTTTTCTCCAAAAAGTGTTAAATATAGGTAAAGGATTTTGTAAAATTGATTAATTTATTTTTGTAAGTAATACTTACCATTTTTTTTTTCAATTACAAACGAAAAATTTCATTAAAACCGACATGTGCAAAATCGATGTACTACGTTTTCGTAAGTATGCACCTTTATATACGTGCCCCAACGAACTTGATCTTCTTACAAATAACAAACAAATATTTTTTGTGATGATGAATAAACGGTTAGTCTACATACACTTCTAAGTATTGTATGAAGTAATTAAAACATTAGAAAAATAACGTTTTTTCTAAATTTTTGATAAAAATTAATAATTTCATTAATGATTAACTTGTCAGTTGACTCGTTCGTATACCGTTTAAATACTGTGATACGTATTTTGTTTGTGTTATTGTCATTTATTGCATATAAAAAACGTTAAATTTTTTTAAAAATCATACACATTTTTAGAAACGTTATACATTTACAATAATTAATTTGGTTGATTTTTGTAAACTTTAGCTACTGATTAAGATCGTTATTTTTCCACAGGTTAGCAAGGAAAAGATACTTTTCAGTATCATAGAAAAGTTTTGTTTAGAAACCATTCAGAAAAAAAATGTTACTTTGAACACCTATAGTTTGAATTTTTATTTACATGTTAATTTTTTCCGTTAAAATGTTATAAAATTCTAGACGCGTATTGAGGGTTGAGCTTTGGTTATGGCAGAACCGTGCTGAATAAACTGGAATTTTTTGTAATCTAAATTTTACGGTTTATGTGTATAGAATTTGTCTAGCATGACTTTTTAGAAGAGCTGTATATAGCTTCTATTAAAAATATATTTATAATAATATCAGTAGTTCAAGTACAAGTGGTAAATAAAAATATTTTAGAAACACAAGTATTTGAAAACGCCGATTAATTTAACTTTACAGTAAATTAAAGCAAGACGCATTGTAAACCAGAGTACATATTAATACAAATGATAACCTGCAAGTTCAAAATGTCATTTAACTTAATCTTGCATCCAGTAGCAATAATAGTCGCTTTGGTTAATAACAATAACAGAATTAGATACAGTGCTTGAATCATTTTTAAAATTGGTGATAAATGTAACTCAAGTGCATCAGTGAGATAATTGAATCGAATTAAAGTCATTCTATTGGTATAACTTGAATAATTTTAGTGTAAATTAAAAAAAAAAGGTTTTTATTAGTTTTAGTAACAAGACCACAAAGTTTTTCAAAACTACTAAACTTATTGTGACACATTTGGTCATTTTAAAAATGTAAAAATTTCAGATACTCACTTATACAAAATAATATTAAACAAGGTTTTTACTTTCCTATAAGAAAAGTATAGCGATCGCAATTTTTTTTCAACAAATTTTGTTTGAAGAATTTTACGTTTCAAAGTCTCTTGAATCAGAAAAACGTATTTTTGAGAAAAAAATTTTGGGTGTCTGTGTGTGTGTCTGTGTGTAATGTACCCACGATAACTCTCGAAGCAAAAGTCCTAGTAACTTTAAATTTGGTATGGAGCTGGCTTTTCATATTCTCTCGGTTCTTTCAAAAGATGGGTCTGATAAAGAAACCGGAAGTGGGTGTATCTGTCATTTTTAACAGTTTTGCTTAAATAATTTTGTACGAATGTAAATTATTTGAATTATTTTTATAGTTTCTTATCGAGACAATATTTCCTAACAATTTAATTAAATAAATTTTTTTTCTATCATTAACAGTTTAATAGATATTTAATTTATAATTTAAAATGATTTCCATTATATAATCTAGGTTCGAATCCTGCCTGCGACGATTTTTTTTTAGAAAAAATAAATAACTGGTTGCACAAAAGTCTGGTTAATTGGCGATTTATTAATCGTTTTTAATGCAAACATATCACTTCAAAGTGGTTTTATGACTACATAACCTTATAAAAATACATTTCTTCATCATTCCCTATAGGAAAGTCGTGTGTTGGCCACACCAGTTTTTTTTACAATTGTCTACAGTACTAAATAACACACCAAGCAAAACTATGTAACGAATTTTAAAACTGATTTATTTAAAACTATTTTCACATAATTTATAACTAATTTTTGATTTAATTAACTAATAAAACGTAACGGTATTTAAGAAAAACAACTAAGAAGTAGTTTATATATGACTATCACTCTTTGGTTTATCTTAAACTGGTACTTATTTTTACTAGCCACGCGCGTTAAAAATTTAGACAGATTCTTCACACTTCCGGCTTCTGAATCGATTAAATCAAACCTCCTTCGGACACTTTTTATATTTTTGCTTTATCGGCTTCGAGAACATTCCGGTAATCAACTTAAATCATCTTAAATGATCCCGAAGTTTTTATGCGTTTTACTGTCTCGCTCATAAGATCAACAAGATTCCGGACGCGAACCAATAGAAAGAGTCGTAGCGATAGCGGCAACTCTATCCATTTCGGCAACATTCTTAAACATAAAAGTAGCAGTTAATGAACTTTTTTTGATCCGTTGTTCTACCTGGATAGTAACTGAAGACCAACACTTGAACATCTGTTTCTCAGAAGACGACCTTGGGTACTGCCTAATTTTTAATTTAATTAACTAATAAAACGTTACGGTATTTAAGAAAAACAACTAAGAAGTAATTTATATATATGACTATCACTCTTTGGTTTATCTTAAACTGGTACTTATTTTTACTAGCCACACGCGTTAAACATTTAGACAGATTCTTCACAATTCCTACTTCTGGATCGATTAAATCAAACCTCTTTCGGACATTTTTTATATTTTTGCTTTATCGGCGTCAAGAACATTCCGGTAATCAACTTAAATCATCTTAAATGATCCCAAAGTTTTTATGAGTTTTACTGTCTCGCTGATAAGATCAACAGGATTCTGGATGCAAACCAATAGAAAGAGTCGTGGCGATAGGGGCAACTCTATCCGTTTTGGCAACATTCTTGACCATAAAAGTAGCAATCAATGAACTTTTTCTGATCCGCTGTTCTACTTCGACAGTAACTGAAGACCAACACTTGAACGTCTGTTTCCCGGAAGATGATCTTGGGTACCGCCAATTTTTTGGCAGTACCCAAGGTCATCTTTACTCACGCAATGTGCAATAGCGAAACCTCTTTGTGTTTAGAAGAGAACAGAACCTTGTTACTCCCGTACATGCGTATAAACGAATCATAGTGCATTGCATTTACTTGATTCCTGGTGTTGCTTGTTATTACTTTGATTCGAACCTCGTCTTGGTTAACTTTGTTTGTTACAAGCTTTTTTGGTTTTACGAACCTTGCACGGCCAACTCACAATAGTGGGAGATGGGGAGGTCCACAATAATTACAGAAAAGATGTTTCAGGGCGCCAGAGCTGATCCAAAGTCACTTCTGTCTCGCTCAAGACAGACGGTATAAACTTGTAACTCAATTTAAGGTTCGTAATTCTTATACTCGGCTGTTCGAGTAGCCAAAAGTAATTAATAGGTAACGATAATCACAGAAGCAGGAAAGATAAAAAGAAAGATTAACAAGTATAATCGATTTAATGGCTTAACGTTGGAAAATAATAGAAGATATGAAATTTAATGTTTTCCAGGTAGAATTAATACCTATCACAGTTTGCTTATGCGCCAACCTTAACTTCTAAAATGAGTAACAATTTGCATTAATAATTAGAGGAAACTTTGATTAAGGAGTACATAAAATTTTCTAGATTATATCACAATCCTCCTACATAAATGCCTGTAGTATCGGCAACTCACATCACATAAGAAAATTATATCGAAAAGGACAGCATCAAAAATCCCCGAAATAACTAGGTTTTCCCTCACAGCATGCGATACAAGTATGACATGTTTAAGATTACCTTATTGGTATATAAGCAATAACGCAGTTACAATCATTAACATTTAAATATAATTCTGTGTATAACTTTGGTGATCTCGATATAAAAAGTCAAATAAATAACTCACCTAACATCCAGCTTCCACTTACACGTAGAAAACGTTTTCTCGTCAGTGGCCTGTAATCAATAGTGAAAAGCAAATCGGATCATAATCGAGTTCACACAGAACAAAAGCTACAAAAGATAGTATTAATAAATAATTAAATGGCATATAAAAACCCGTTGTATCGTGTACTGTAAGAAATAATCTTAACACAGGTGGCTGATAACACATTCGACTTCTTCATTAAGCATAATATCGAACCCCCAAGGCATCGAACGATGTAAGTAGCAATTCAAGACAGGTGGCTGATAACACAATCTACTGCTAATTCCAAATCAACATCCTCGACACAACGTTCGACTAGACCCCGATGTTACTTGAGTAGCAAGCCCTCACAACAGCTGATATGCTCGGTAGATTTATTCATTAATAGTAGTTATGTATCCCAATGGTTGATTGAATTCCAAAATGGTAGACAACGTGGTCGGAACCGGCTGTCATATGAATATAGAAATTACGAAAGACCCTTAATAGATTTAAGACAAAATATCTTACCCCGTGCCGAAAGAATCGTAATAACTTTTCCCTCGATTTATAAATTTATGTTGTGTTATGTACACGTGATGTTCTTAAAAATTTAAAAATCAACCCGAAAAAATCTCGGCACCGGCCCGTTACTGTCGTGTACAGCTTCACGTTTACTTCGTCGAATCAAAGCGTCGAATGACAGTCACGAGAAAGGATCGGTAGAAGGAGTCCAAACCGTAAGCTAATTTCAAGTCAAAATACATAGGCGTACCCAATGAAAATTCCGTCATTAACATGTTATCGCCAGGAAACGAGCTTAAACGATGGAGGTGGACCACTTTTGGCTTGCCTATGGGTGATTTTTGGATACGATATATGACATCTTTAATACACTGCAGAACTTTACAAGGGCCTTCCTATTGCTTCTGCAGCTTAGACGACAAGCCTTCTTCCTTTGGGATTATGCAACTACACCATGTCGCCCGATTAAAACCCACCGTTTTGTGCCTTGACATCATATCTGGTGTTTATTGTGTCGCTGGCAATTTGCGTGTTTTTCCAAACTGACGTAGTATTCTCCAGTAAATTTTTATTCCGGCCTTCGTCCAAATTGGAGGGGGCATGACAATATAGTATTTGGCGACTAAGCAGGATGATGTTTGATCTGTGCTTTCGAGAACAGATGATCGTTGTGAGATTAGGAAAAGGTACTTGTACTGATGTCAGTCTCTTTACTCTGGTTTCTCTTCAATTAGCAAATAAATCTTCGGGTATTGATTTTCGATTTCCGAGTTATCAGCGAAACCGAATATAAAGATCGGTAGTATTTTAATTAGTAATTTAGTAATAATTTTTGCCTGTAGCGTAGTAGTTGTTCCTTTCCACGAAGCTTTAGACTCTTAGCTCTAGGAGGTTAGAATAAGTCCATGCTCTTAGGCAATAAGATTCTATGCACGGCTAAAAGGGTAAGCGTCAGGCACAGTCTTTTTCCATCCGGCACTCTGCGATCGTCCCGCTGTCGCATTTTACCTTGCCCACTCCATCAGCTTCCTCTATGGAGGTTGAGTCCGCGTTTTCTAAGCTTCGTCGTGAAGACGAGGACATTGTCCCTATTCCTGACGAGACCTTACTTGACAACATCAAAGAGTCTTTTGATACTGACGTTATGCGCCTCACAAAAATCATTTCTGTCTGTAAAATCACTCTGTCAAAACAATCCGAAATGATCGACTTAGTCAACAGACTTCAAGCGACTTTTTGAAAAACCATTATTTCCCGTCGCGTCACGAAGCAAACTGCTGATATTGCCAGTGCTTTACCAGGTGTACAAACAGCTTTGCAAAGTGTTACCGCCAAACTTTCCAGCACCTCTGCTGCAGTTCCTACTCATATATCGTACGCCCAAGCAACCCGATCTAAAGCCAAGAAGGTCAAAGTTTTTTCTGGTAAAACAGTCGTTGTCCCCAAACCTCATTCTCCGTTAAAGACAGCAGACGAAACAAAGAATACCCTAGTAAAAGTCTTTAATCCGTAAACCTATAGCCTACGACTGGACAGTTACGAAAACGGGAAAAAACTGTATTAGACTCGAATCAGAGCGAACGTACTTGACACAAATTCTTACTGCCGTCCTTGAAAAAGTCGGTCTTGTTGTCAAAGCGCAAAGTAATTTCTTACCTCGTGTTTTAATCCTCGATGTTTTTGCAAACCTTTCCGCTGAGCAGGTGAAGAAAGCTATCCCTTCACGGAATTTCGACGATGTTTCCGACAAAATATAAGACCTTGCCAAAGTCCAATTCCGCTTTGGCTCTCAGGACAAAGCAAACTGTCACTTGTGGAAGTCCCACCAAAAGTCCAAAAATTCTTTTTGGTATCACGTCGCATGTACGTCGCCTGGAATGCGTGTCAATGACCATATCCGTGTTACGGGTTGTTTCAACTGTCAAGAGTTTGGACGCCACTCCACAGACTGTAAAAGTGACATACAGTGCGCCCATTGCGGTCGTTATGACCATAAAGGTGAAGTAATTAAACGTAAAGCTTCATCCAATACCTACCCAGCATATATAAAAGGGCTCGACGTCAAGATTGCAAATACCAATTATGAACAATAAAAACACTCAATTAATTTTGAAGTTGGCGCAAGTGAATCTTCGCAATTCAATTTCGAAGCTATGAGTTTCTCCTCCTACAACGACATTGATATCTTACTGACCCAAAAGCCATACGTGTTTAGTTCTGATTCACGGTACAAGTTCGGTGGCGCGGCTGTACCCTTAAACAGGATTTCCGCATCTTCTTCTATGCGGTACTACTTGGCTATTGTTTTCAATAGTTTGAAACCCGTCGAAATGGTAACACTCAGCCACTTAACGAATAACTGCACCGTAGTATATACGATTACGGTTGGAAACACTTTCCTACTAACTACTACTAACTACTAACAATAGCTGAAAACGAAATGTAAATATTTTTGGGTTGTAAACACAAAAAAGGTTGACTGAGTTAATGGTTTACATTTCCCCAAAATTTTAGCGTAAGCGTAAATCCAGTGTTTATCTTCTTTAAAATGCGCGCGAATACTGGCATTTTTTTCACTCATTTCACACCTTTCTTAATTGTTGTTTTGTATGTTTGTTTGTTGCTCTGTTAGTTTAGCAATAGCAACTTCAGACGTAAGAATTTCCGCTCCTCAACATATGTTTCTACTCTTTCCTATTCCTGTTTTCGGTGTTTGTTTAACATGCTTTAAAAAAAAAGTTTCAACTCTTTAAATGATTTTATAACTTCAATCTTGTCTGCTATTTGCTACAAATCAGCCTGATGACGTTAATAATTATATTGTGCGTTTGTTAAATATGTGTATTTTTGTTCCTTGCTTGCTTGTCCCGACCATTCAACTAATAGGCTAGGTTGTTTCCGTTATAAGGACCTCAGTACCCACTGACAGGCCGTAAGTTAACTAACTCTTTTTTTGTTTAATATAATAATGTTTGTGCAGGTGTTTCTGTGTTGAGATTTAAACCTAAAAAATCATGTGCGTATTCGTTTGATTGACTTAAATTAGGGGATCTTCTAACTTTCTAATGTTTATTTATATATTTAATTATAAACTGGTTGCTTGATAAATCTGAATTATGTAATGATCTTGCATTTATATTCAATTAAAGGACCGGAGGAGTTTCTTCGTCTGTTTTACTTCTTTTACTGCGGGTTTCACCAAACAGGCAAGATTTCGGTTAAAATTTCAGGAGTTATATTTGAATAAAAATCACGATTCATTTTTTTACTGTGTTTTATTAAACCTACTTACAGCCTTTCCATATATCGAAAGTAAACATTGTATAACAAACTTAATATAACGTAGAAGAGGAAAGGGGTAGCTTGACCACAGCCACAACCAGATATGGTTTATTAAATCGTACAAAAATATATTGATTGATTGATTGATTTCTTATATAACAGTTACTAAATACATATTTTATTAAGCAGCATTCGTTTTTTCAGATTGGCCGGAAAAGCCCGATTTTTGCGACGAATCGTGACCGAGTTTTTTTCTAGGCTCGGCTTGACCCGAATTTAAGCCGAGCGGACCATCCCCAACGCCTAATAAGTTAAAGAACCTCATTTTTGGCCAAACCGAAACCTCGCTATTCTTCTTTTACTGTAGGACGGTGGTGGCTTTTTTCGACCGTAATTGCGAATCATATTCTGAAAAGAACGACGCTGCATATAATAATCGGGGATGTGTTAAAAGAAAAATACATAAGGGCAAGTGTAAATTAACCAAAATGTGTCGCGCTAACGTTTTTCATGAGACAAGTGTAAACTGTAACACAATAAACACCATTGACAATATTTACGCGTATAACGTGCTAATGTATTTACCGAAAAATATACTAGATAAAAACACAGAATTTTTTTATCGGCGATACAAAATTACGATGACGTTGCAAAAGATGATCGGCACGTGGTAGGTAGATCAGTATATATCCTACCTACAATAATAACGGAATCTATTGCAGTTGTTTTGCAGGTTGATGGTGCCACTTGCCCCGGTTTTCAATGTTATAATCCTACTGCGCGGTCTTAAAACCGCGGTAAAAACACTGTGAAAGTGTAATTCACAAAGATTCTACTGTGTTTCCATTCTTAAGATGCTAAAAACCTTTCGGTGAATAGATGCTCTACAATTTTGTTTTCGCGCTAGACAACTTTGTTTTGATTAATTAATATTTTTAGCACCGAGATGATCCACTTTAAAAAATCCAATTAAAGACGCGCGAACTAGTCATCTGACAGAAAAAAAATATAACCTCGAATTGCGCCGTTTTACGCATGACCCGTTTTAAGAAGGAAGCACGCTAAAGGTGGAACGTTGGGAAAGAAGCGTACCAGCATATTGTACATTAAGCCCTTTTAATATAAAATTTGTGTTATGTATAATGTAAGTAACTGTATACGTTAGCTAACATAAAGGACGGGAAAGTAAACTGTAATTTATAAGCATTTTCCATTAAAATTCCAGCGGTATAGAAACATTACAAGTTTTCTTTGTTTTGGTAAAACAAATGCACTGGTGTCCATTTCAATTATGTGTATGCTACATTTCAAAATCAACTTAGGTAATTACTATACGATGTTGATGTTAGTTAAGCTTAGGTTTAAACATTATGAAACGAAGGGACAGGAAATTAAAAATATTAATATTGGTCAAGGTTAGGACATCCTTTCAATCGTAATATTTACCTATCGATGCTGATTCTAATGGTTCTAATAACAGAAAAAACACCAGTGTATGCATTGCCTTGTAAAATGTAATCTAATGTTTTATTTACTGTAATGGACAAGCAGCGTGAGGTCGTAGATAGTTTTTATACTAAGGGGACCCTGTGATTTTATGTGAAGTAGTGTATCTTGGGTTTATGATATAGACTAGTGCCTGCTTTTATGTATTAAAATCGCGCTAGGTTGCTTCATAATAAAGGACCCTACATTTTATACCATTTGTTTGATATATTATTGTACGTTTATTATACATGTGTATTTTTAGGTTGCTTCCGTAACCAGGATCTCGGTACCTTCTGACAGTCAGTTAACCAACTCTTCTTCTGTTTAAAATGTTTGTGCACGTGTTTGGATTTAAACATGTTATCATATTTGTGTTTGTTTAAATGCCTTAAATATGGGATGTCCTAACTTTCCGATGTTGACAGCTTTAATTATAAATTGGCCGCTTGATAAATCTAAATTATGTAATGATATTGCATTTACATTCGGTTAGAGGACCGCAGTGGTTTCTTCGTTCTGTTCGATTAAAATTTAACGAGTATTTGAATAAAAACCACGATTTACTTGTTTTATTGAACCTACTACAGCAGTAACGAACTCATCACAACGTAGAAGAGGGGGAGAAGTATGACAATCACAGCCACAGCGAGATGTCACTGCTTTTTTTGTTCGCAGGTTTTTATTTTCAAACGTGAGTGGGTTACATCATAGCACTGTCTTTAAATGTGACAACCGCTTGCTAATTTTAAAGTTTTAAACCGCGTCCTTTCGGTTGCTATATTTATTTGCATATTTAGAAGGCATCAGGTTTTGGTTTAAGTAAAAAAAAAAACAACATATATAAAAATCTTTTTTTTTTCACTAAATGGTAATTAATTTTAATTAGTAATATATTGCATAAGGTGCACCTTTTTGTGCTTTTACCGTGTACGATTAGTAGGTGTGTATACAAAATTATCTTGAGATATAGCATTTGATGAAGATTTCAACTGCTTCATTCGATCATTTATATTTGAGTTATATTGCTGAAAATGCTGTGATAAATCTTTTATCTTCCTGTGAAGGTCGTCATTACACGTTTTAACACTGGACAACGTCAAGAAGAGTTCATCACTTGATTTGTTTATGCCGCTTTGAATTGTGTTAAATTTTTCCTAAAAAATCGCCAGGTAAGTAAATTAAAAACGAGGAGAATCGTTCACTTACATTAAAAACCCTTTGTGCTTCCGTATTTGCATTATCAATTTGAATAAAAAAATGATCATGATCTTTTCTTATAGCTTCAGTCACTTGATCAAAGTTTTCTTTAATGTATCGATGCGTTAAATCCTTAGCTTTAAAAATAGATTTTGTAAATTTTTTTTGAAATCTTTTAAGTTTCTGTTTAAACTTAGATAGATTTGTTTCTAGCAAATTCTGCTGATCTTTTATTAGAGATATACACTCGAAATACCGATTGTTGATTTTACGCTGTTCACTTTCAACTGGATCCAGTTCCGTTTCCATAATTGCTGATAAATCCTGATAAATGTTTATAAGCTTAGTTGAACAATCATCTGTAGACTGTAGATTGTGTGAGTCTTTCAAACAAGCGTTAAAGTCATCAGTAAAATTATTTGAATATACTTGCAAATCATTTCTCAACCCACTTTGTGATAACACAGCGCTTAAACTATCTAAAGTCTGATTCAACCTAAGCAGATCACTTTTAGTTTGCTCCTCTTTAGATAGCAGTAACTCGCGTAAAGATTGGATTTCTTTATAGTCCCATTCTTGATATGAAATAACCTCTTCGATGCATTTTTTACAACAATCAAGAATTGTTTCTTTAAATTTCTGTAAATCAATTTCGTTTAATTTCAGAAGATTATGAAATAAATCGTCCCCGTCGGAATGGTCACTATTAATCATAGATTTTAAAATGTTCATTTTATCGTAATTTTCTAGACGTCGCTGTTGTATATTAGCAATTGATTCTAACATTTCCCGATTAAAATCTTCAGAAGATTTGGTTAAGTCCAAGGCTTTTGTGCGAATTGTATGACACATGTCTTGCATATTCTTACAAGATCTTTTCACTGCTTCTGTATTCGCGTTCGTAACTTCGTATAATTTTGTAACTTTATCCCCTAATACTGATTCGTTATGAGAACTCGATTTAATAATACTCAAGAGACCTTTTGCTTCTTGATGTAAATGTTCGGCATTTTGTTGATACCTCTGCGCCAGATACTCTTGTTCTTTTCTTTCCAACTCCGTTTTCTGATACATTCTTTTTATTTTCTCGAGTTCTAAGCGAGTTTGTTCAAACGAAATGCACGTTTCAATCCATTCTCGTTCGCGAATTTCTTTTTGTTCTTCAACATACTTTAATTGTTCTTTCAAATCTTTTATGTACAAAATTTTTTTCGATATCTCTTCTTTTTGAGTTTTTTGTTCTATTATGAGTTTCTCGTAATTGTCAGAATGTAATAGTACTCCTTTACCGGTATGTGCTGCATTTAAGTCTTTTCGCAACCGGGCAATTTCTTCAACATATTGCGATAATAATTTTTTTTGAGAAATTCGTTCATTTGTTTCTGGTTTATTCGTGATGCCACGTGCTCGATGTGCGTAATCTAATGTGCTTAAAGTTTCTTCCATGTTTGTCGCACAAGGTGATATGGTTGCAATTATGCTAGTTTTCGTTCTGCCACCTAAGCTGTCTTGCAAGATTCTAGTTAATTTTGATTCCCTAATAAACATCAAATTAGTGACAGTTTTAAATTTTTAATATAAGTGTACTTAAGAGATTGATATTTTTACCTGAAAGGAATGTGTGCCTTTTTTTCGGATAAAGATTTAATAACTCGACCCAAAGTTAACAGAGACTGATTAATATTTCCCGCTTCCCTCGCTCTGCGATCAACAGCTCCCGATCTGTTTATATTTTCACTTCCTGCTAAGTCAACTAAATTTATTTTCCCCATTTTAACTATTTCTTCTCCGTCCTTCGTTACTTCTCTAGTGTGAACTATTATTGTAAATATCGTATGTGACCGACTAGATCTCTCATTCATTTGAGTACTTGCAGTATGTCTTCTTTCTTGGCCCTTTTGCAGCAATTGCATTGCGCTAAATGTATTATGTACAGTGACTTCTTCAATTCCTTGTACAATAACACCACCTTTATTTCGTTGATCATCATAAATTCTGAAAAAAGGCTTCGTTAAGATGCAAAAAAAATGTACAAACATAATTTCGTATAGAAGATAGTGTCACTCAGCTAGAACCCAAAAACAAAAAAAAACAAGAGTAGTTTTGTCTTTTCAATTAAGTCAGCGAAGCGAAAAAGGCAAAGAGCGAAAGACGAAATCGAAATGCAGAGCAACGCAAAAAGAAAAGAAAATAGCACGTAAAAGGTGTCCTGAATTGGATGTTTTGATAGGAAAACTATAATATATACGAGAAAATTAACAGCGTATCCTCGATCTCTTTTTACGAGAAAAACTCGATGGTGAAAACCAAAATGAGCGATTGTTTTCGGTTTTCGAGGTATACGCGTAAGTTTGATTTTCTCAATTTTTGATACATGGCGATGTTTCTGTTAATTTTCAAAGTAGAGAAAAACGGTTTATGTGACCTTAAGGCACTTTTTGAGTAGAGTTCAATGGCGTTATATAATTTTGAATAACTTCATTATATTTCAAGTTATGACATATAGTTGTGTTTTTTTTAATGAAAATCATAGTAGGCTAGCAGACAGTTAAAATCGTTTGTTTTTTCTCCTTTCAATAATCCCGCCGGATGCAGACCATTCATTTCGTAGACAAATCCCTACAAGAAGTGAATCGGCGTTGTGCGCACAGTAATTCGACGAAAAGACTAATTGTACAACAATTGCAAACTTTTAAATAATTGCTAACACTAAGATAAGAATGTCTTCCAGGGCGTGAGATAAATCGAAAAACTCAAACAAGCAACCGAAATCTAACTAAGAACTTCTCAAAAGTTAGGTAATAAACTTGTGAACCAAGTCAGAATCTAAACTCTGAGAAGGTAAGAAAGAAAACGATAAACTCGAAAAAGCAAACGAAAATCTAACAAAGAACCACTACAGAGTTAGGTATTCAACTTGTGAACCAAGCCAGATTCTAAACTCCGTAGAAGTGACTTAAGAAGAAATAGTCTCCGTATATAGAAGGATCGTCACGGATGGTTAGGTTCGACTCTGATTGGGTTACAATTGATAAGGGGCATGTTTTCGATAAAGAACTAATGACCGGGAACTAAAGAAGGGATAGCTCGAAACCATGATCGCGATTGAAGTTATTAGGGTATTTGATGATTTCTATGCTCCCTTGGAATTTCCTGTTAAAAAAGAATGGAGATTTGGCAATCACCGAAACGTTATTAAAATCTATCTTGTGACCTGTAGTAAAATGATGTTCAGCAACCGCAGACTTAGCAATATGCCTTTTCCTTATACTACGATCATGTTCTGAAATGGGAGTAATGACGGAACGACTGGTTTCACCAATATAGACTAAACCACATGAACAAAGAATTTGGTATACACCTTGAGATAAAAGTGTATGAAATTAGTCCTTGAAAGAAGGAAGAATCTGAGAGATTTTTCTTGTCGAGTTGAATATGGGTTTAATACCATTCTTACGAAGGAATTTCCCTATTTGATCTGTAACCTTGTAAATGTAGGGTAAAAAGGTAAAAAATTTTGTATTGAATTCGGGAGTAGAAATGTCCTTAGGTAATCGAGTACGTGAATGTAGACGACGATTCATAACTCTATGAATATCTCGCTTCATACAACCATTGTTCAATAGAGTTCTAGCAAGATGACGGAGTTCCGAGCCTAGATTCTCAGGTTGGCAAATAGAAAAGGCACGACGAACCAAAGATTCAATAACAGAACGTTTCTGTGCAGGATGATGGGACGAAGCATGAAGGTATCTGTCCGTATGAGCGAGTTTGCGATAAACAAATTTGACCCAGAAGTCCGTCGGACTTACGAGTCACAAGAACTTCAAGAAATGGGAGAGAACCATTACTTTCGATTTCCATAGTAAATTTGATATCTATGTGTTGATTGTTAAGATGATCAAGAAACTTAGACAATTCGAGATGACCATGAGACCAAACTATAAACGTGTCGTCAACATACCTAAACCAAACTTTAGGTTTTAATATTGATGATTCCAAAGCAACCGTTTCAAAGGATTCCATAAAAATACAACAGGTGATAGAGGAGAGCCCATAGCAGCACCAGAAACCTGCTCGTAAAACTTGTTATCAAACTGGAAGTAAGTAGAAGATAGACACTTATCAATAAGAGGAACCACGCTCAAGTACTTGCCATGTTGAGACAGAATCTGTTTGATGATAATAAGCGAATCCTTAATAGGAACTTTAGTAAAAAGTGAAATGACATCAAAGCTCACGAGAAGATCTTGGGGTTCAAGTTTTATAATTTCTAGACGTTGAATAAAATGAGAGTTGAGGATGTGAGAAGAGGTTTTACCTGTGAACTCGCAAAGAATGTTGGACAAGGCTAGTTTGTAGATAGGAGATTGGATAGTACTCACGATAGGTCGAAAGGGAATATCTTGTTTGTGAACTTTGGGAAGTCCGTATAGACGAGGTGGTTTAGAAACTGAAAGGGTAAGTCGAAGTTTAGTTTCAGGAGGTAGATTGGAAGATTTAGCTGACCACATGTTCAATCCTCGAAGTGGGATTACGAGTTAGAAGAGCGTACGTTTCTTCAGATAAAATAGAATGGATTTTCGCAACATAATCAATTCGGTTCAAAACGACAGTAGTGTTGCCTTTGTCGGCTGGATGAACAATAATATTACGGTTTTTACCAAGACTTTTTAGAGCTGACTCTTCCGACTTAGAAATGTTGGATTTAGGAATTTTAGATGATTCAAGGATTTTGCCAGTGTTAATACAAATGGGATCCGAGATGTGGCGATGAAGATGTCAGCAAAATTCAAACCCTTAGAAAGCACCGATTTCTGTTCTGAACTGAAGGCCAAACTAGATAAATTGACAACCGTCTTTAAGGAGTTGGTAGTGGATGAAACTTTACGATTCTTGGATTCCAATAATTGAAACTTTTTGAGATGACTCAAGATGAAGATAAAAGAGTTGTTTCGAAATGGTGCCTAACTCTCGCCTGCTTAATCCGTTCGCGTATCAACGCTAGACTAGCACGGTTTAAGATGTTTTTAGAAGAACGTGTCTGAATGTGGAAATTGATTCTGAGGAATGTAGAAATGATGTGGTCACGACAGCGACTAAGAAAGGTTAAAGTGCAAAAAAATTTGACGAGTTTGTGGCGAAGTTTGGAAAATACGGTTGTTTTAAAAGAAATAGTCTCCCCGTAGAGATTGTTAATGTAATGGCGAAGGCTTCCACGATCGGAGTTTATACTATGATAAGAATGTCTTCCGGGATTGGACCGTGTTCTTCTTTATATACGGAGACTATTTCTTCTTAAGTCACTTCTAAGGAGTTTAGAATCTGGCTTGATTTAGAAGTTGATTACCTAACTCCTGTAGTGGTTCTTTGTTAGATTTTCGTTTGCTTTTTCAAGTTTATCGTTTTCTTTCTTACCTTTTCAGAGTTTGGATTATGGTTTGTTTCACAAGTTGATAACCTAACCTTTGAAAAGTTCTTAGTTAGATTTCGGTTGCTTGTTTGAGTTTTTCGGTTTATCTCACGCCCTGATGAAGACCTTTACGAAAGTGGGTAAAACGTTGGCAACTTCGGTTACAACAATGACACGGTCCAAACCAGGAAAACATTCTTGTCTTAGTATAAACTCCGGCCAAGGAAACCTTCGCTATTACAATTGCTAACACACCAATAAAAACTTATTAACAGTGGAATGATTTTGTGCCAAAAAAGATATTTGCTGCATTTAGTTTTATACAAAATATTTTTGTGTAAAAATAAAATTGATTGCAACGCTGAACTATTTATACCTTTGTTCGTCAATTTCTTTGCGCCCCTAGGCTTATTATGTTAAACAATATTTTTAGATGACGTTAATACAATCAATTTTTTGCGACATTATTAGAAAAATAAGACTATTATTTGAATGTTGTTAATACGTATAGATTTAAACGCGTATAATCTTCGTAAGAATAAATAAATGAAACTTAATGTGTCATTGCATTTTCACGTTACGTTCCTTTAATGGTGCGAGAAGCACCACCATTACTATAATAAACAAAAAAATCGTATTTCCCCACTCACCCATATCCTGCTTTACTATAATACGATAAATAATCGCTTTTATTGTATTTTTCAGAAATGTCAATTAAGAACAATGAAGTATTTTACTTTAATATGTTTAGTTGTTAAGTCGTTGTTATAGTCTCAAAATTGTAATTGTTTCTATTATTTGTGAATGTTAATCATCGCCACTCTTAAGTACTACAAGAGTAATTGTAATTTCTAGTTTAATTTATGATTTAGTAGAAATATAGCATCAAGTTAGCAAGTTTCTCTAGAAACTCTATTTGTTGTTATGATGCCTTCACAAACCAATTGATTTGAAGGCTGAAATCATCGCGGAGTTAGCGTGCGGTCTTTAGTAGATTTGTCCTTCTGGTATTATTGCCTAATTTGAAAATCTTGAATAGCATCGCGAACGGCCACGAATGATTGCCGATCGCAATCTTAGTTTACACCGCTAACTATTTCATTCGAACTAACCAAGATGCCCCTATTTTTGTTTAGTTGAGTGTACGTCAAAATACACCGTAATCACTACAAATCAGAATTAAACACCAACTCAGAAAGCGAAGAAGAGATAAACAACCAGAACCAACGGATAGTGAACGAAGTAAAAAATGAGATGTTACAGAATGTACATGACGGCGAAAAATTTGCATTTTTGTTGATCTGTCGGAAATCAGCACTATGTCGTCCGCGTTGAGTGATGCCTCTACTTTTACTGGCTTTAAGTTCTTTTTGGAGTATGTATGTATCCATACATTTTTCCCAGTCCTTTGGTCTTTTGCTGGTCAACCATGATGTTACAGATGTTGTTTCACCTTCCTGCCTCCTCGTTTTATCATTTCGAGAGCTATTTGGTTTGTTCCACTTGCTTTTTCTATTTTTAGTTAATTTATTGCTTCGTTTACCTCTTCGGTAGATATTTCTTTCTTTCGTTCTTCTTCTTCCTCTTCTTTCCTCCCGTTTGCATCTTTCCTTGATTTTTATTTTTTTTAAATTTGTCTTTATAATGTATCCTTCATATGTCTAAGTTTTCTTTCTTGTTATTAGCTATTTTCCCCATTCTGGCTTTTACGAATTTAATGTTTTTGCTTCTTTTTGATTTGAAGGATTTCACGATGTTCCAAAACTTTCTTTTGTTTCTTGACTCTCCTCTCCAAATGACAGCTTCTTGCTTTTGCTCTTTTTACTTCGTTTTTTCTTTTGTTATATTCTTCTTTGTCTTCTTCGTTAGTTTTTAAATATTTCTACTACGCCTTTTTCTTACTGACAATTTTTTTCACTTGTTTATTCCACTATCTAGTTTGCTTTGACTTTGTGTTCTCCACATATTTCTTTGTTATTTGTAATATTGCTGTTTTTAGCGTTTCGCATGTCTCATTTACGTCCATTTCCTGTTTCTGTTCTTCGTATTGATTCAATTTTTCTTCAGCTTTTTTTCGGCATTTTTGTTTTATTTGTTTGTTCTTTGTATATATGTAGTTTTTCCATTATTTTTGTTATCGTATACGGTAGTTTTAAAACTTCTATCTGTTCCAACGTTTCTTCTTTAACTGATTCGAGTTTATTTGGTTCTTTTCTTCCTACTGTCACTATTCTTATATTACTTTTTGTTTTTCCTATAATCTTGTCCATATTCATTGCCGTTGCCATTATAATCTTTTTCTTCCTTATCTTATTCAGTTTTTTGGATCGTCATGTATTGAGTCTTGTTTTGCTTGAGTATTTGTGTTGTAGGTTTGTTGTTTGGGGAAGATCCTCTGGGTTCAGATTTTCACGTTCTGTGGTTTTTTGTACTATTTCTGTTTCTTCCTCATTTCTTTCTTGTTGTTTGCTGTCTTGTACTTCCTTCTTATGCTGTTTTACTTCTCTTTCTTTATTTGTCCCTTTTGGTGATCGTTAGCTGAAAGTTCTCTCATTTTTCTGTTTTTTATCCTTTTCCGTTTTCGTCTTATTCTATCTGTAGATCTTGGAGAGAATATGAGACTATGTATGCTAGTTGACCTTTCTTCTTTATCTCTTTCATCTGTTTTACAAGTGCTTTTTTGTGTGTTCGTTCCTTTTCTGTTAATGCTTCAGCAAACCATATATTTGAACCTCTACGCTTCCTAGCATTGTTCATTAACTCTCTCTTTTTATTCATTAATAGCAGTTCCATCACGATTGGTCTATTTTTGTCTTCTTCGAAGCTTTCTAGTCTTTCTGTATTTCTGTTTCCATGTTAACGTTGTTTTTCTGCTTCTTGGACTCTGTAGATTACCATTTTCTATTTTCTTTTCTAATATCGCTATCTTTCTTTCTTGTTGGGTTGTTGTTAATTGCAATTTTCTAATTTCCTCCCTCAATTTCATGTTATTGTTTGTGATTTTTCTAATTTCTTCTTCGGTGTTATCTATTTTTCTTTCCATTCTTTCGTTTTCTATTTTCCATATTATCCAATTTGGTTTTAATTTCCTTTAATAAAGTCTCCATATTTCGAGTTTTGCTTTGTTGTTTTGTCGTTATGTTACGTTTCCTTTATTACGTTCCTTCTCGATTATACGTTTCTGGTCTTCTTAAATGTTTCTAATGTGGTTCTTCCCTTGTGGAAAATTTCGAATTTGCGCACTTCGTTTACTGATAATGGTTCTTCCCTTGTATAGGATTTCGATTTTGTTTATTGCATGTTGGTGTTTAGTTACTTTTGAAAATTTCCTTAAAGGATACAGTTACGTGTTGCCTCTAATCTCTCACTGTTCTTAGTAAGAAATTTGTAATAAAACGCTTTAACAAACAAATATATTACGTGAGACAAATACCAAACTTCTACACTGAACTGCCATTTGCACAACCCGTCCCAGCTTTTTATTACATTCATAAAACAGCCACTAATTTTTGTTCAAAATTTGAACAGGATAGCATCTGTCGGGTCAGCTATTAAGAAAATAAAAAGCTAGAAAACAAACGTCATACCAAAAAGAAAATACAAAGCATTTTGATAACTATGAAGCAATCGCTGCCTAACAGTACTAATAACTAAACTGAAAATAAAATAGAAAGAAAAATAAGATAAATATATGAAGTATTACTAACCAAACGACAAACCTTTGGCACCTAAAATAAAAGGAATTTAACGAGAAGAAAGACATCCCTGACAATAATAAATTCATTGATTTGGCTTCTAATTTTTTTAAAGCGTTAATTCTATCTCTTCAGATATTTCATTTTTGCAATCATTAGTAAACAGTGTGGCAACACAATCTCGTAGACAGTCCATTTCTCCTTTTGGAACTCATCAGCACTGGGTTATACCCTTGTTAATAGTTATTAAGCAGTCTATATACTGTTAGATATTTTACGAATGCATTAATCGCGTGACAATAATCTTTTAAATTGTTTTGCATCTTGTTTTGATTTTTTCCTTAAACTTATTCTCTGGTAATGAAAAAAAAACAAGATTTGGACAAAAAATCCCTTAAGAAAGACAGGATTTATTCAAATAATAGAATTTGTCAAGATGTGCAGTATAAGCTTCGGGTTTTTACTGGTGTAATTTTTTTTTCCTGAACTAGGTCTGGAAACTAATTTGTAATTTAAAGAGTGAAATTACGAGATTCCTCTTTTGTTGGCTTAATTGTCTAATAGGCCCAAACTCTTTTGTTATTGTTTTACCTTTGTCCAAGAAATGGATGAATATTAAACCATGAGAATCTCAAACTATACTGGCCAAAACTTTCTAGGCTGATTTTTGTGTCCTAGTTGCTTCAGTCGACTTTTACTTGCTTGCAACCACTCTGCAGACTATCCATTAGATAGTGGATTAGCTGATTGGTGTTTCCAAGCTCTGCTAGTTAAGAAACAAAGAATTAATACCACATTCTTTCATTTCTACATCACAATCTGAGAAATCCTAAAATTTGGAAGAAAATTCAACTATGATACTGCCATCACAGCAATAGATTTAAGTGAAAACTATTCAGTTTCAAAATTACATCTAAAGCTATAACTGGCCTCAAACTGTCTCCACAGGCACATCACAGAAACACACTATCAACAATGCAGAAGACGAAATAATTCTAAGAATCTATGGGTATATTTTGATTTGAAAGCTGCACATTCTTTGCTACAAATCATAGAAAATCGGAAAAACCATAAAGAGAATTTTGAAAAAAGTTCTTAGTATTATAGCTGTATTTTGTTAACCACATTATGTTTTACGTTGAATTATAATCTAGCATCTAGGTACTTGAGTGACCTTAACCCTTAAGTTTTAAAACAGGAATTTTTTCAAAACTAAATAAAAAAATACATAAAAGTTCTCTTACCTCAATCGACCCTGTTCCTCGTCGATACTTAACAAATCACGAAGGTCTTCATTATAAATCTCTAGGTACGAACAACGTACTGTATACTGTTGTTCTAACGCTTGTAATTCTCTAAATAAATCGCATAAAACGCGAGGTATTAAACCAGATTCTGCATTCTTAAACATAACACTACTAAATAGTTAGTACAAAAATTGCAACAAAAGCCTTACTAAGACATAATGGTTAGCTGGATTTGGAGAAGATAAATAAATGTTTTCGAGCGAGTTTAACGGTTGAAGAGAAGAAATCCCTTCAGTCATTGTAAATGTCTTTCCTGAACCGGTTTGTCCATAAGCAAACACAGTGCAATTATAACCTGAGAGTATTTCAGCAATTAACGGACTTACTACAGTATGATACAAAGCAGCCTGGGAACTGTTCACTCCAAACACACCATCATATGAAAACTTTTTTTCGTTGTTTGCACAGACAACAATTTCTTTTGAATTCCTTACTTGGATAATACTAGACCTTTGTTCAGTTTCATTAAACGGCCTTAAAAAATAAAATTACCAAATGTAAATACCAGGAAGGTTCTACCTTAATCTAACGTATACACCAATTGGTTGAAAGTTTCCCTTCGATTTGTTTATATTCGACATTGTCGTGGATGATAAAATTCACGAATTTTTTATTTTACTTAGTTTACACATAAATATTAAGTTTAAGGATTATTTGTAATCTGTAGTTCGTTAGAACATTGAATTCGACTTGCTTATTACTAATTTCAGAGCACCGACGATACCGATTGTAATTGGTTCTTATTTCACAATTCTACCAATCACGTACAGTCATTTCGCTTCAAAAATGAATTTGAAAATATCGTTAAAACCAGTGGCGGCACATCGTTAAAACTTTGGTACGGCGCAGAAATAATTTGCCACAGCACAGAATAAATAATAAAAAAAGCAAATTTAATTGATGTTGATTTACGTCTGCATCAAATATATCTGTATTAAAGTATATTCAAATGAACCAATTTCTGTTTTTTTTTTAATAATAATTTATTGCTAAAATCATAATGTTTTCAATTTAAAATCAGTTTTTTCATCTATAAAAATATTTAATATGTAAATAATAATCATTATACTGTTAAAACATAAACTGTTAACATATCTTATTTTTTTGTTAAAATTTTTCAGTATTTCTTATTTTGTGAGCTTCAAAAAATATTTTTTTATTTATAACTAATGTGTACTATGTAGCTATTTTAATATTTACTAATGTAATTATTTTTATTACAATATAGTTAATTTTTGCAATCTACCTAATTATTAAATTTTTGTTAGTTGTAGAGATAAATTTAGAAACAAATACTAAGATTTGTTTTGGACTTCAATATTAAAATAACTTTGAAACATAAAAATAAAAACTACAAAAACGCACACAACAGAAACACATGCTAGGAATATTCACTAAATATTTAAGAAAAAACATTGAATGTATGTAAAAAATACAAGTTTCTACACCATAATGTTATATGAATCTGTAACGCATATTTAATTAATGTTTAAAATGAAGATTCTGTGCATATACAAATGACATTCACTAATTGTGCATATAATATTCAAATTTTGAATAAATATACTTAAGATATTTAAAAAATAAATTTTTAATATAGTACACTACAGCTGATTAGATCGTTTCTTTCAAGGATGCTTTATAATGAACAACTCCTAAATGTTAATAAGAAAGTTAATTATCTAAGAATATAAATCTGTTACACCACTTACGAAATACTAATTTTCTCAAATGTATTGCTTCAAAGTATTTTTATATTAAAAGTATCCTACCATAACATTCATAGCATTATCACAATCTAAGTAGCATGTCTCAAACTGTAAACATAGCCTCCGAGCTAAAACTCAACTATAGTCTATAAAATTTAACATTTTCAGTTTCGGATTAGCGCTTTATTTAACACCGACATATATACACTATTGCCGTTTCCTTCTTACTTGTAGGATTTCATCAAGTAAAGCGAGCACGTACATTAGTTATCTGAATTAAAATAACACTACACGTTTGAAAGTATTCGTCATAACAACCATTAGGTTAGAAAGAAATACCAAATAAAGCAACCATGCGCTTTCTTAAACACATTTAAAAATTTTACAAACAAGTTTTGAATGGGATTATTCATTCAAAACTTGTTTGTAAAATTTTTAAATGTGTTTAAGAAAGCGCATGGTTGCTTTATTTGGTATTTCTTTCTAACCTAATGGTTGTTATGACGAATACTTTCAAACGTGTAGTGTAATTCTTAATTCAGATAACTAATGTACGTGCTCGCTTTACTTGATGAAATCCTACAAGTAAGAAGGAAACGGCAATAGTGTATATATGTCGGTGTTAAATAAAGCGCTAATCCGAAACTAAAAATGTTAAATTTTACAGACTATAACAGCCTGATCCTGCAATCCACATCATCTATGTTCACATTAATAAAAAAAATCATTTAAAAAGTCGATCGGCCGCTATTGCACAACTTCACATTTTACAAAACAAACAAAATGACAAAAACGAGGAGATTCATTACTAAATTAAAAACTAATTCTAGAACGCTGGAAAGAAAATTAATGTAAAGTAAGAGTAAAATGGAAAACAATTCTAGAAGAAAAGTTAATGGAAAATTCCAATAAACTCAAGAAAAAATTGTTAAAAAATTCAAAATCGCTTGAAGAGAACATATAATTATTACGAGAATATTCCATTAATTTATAGATGAAAGTTAAAGAGAAACGAGTAGAAACATCTAGAGAAATTAATGGAAACTTTCATGGTTATGGAAGAAAAATTATTAGAAAATTCTAAAAGGTTAGAGGAAGAAGCAAAAAAAAATAGAAGAAAGACTTAAACTAATAGAAGAAGGCAAAAGGCATGTGAGCAATCGTAATACCCGTAAATGAAAGAAAAGTAAAATCAAGAATACGGATCGCACCGCCAACGTTCGATGACAAAACACCGTGGTCGACGTATACTATAAACAATTTGAAGCTGCTACAATGCTCAATATATGGAACGACCAAAAGAAAACCAGTTTGTTAAATTGTTGCCCTCCGAGAAGAAGCAATAAACATCTTGCAGACCATCTTTGATTGCCAACAAATGGATTATCAGCTGCTGATCTTTCGTCTGAATATGCAATATGGAGACGCCCATCGTCAACAGGTATACCACGGGCAAGTAAAGAATCGTTGTGAAAAGTCGACAGAAAGTCTTTAAGAGTTTGAAGCGGATATTGAACGTTTGGTGCGACTAGCTTACCCTACAGCTCTATGTAGTTTTTTGGAACGCTTGACGACGCGCTGGCACATGCGTGATAGTTTGAACCGGCAAAGCAGGCGTCTCATCGAGATAGTCATCGTGTTCGTAATATGGTAGAGGATCAAGAAGAAAAACAGCAAAGCATTGAAGAACTACTTTGACGAGTATTACGTGACCAAACAAGTCGTGTACGTCAAGGCCCTAGATGTTGGAACTGCGGTGAAATGGGTCACATTCGACGCCGCTGTCTCTAACTAAGAAGTCGACCTCTAACAACAATGCCCCAGAGATCACTACCCACGCTGCACCGCCAACTAACTCTTTGAACAGCATCTATGTTAATGGCACCATCAATGAACGAGAAGTTGAACTATTGGTTGACACAGGAATGACGAGAACAGTAGTGCGTCCAGATGTAGTTCAATATGGAAGAATAACACAAATCACGATACGACTAAAGATAGTAACTGACGAAACAGTCCTAATTTATGGAGTAATTATGGTATCTATTTGTATTAGAAATAAATCTATTAATTATTAAGATATTGGTAGCTGACATAACTGAAGAAATGATCTTGGGAAGAAACTTTATAAAGAAGTGTGGATTCCATTATACATGCAAAAGGATGTCATCAAACTAGAGAACGTAGAAATTTCTTTTCATTCGTCGAAAGATGAAAAGGTGAGGGTTGTTCTAGTAAAGGATGTCGTTTTGCCTGGACTAACTTAGAGCGCTATCATGGGACGTCTAGACGGAGACCTCTTAAAAGGTTTCATTCGTAGCATCAAACCAACAGAAAATAAAATATTTGCCCAAGGACTACTAGTTGGTAAAGCTTTGGTAAAGGTCAAAAAACTAATCCAGCAATACCACGATGTATTTGCAATGGACGATAACACTAAAAGAGGAACTGACGTCGTAAAACGCATAATCAATACTGGCGATGCTCAACCAATCCGAGGCGGCTTTCTTTGGCCAAGCAAGAAGAAGCCAAGAAAATAATCGCCAAATAAAAATTTAGAGCGTCATCGAACCATCTGACAGACCGTCGGCATCTCCAGTGGTCTTAGTGAAGAAAAAGGATCGGTCAACGAGATTTTTTGTTGATTATAGACAACTCAATAAGGCATCAAAAAAAATAGTTATCCGTTACTCTGAAATGAAGACACTTTAGATACCCTATTTGGTTTGCAATGGTTTTCCACTTTAGACTTTAAAAATGGCTACTGGTAAGTCGACTTGGAACCAAAAAACCGCGAGAAAAACTGCGTTTACAATTGGAACCGTTTCATGGCAATTTACGGTTATGCCCTTTAAATTGTGCAACGCTCATGCAACTTTCGAGCCTTTGATGGAAAAGATCTTGCAAGGATTGTCTTGGAAGACGTGTCTTGTGGTTAGAAGATAGTTCGAAAAAATTAAAAATATAGAAAAAGTGTTTTAAAGATTGCAAAGTACAAACCTGAAATTAAGTCCAAAGAAGTGCCATATCTTCAGAAAACAAGTGAAGTATTTAGGACGCATTGTATTCAGGACGGGAATGATAACCGACTTTGATAAAATTAAAGCAGTCCAAGATTGGCCAATACTAAGGGATAAACACGACCTGCGCAATATTCTTAAATTGTGCACGTAGTATCGGATTTGCAAATTTTGCGAAACCGCTGTCAGAACTTACCAAAGAAGGACACGATTTTACTTGGAACGACGATAGTAATAAAGCCTTTCAAGAGTTGAAATAGTCTCTAGTTACGGCACCGATATTGAGCTATCCTTTAGCGAAAGGCAAGTTCTTGTTGGAGAATGATGCTAGTAACCTCGCAATAGGAGGTGTACTTTCTCAAATTCAGAATGGAGAAAAAGTGGTGATCGGATACTTCAGTAAAGTGCTATCAAAGCCTGAGAGGAATTGTTGTGTAACTAGAAGAGAACTGTTAGCTGTTGTCAAGTCCGTTGAACAATTCCACAAATACTTATATGGACAAAAATTTCTTCTGCCGACTGACCATGCTGCTCTGAAATAACTTCTTTAATTTCAAAACCCCAAAAGACAAGTTGCGAGATGGATTGAACGATTGTAGGAGTACGATTTTGATAGAAAACATCGTGCTGGAACCAGTCATTGCAACGTAGACGCCATATCTAGAGGACTATGCCCGGTTAACTATGGTCACTGATCTCGAGTAGAACAGAAAACTAACATGCTTTGCAGAACAACGGCGATTGGCAGCCAGTTTAACTACGTCGAGAACAAGAAAGTAATCCAAAACTATAGTTAATAATAAATTACAAAACGAATGGACAAAGACCAATTTGGATCGAAATCAGCGCGCAAAGTAGAACGGTAAAAGCATATTGAACACAGTCTCACTCCTTGAAATTGAAAAATGGTCTTTTAAAGCAATCCCTGGAGAGTAACGATGGCACCGAAACGAAACTGCAGCTACCCAACAAACATTGCTACATCAGATATACGTATATTTAAGATAATTTAAGGTTAGCCTTATATAAATGGGAAAGAAGGATCTAGTGTATTTACATGTCAGGATGTCAGCAATTTCACATGTATAAATTACAGATATTTTAGGTAAAATCTGTACATCTAGTTTACATCTAGCTTACATCAATTTTCTAGGACGGCTTATGTATAGAACATGTAAAAGTATTATGCGTTTTACCCTTCGCTTTATGTATATTCTATGTAAGTAAATAATGTATGATAAACATAAATTTTATATATGTATTTAATGTCTGATAATATACAAAATTTATATAATCCTTATATAAGGGAGAGGTTTAAAATACGTATTTAAAATTAATTAAATGTATTAATTAATTTTCATACGCATGTCTTAGAAGCCGATAAATAATTGAAATAAAATATCAGTTGACGCATGTATGGCCGCAGTACTCCTGTTCATAAGAATTAGGTACTCTAAGTACCTAAAGCTAAAAATAGATACTTACGTTTGTAAATATAGAAACTTCTTTTTTCATATACATTTTAAACCCATACTTAAATTAAAAATAATGTAACCTCCGTATAATTTGTAAATCTTAGATATTTATTTATGGTATTAGCAGGCAAATACAGTTAAAAAACTAACACTAAGTAACTAATAGTATAAGAAGTATTTTCATTATTTATTTGATTTCATTTGCAGCTTCGCCAAACAGAACGCTCGCAATCACCTCGAACTCATCGGTGACGTCGTTATATGTATTCTTGGTTACACCTGTAAAAGCCACGTTCGCTAGATTAAAGTAATATTGATTGACTGATTGATTTTAAAATAATGATAGTTAGAAATCATCACATAAAATCTGGGATCTTTCTCAAAAACATATATTTTTCGGAAATCCCTGTAGATAATTTCGTTTTTTAGCGGAATATAAAAGGTTATAAAATAGTGCAACTTTTCTCTCATTAAACCAACCTCGTATCTCTTACCGTTTGGGAGATCCCCATGGTGGCCCTCGAATTAGTTGTAACCCTGTATAAGTGAAACGATCTTTAGTAATGTTAACAAATCTGTATATTTTAATGCGACTTCAAAGATTTAAACCTAATAATGTATTCATAAATTAATGTAATTTTTAATGTTTTTAAAAAACAATGCCTTTTTTATTAAAACTTTTCAAATTCAAGTATAAATGTTAATTAAAAAAATTGTTGTATTCCTTTTATATAACGTCGTAATGTGGTGTTTGCGTTGTAAACTTGAGTATAATTCCCGATTCATAATTCAATGGCATCTTATTTAAACTCAAAAACCATCACGTCATTATCAAATAGTTAAATTTTTTTTACAAAGAAGTCAGTTAGTTTAATTAAATTATAACATTGTTATTTTTTCTATAGTCTTAAAAAAGATACTGTTTTTTTATGGAACTTCGATAATTTTCTAAGAATTAATAAATAAATCCTAATCCTATCCAAATTAATACTAACAAAGTATATGGGGATATGAATACGATTAACACAAACATTACTTACCCCTTAGCTTATCAAACAAGATTCACAAAATAATAATAAAAAGAACACTAAACAAAACGGATTTAAAACACCGAATAAATAAAAACAAGAGTAATAAATGTTTCGATTCAGTTTCAACAACAAATTGCAACTGCATTTAAATAGTAAATAAGAAATAATGCATAAACAAAAATCTAAAAATCCACAAAGGTGAAGTGGAAAGATTATGGAGATGAGAGAGGTAGTGTTGTAAAATACAGCACATTGCTTAAATCCTATTGTTCTCTCACGTGCAAGACAGCCATCGTAAAATTTTTAGGAAGCGGTTGCTTTGACATTGTACACATTTCTAAGAATGGCTTAATTCGACGATTTGAGATAGCTTCATACATTTCTAAACGAATGATATTCCAAAAATCTATAACATAATCTGACTTATTTTAATAATTTGTATATTCTAATTTATATTCATTGTTTAGTCAAAACATGCTTGCTAGAAATAGCACGAAGTTTACTTTTATTTTGTTAAACATTTCCATATACGTGTGATTACTTTGAACGATTCTTGCTACCTGTGAATGGTGCTGTTAAATTCTATTGTTAAATGTTCTTTATTATTCCAAATAATATTTTTTAATTTTTTGAAGTTCAATAGTCATGAAACGCCATTATCTTTTTTATTCGTAATATCGTTGTCGGTGAATACTGTTTTTAAGTATTTTAGGATAAATCAAGGACATAATAAGGTCATTTTCGAAGAACTGTAAATTTTTAAGCCAAAAAGGTTGTTGTTATTCAATTTCAGCTAAACAGCAACCACAGCGCGGCAAATATATGTATAAGCATAGTATGCCAATTTATGTATATTTATAACTGAATTTTTTTTGCAATAAAAATATACGTCTTATTAACTTTTTGGAAAAGTTAACCGTGGGGAAAATTAACTTGTTCTTTCCATTCTGAGCCCGTTCTTGAAATTAAAACAATACTGATACAAATTAGAAAATTGGTCCAATAAAACTACCTTTTAAAACTAATGGTCTGATAAAAATTGCCAAACAAGTAACATAATGTAATTAATGAGCTCTGGTATAGGATAGGTACCTAAATAAAATGATGTAACAAGTTATAACTGGCGTTTAACAGGTACTGCATATAATGTATATGTTAAGTAAATGTAATCTGATTTACATCTACAATACGTCCTTTTTATACACATTAACCCTGATCTGAATTTAATTATATTTTTAATACATTTCTATTCTTATGTAAAATAATCATAAATTTTGCTATATAAACAGTATATACCTTTTTTCATATTAAATATATATAAACATTCTCATGTTTTTAATACGTATGATTTTTCATATAAGAAATATGTTACCCTTAATATGTACGATTCATGTAAACTCTTGTATGTAATATACATGTTTATTTATATTAACTTATATACTTCTTATATATAAACCCAAATGTAAAATAGATGTTATTTTCATAAGGAAGACTGATATATTCTAGATGTAAAAAGGCTTATGTATGACTATTTCTTTAAATTTTACATATATTTTATAGAAAATTTATATGTATGTTTGCTGGGTAGTAGTGCCGAGAAGCCAACTGTCAGAAGTATTGCAGAATTTGCATGAGGAAACTTCTCAAGGACATTTCGGTTTGAACAAGACGCTTGAAAAAGTCAGAGAAAGGTTCTATTGGGTGAACTGCAAAAAAGATGTAAAGGAGTGGTGCCACAAATGTAATTTATGCGCGCTTGGAAACGAACCAATTTTAAAGTGCGAGACTCCTATGAGACAGTACAACGTCGGAAGTCTATTCGAAAGGGTAGCAATTGACATCTGAAGCCCATCCCAGAAACGAAACAAGACATCAAGTACGTTCTAGTAGCCATGGATTATTTCACCAAATGGACGGAAGCGTACGCGGTACCGAATCAAGAAGCTACAACTGTTGCGGATCTTATGGTAAAAAAGCTTTTCTGCCGCTTTGGGGTTTCGTTGGAGCTACATTCAGATCAGGAGCGTAATTTCAAGTCTGCATTGTTGTTAAATGTCTCTCGATTGCTAAGAATCAAGAAGACCAGAACTGCACTTCGTTATCCTTAATCAGATGGCATAGTGGAACAGATGAATAGCACGATGAGAAAGTATCTCGCCAAAGTGGTCTCCGAACACCAAGAGACTGTGGCCAGTATTTATATCTATTCCTAATGGCGTATCGATCATCCGTTCACAAGCCTAACGGGCAAACTCCTGCTTATCTGATGTTTGGACGTGAGTTAAAGCTACCGTGCTATCTTTAATTTGGATTCAAGTTTAGAAAAGAAGTTGTACGGATAATTTTGTCACCCAACTCAAGAAGAGAATGCAGATCATCCACGATAACGTCCGAAAGAACATCCAAATCGCTAGTGACCGAATGAAAGACCAATATGACGTAAAGACAAAAAAAGAAGAGTTTCAATCTGGTGACTTGATTTGGTTGTACAACCGACAACAAAAACGAGGATTGTCTATATAGTTACAGAGACAATGGGAAGGCCCTTACGCCATTTTGACAAAAATAAATGATGTCATCTACCGCGTCCGAAAGTTACCAATAAGTGGCAAACCGAAGGCAACAACACGGATGATGATGAAGACACGAGAGTGGTTAACAGAGTGACAAATAAGGACGATGCAAAAGATTTTGAGTGGCTCATGTCTTCTTATAATGGAACCGCAAAAGCAACGTTTGGAGTGATTACAGAAATACCACAAGATCTGTTTGACGTACCGCAAGACTACTCCCTTGCACAATGTGTTGCCCAAGACTTGCGCATGTCTTAAGTGATTGCTGTGGTTTAGATAAACTGCAAAAACAGCGACTTACAGTTTTGAAAATTTAAGATCAACAACAAACTTAGTTGCGGTTTAGACCAACTAGATTGGAGGATGGTGCGCCATATCGTAGAAGTCATATTCTGGGGTACACGAGTTCAAGTGTCGGTTTGCAGCTATAACTGGAGAAACACGACTGAAAACGACAAGACCGTGGATTGTTGCTTCTATCACCAAGGACGATGCAGAAATTGACAGTATTGTGCTTATCATCATAACCCCTTTTACAGATGCTATAAGTTTGAACTTGTTCTGGACAGAACGGATCTAAGAAAGAGGCAGTTTTAAGTTTTATTTCCGGAAATTGAATTATATTTAGCGTACAATGCTTCTCACTTATCAAAAAATTTAAGAAACAATTTCATGAACGCAAACCTTAACGCATTTGTCCAAGATAAAAAAATTAAAATGGCTTGATTTTATTAAGGCATTTTATATCGACTAAAGCAGCAACATTGCGAGATCGATGCTAAAAATTACAGAGAATAAATCCGTCTAATTTTAAAAAATGCGCGTTAAATATGCCGCCCAAGTCTTTAGCAATTTTGTACCTTCAGCAATTAAGACCGCGTTAACTACAGGCCAATTGAAGAGTGATACAGCTTTAGACGCTGCGTCTTTCATAAAAAGAATTAATGATATTTTCGATTGCTTGAATAGTTCAGCGTTAACTGACCAGAATCCGTATAAACGTCGACTTCCGATATACAAGAATCTTCCTTAAGAAACATTAAGAAAATCGTTGAAATGTTCTGGCTTAAGAACATACGCGAAGGATCCGGAATCTGTAATGCCGGTGAACTGTTTAGATTAGTGGAAGATCGCTAAGCTTTCTCCGTAGTAATGATCAATATCCGGGGGACCGAATATAGCATATAACGAAGATCTATAATTGTATACATTTTTCTTTCAGAAATTTTGCTTTTCAAATACGTTTAACGTATCAGTGTACCACTGCTGTAACAAATAATATTACACTTGAGCAAAATTTCTTGCAACGAAACACGTTGTTTAAACAAAATATTTTTAAAACGCAACAAAAATATTTTTGTGAAAAACATTTTTTATTTCGACTATTTTAAAACGTTTTAACGTTTTTAAAACATGAAAAAAAGTTTTCTTGCTGATTGGGTAGCAGGTGCAGTTAGTGTTTTTTCTTAGTATCAACCATTAAAAAAAGGACAGGGAATCAAGAAAATTTGATTAAAAAGAGAATGTGAAAGAGAAAATGATATAACTAAGGATAATTATACCAACTAGATTTAATTTCAATTAAATTTCAAATGATTATAATAGGCTTAGTCTTAGTCTCTTTTTGAAAGCTAAAACAAGAAGTACAACTTGGCCTTTGCCGTTCGTAAACCCAAACAAACTGACGTTTCGCAAGACATGGCAGCTTGCATCTTCAGAGTGGTAAATGTCACTGAAAGAAAAAGTGTAAATGACTATGATTATACCAATAGCGATTAGCGTGATTAACAGACCTTATCTTTCCGTTACCGCTTGACTGACTTCGTTATTACTCGGAGTAAGTGTTTGTGTCCTTTCCAAGAAGGTTGATCTTTGTCTTAGAGGATATAATACTGGTAGCCAAGATTTGCTGAGTCTTAAACCCTCTTCTCGGTTCATGTTACAGGAATGTTTTTCTATTTCCACAGCTTCGCAGATTAGTCTGGGAAAGTAGAAAGAAGTTTTAGCCAACACTTTAGTTTGGTCAAAATTCATCGTGTGTTCTTGGTTCCACACGTGTTCTGCCACTGCTGATTTAGTAACTCTGCGGTGTTTGCAGTCAGCCATATGTTCTTTTACTCTAACTTCAATAGAGCGTCCTGTCTGTCCTATATAACTTGATTCACAGAAACAAGGAATTTTGTAAACTCTGGCATGTTTTAGAGCCCTTTGTTTGCCTTTAGCAGATGTAAACCAAGTGTTCAGGGTATCCTTAGTCGTAAAGACAGTTTTAATACAAAAAAGGCAAGTTGAGCAATAACTGATGGTTTTCGAAAGTAATGACAATACAGGGATTTGATAACTATACTAAATAACTAAAACTGGTAGCGAAAGAGTCGAGAAATGATGATAATGTCGTTCAAATCAGGTTGTACTGTTGCGTATAACATGTTAATATGTTTCAGAATATCATCCCTAGAAGAGTATTTCTTTCAAATCTGTTTTGAATGCTTGCTGCTACTTTCGTTAAATGGCGTTTCTCTATTTCATCTTTATTTAGAGTCGAAGCAATGTTGACTTAAATCTGTTTCTACCTGTTTTGTGACTGATTCAGATTTTCAAGAAAGGTTATATATAAATGTTCGATATTGTCTATAGATTGTTATTATTGTTTAACTGTGGTGTAGGTGAATTGTTTAAAAGAACAGGATTTAAGGTTGGAGCCGAAGTTTAATAACCAAGTGTTGCTGGACTCACCATTATTATTAAAAATAACAATAGTTCGTTTATTGCAACCTACCCAGTAAACACACGACGTCCCAGGGACGTTCGTTTTATGTCCAAATGATGTCTTTACATCCCGGGCTTTAAAACGGACCTGTATAGGATGTCTTTAATAGGACGTCCGCAGGATGTCAATGAAGAACGTACGATGGGATGTCCTATGCGGGAAAAAACAAATGCAAACTGAGTGCGCGTGCCCACTTTCCTTCTTGTTCTCTGGTGCCTACTCAACACCCGTACGCTCCTTTGGTATATCAAAGTGGTACAGTCTGTTTGCACCGTTTGCACTCTGTATTTGTTTTTAGTTGTGTTCTGGCTACTTTATTTATCCGTTTTTTATTTTATTATCTAACGTTTTTTGGGTTTTTAGTGCATAAACAAATTTATTTGGTAAGTTTTTGGTACCTTGTATTTATTTATAATATATAGAAATCATCATTTATAATTATTTTGAATTACTAAAACTTAATAAAAGTTTATTGAAATTAAAAGATCATAATTATTAATAATGGTGATTTAAAACCCCATCTCGCGCGCATACCTATGCGGTGAATTGAAAATATTTATGTAAAAAAAAATTTTTTTTACTCAAAATTATTTAAGGTTTAAAAGTGTGACGTTATCTCACAACTTTTATCGTCGCGATTCGCAATGTCATCCAAAAATGTCAACATGACCGATAAGGCACAAAATCGCTAATCTAACTAAGAAACTGGAACGTTATCGCGTTCTTGGTATTCATCGTTATGATTACTGTGCGTATTCTCGTAGTTAAAAATACGTCTAGAAATAATTTTGTTTTTATCACATTCCTCTGATGAAATGTAAATGCGAAACGTATAAAAATTCTTAATGAATTTGCAAAACTGACGCGTTTACAAAATCTTTTTTAAAAAACGATTTAAATAATTTTTAACTGGTTATAATCGATCATCTCTTATGATTTAATCAATAATACAATCGTCAAAAAGATCAATCAATAATTCTACAAAAGAAGTATCACTTTATCAATTCTTTAATTTAGTAAAATGTAAATTCTGATTACATAGAAATACCAAAATAAGCTTTTCGTATTAACTTTTTTATCGACTCTACATGACGATTACCATCTCTTATGTAGTTGCATTGTTTCAGGCGCCACTTAAAAAAATTGGGAAGAAAGTATAAAAAACTCGCTAAGGAGGGCCAAAGAACGCCGGGATCGAGAAGATAAAAAAAATGAAATCTAAATTTATTTTATTTGAGTATAATTTGGATTATTATTTAAAAATATAGTTTTATGTAATAAAAATTTGTATTTTATTTAATAAAGTTATTTTTTATTAAAAATATAATATACATATATACCTAGTACATATCCTACAGTCATCTAAAAGGGACGTCCCGTTGCGGATACGCAAGGATGTCCTATAAGGACATCGTAGGGATGCACACACTTGTGACAAAAGAACGTCCCATGAATGTCCCTAGGACGTACACAGAACCAAAATGGGATGACTTTGGGACGTTCAGTGATCCGCAAAATCATGTCCCCGGGACATCCTTAGGACATCCTTGTGTTTGTTGGGTATATATATTTTTATAGCCTGAAAAGATCGTTGAAGCACTTAAATCACATGTTTGGGAGGTACCTCGTTCAAAGTGGAAAAAGTCTACATCTTAATATGCTGAGAAACAGTAAAGCAATTTACATAGCCTAAATTGTGTTTTATAGTTTTATTTCATATTTTCCGCAAATTTTAGTAGTGTCCCTCGTAGATACTATAGAAGCTTATCACTAGATACAAAAAAGTTATACTCCTGGAATCACTCTACAATACGAAAATCTGGCAAACCCAGAAAATTCTGAGATAAAAATTATACAAGCATTGAGAACTATAGGGTTAGAAAATAATCAATAGCAAGATTTGGAAAAACAAAACAATACCTATAAATCAAAATTGTTTTTATAAAACTATTGAAATACTTCAAGTATAAATTGAAAGTTGATAACTTCTAACAAATATGTCGTCTTTGTGTTTTTAATCCTCTAACCATAAAAGCAATAAGTCTCTCTCATTCTTTTATAAAATTACAGTGCACACCGCTTATTGGAATAACGGATAATGTTATCAGTCGGGTAATGTTATCAGTGTGTTAAAGAACGGGCTAGACGTTTGTTACTATATAGATAAAGCATCGTTTATAGTATAGAATCTTAAGCTTTTGCGCTTACTTTAGTTACGATTATAAGCGACCTTCGGCTTAGAGCGCGTCGTAGTTAAACACCAAGATTTATAAGGCTTGATCCTAGTCTCTCCTTGAGACCCAAAACAAGAAGTAGAGCTTTGCCGTATTGTCGTTCGTGAACCCAAAGAAACTGACGTTTTGCAAGACATTGCAGCTTGCATCTTCGGAGTAGTAAATTCACTGTTAATGTCACTGTCAATGTCAGTGACATTTACCACTCCGAAGATGCAGGTTGCAATGTCCTGCGAAAGGCCGGTTCGTTTGGGTTCACAAACGACAATACGGCAAAAGCCAAGTTTCACTTCTTGTTTTGGCTCTTAAGAAGAGACTAGGACCAAGCCTAAGTCTGGGTGTTTAACTACGACGCGGTCTAAGTCGAAAGTCGCTTATAATCATAAACATAACAACCGCGAAAGCTTAAGATTTTATAAATGTCAAATTTTGTAAATTCCCAGAACAGTACAAAACAAACAATCATTACTTAAAAAATCAAACATTTGGAATGATGCTAAATGCATGTTCAGTCAATTGTATGCAAGAATTTAAAACATGTTCAATTTTGCGAAGTAATAACATTCTGCTGAACTTTCATTGTTTATTATTTTGAAACGAATATACACAACGTTTCGATTGCTGTGGTATCTGCAATCGTCATCAGGTGAATATTGATGATGATGATGACGATTGCAGATACCACAGCAATCGAAACGTTGTGTATATTCGTTTCAAAATAATAAACAATGAAAGTTCAGCAGAATGTTATTACTTCACATCAAGCGATATTGTTTAATACATTCAAACAAATGTTCCATTTAATTGCATGCAATTAGACTAAAAATGCGCGCGCAACCACATGTATACAATTTAGTCTGGAATATTGTACCGTGTCAAACGGTTTTTAGTCATTATAAAATATTCGTGAATGTATATCAGTTATATTGAAATCGTTATACTATAGTAAATTCCGTGACAACAAAATGTAGTTGAAATGCATCATATTTAATGACAGTCTTCGATAATTATTACGAAACAAATGTATGACGAAAATCTGTCGTCATAAAATGCTTTGACGAGTTTAGGAAAAAGACATTAATAATAAAAAATCACTTATAGCTGAGGTAATATATAACAAGGAAAAGTTAAATCACAGCAAATTAAAAAACAATTAAAGTTTTAGTGGAATAATCGACGTTTTAATTAATAGTTAGTATTATAGTCATTATCAAATTCTTATATATGTAAATATCCACTTAACGTATAAACCTCATTCTATTTATGTTTTCGGTGACATTCATTATAAATGTTAGTTTTTATTAGATTAATACCAGTCCAGTTTATTTAATTTTATTAGCAATGGTAAGTGTAATTTAAATGTTCTGTATATTTTTATTTGAAATATTTTTTTTAAAAACATTTTGAAAGCAAAATAACGTTCTGGCACTAAATGATAACGCAAAATTGTTTGATAAATGTTTTCATTCTCGAATGATTGCTTTATAAACCTTAAAAGATTGTTCATATTTTGTATTTTTTTTAGGTTGTACCAGGAATTGCATATTTGCTGCTTACCTTATTATTAACGATTTTAACTTATGTATACTTTACACGCAATTACAGTTACTGGGAAAAAAGAGGAGTTGCGTTTATTAAACCAACATATTTCTTTGGGAGTATTTTAGAAATAGCATTTGGAAGATCGCATCCAGGGCTGTTTATTGCCAAGCACTACTGGAAATTTAAAGAACCATACTTTGGGTTTTTTGCATTTACCAAACCGTATTTAGTCATAACAGACCCAGAATTGATAAAAACGGTTTTAATTAAGGACTTTAACAACTTCTCAAATCGTTATTTTCATTGTGATGAGAAAATCGATCCAGTGATAAGCAATGGTTTATTTGCGATTAAAAATCCAACCTGGAGATGGTTAAGAACGAAGCTAAGCCCGTTTTTATCGTTAAACAAAGTAAAACATATGATGGCAAATATCGAAGAGTGTGATAGAAACTTACACAATTATTTGGAGAATAATCTAGGCAAAAACGTAGAAACCAAAGAAATGTCGGCAAGATACACCACCGATGCCATTGTAAAGTGTTGTTTTGGTATATCAGCCAATTCGTTTATTAATGAAGATGGATTTCGACTGGCTGGTAAAAAAATGTTGGGACAATCGTTCAGTAGAAGCTTAATAGTGTTTTGTTATTATTATGCAACGTGGATAGTAAAATTGTTTAAATTTCAATTCATCGAATCTTCAGCAGTTGACTTTGTACGCGACGCTTTTGAAAACGCTTATTGTGAACGAGAAGCAAGTAATAGAAAGGTTAAAAACAACGACCTTATAGACGTTTTAATTGATTTAAAAAATCAAAACATTGAATTCAATGGGTTCACCTTTAGTATGTGGTAATTATAAATGTTAACAATCTTTAATTACGTTTTTATTAGGTAGAGAAAATTTGGTAGCACAAGCAGTAACTTTCTTTTCGTCTGGTTTTGAGGCTGCAGCTTCAACGTTAGCTTTTACTTTGCATGAACTAGGTGTGAACCACAAAATACAAGACGAACTCAGGAATGAGATTAAAACGGCTATAGTAACACACGGCGAACTTACTTTTAACGAAATACATCAGATGAAGTACTTGCAGATGTGTGTGAGCGGTAAGATTTGATTCCATCTTATTAATTTATTCCTAAAAACTTTTTAATTACAGAAACTATAAGAAAGTATCCAGCTGTGTCGTTTATTCACAGAGAATGCATTGATAATTATGAAGTACCCGGGCATGAACTTACAATCGAAAAGGGCACACCTATCATAATAGGAGTGTATGGATTACACTATAACATGAAATACTTTCCGGACCCGTATAAATACGATCCGGAAAGATTTAACGGTGACAATATTCACAAAATAATCAACTGCACATATTTACCATTCGGAGATGGACCGAGAAGTTGTGTTGGTAAGTACGATGAAACTGCGAGAATACGAAAAAAAAAATAAATATCTTTTAGGTCAAATGCTTGGACTTTTAATTGTGAAAAAAGCCATAATTCACATTTTAAGAAATTATATTATTGAAAAAAATTCGATGACTACAGAACCGATAGTTTTAACACCATTTCCGATAGTTCAAGCTAAAGGTGGTGTACCGTTAACTTTTAGACGTTTAGAAAGCACGTTTTAATCAAATTTAATTTATTGTTAACAAAATATTATATAAAGTTAGACAAAAATATTTTAAACAAAATAAAGATTTTATTAGTGTTAAAGGTTTTTAATTTGGGCGGGTTCGATGTTGGCAGCCTGTAGCAGCCATGTTGTTTTGATGGTGTCTGTTAAATCTGTTGTTAACTATTTAGTCACTGACGCCAAAACACGATTGAGCAGCACATCCACATGGTAAAATTTTATTATACAAATGAGCGTTTATTAGTGCAAACGTTACGCGCAATGCGCCCATTACACGGTAGACCAGGTTTTTTTTCAAAATCGACTCTCCAACGTTTGGTGACCAAATTCGAGACAACCGGTTTGGTAAACACCCGACATCACAAGAAAACCAGAAAGTGTACAAGAAAACACGAGACACGAGCGCTACAGAACGATGACAAGAGATTTCTTTTGGCCCAAATTGAACGATCTAGACGTAGGCAACATGTGGTTCCAACAGAACGACGTTACGTATCACAAAGCGGACGCAACCATAAACCTTCTGCATGAACATTTTGAGGGTATAGTTATCTCTCGCAAAAGTGACGTAAATTGGTCACCCAGATCGTGCGATTTAACCCCGGTAGACTTTTTCTTGTGGTGTTTCCTTAAGCTGAAACTGACCGATGCCATTATCATCAACATAACCGACACCATCGTTCAAATTTAGTCAGATCTATGCGGCAGTCTCATTGACAATTGGATCACTCGGATCTGTAATACAGTAAGAAACCGCGGCGGACATTTGAACGATGTTATATTCCATACATAATTGCATACATGGATCTTAAATTTTTAATTTATCATTTTCTACATAACCAATGTTTTTGGATTTCATTTATATGTCGTATAAAATGACGTATATGCGTCATGTGCATAACAAAACCGAAGCCTTGAACTGCAAGTTTTTTCCTGGTCTTTGTTTGTAATATGCTGACACTATTAAATCCAACATCGGTACAATTCTAAATGAAACGTTTACCTTTTCAGTTTGTTACATGCCAAAGTTAAAACAAAGTCACTGCCTGAAATGAGGTAAGTAATAATGTCGAAATCAAAGGGCGCCAGGAAGGAGTAAAGCTTAATGGACTTCTGGCTCTTGCCAACCACAAGTCCGCTCCTGAAGGATACACTCTAACTGGACTTACCTTCTTAGAGTGAATCACACTAAAATCTGAAATAAATTAATAAAGTTACACACGCCGACGGAATTAAAAGCTCTTTACATTTAACAATTTAACATTTATTTGAACACACAAAAAAAAATAATGAAACAAAAATAAAGTATAGTAATCAACAAAAATTAACCAAAACAAAACAACAAAAGGTACGTAAATGAACGTTTGATAAAAACAAAATTTAAAATTATTTGAATAAATGCACAAAAACAAAATAATAAAATACAAAATACAGAATTTAATAAAACCAAGCGCAAATTAGTAAATCTTAATTTATCACGGCCGTGTGCGCGTCGAAATTACTCATTTACAAAAGAAATAAACTTATTTAATATAAAACTAATATATATATCTTGAATCGAAAATTCGGTCCCGTTTAATAAATTTTTAACTCGGGATTATGTCACAGTTCCGATAAATACGGACAATAATTAGTTACATTAACGTAAAATCAGTTCTAGACACTTAAAATTTTTATTTGAAATTCAAGCTTTTAACACTCAATCACGTAAATAATAACTTCACGATTAAATATATGGTGCAAAATAAACACCTTGAATTTGTCGTAACTTCAGGAAAGAACCGGTGGTTGGTTCTAGGTGGCCAGTTGTCTACGGGAAGAATAACGTTGAAAGGTACCCCAAACAATTGCAATGACTGCGGAAGAATTTTCTTTTTAACACTTAAATAAAATCCGCACAAATGCGAAGACTGGATTTAGCACAACCCATCGATTGCATATCCAACTTGAAACGTGAGTTTTATTTTTGGAAACCATAAAGACTACTTAAACCGTAAATTACGAAATTTGGAAAATCAAACTTTTCCACCACTACGCTTAATTTTCACGGTTCCATCTAACTTCCGCGGTATTGCATAACGGTAGGGTAAAAACACCCCGACCACTCAACTACATCACGGTACCCGATATTTCTTAATTGCCACCGAAAACAACAATCCCCCAAAATCAAAATTTTACTCCTTTTAACTCCTCGTAATCCCACTTAATTCAATAAACTTGCGCCGTAAAATCTTTGTAAAAGATGGAACACTAAACAAAGTAACTTAACAAAGATGAAAAATATTGTTACCACGTGCGTTACGTCACGTACGCACACGAAAAGACAAGAAATGTTCTCACGAAAATGCTTGCTTAGTTAAATTATCAAGTGATCCAAATCACGCTCGTAAATGACCTCAACATAAACAAAAGTAGATTCTAAGAAAAATCGATCAAATTACATTCCAAACAGGAAGTCATAAATTAGATAGAGTTGTTATTCCATTGAAATAACCAGAAGTAAAAACACTAAATCAAAATCAAGACCACGGAAATTTATGCGTTTAAAAAAAACAAACCAATAATAATTGTGAAATAACTATAAAATACAAATAAACTTAAATCAAACGTAATAAAATAACGAGTAAAACGTTTTCGATGCTAACATCGAACTAATCAATCGTTAAAAATTAAAAAAAAACCAGAAAATTCAGCCAGATGAATCAGATTACGGGGTCTTACATAAAAGATTCACGACTAAATTTCAACGCCGGTTACAAGTTGCCCGAAATGGCGTATTCTTTTCGACCAAACGTTCTTTTGCTTTGCTGTTTACCTAGTACACGTCGCGTTTTTGATAACAGCAACCGAATGATAACAAAATCCGAGATAAAAAAAAACAAATTAAATTTCTTTCAGTGTTCGACAGATTTAATCGGGATTTGTAATTAACACTTTTTCCCGTTTTGAAAGCCTTTTTTAAGTTTTAAGTTTGTGATTAACACACCGAATATCACTTGTAGCCCTCTCTCAAGAATATTGAGTTAGACGTCTGCCTTAAGTAAATATTTTTTATACAATATGTGGTGAATACCGACGTGATTATAACAAAAGGGTGAGTGAAAGTGCAAACATGATTTTTTTTAATACATGTTGGATACCAACGCTAACGTTCCCGATCGCTTTACTATATTAATGTTACTTTACAATTGCCGCCATTTTAGCCGAAGCAATTCGCGGTGTGGTTTGCTCAAATGGAGAAAAATATGCGTTAAATAATATAAAGGATGATGAAATAGTTATTTGTATCACTAGTCCAGAAAGTGCTATTTTGCGAGTATGAGCATATTTGTAGGCCGAGGTGAAGCCGAGGCCTACAAAAAGCGAATACTCGCAAAATACTTTTAGGACGTGTGATACACAACATTTTTTGTGCTGACCTTTATAGTATAAATTAATTAAAAGCAGTTATTTAAGTATTGATTTTTAATAAAATTTAATAACATATGTTGATAAAACTGAAACCTGTAATGACGAAATACATTTGTTTTTTAAATTAATTTGACAGTTACATAATAATTTTACAATTTCACTTATATGAAAATAAAACTATTGTTGTTTTTAGCAATTGTAAGATATAAGCAAATTTGTTATATTTGTTTAAAACAATTTTTGTTAGTGCTACTCTAAACAACAACACAGATAATGGTGTATGTTAATAAATTTGACATATTGACAGATGACGTTTATTTAATTATTGATTACTAGTGCCAACTTTTAGTTATAAAATTCTACTACACTTTACCGGCCTAGGCCGGAAAAGTAAAATTTCCGGCCGATTATGATGCCTGTAAAATACGTCAAAACGGACGGAAGCACAAAAAGTAATATTACTGCGTAATAAGTAATGTTTACGCGCGTTACGGTTTGAAAGTTGTAAACATTATTGTGTCACCATCTGTGACCGATAAACATAAGAGAATAAAAAGAGAACTAATCGCACTTCGCAAGAAAAGAAAACGAAGCAATTGCTGGAATTCGAAAAATTGAGTAACAAACAACCAAGCTAGTTCCTGTGACATCTTCGAAGCGTGACAGATAATACTGTTCCTAATGAATTATTGAAGACAATATGGTGTAGCCGTTTGCCGCCATACACCAAAGCAATCGTTGCTACGGTTAGCGATCAGTCTCTCGATGATCAAGTATGCGACACATGGTAGTACTTCCGCATTGCCATCTTGCAACGCTGTAACAGCTTTAACTTTTAAAGAGCAACGCCACCAAGCTATGATGTAGCACCATTTCAAACCAACTAACCGCCATTTTGAGTCGAGCAACTAGAAAAACATAACAGCCAATCTAAAAGCTGTACACGATGCAAACAACGAAAACGTTCCAGCTCTAAAAGGAAGCCAAAAAATATCAATCTAGATTTCTGTTTTCACCATAATAGGTTTGAAAACAAAACTCGTAGGTGCATAAGGCTTTGTAATTATGCAAAAAACGCGGAAAACTGTCTATTGAGACAGCAGTAGAGGGACAGACACAACAATGCTATGTATTCATTACAGATAAAGATGAAAAAAGAAGATACTTAGTGGACACAGGTGCCGATGTTTCCGTTTACACCAAAAAACTCATCCGTCGTGCGGTGACAAAAACTGATTTGTATTTAAGTGCTGTAAGTAATGTAAAATTTTGTACATACGGACTACATACTAATTGCCTAAATTTATATTTAATACGGGAATTTACGTAAAACTTTATTATAGCCGACGTATGTAGATCACACGATGCAGAATTTCTTTCTCAGTATGAACTTCTTGTCGACTTAAAAAATGGTAAACTTGTAGAAACTATAACAAATTTAGTGAGTGGTGATCAAATATTTTGAATTATTTTTCTATTTGTCAAAAATATTATTTCAAATTAAAATTTCACGACTGTACTGGTTTGTATGACGATACTGGGTTTTAATGGCGTATCATTACGACGTTTACGGGTACATGGAAGTAATTTTTCTTGTTAGTAATTACTATTACGCCTTTAACGGATGTGCTGAGGAAGACTTATTCAAAATATTAGTTAGATTAAGCAATTTGGTTAATTACGCAACGATCCCAAGTATGAAAAACAAATTGAAAACAGCGCCGTTATCTTTTAGCGAGTTTTGTGGGACCACCACGTAGTGAACATTGTTACTTGTTACAAAAAATTGTTGGTTGGGTAAGTTTTTGCGCTCATAGTTTTTTTTGCCACTTGGTATTATAATTGTCGATTATCGACTGCATGGCGAACGAAGTGGTTGATCGAGTACTATTTAAATTCTATTTTATTATAATCAATCAAATATTAGCGCATGTTAGCATTAAATATAATTATCTGTACGAAACGTTTAATCAAAAGAGCATGCATAAATATTATAGACTTGGATATTTGTCGACAAACCTGTGTTTTGCAAATTGTTTCTTTCAGTGATCGACGGACTTAAACAAGATCTGTACTTGATGATATTTACACGTTTTGGTGCCTTTTTAATTTACTGTAGAACTAACACACCAAGACTTGCTTTCCTAAATATACTGAGCTAGTCGTCTGCACTTACTATTGACATCAGGACATCAGTGACAAGTACCTAACACTTGTGATAGATGTTCCCAATGTCATCATGCCTACATCTTTATGCATTACAGTGCAACATTCAACAAATCACTATATTAACCAGCTAATTTAAGTATACCGAAAAAGTTGGTTCCTGATGGAGTTAATCGTTACAACTAGTACCCAAGAAGAATGGAAAACTTGAACCCTGGGATGATTAAATGCTGTTAATGCTTGAACTATAACCAGTTCAAAACATCAAATATTTCTCATCTCCTATATGAAATCTCTGTTTTTTCCAAAGATTTTCATTACCAAATACCAGTTTCCAAAGAAGATATAAAGAAAACTGCTATAACCACACATTTTAGTTCGTATGAGTATATGTATACATATAGCTTTTGGTGTAAAAAATGCTGTTTAAACTTCCTAAAGGTTGTTCAATCAGGTTACTCGAAGGTTAAAATTTTGCTTTACTTACACAACAGCATGTGCAGCATCTAAAAACACTTTTTGAAAGATTTGACAAATATGGAATAATAATAATAAAACAAAAATAAATGCTTTATTGAAAGTTACAGAAATTTTAACAGAAGCTACAATACTAATACATCCAAAACATAAAGTTCTATTATCAGTAGCAGTCGATACTTTCAATTAAGGCGTTGGCGCAATCTTCCTTTGAAAAAAAAATATCTGGAAACCATTAGCTTTTTATTCCCAGAAACGTATGTTAAGGAATTATTATTTGCGTACTTAGTTGTTAAACACTAGACATAGCATAAAAGGCCAATATTCCATTCTGCCACCGATCACAAACTATTGATATATGATTTTCAGCATAAGCCAGAAACGGCTTCAATACAACAACGTCGTTATCTAGACTTCATATCACAGTTAACAACAAACTTGCAGCATATTACCCAAACAACACATTGGTACAAAAAACGTCTAAATGTCCGGCTAATAGACGTTTATTAGACATAAAAACGTTTTTAAACGCGTTATTAACGTTTATTAGACGGACATTTAGACGTTTTTTGTACCAATGTGTTGTTTGGGTACTAAATTAGAAAACATCGTGGCTGATAACTTATCACGGATTGATGGTATAGTAGCGAAACCCTATCTAGATTGCAAGCAACAATCACAAAAATTAAACACTGAACTACAAACCTACTTTCTAACAGTACAGACATGGTCTTGAAAACCATTACATTTGGTAACGACATTGAGGAACTGTATTGACACGATTCCACACATCGCGTTGGACCATAACTAACACCTTCTTTCCGAAAGCAATGTTTTGATAAGTTGCACAACTTTGTACATTCAGGGACAAACTCGTAAAGCAGCACTTTATAAGGCCTAAATAGGATTCAGACATGCATACAATGCCATAAAAGTAAAGTACATAAACATACATAAGTACCCACAAAATGGTAATTTTTTTTATTGACAGGCAGATTTGAACATATTCATCTAGATCTAATCGGACCATTACCGCATTGTCAAAGATTTACGTATTGTTTGACATGCGTGGACATGTACACTCGATGGGTAGAGGTGAATCCAATAGCAAGCATTGAAGCCATCACAGTAGCAGGAGGTTTCTTACACAATTAAATAGCTATTGCTTTGGGACAACTTTACGAATAACAACTGACCGTGGGAGACAATCTGAATGTCAACTTTTTTAGCCTTTGTCACAGTTACTAGGGTGTGAGCACTGCTTATTATCCACAATCATATGGTATTTTTGGAAGAGTTTATCGCCAAGTAAAAGCAGTACTAATTTGTTACACAAGCAACTAGGTAAATGCGATTCCAACTGTTTTATTAGGAATACGTTTGGCATTTAAGGAAGACCTAAAGGCTACAAGTTCTGAATTGATTTATGGACAAACTTTAGGATTGTCATGCCAATTTTTACCTTCCTATAAGGAAAGTAGAGCAATCGCAATTTTTTTAAAATTTTTATTGCGTAATTTTACGTTTCAAGGTCTCCTGAATCAGAAAAATGTATTTTTGACAAAAAAAATTTGCGTGTCTGTGTGTCTAGGTGTAACGATGTACCCACGATAACTCTCGAACCAAAAATCTTAGTAACTTGAAATTTAGTATGGAGCTGGTTTTTCATATTTTTTCGGTTTTATCTAAAGATGGGTCTGATAAAAAAACTAAAAGCAAATAATTTTTTTTCTAACATTAACAGTTAATTAGATATTTGATTTATAATTTAAAGTGAATTTCATATATAATCGTAGTTTCGAATCCCTTTTTAGAAAAAAATTCCATATCTTGAAGAAAAAGCAAAAGAAGTGCTGCATCTTATTCAAATTATCTTTGGATGTACCCACAATAACTCTCGAACCAAAAGTCCTAGTAACTTAAAATATGGTATGGAGCCGGCTTTTTATATTTTCTCTGGTTTGTCAAAAAATGGGTTTGATAAAGAAACCGAAAGTGGGTGTATCCGCCATTTTTAAGAGGTTTTTTTATATAACTTTGTACGTATGTAAATTATTCGAGTTATTTTTACAGTACCTTATTGAGATAATTCTTCCTAACAATTTAATCAAATAAAAAAATTTCTAACATTAACAGAGTTTATCAGATATTTAGTTTGTAATTTAAAATAAATTCACAAATATAGTATAGTTTCGAATTCTGTTTTATGACAACGTAACCTTAAAAGAATATGTAGGCATTCCTTCATCATTTTTTATAGGAAAGTCGTGTGGTAACCACGCTAGTTTATTTTAACAGGAAAAGCAAGAAATTCTTATAAACAAACTCTTAAGCACTACGCAACTCTAATTAAATAAAACACTTAATTCTTTTATTGTGGTTAATTTAAATTTAACTTTATTATTCAACCCATAACCTATAAATATTTTTATCAAATATCTGGTTCTACTAACATTCTATTTTTGACTTTCTTTTGCTATTTGATTTTACTTCTTGTATTGTATTTTCTCTTTTTTATTATTAATTGAATAATTTTTAATTTTTTTCGACGTTTTATACTAATTTTTTCTTTTCTTGTATTCAACTGTTAATCTGTTATTTTCTTGCCTTTTGTCAGTTTAAACTTTTTATTGAAAAAAGAAAAACATATTATCTAATCTACTTAACAAACCAAAAAAATTTAAGACATTTAGTAATATGGTTATTATGTTATTAAGTTGTTAAACATAACAATCACTTATTTCTTTGCAAAAACATAATTATGTGGTACAAAATATTAAAAGTTTTTGATTATTCAGCTTAAATTCATTAATGTTATGCTGTTTACTAATTAAATTATTTGAGAAATGATCAGGAAACAACATACAATTTGTGTAATTTTTATATTCTTTTGATAACTGCATTTTGGCGTAAAAACTTCATAAAAGAAGCAAAACTATTTCTGATGTGGGCAGTTCACCTCTGTTGATTTTGCTAACCATAAATACATTGTTTTTATTGATGGTATTACTATAAATATCGTAGGTTATTTTTTTATTACGAGAGTATTCTACACAAAGGTATTTATAACGGAAATTTTAGTTAGAAAGGTTAACGAACAAAAAATCAGACGCCAGTTATTCCGTTAGATTTATTCGCAGTTTTTTTTTGTAATTATAGATTTGATGTTTTGATTAATATTAAAGTTAAATGTTTATGAAAGTATTTAGATAATTAATTGAGTTAAAATTTAATTACGGTTTCACGTGTTATAAATGAACGTTGGCGAAAAAATAACATTAATGAAATTTTCGATTAAAAACAAAACGTGATGTGACCTAGTTGTTGTGTTGTAAATAATGCTCAATCAAATGCGTGTCTTGTTTATTTGCAAAACTTTTAGTAACGGGTAATGGTTTTTTTAATTTACCGAAGCGATTTACGAGTCATAACTGGGATTTGTATCTATCGTTTAAGTCATTGGGGTTACTTTTTATGTGAAGTAATCATTCTGTTGCTGGAAATATTGTGACAGAGTTACAGTTACTTAAGTATCTTTATTACTAGAACTTGAACGTTAATACCTTTTTATTAGATACAAAAAAGTGTAAACATATAACTTTTTAAAAATGCGTTGGCCATTCTCCAAACAAGGAAAAAAAGCAATTTTTGGTTTACTTAATACTAGAGTTGATAGTTTTAATTATTAACGTTTTTTACTTTAACTAGAAATTAACTACAACTAATTAACAGTTGTTTACGATACTGTCAGTAAATCTTTTGATCTATTAACTGCTATTTATTTATAATTATAATCATTTTAACTCGCTGACTTTTTTAAATCAGTGTACTTTAATAATTAGTAAGTATAAATGTAGGTGTGCTTATGTCTTTAGTTTACATTTAGTCAACGAAACGCCGCTATAAAAAAACAAGTAATATACACTAAGCTAAGATTTTAAATTGTTTGTCAAAGTTGACAGTTTTTTGCCAGTAATAAATGTAGTACCATCATCAAATTTGTTCAGATCCGCGCATATGTGCAATGTGTGCGGCGCACACAGGCGCCAGGTCTGGAGGGAAGGAATTGGACAATCAAACTTCCAAATCTCCCATGATAATTTAGAAATTTAATCAGTGACGGCTGGTGGTCAATCATACAAGAAGGTCGTTTAAAAAAACACAATTATTGCAAAGTCTACAAGAACATTACATTAACACGATTTATATTTAAGATCAATTATATTTAAGATTTTGATTTAAGATTTCGTCCATCTTTACAATTAAAAAAATAATCGATAAAAATTTACAGCTTGTAATGGAAGAACAAGCCCGCGCCTAGCACTTTTGGTGCCCTTGTGCAAATTTAAAATAACGTCCCAAATTATACGGGTTAAGTTAGGTATTATTATCCACTATTGAAAAATAATTTTAAAAAGTATTTTCATAAATTTATTATTATTTTCAAGCCATAAGCCATACAAGTATTTTTTCATTGAAGTGAAGCTAAGTGAATTGACCTTTCCGTGCTTTAATTCTTGCAAATTGTTTAATTAAATCTTCGGTGTCTAATTCTTTTAGCTGGTCCGTTTCTATTGAAATGATAGCAAGATTAGCAAGATTACTTAGTCGGTTTTGAAAAAGATCGTTCTGCGGTAGCAACAGATACCGGAATTGTTAATAAAATACAAAGTATTATGCTCGTATTAGAAAAAGAATCCAAAGTTGTTAATTGTTATATAATTTAAAGTTTCTTCTGGAGACGTAATAACTTGTAGAATGCAAACTTTGAGGGCCGTTGTTTAATGTAGCACTGTTTTTGGGGTGTTGCCGCGTCACACAACTTTCTCTTAACGTTTCGCTGATCATGCTGTCAGCTTCTTCAGAAGGTTTTTAAAGACTAATGTTATCGTCTTGCGTTCCTCGTTATATACCCTCTTACGGCTCCGCTTCGCTGATCCGTGTCCGTTCTCGTCTGTTGATTTTCGTTGATAGACGTCTGGTGACTTCTTGCATGTTCTTCGCGCAGCGTAGATCTCCATGTGTTGCTTAATCTATATCCATCCTCACGGTTGAAGTTGTTAGGATTTTTCATTATTTCCAGTGATTCGAGTATTATTCGCTGGTGATTGTGTCTGCTTCGTGCTAATACCTTTACGTTCCCGTAATCAATCCGGTGATCTCCATTCTCATGTAGATGTTCCGCTACTGCAGATTTGTCCGTGCGTCTGAGTTGAGCGTCTCGTTGATGTTCTTTAACCCTGCACTGAATGCTCCTCCCTGTTTGGCCGATGTAACTCTTGCCGCACATATACTCTAATTTGTATATACCTTTGGTGTGTAGTCTTGGGAGTTAATCTTTATTAGAAGGTATGAGCTGATCTATTTTCTTCACTGTGTTATAACGTGTAGTGATGTTCTTCTTTCCTAGAACCCTCTTTAGTCTGTCAGTGACTCCAGCAACGTAGGATAAGTAAGCATATGTTTTCGACGATGTCTCCGCAGCTTGCTTTTCTTTCTTCTTATGTGGTCTTATTAATTTTTTGACTTGATTAATAATTTGACGAATCCTACATAGATTCTTTAAAATATCTATCGACTTCTTCATTTTTATGTTTACTGGTCTTACGAATTTGAAGTAAAGGCTGAGGACGATTATTAAATTTAAATTCTAAACGTTTAAACTAATATTAGCCATTGATTTTTAATTATTGATCTTGTATCACCGTCATTATGAAAAAAAAATGATAAATCGTCTATTACAGGTGAACTAAGAAAATCGACTGTAAAGTTTGTCATATGTGATAAAAAATGTGGATTCTAGCATCTGTGTTTTATACACACATGCTGCGAAGATAATCATAAATGACATAAGTCTCGTAAGCATTGCACTGCCACTGAGTAGGCGAAATAACCCCCGGGCTTAAGACCGCAAGAAGTGTTTGCTTATCTTCTTTTCTAACTCGCATAAAATTGTATTATGTGTGTCTCACAATTGACTACAATAACTATATCATTTACGATTCGACTTTAATATTATGCACGCGAGCACACCTAAATGTGAGCCTCCGGTAGATTCGCAAGTTTTTGTATCTCAATTCTCAATTTAAACGCACGAAATTCAAACTGGGATCATTTGATTTAAATGCGAATTTTCTGTAATTTTTAAGTAAATATAAAATACCTTCCTTATTTATTTCTTCGGAGGCTCATTGACCAAGTGACCTAATAGAGAAGCCGCCACTGAGTTTACTAATATTTATTTAAGAAATTGCAAATTGCGCTACACCGCCTAATTAACAGCAGCTATCAGCTCTTTGGTTGTAATTTTGTCAACATTCTCATTCACGTCGCGATCGGTCACAACTTGTCGATTTACGTAGTCCTGTATAAGGAAAGTGGCAGTTTAGATTCTTTATAACATTAGAATACTGTCATATTGTGTAACTAGTGCTTTAGTGAAGTATTCTAAGACGTATTATATTTAGATGCTTTTAGATAAGAAAGTTTTGCAAATTCTCTACAACACTAAAGAAGTATGTATTTCTAAAACTTGCTAGAAATTTTCACATGGTAACTTTAAATATACACGCCTACACTGCTTCTTTGCGTCAAGTGGACAAAAATTTGCTACTACTTGGCAGATGATCTTCAGTAAACACTTAAAATTTACAATTACAATTAAAATTGAAATGAGGACAGATTACTTGCCAAATTTTTGTGGGATTCTTCGCCACTTGCCGCTTTTTTAAACTATAAGAATATACGAGACAAATTAAGAACCAGCTTATATTTTAGCAAACAATTAGCGATATATGTGTGCTAGAAATTTTAGTGACTTTAATAGGATGTTGCTGGTTTTTTCTCTTATAGAAAATAAAATTATAATCTAAATCATTATGTATGGCAACAGATTGTTAGGATGAAATAATAACAAATTAGTAGGTTACCATGGAGTTTGTTTATGTAAAATAAAAAATTAGCACATTGTTATCTAGGATGAACACCTTTATTCAAAAACGCAGACAGATTTCGGAAAGCTCAGGAAAATGTGTTTTGAGTTATTTGATTTACTGTTGTTGTTATGAGATATTGTTGTGACGATGTGACGAATATGTAAAATATAAAAACAATGGCTTCAACTTTTGACAGTTGTTTTTGTAAAACCTATAATTTTTCAGATGCCTTATAAAGAAAAGAAAAAAAAACTATCAGGTTACCAAAATTTAATAAACAAGAGGAAACGAAACGAAGAGCGTGACAAAAACACCACAAAAATATCACAGTTTTTTTCTGTTATTCTGTTGTTACACTGATATTGATCTGAGCAAAGTAAATTCTATTTACGAATACTATACAAATTTTATTTGAAAATGGCCCGAAACAAATTACACGGTTCAATTTTCCTCGTGATTCGACGGGTCGAAGACTTTCTTCTAATTACTATAAAAGACGTTTAAAAAATGGAGAAATTTTATCATAGAAATTGGTTACTTTATTCGATATCTAAAAACATGCTTTTCTGTTTTTGTTGCAAACTTTTCGATGTGCAATGAATCTAAATAGACATGAAGAAAATTCGTCTCACTTTAATAACTATCAAAAATGGACAGAACTATGTCAAGCATTGAAAAATAAAGCTACGATTTATAGTGCTAATCAAAAACTTTGTTCAATCGAAAAACAACGATGGTATTAAAATTATAGTATATGTTATTCAATTTTTAGCTCAGCAAATTTTAGCTTTTCGAGGCCAAGACAGTAGTATGTTATTTCAAAATAATAACTAAAATTTTTTGATGTGTAATTGAGATGGAAAGTAAATTTGATCCCATAATGAGTGATCATATTCAACGTGCTACTTCACAAGCTAAAAAATGCATACGTATCTTAGTGACAAAATCCAAAATGAAACCCCAGTACACACGACGTCCCAGGGACGTTCGGTTTATGTCCAAATGATGTCTTTACATCCCGGGCTTTAAAACGAACCTGTATAGGATGTCTTTAATAGGACGTCCTCAGGATATCAATGAAAAATCAAATGCAAACTTAGCGCGCGTGCCCACTTTCCTTCTTGTTCTCTGGTGCCTACTTAACACCCGTACGCTTCTTTGGTATATCAACGTGGTACCCTCTGTTTGCACCGTTTGCATTCTGTATCTGTTTTTGTTGGTGTTCTGACTACTTTATTTATCTGTACTTTTTATTATCTAACGTTTTTTGGGTGTTTTAGTGGATAAACAAATTTATTTAGTAAGTTTTTGGTACTTTGTATTTATTTATAATGTATAAAAATCATTATTGATAATTATTATTTTGAATTACTAAAAATTAATAAAAGTTTATTAAAATTAAAAGATCACAATTATTAATAATGGTGATTTAAAACTCCATCTTGCGCGCATACTTATGGGGTGAATTGAAAATATTTATTTTATGTTTTTTACTCAAAAAATTATTTAAAAAATGTTTTCTTTGTATTAAAGGTTTAACAGTGTGACGTTATCGCACGACTTTTATCGTCGCGATTCACAATAAGTCATCCAAAAATGTCAACATGACCGATAAGGCACAAAATCGCTAATCTAACTAAGAAACTATAACGTTATCGCGTTCTTGGTATTCATAGTTATGATAAGTGTGCGTATTTCTCGTATTGTATTAATATTTTCACAATAATTAGTTAGGTAGTTAAAAATACGTCTAGAAATAATTTTGTTTTTACCACATTCCTCTGATGAAATGTAAATGCGAAAACGTATAAAAATTCTTAATGAATTTCAAAACTGACGCGTTTACAAATTTTTTTTTAAAAAACGATTTAAACAATTTTTAACTGGTTATAATCAATCATCTCTTATGATTTAATCAATAATAGAATCGTCAAAATGATCAATCAATAATTCTACAAAAGAAGTATCACTTTATCAATTCTTTAATTTAGAAAAATGTAAATTCTGATGACATAGAAATACCAAAATAAGCTTTTTGTATTAACTTTTTTATCGACTCTAAATGACGATTACCATCTCTTATGTAGTTGCATTGTTTCAGGCGCCCCTTAAAAAGATCGGAAAGAAAGTATAAAAAACTCGCTAAGGAGGGCCATAGAATGCCGGGATCGAGAAGATAAAAAAATGAAATAATGTAAATTTATTTTAAATGAATATAATTTGGATTATTATTTGAAAATATAGTTTTAATAATAATTTGTATTTTATTTGATAAAGTTATTTTTATTCATTACGTCAAGTCGTAGAGAAGTACGTTAAGTCTCCTTACTGAATAAAAAAAAAACAATAGAAAAAGTCACAAAGTAGATGTACTTTAACTGGAAATGGTACTTTTTTTGATAAAAATATAATATACATATATAGTACATATCCTACAGCCATCTAAAAGAGACGTCCCGTTGCGGATACGCAAGGATGTCCTATAAGGACATCGTAGGGATGCACACACTTGTGACAAAAGAACGTCCCATGAATGTCCCTAGGACGTACACAGAACCAAAATGGGATGCCTTTGGGACATTCAGTGATCCGCAACATTATGTCCCCGGGACATCCTTGTGTTTGTTGGGATCATATCTGTTTTGGCAAAGGAAATCCAAACTTCAATTTTGAATTTATGCAGGCAGAATAAGTATTTTTCAATAATATTAGTTCAAGAATTATACAAATATTTTTCTGCGTCTACTAAACGTATATTGTCAGACAACACTTAGTTAATTTTACATTATAACCATTATCTGACACGAGATGATCAAGCAGAATTGATGCAATAAAGCCATTGTTTAAAAATTTACCAGAAATATATGACGCATTATACAACATAACAAATTCCGATAGATTTGATCTCATCGTTAAGAGAGTGCCTGCAGAATCCGTGCGGGTCATTCGCAGTTATTTATCGAGTTTCTGGTTCCTCCTACACAAAACGACTGACGAAAAGACGCCCACAAGGATCGGTTTTTGAACAGACTTTGTGGAACGTAGTAGTGGATTCTCTTTTAGAACAAGAACTATCCGATAACTGTGACAAGTTTGCTTACGCGGGCGATACCACATCACTGTGTTGCACTTGTTCTACAAATATTCTCGCCGTAACTGGAACCTACATAGGAAATCATTATTGACCATTTTTAACAATGCAGTCATACTTATGCTCATATATGACTTAAACATCTGGTACCACAGAGCGCGACATACCCGCATTGTCAGGAAACTGGCATCCCTACATTCTTCGTACAATCTTCGAGGCATATCGTAGTGTTCCTATCGATTCTTTGTGCGTTGTGACAAAATATCCCCCTTTGCATCTCCTATTGCAGGAAATATAATGCTCTAAAATTCTTGTAAGAGCAGGCATGTGCTTATTCTTAGACCAGTTTCGACCGCAGATTTTCCTTTCTTTTCGGCTGTCAAACGCCGTTTCAAGACTTTGATCTTGAATGAATGGCAGCGGCAGTAAAATACATCCCATAAAGGACGTAACGCCTCTTCCTTGATTCCGAATATCTCAGATTGGATCAACACGTCCCATAACCCGGTACGAACGGCCGTCCAAAATCTCACATCACACGGCAGGTTCCGTTGCCATCTGAAACGCATTAGGATTCTCTCCTGTTGGGAGTCCGATGATGATCGGAGTATCCTAAGAACCCAGGTCAACCCGTATTCCGATTCACATGAGTCTACCCTTAGACTAGTGTCCGACGTCAATATACTCATTGCATTCGCTAGAAGACATCATAGTCAAACTTAAATCAGAGTATAATTTAGTTCCATGGCATTATGCTTTTATTTTACATTCAGCTACGGCAAAGTTGAGTATTTATTTAGTTATTTAACCGCATGTGGCTTATTTTAGAATATTTTATTTGAGTATTTTTGGTTAAGTAACATTTTCAGTTTCTTTTTAGTCGTAGCTGTCTTGACTAACTGGCCTCATCCCCGTCTATTACAAAATCGTATTCTTCCTACTTGGTTTTTAGCTTGACACGGAACGATCAGCCGCACGGTAGGTGCCTCGCTGAACCTCGTGCTTACATAGCACGAACCAGATACACAGCCCATCCGACTCGTCTAACTAGGCAATCTTTTCTTCTCGTAATATATCCTAAATCGTTCTATCCTATATGTGGCGAACTTGAACCAAGCAAGTTCGGGTGGTTTCGTGGGTCCACGTCCTCCTCCTCTTCTGTGTACCCCCAAGTTGCAACTTTGTTCAAATTATTCAGTTATAAAACAAAGCTAATGTTGGTGCGAAATCTCCAAACGTCGATTATAAAACTTTCTTATCACTATCATGCGCTTATTATTTGATGAAGAACTTAGATAAAAAATGCAATTTATCATGCAAAAAAATAATTATGCATTCTTATACACAAATTATGCAAAATACGCGCACTAGATAAAGCAGTAAATATATTTTTATAAATAAAGATATTTCTAAAGAACAAGATCAAAAAACACTTAAATTGGAATGTACAAAGTAGAAAACACGTGCTTCAAGTTTGAAGTACGCGTTTATTATTCGCCTTTTGTTTCATTGCTGGGCAGCAAGCCTACTTTCTTTTAAATGATTGTTAGAGTTTGTTAAAATTTATCTTGTAATTTAATTTGAATAAGACCTTTTTTTTGAACAGACTGAAAACATCCATCGAGTGCAAAATATCTTGTTTTAAAATGTTTCATTGGCCGCCATTTTGTTATTTGATAAAGAGAAAATAATTATTAATTCAAATGTTTTAGAGAACCAAAAGAATAATAATGATTTTTCGAAAAACAAATAAAAAATGCCAGTAACTATGAAGTTGTTTGTTTCAATGAGTTCTTTACGCCATTGTCGGCCGTTACAATTTACTATTAACACCTTGTATATTATTTAACTGATTTATGTTAATAAATTTATAAGTGCAAGATTTTTTAATTTGATTAAAACAAATACAACAATTTTTGTGTTAATTGCCATGTACAAACAAAGTTTGAGTCAAAGATATTTCAGTTTTCAAATCTTTTTTGTAAACACAAATGGTGACAATAATCTGGTATTCTTCCAGTATTTCGAAGCAAAATTTTAATATGTACTCCACATGAACATGTCACGTTGGCTCTGAAAACATTCTTCAAATTTGCAGAAACAGTTAATTTCCAAATAGATCATTTTTTTGCTTTGCGATATTTTGTTGTTTTGTTTAATTTAGTTTAGAAATGTATTAGAACTAAATTTGATAAGCAAAATTATTATTTTAAAACTGATTGCGTTTTATCATCAAATCAAAACAAAAAATAAAATAGTGCACAATATTTTGACATTGATATATACATACATGTTATTTCTTAATTAATAAAAACGTAATCAACGTTATAAAACGAGTCTATTCGTTTCGCATTGTCCACCAGGAAGTGGTCTAAAAAAATAACGTAATCTTATTGGGAAATTAAATTATAGCAACAATTTCGATATAACGGCCGATATACATGCATTGAATTTTATTTGTTGCGGCACTGTCACTAAACAAAATTACGTCTATTTTGTGAAATTGCGAAAAATTTAGGAACAATACGTGAAATTAAAAGTAGTCTAATTTTATTTGTTTATTTAGTATTCACACGTCGAAGGGGAACACATTGATGTACATAATTAGTAATTAGAATATATATACCAAACAAGTGTTTAGAATTCAGATTAAAATTTTTAATAGTAATCATGTATATGAAGTTTAATTTTATTATTTTTGTTTAAGTGGAACGTATTACACAACCAACAAGAAGAAATGATTATAGCGTTGAAAAGAGTGATGAGGTTACCCAACCAGTTTTTATAATAAAATGAAAGCAAAATGATTGTTTATTACTAATTATAGTACAATGAGTAAAAAGTACGTGTTTTTTAGATTTGTCTTTGTGACAAATTTAATTTAAACGTTTTAATTCGCTCCACATAAAATGTACAGACGTTGTGAATTGGCATGACATAATACGAATACATAATTTTATAGTCGACTAAATTGCCTTTTTTTCTAGCAATAAATCACAAGCATATAATTTTAAAAATGTATTTAATAAAGAAATAAAATTAAACAAATATTTTTTTTACTTTATTTAATTTGTGGTTTTGAAAAACTGACCAACTTAGTTTTAATTTACTTTTGTTATGGTTTATTAAAGTAATTTCTACTGACATAATTTATTTTTTATTATGTTAGAAAAAACTTGTCTTCTGTTTTTTTTTAAATTAATATCAGCAATGGTGGTAAAAGTGAGGATTGCATACTAAAAACTGACAATAAATAACGAAACATTTAAGAAGAACACAAAAGCTTTTTCCAAAAAATCTATTAAAACCAAACTACAATAGGAAAGAAATTAAACATTAAGACTCGATATAAAGATTACAAAAAAAGTGGAAACGTAAAAAGAAAATAGTCGTGGCACATGGAAACCCCGTTAACACCTGGAAAAAAAAAGAATTAAGTTTAATGCAATACATTAAATCTGATAAAAGAGCCAAAAGTTTACGTAATTTACTATATTTATTGTAGGTAGTTAGCTGTTAGCAATTTAGCTTTTTTACATAAAAAATAATTTGAAATTCCATCAAACCTTTATTTTAAAGACAATGTATGCAAGTGGCTGCAACTTGCGTTTTAATTAAAATACAGTGCACGCCGCTTAATAGAATCGTGTTGTGACTTTTTCTATAACAATAACCCAATGATAACAAAATCCAACATTAAAAAAACAAATACGTAATTAAATGCGTGTGTATTTGATTAACCGGTTGTTAATTTAGAAAGTAAAATTATAATATCAAAATAAACAAATAATATCAAAACAAGAGTTATAATAAAACATTTCAAAAAATCATAATTTTAAGCCAAATAAATCGAAAATTACGAACTTGTTGCATTAAATAGTTTGTAGACAACGTTAATGAACAGAAATAAAAAACGATGTTTAACAACATTTCTTCCATGCTAACTCTCAAAGATAACGTATTTACAGATGTTTAAATGTAATCTTACGTAAGGGAGTCAAAACACTTAAATAAATAAATAACACTGTAAAAATAAAGCTAATTATGCAAAAGAAGTATCTTTAGAATATACTGATTAAGTTTTTTCTTCATACCTCGGTCGAAAGTACGTACTTTCGTCCCTAATAGCAGGGACGAAAGTTGAACATTTACTCCTTTTGAGAAGTACACGCGCGCCCACTATAACGCCGGCGCCGGGAGGAAAGAATTTCTCATGCGTATTAATACTCGTAACTAGGGACTCGCTTCGCTCGTGCCACAAATGTCGGGGGGCAGGCATCAAAAACATGCTTATCAACATTTAAAGTTAAAAAAAGTATAATTAATAACGTACTTTCGACCGGCTATGAAGAAAAATCGTATACACTACGCGGGCCAAAAGTTGAAATCTCGGTCCTGCGCAGGGCCGAAAATTCAACTTTCGGCCCTCGTAGTGTAATATACTATTCACTCTAGACAAACGCGTTGTGAAAATTTAGTTAAAAAATTCATGCAAAATAGGTTATTATTTATGTATTGTAAAGGTATTTTAATATTTTGTCCTTTTCAATAGATGATATTATTTATAAGGTTCAATTGTTTTAAATACAAAAACTCTCTTTCTTAGGACTGGTGAGAAATTTATGCACTAAAAGTGTTACATGTCGTTATTTTGTATTTTTAAAAAACATTTATTCTAAATTAAAATTAACTGCTGCACTGTTTATACGCCGCTTCTGATTGTCAAATCTCTTTTATGAATAGAGGTAAGCGCCAACGTTCATTGTTATTTTTTTTTTACCGTTTGGAAATCGCTGTTGAACGTCATATCAAGATCAGTCCGCTAAATGTAAATAGTTTTTTATTCTGCTAAAAAAACCTTAGTCAAGTATTATTTGAATTAGTTGATTGCTTGACGTTGCAAATATAAAGCTAATTAAAATGGCGTCGTCGTGTTATCATTTACCTTTTTAACAGTTTCCTAGGAACTGCTACTTCATCCGGATACACGGCTGCCATAGCGAGGTAACCTATGCAGGTCACCTTTAATAAACCTGAACTGACGAGATATGACTCACATCTTTGTCTGAAGTCTCAAAATCATAATATAATAATTTTAATTACTCTTATAATTAATCAATCAATTTTATACATCTACCTTATCATAGCGTATTTTGTGGTTGTGGTGCATTTTTTAATTAATCATGTTAGCTTTACGCGTACTACTTAATAGTATCTTACGTTATTTCTTTTTTTTTTACTTAATTGCATCAATCTTCTATCTTTATGTATTGTCGTATGAGTACATAGACGTGACATCCGTCCAAGTTCTTCAAATCGTTTGAACGCAGTCAAGGTCAAATTAAGCCTAAAATAAAAACGTCATACATAAGCTTAAATTAAAAGAAAGTAACGACCGTTACTAATGGTGACTAAGAATTTTTCGGTTGGGTAAGCTTTTGTGTGTTTTTATCTTTTTTTTGCAACTCAGTATCATATTTGTCGATTATTGACTCGTTTTGCTACAGCAGAGCAGAAGAAATAATTCTTTGACTACTAAGCTTGATTAAAATCAACCATTTAGAATTTTTTTAGTAATTGAATGTATCTAGTGGTAAAGTGTGTTACCTAATCGATAAGGTTTCTATCAATATTACAACTGTGATATTAATTGACAAATCTATAATTGTTCTTAGTTGTTATTGGTCTACTTTGTTCTTTTTTGTTTTACTGGCTATTCCGTCTTGTTGGACGTAAATATATTGTTGTTAGAATTTGCTTTTCGCTAATAGTTGTGATATTACTATATTAGTAGACAAATTTATAATTGTTCCTGGTCTATCTCTTCCTCTGTTAGTTTTAACGACTATTATCTCTTATGTGAAATATATACAATGCACGCCGCTTAATAGAATCACGTTGGAACTTGGGGTTTTTGATAACAATCACCGAATGATAACAATATCCAAAATTAAAAAAAAAAGATAATTGTTATTAGTTAGAAAGCAGTAAAAACAAACAGCGTGGGTCTAATTAGCAAGTTGTTAATTCAGAAAGTGAAATTATAGCATCAATACAAGCAAAACATGTCATAATAAAAATTCTCATGAAACGTTTGAAAAAACAAAATTTTGTGCAAAATAAATCGAAAATTACGGACCTGTAACATTAAATAGTTTGTTGACACAGTAAAGAAAAAGAAATCGAAAATAATGGTATAATGTTTAATTCACTGTTCTAAAACCTACACATTTCTTCTCAGTAATTTGCTGACATTAAAATTAAAAAAAAAATTACAAAATAACTTACAATGTTATCACATAAGACGTAGTTAAATTAAGTTATTATAAGAACTCACATGATTTCCAAATTAATTCTCAAAGATAACGTATTTACAGATGTTTAAATGATGATGTAATGTTACGTAGGTCAGTCAAAATACTTGAATAAATAAATAAGACTGCAAAATAAAGCTGAATATGCAAAAGAACTATTTTTAGGTTACACTGATTAAGTTTTTTCACTCTAAACTAGCGTTTTGTGAAAATTCAGCTAAAAAATTCATGGAGAATAGGTTATTGTTGAAGGATAGATACAAATCTGAGAATAAAATTGATAACATAAATCGAAATCATGATTACTATAAACGAATTTTTTTCTGTGTAATAGCTGGGCGGTTCTTTAATAAAATGATAACATTGCCCGACTGATAACATTATCCGTGATTCTAGTGAGCGGCGTGCGCTGTATATTGTTATTAAAAGTTGTGTTTTGCCAATTTGTTTCTTTTGGTAATCAACAAATTTAAACAAGGTCTGTATTAAGTGGTATTAACTTATTTTGACGCCTTCTTAATTTAGTGTAGGATTAGCACACCGAAACTTGCGACCCGCTTGCCGATTCAACTGAGTTAGTCGCGTGCCTTTAAATTACGTGAAAATTATTGTAACAAAAAATTCAATGCTCAATAAAAGTACAATTTACTCAAAAGATAAGCAATTAAACTGTTGTCATCAACATACAAATAACCAACACACAATATAAATCTAACTTTTAACTTGCTTTGGGTTAATATTTCTTGCAGGTAACGACAAAAACACACCACGAATTAAGATGAGCGGCGATAAAAGCATTTAACACCCAATTCTTCTGTTTGTGCCTTCTATATCAAATATTTAACCAAACCACCAAGGCACACAAGATACTAAGGCGGACAATGACAAAAACATTTAACAATCAATTCTTCAGGTTGCGTTTTTCATATAAAATGTTAAAAGACGCGTTTGGAAAAAATGGTCACTTTGCAAGTTAAAGTACATACTTTGATAGTGTTTCCAACTAGCATTAATCTAGATTGCTTTAGATTAACGCTCACGCCGTGGAGGTTTCAACGAAAATCCTGTTTATTGTCAAGTAATAATTGTCTAATTGCAAAAATTGCACATTCGTTTTTATTATGTGCTTTTCACTTAGTTTGTGCCGGCCAATATTTTTACCCTCCTCGTCGCCTGCGTTCATCTCGTACCTGAACATTTATTTCTCCTTTTAAAACAAAGATCGATTTACACCACTTTCACATATACATTGTCTAACAAAAATGAATTTAAATAACACTTGAAAAAGGTGCCGTTGCAGTATAAAAAGAAGCGTGAGAAGAAAATTGATAACATAAATCGAAATTATGATTACTATAAACGATACGATTATAAGCGACTTTTGGCTTAGACCGCATCGTAGTTGAACACCCAGACTTTTTAGGCTTGGCTCTAGTTTCTTCTTGAGAGCCAAAACAAGAACTAGAACTTGGCCTTTGCCGTATTGTCGTTTGTGAACACAAACAAACTGACGTTTTGCAAGACATTGCAACTTGCATCTTCGATGTGGTAAATGTCACTGACATTGATAGTGAATATACTACTATGAAAATGCAAGCTGCAATGTCTCTCTGAAAACGTCAGTTTGTTTGGGTTCACGAACGACAATACGGCAAAGGCCAAGTTTTACTTCTTGTTTTGGCTCTCAAGGAGAGACTAGGATTAACCCTAAAAAATCTTAGTGTTCAATTACGACGTGTTCTAAACCGAAAGTCGCTTATAATCGTAACTAAAGTAAGCGCAAAAGCTTAAGATTCTATACTAATAAAAATGTTTTTTTCTATATAGTAACATATGTCTAGTCCATTCTTTAACACAGTGGTAACCGACTGATAACATTGTCCGCGATTCCAATAAGTGATGTGCACTGTAAGTTTATTTAAAAAATGAAAGAGACTTATTGCTTTTGTGGTTAGAGAATTAAAAATACAAAGACGACATTTGTTAGAAGTTATCAACTCTCAATTTATACTTGAAGTTTTTTTTAATAGTTTTATAAAAACAATTTTGATCTATAGGTGTTGTTTTGTTTTTCCAAATCTTGCTATTGATTATTTTCTAACCCTATAGTTCTCAACGCTTGTATAATTTTTATCTCAGAATTTTCTAGGTTTGCCAGATTTTCGTCTTGTAGAGTGATTCCAGTAGTATAACTTTTTTGTATCTAATGATGAAGTTCTATAGTATCTACGAGGGAAATTTGCGGAAAATGTTAAATAAAACTATAAAACACAACTTAGGCTATGTAAATCGCTTTACTGTTTCTCAACATATTAAGATGTAGACTTTTTCCACTCTGAACGTGGTACCTCCAAAACATGTGATTTAAGTGCTTCAACGATCTTTTCAGGCTATAAAAAACGCTCTCTAGGCATTCTATTGTTTATGTATTGGAGTAAGAAAAAGTCATTGGGCAAAAAATCTGTCGAATATAGTCAATGAGTCATTAATTGGATGCTTACTATTACTCAAAAACTTTATAGTTTGTCGTCCTGTGCGAATGCTTGCATTGCCATGATGAACATTGATTTGCCGGTTTATTTTGTTTTTGCTGACTTCCGGCAAAAAAATTGATGCATATTAGTCAGTACCTACCAATTGTTCGTCGATTCTTTAATGCAACTGTCACAGAGCAATTATACTAGGAAGAATTAGGTTGCAATAAACGAACTATTGTTGTTTTTAATAATAATAGAGAGTCAAGCAACACTTGGTTATTGAGCTTCGGCTACAACCTTAAATCCTGTTCTTTCAAACAATTCTCTCACACCACAATTAAACAATAATAACAAATCTATACACAATATTGCCTATTGATATAATACCTTTCTCGAAAATTTGAATCAGCCACGAAACAGACAGAAACAGATTACAGTTAACATTGCTTACTTCGGTTCAAAATAAAGAAGAAATAGAGAGACGCCATCTCACGAAAGTAGCAGCAAGCATTCAAAATCAATTTGAAAAAAAATTCTTTTAGGGATGATATATAACATATTAACATTTTATACGCAACAGCACAGCCTGATCTAGAACGACATTATCATCATTTCTCGACTAAACTCTTTTGCTACCAATTTTATTTATTTTGTATAGTTATTAAATCTCTGTATTGTCATTTGTCATGCTTTTCGATAACTATCAGTTATTGCTCTACTTATTTTTTTATAAGGGGGGTGGTTGTATATGTGTTCCAATGGTATAGAATAAAAGTAGGAATTGCTATTTCAAAATTCTATTTTTATAGTTACAATAAGATATGATGTTTATAAATGATACGGTGTAAAAGATAACTTACAAGGAGCAACATTACACGTTGTGCACAAGGCTTGGTTTGCGTTTCTTTGCCCTGACTCTTTGCACAACTTTAACTGGGAGGTGATCTCCTATACTAAGCATCATTGTCTGGCAGATTTCTTATGTTTAATTGCACTTTCTTGTTTGCCCACAGCGATCAATTCTTCTGCAAGAGGGACAACAAACTATAACAGACTTTTTCGTTCTCCGTTGAATAAAATTGAAGCGTTGACAACAGATGTCATGAACAATTTATACAAAACTTTTTTCCCCTGTTTCCGCGATTTTCTATCAAACTCATAACAACCAATTTTTGGTCCGCGAAGTCTACTCTGCCCATTATTTTATTATACAGTACAATTGCTTCTGAGCGTAGTATCTACTTTTTTCAGCATTCTCTTGCTTTCTAGTTGTGATTATTACGTCACTATTTGTACAATTTGTAATTACAAGAACCTCTTTACTGTTTTGTCACCTTACGGCTAACGTGCTCATATTAGTACACAATAATTGAGGATTGGCATGAATTTATGCAAATGGATACTAGTTCTTATAGCAGAATAGAAAATGTTGTTCATCCATCTCACACTTGTGAAGAAGCGATCGAATTCTAAAGTAACCTGTAAATCCCGATTGTAGAGATAAGTGACGATATAACCTGTTCTCCTAGGATAGTAGTGATTTGTCTGTCGTTTCTTCCAGAATATACCATATATTGAAATCATACATATTTCAGGATCGCACCGTTCCCATAGCTTCATTCCACGTTTTATGGGCTTGAAAGGAATATATTGCTTGAGACTTGAACGGCTTTTAAATTTGGTCATTGATTTGTCAATGCACTAGAATGCACTGTATTCTCTGCAATTTAAAAATGTATACTTTAGGCAAGAAACCAACTCATAAATGTAGTACGTTTTAGAAACAGCAGTTTCTTTTTCTGGATAATTGAAATACATCTTAGAGTAAAGTAGTTGGACGCGATTCCAAGCAATTGTAGTTTTAATAACATCATTTTCCAACTATGCATTTTTTGTTTAGTAGTCGGTGAAGCTAGGAACTGTATTGTAAGTCATAACAAGCAAAGTTTTTAATAAAAACACAATTTCACCGATATCTGTATTAGAGATATCAATCTTGTTTTTTTCGACTTTTTTATTTCCAATCAGTCATTAATACATTAAGCAATAAATATCAATAAACGTAAAAAAGTTTGCATAATTACTTCAAATTCATCGAATTGACGTCAAAGTTTTCGATTGAGGATAGCACATGACCTTGATGTTGTAACATGGAATCGAAGTCTGAATTAATTTAGAATAACATTTCAAGAAGTCATTTTCGGAGTTGAAATATACCTCAGCATCATCTGATTCCTTGTCACAGTCGTTGGATGAATCTTCAAAACTTTGAGTGGATTTGGAACTTTAGATGCTGTCGCTGTTCAGTACAGTTTAAAGTTCCTTTGCTTCAAAAAGTCATCAGATAATGGAAGCGGCAAGCCTTTTTCTGCTCAACCCATAAAAAAGTTATAGTTGTAAAATACCGATGAGATAAATAAGTCACATTATAAAGTACTACTAGGACAAATAGTCCCAAGGTGTTTTTTCCGTAAAGGTTACGTATCTATAATGTTTATTCTTACCTGTGCTTATTGAGTATGTACAACAATATATTCTACCTAAATAACTTTAGTAGCACGCACAGAAAGATTATTACACAAAAAAGTGCAATGTTAGTCGCCTTGTCGTGATGGGCTCTGAATAGCATCTGTGTTAGGTTCTTCAGTAAAGATGTAAAGGATCCAATTTCAAGTTTGAGCGTAATTGTAGACTTGGTCAACGGCCAAAACGTACCGTATCTCTACGTGGTACTCGTGTTGATGATAATCTTTAGATAGGTTACTTACTACGACGGTATAACGTCCGCGGGTTGTGGACTTAATTGTGTACGATTTATACGGGAGGGTGCGGTTTTCCATGTGATTGCTGCCCTTAGAGTAGTAGTTACCCATTTCCGACAATCGGCCTTGAACAGAAACTGGACGCTTGGCTAGATCATCGTAAGTAAATCCGGAGTTACTTTCATTTCTGTAACTTGGTTCAATCTTCAGACAAGAACCTAATTCACGGCCTAGACCCGAGGGTTTTACCAGCGCCGGTAAATCGGAGCCTAGTTTTGAAGAGAGAGGAAACGCCGAGTCTAATTGCACAAAAACATGGTAAGAGGTTCCCCCGACAGTGAAAGCGTCTTGTGGTAGCCGCACGCGGTTAAATACACCTAGGGCTTATGTGAGTAGCCTTGCGCCTTAGATCTATAGAAAAAACAGTAATACACCCAATTGCAGTATCCCCAGTATACATTATGTAAAAAAGACGAGGGCTGTACGAACATTACTATGTAGCAAAAGAATCCATTTTGTAGGATGCAAGAGACTGAGACGGAGACTCGTCAAACGTGACTCGGCAACAACACGAGTATCTGAGAGAGCTAGAAAGCTCTGCCAGGAACTTTCACTATTCGGTGCTCTATGTACTGGTGTTGCTCGCTCGGAAACTGAGGAACTAGCTTAGGCACAGGTTAGACGTCAATTTATTTTGTCGTGCAACATTAAAGCCTTTTAACATGAAGAGAAGTGCTTAGGCACGTTACCCTCGCTTTGATACACACTGCTACCTTGCCTAGCTGAGCGTGCAAGATCGAGATGCTGAACTGGTCAACAAAGACTGTCAAGAAAGAAAAAGTTATTTTTGCCATGAAACTGTGTCGTAAAACCGCGGTAGAGAAATACACGATACTGCGCTTACCGAGTAACAGAAACCCGGGGTGCAAGGACCAGAAACTAAAATTTGATTCAATATTTGCGATAGATTGCACGGGACCCAGTGCGGTCGTAACTATAATTTTCTCTCTCTCTCTCCCTCTATTAAAGAATTGCGGAATGACTAATTACAGTTGAAAAAAATGATAGGCGGGGATAAACAAATGTTTGGCTTGTCTAATAAAAATGCTATTGGGACAGTGGTTTATAAAAATTTACAGTAAATCAAATCTCACCGGTTTATATTATTTAGTTGTTGGGGCATATGTCTTTGGTAGCAAAAGGGGTAAGTGCGTTAAACTTTAATTAAAAACAATACATTTTTTGACGCATACAAGTACTCGGTTTAAAAATGCAACAAGCGTGCTAATAAAAATTTACAGTAGGGTTACTATACATAAAATACATATCTGCCGTTTTCGCGTTAGTATACATAATTACAAAATGCAAATTAAGTTATCAATGTAGCGACCAACAAATTGTTACCATAATTTTCTCGTCACTTAAATGCAAGTGTTTAGCTCAGTATAAATCTGCAAGCGGGTCGCAAGTCTCGGTGTGTTAATCTTACAATAAGTTAATTGTCGATAATACGGTTGAAAGCTAATAATGAAAGATACCGTTTAACTCTATCCAATACTAAAAGAGATGAAATTACAGATTATAACGACGAATATATTTATTTTTAACAAATAAAAAAAGATTAAAAAAATAAGCGAGGCCGAATTACATATACAGTAACAATTAAGAGTTCGTCGATAAATATCACAGTTATAGCGTTGATACAAGCCTTAGAAGGTAAGCAACAGTCTATACAAAAAGTTATCGTAATACAGTATGACAATATAAGTGAACATGTAATCGAAGAATTAAACTTTGATTGGATGCAAAACTAGTGAATTCGCAACCCGAAGCGAATTAGTTAGTCGTGATAACATTTATCGCACGTATTTTACTTTCGACAAATACACAAGGTAATAGCCAGTAAAGAAACGGTAATCACGAATATTCAGTCATGCTAATAGCTATCGGCATGCTTGAATCGTTCCCTAATATTGCTAAAAAGTATAAAGAAAAAAATAAATATAAAATGATATTACAAATAAGTTGCTTGTAGACAAACAATAAATCGTCGTAATTTTAAGATTCCTATTGCAGATGTATCTCCAAGTTTATTAGAATATTACATAAAGTACGACAACGACTTGTCCCCACATTACATTTCGAAAGTGAAGTAATTAACCAATATCCCTATTAGTATGTGTTTCCAGTTATCGTTTCCAGCGAAAAGTAACTAATTGATATGTACCATTGCAAAGTGGAAAACACGTAACGGTATCCCAAGCTGCTAACAGAACAACAGAAAAACTTTCACGTATAAAGCAAAACTAATACACTAATTTATAATGTGAATGAAAGCGAATATTTAGAAGTGAAAATCATTGAACGCGCACGTTAGAAGACCATGTATAATTCGTTTCACAGTCGCCGGAAATATCGTTTTTTTTTCTCTTGAATAATTCCATAGGTTAAGAAAAAAAATGACAGCCAACACTCTGAATGTAGCAAAAGTAGGCGTTTCTGGACAAAAGTTATACAGTGTGCATCACATACTTTCATGTTTATTTCAAATTCTTCCCTCGTGGTTCCCATAGTATTCACATCGTGTGTTTGTTCTATTTGTACACCATGTAATTGTGGCTAGTTCCACGTAGTTTATGTGCAGGGTGTTGCCACAGTGACTACACGCACTCACCCACGGTGATTGCATTTCAAATCCACAGTGATAACACGGTGTATTCACTGTGGTTTTTGGGCGTGTGGGTTTATCGTGTATTTACCGTGGATATATTTTGTACAAATAGAACAAACACACGGTGTAAACACGACGGATCCCTCTAAATTACAAATTGTTTTTTTCCACTGTAGTTTCAAGACCGCGAAGATTATAACTAGAAATGTAACAAAAGATTGCATTGTCTCATATAAACAATATCTAGATCCTCGAACAATAACACGCTACTATTAAAAGATTCTATTTAATTTGGTGCCGTTTTTTCATTTCCAAAATGTGCTCATAACCAACGTTGCTAATATTATACGGTCAAAAGATCAAATAAAAAATTTAAAAAAAACAACAGGGACGTGTTTCTTAGTTGAGAACCACGAGTCGAACAAAGTTGACAATTATTTAAGAATAATTTTAGAATTAATTTTTAAGAAATGGCAACCTAATTATTTTAAAGAAACCACATTTGCTATAATTTCGTTGAAATTTAGAAGATAGAACACAACTGTATCGTCATTTAGGTTCATTATGAATCGTAGTTTTCAAATTAAAAAAAAACGATGTTTAATATGCTAATCTTCAATTTAAGAATGAACTTTGGATCAAATTTTACTACGCATCTTAACAGACATTTACATTCTTTATTATTTTTGATGTGTAGGTACATTTTAAACCGAGGTAAAATTTGTTAACTGTCTTCATACGAATGAATCCAGTTATCCATAAACACTAAAAATAAAACTTGAAGTCCAGCTCCAGGGACAACAACCTATAAAAATAAGTGTTACATTTTCTTGAACGAGTATAAACGTTCGCTTCTCTTTTTTTAGAGTAAGTAGCAATTAAGCTTGTCAAGTAAAAACGCGTCTTATAAGAAGCAAAGCAATAAAGATAGATATTTTTTCAACAAAAAAAATCAACATAGTGATTACGGTGTTCTTTTTCTTTGCGCGGTTTTATTGAACTTTCGGTACGCTATAGTAATCCTAATCAAGTGTCTTTCCTTTAAATCCTTTCTTTGTCACACTATCGATACTGAGTTAGAATCTAAATGAAGATGTTTTTAATTTCTAATGTTTGTTTTGAAATGTAAATTTATGTAACGGTTTAGTAAATCACATAGAAATAAGTCGGCAAAAAACAACTGAATCTTCTTCGAACATTTACAGTTCCATTACTTAATTGGAAATACCGTAACAGTACGAATTTCTTATTTTGAAAATGTCGTAGGTGTTTTCTTCAGTAGATTTAATAGTATCGGAGATAAGTCGCAGTTCATCGACATTATATGCAATGTCAAGGTTTTGCGACTTATAAAGAAAATTCTTGTCGAACCTGTTGGTATCTGTAATGATTTTGTTTTAAATCAATCTCAATAAAAAAACAAAAAAAAACAAAGTGTCTCAAAAAAGGAAATTATTTTGCGCGGAATATAATGTAGGTAATATTTATAACGTATGCAAAACAAATAGCATTTAATTAGGTATACAACGCATCGTACCGTTGCTGCAAATCGTCGGTGTTGGAATTGGAATAACGTTACTTGTCCCTACTTTTAATTAAAGAAGTAAACTTTGATTATGAGCATTTCTTGAGGTATCTTCTTCGGTTGATAGAAGATAATAAAATTGCTTTCCGTTGGTTTTAAAAGAGGTAGTTCAATATATGCAGTAGTCAGTTTAGATAAATGTTCAATCAGTGATTTTTCGGTTACATAATGATGATACTTATTTTGGTATGTACAATATTTACGCAGCTTTGCTCTGTGATCATCTTCAATTAACACGCTTTTTTATTCGGTTTTTTTGGATTAGATGAGCGAAAGGTGCTGTTTATTGCTACAGTTTTTTTTCGCTTACTAATTTAAATCAATGTGGTTATTGCTTATTTAATTTTTTTCTAATTATTTACGTTTCTTATTATTTAATCATCCGTGTATTTGATTTGTTCTGTATGTAATTTAAAATTTTTCCAAGTGTATGTGAACTAATAAATGTTTCGTATTCTGAATAATGTGGAGAAAAGCAACCTTTCCTAGTTATTTGATATTATGATTTTAAATGCATTTCGTAACATAACTACATTAAATAAATAATATTTAAAATAAATAATATTTAAAATAAATAATATTTAAAATAAATAATATTTAAAATAAATAATATTTAAAATAAATAAATAAAATAAACGTTTTTTAACTTTAGCACAACAAACTCGTACTTTTTTAAACAATATCAAATAATAACAATTACAGTTTACATTTTTGTTTTATGACAGACTTAAAAACAATGTCAAATTATATTGGAACAAGAAACTATTGAATTAATTAATTGGTCACACCTTAAAAACGCGTTTATAAATTATTCAAATAGAACATGTAATTAAAAATTAGATTTGAAGATCAGTGACATGAAGTTTGATTGAAAAGAATTTTTTTGATGATCCATCAAGCAGTGTAACAATAAAAAAATTTTGAATATCTTGATGTTTTTTTTTCCAAATATTAATTAGACACATATAGATTAATATAATTAAAAAAAATTATTTCAATAAAAATTAATAGCTATGTCGTAATATTTTCATAATTAAACACTCTTAAAAGTCACTTATTTTATATTTGCCGCTAAGGTTTTGATATGAAACAATTACAATAATAATACTTGAATTTTTTCCGTAAAGATGGATGTCAGAAACGTCTAAGATTAAAAGAAAATTCCCTAAACTGACATATTATAACTTCAAATAAATTAATTTTTTTATTTTCTTGATTAATTATTACGAATAAATAATTTACTATTTTTAAAATTTGTTATAGGTAAAATTGTATTTCAATATCGATAGTAATTTTTTTGCTCTTAAAAAACATTTTTCTTCTTAAAACTGACTACACTATATTACTAAATTGTGTGTCAAAATAAAATATCTCCCTTATTATACAAAATATAAAAAAATGTATTAAAGTTGTAGGGTCCTTAAAGTATTACATTTTTAAATTATTTTTAACTATACAGGGTATTCCATAATATTAAGACAACACAAATCTACATTTTTTTAAATAAAACACCCTGTATATTAATATGTTTTTGAAATTCTTTTGAAATCAATCTTAGAATAACATAAGGTTATAAGCGCTGAGTAATGGTGGCAACAAAACAACAATTGAACGTCTTTTCGAGATGTTCACAAAAACAAAATTTTTCTAAATGGAACATCTTGTATATTTTTACACAAAAATTTATAACAAAAAATTGTTAATACATAATCATACGAAACTTAAAAATAAACAAATAATAAGCACTTAAACTCAAGAAGGCTATGGATGATACGTTAGATAAATTAAATCTGTCAATAGTTGTTTCTCATTCTCAATATTAGCGTTTGTGACAGCTTTAAAATGCCTTTCACTCATTTACAAAAATGTGATATGTTTAAGGTATATCTGATGTGCAGAAAGAATTCTGCAAATGCACTACAGCATTAGGTACCAATTTAAATTTCCAAATCGTCAACGACCAAATGATTTGTACATTTTCTGAGATTATACATACAATTCAAAACAATGAAGCTACATTTAAAAAAAAACAAGAAAAAACAAGGTTTTTATAATTGATGAAATTTTGAAACATTTTCTGAAAAAAAGATCAGAGACACTACTGTCGAGTTGGATGTGAAAAAGAGCACAATTCAAACGATTCTGCAAAAACATAAACTCCATCCTTATAAACTAAAAAGAGTGCACATGTTAACAGCTACAGATGCAGCAAGAAAAGTATTTTTTGTAACTGGTTACTAAATTTTTGTCATCAATGTTAACGTCGAGATAAAAAATTTATTTTATGATTTAATTAATCTAATTTTTCGAATTCCACGTAATCCCTAACACCGCTTTAGCTTAAATGTTTGGTGCTCTTTAATAAATTCGCAAATTGTTGGTCCCGTTTTCTATTGCGGGAATTTGACTGGAGGGAGATATGCTGCGTTATTAGAACCAATTATTAATAACTTTCTGAAAAACATTCTGTTGATTGCTTACCCACATGTTCACTTTCAACAAAATAGAACACCTGCTCATAATTATTTTGAGAAAGTCATTGACAAAAATCTTTGGCTGTAGATAAGTATCTACAGGACAATTCGTAGGCTTGCATGGTCGCCGGATTTAACTACTCTAGATTTTTATCTTTAAGGTTTTTTGAAAGATGAGATCTACAAATAACGGCATCAAAATATGGACAAGTTAGAGGACTCAATTTCATACACTTTACATAACACTAATGGAAAAACTCTTCTCAAAATGACAAGAAGTGTTATTAGGCGAGCTCATGTATTGAGCAAGAAAGCAATGTTTTTGAACATATATTTTCATAAAATACTTTAAAATCGCTATCACATTTCAGTTAGTTCATGCGTCTTGTTTTCTCAATAATATAGTGTCCTTGTTTCTAAATTGTTTGTGTAATCTCAAACAATATTGTGCAATGTGTTTTTGCAGAACTTTTTCTGCACAGTCAAGTATGTCAACTTTTTTCCTATATAAGTTTTGTAACATTTAACATTAAAAGTTTGAATGCTTATTATTTGTTAATTTTTAAGTTTAGGGTGATAATGTATTAACAATTTTTTGTTCAAAATTAAACATTCTTTTGGAATCTGTAAAAATATACAGGGTGTTTTCATGTTGTTTTTGTGAATATCTTGAAAACATTACCTTCAATTGTTGTTCTGTAGTTACCATAGTAATCAGGCAAAAAAATGACATTAGTTTGCTTATCTAACCGACCATGTAACTCTAATAATAATAGAGATAGCAATGGTGAACGTTTAACTTTGAACACGGTGTGTAATAGAGTATTTTATTTACATTAATAATGCTTATTGAAGTAGTTGAGAATTTTCAAAAGTGTCATAATGACCGGTTTTACTGTAATAAACTATAAATAATTCTTGTAATTTAAGAAACTTTATGGAATGTTTGTTTAAAATTTAAATTTCATAACTGCAGATTACTTCTTATATAAACAATTACAAAATCAAGAAATACGATTTTACCTAAAATATTAGCTTTTTATAAAATGAAAAACAGTAAAGTAATACCCTTTAAGATATGCGTTCTTTTAGACAAGACACAAAAAAAGTACTTTACAATGATATAAAGATATAGGCAGTTCAAAGTAGTCTTTACAAAATTATAAGCAGTTTTATAACTTTTCTTTGAAACGTATTTATATATTTATATAAAAATGTTTTTGAGAAACGAAAGCTTGTATCGAAATGATACTTTGGTATGAACTTTAGCGCTGTTTGAGGTATCCATAAAAATTTCGGACATGTAATTATGTAATACAGAGTGTAAAACTTCAAAAAACCAAAACTCGATTTTTTTAATATAATGACCTAATTTGAAATTTGACATCTGCAGAAAATTAAATTTTCTATTAAAGCGATATAGCGTGTAACTATCTCAAAGGCAATGGCATATAACTTTATTGACAAAAGCACACTGTTCGATGGGTATTATTATTAGATTTTTTGGTAATCTATTATGCTATGAAAACAATTGCAAATTCGGACAAACAAACATTGAATGTTCTACTGTAAATTTAATTATTCTTCTAAAGAAATAGTCGATATTATTTATGTGCATGGAGCAAGTGACAAAAACTTCCTGTTGGCCAAAAGAACGTACCAAGTGCGGTATCCCGAAAAAAAGCAACCAGAAAGCCTTTTAAAAGTCTAACAGAACGTTTTAATAGGACAGGAAATGTGGTGTACAAGAAAAACGTTAGAAGAAAATGGTCTTTAAATGAAGAAAATGAATTTAATGTACTTTTGACAATGACTGAGAATCCCCATGTCAGTGGTAAAAACTTATTGCAACAATTAGATATTAGTCGTTAGATTGACTAAGGATTTTTAAGAAAAATATAATGCTTCTATATCATATTCAGCTAATGCAAGAGTTGAGTGAAAATAATAAACAAGAAAGATTGGCATTTTGTTATTGAACTCAACAAATGGTAAAGATAGTTTTTTTTTTAGTTTGTCTTGTTTGTAGATAAAAATCACATTTTATACAAACTAAAAGTCAAGTTAGGTAGTCTTTAAATGTATTATGTGGCATTCTTAGAGATTATGTAATAGGACTTTACTTTTTTTGTAGTGTTTGCAAATTCGCATTTCTACAAAGATAGATGGGAAGAAACGGTTCAATTGAAAAGCCTCCACGATCACTTGATTTGTCCAAAATTGACTTTTTTTATGAGGTTATGTTAAAGATGTAGTTTATCGTACACTCCTTACTACAAGAGACAATATGAAAAATACAGTTACACAAATTTTTCAAAATATTTAACCTAACACATTAAGAAATATTTAGATCACATACAGAAATATATCAATTATGGTAGGAGCCATTTTCATAATGTGTATTATTCAAGTATTGTTTAGTTTTGGTTTTAAGCTTTTTGTTATCAGAATTTTTGTTTTTCCTGTAAAAAAATTGAGTTTTGGCTTTTTGAAGTTTTGCATCTTTGACTTTTAATACAAAACACCCTGTGTTACACAATTGCGTGTTCAAAACTATTATGAATGCCTCAAACAGTGCTAAACCTACCAAATAATCATTTAGATATTAGATTTTGTTTCTCAAAAGCATGTCATTCTTTAAAGTCATAAATTTAGAAAAAAATTTAAAACTGTTTTTAACTTTCTAAAGACTAACTTAAAGTGCCTATAACTTTATATCATTCTAAAGTATTTTTTTGGTTGTCTTGATATTATGGAATACATTCCGACCAGCGACCATACTGTAGAAGAAATCGAAACATTTTACGATGAAATTAGAAGTGCACTTCACATACAGAATACTTAAAGGGGATTTTAACTCAAAGTTGGAAATCAAAGAAGAAGAAACAGAAACCCTTTTTGGAAAATATGGCTATGTGGAAGGCAATGAGAGAAACGAAACACTACTAAACTTTATATACAAATACTATCTATATTACATGAGCTTCTTCTTTAAGAAAAACTCTAACAGAAAACGGATCTGGGTAAATCTTAATAGTACTGTTAAAAAGGAAATTGTCTATGTTCTGACTGGTGATAAACAAAACGCCTGCGTACTAAATAGATGTGAAATTGGTAACAATTATAAGACAATAAGAGCAAAAATATGTATTAATAAAAAACTGGAAAGAAAACAAAAACACGCGCCAATTACAATAAATCACAGTCTCACAAGGTCTGATAGAAAAGCGAAGAAGGCTAAACAAGCAAAATACAAAAAGAACAAGAAAATATAACGATTTGAATAAACATATTAGAAGGAACATAAACAGAAGTATCAAGTGACCCTAATTAATTATACTATAGAAAGGAATAAAAATATGTAATGTCTAAGACCAAGTTTTGGGAGAAACCAAATAATATCTTTGATCAATAACAAAAGGAAAGAAATTATAAATAGAAGAGACATAGGTACTAAAAATCATAGAAATAATCTACAAAGACCTTCATCAAACAAGAGACGTAGACGATTTAGAAAATATGAAAAAGTTGTCTACTGAAAAATTAATAAAAACAAAATGTGAAAATTTACAAGAAATTACATATGAAGAAATAATGGACAACTTTGAAGATATGAATAAAAACAAAACACCCGACGAGGATGAAATTACCATCGATATGATCGTACAGAGTTCAGAAATGCTAATTCATATTCTAGTAAAACTATTTATTCAATGCTTTTACGAAGGAAAAATACCAAGTAAATGAAGAAGATAAAAAAACATAATCCTATTTAAAAATGTAAAAAAAGAGAGATAAAGGACTATCGACATATCAGTCTTCAATCGCATATCTACAAACTCTTAATAAAAGCACTTGCTACACGTTTAGTAACAAAACTCGATGGATATCAACTTTACGAACAAGCAAGATTTAAAAACGCTACTACATCGGATCCGCTTTTAACTATGAAAATTTTAATTGAAAAATGCACCAAATATTTGATTCTACTTAATCTTGCTTACGTCGACTACAAAAAGGCGTTTGACTCGATAGAGAATACAAACATAATACAAGCTATGCGTAACTGTAGCATACCACCTCAACTAACAGAAAAAAAACAGAATCGGTAGCGTTAAAAACAAGGGAATAAACATTAATGGAAAGTACCTATCTGCGATATGTAGACGTTGTAGTTATAACAGCATCTAGCCTCGACGATATGCTAGATGAATTTAACACATCAAACAAAGCCGTTTTCAAAATAAATGAAGTTAAAATAAAAGTAATGTTTAATAGAAATGGCACAGTGAATAAATAATAAAAAAGTTGAAAATGTTAAAGGTTACATATATCTGGAACAAAAGTCCATGTTAACGAAAGAGAACCAAACAGAGGAAATTAAACGTTTCAGAAGGAACGCGCTTCAATCACGAGACCGGGTTGCATACACGAGCCGAGCAGCGGCAAGTATACGAAACGGTGATTGAAACATATTCTATGACGCGTGTTTTATACTATTTTCTCTATTTTGATTTAATTTTAAGATTTTCTGTATAATTTTAATTTTGAAACAACATTGCAAAACTTTAGTATTTTATTGAATTGGCAACACTTACACTTTGACATATTGAAATTTATGTATGTTAACCTAAAATCTCATATTAAATTATACCTATATATAAGTAAACAACTTTGGATTAATAGAACGTCTTTATTTTATCTTAAGTTAGAATGGTTTTGATTTCTTTTTTATGTAACATCAACTTACGATGCAGAGATACCAACTTTGAAAAAAACTAACATTATTAAAGACCGTGTAGGAATTTGCTAATTTTCAGATTTTAGTGTAAGAATCGTTAATTCTTATGTCGAAATAGAGAATAGTATATTAAAACACAAGTTACAGAGTGAACGCGCTTCAATCAGCCGCGCAGTAGCGATTTTATCAAGCGGTCGAGTGATTGAAACGTATTCTATGACGTGTGCTTTATACTATTTATTTATTATTTCGTAGAATTTTTATTCTAAAACAACATTGGGAAACTTTTGCATTTTATTGAATTGGCAACACTTACATTTTGACATATTGAAATTTATGTGTTAACCTAAAATATACTACAAAATTATCTCTTTATACCTTTATAAGTAAATAACTTTGAATTAATAGGACGTTTTTATTTTATCTTGGCATCAAAATTTGAATTTCAATTGTTAAGTTCCAATAATTTTGATTTCTTTTTTGTATAACATCAACTTACAATGCAAAGATACCAACTTTGAAAAAACTAACATTAGTTTAATTCGTGTAAGAATTTGTTTATTCTTACACGGATTTTAGTGTAAGAATCGTTAATTCTCATGTCGCAATAGAGAAAATTATTATTTTAACTACAAAACAAAGCTTTTGTTTTGCCAACATTTCAGACGTCAATATTCGTTCGTTAGTGTAGTTACGTAATATGCGAAAAAACCTTTAAAGTGACAAAATAAAAACTAAAAATCTACATAAAATTAACTGTTCAAAAAAACGATGTTAAGGTTAATGTCAAATCCGACAAATTTATTATTTAATTTAGTAGGAACCAAATTTATATTTATGGTGATTATTTTATCAAAGAAAAATGTACTTTTACAAAAGACAACACAAAAAATAATGTACGTTACTCTCGTCAAAGGTTTCATAGCATAACTCACTCGCATGCAACACTCGGCTGTGCGGCCTCGCGTCGCATTAACGTTCGTTATGCTATGCTTGCTTGCTCAAAATAAATTATATATTGCAGAATATATAAAAAACTTGGCAACAACATAAGTGATACACATTTAGTTTTCCCAATGAGGTTGACACCATATAGGCGTTATTCAGCCTAAACGCAGTAACACAACGACGTCTATCTGTTAATAAAAATGTATATGTATGCTTTCTGGGTTATCAAAACGCATTCGATGTAGTATACAAATATTAAAACAAAAACGAATAAACACAAGAGACATCTAAATCATTAGAAACATTTATTACCGACAAAACACCAACATTAAGAACACACTATCAAAAAAAGTTACTCTTTAATCCATACTCAGAACTCATTATGAGAGAAGACACAGTTGGCGTAGTTGTTAATGGAATACTAATCAATAACATGGATGATATTGTGCTACCAAGAGAAAATATTGAAGACATGTAAAGAACGACACAAAAAATGTATACCGTAAGTAAACAGCACGGTTGAAGTATAAATTTCTAATATTTACGAAGTTACCATATCCCAACATTCAAATAACTGATGGCCAAAGCAATAACGGAAACAATAGAATTGGTTCGAAATATGGCTCAATAGAAGAATACTTAGAATATTGAAACGTTCAAGAAATTACTTGCAAACGCAAGAGCCTTCTAGAATGCTGTTATCTATTTTCTAGAAGTTATAGCGAAAAGTGACGAACGATCGAGAAGGATTTCCGTATGTCTTTATATAGCGACGAGACAGATCGTAGGTCAGTTATTGTCGAAACGCGAATGCAGCTGTATTAAGAAGATTATCAAGTGAAAATAAATCGTTAGCACGTGTGTGTCTACATAAATAAATCGAGAATAATCGTGTATGTGATAATTAGTGTAAACAAGTGTGAAATCCGAGGACGTTATCTTATCTTAAGTGATATAAATTATAGTGTAAGTGTTTTTATTAAATATTATTATTAGATTTAATTAGTTCGGTTAATTTAAAAGTGTACATATTTCTAGATTAAGTAAACGTAGTTTTAATCGTTTAAATAAATTAGTAGTTTTTAATAAATAAATACGCAACAATATACTTCCTTGGCAGAGTTACTACGAAATCAGTCCTAAAAAGACTATCAAAAGAAGTAGAACTAATCAACGAAATAAATAAACGTAAACTTCAGTATTTAGGCCATGTAATGAGAAGAAAGAGATGGCAATTTTTGCATTTATATATATATATATATATATATATATATAACGGACAAAAAAAAGCTCTAGAGCGGCAAAGTAAAAAGTAGAAATTCACATAAAACTAAGTGTTCAAAGTCATTTATTATATTAGAACGAGTATGTGACAAATGGAAAAACCATTTAAAAAACCTTGAAATTCGGTTAAAATTTAAAAAAAAAACGATGTTAAAGTCAATGTCAAATTTAAGAGATTTAGTAATAAATGTAGTATCAACATTATATTTCTGGTGATATTTTAAAAAAAATGTCATAATTTTACAAAACGTAACAACAAATAATACGTTACTCTAGTCGAAAGTTTAATAGCATAACTCACTCACGTGCAACAGTCGGCAGCGCGGCCTCGCGTCGCATTAACGTTCGTTACGCTATGCTTTACTTTCGACGTTTGTTACGTAAAGTATCAAAAAACACTGTGACAACTTTTCTATCACTTCGTGAATTGGACTATAAATAATCTATAACTACATCGTTTCTGTAAATTTTAAAAACCGCGTAGTAGTTTTAATGATCATTTTTACAGAAAAAATCAAAATCTATGGCTATAACCAAAAAGCAGATATATCCATAAAAGCATCGAAAATATAAGAAATCCTGCTAAGTATAATATGAAAAAATGAATTAATAAAGAAAAAATATAGATATAAAAACGCAAATTCAGTTTTTCAAAGTTATCAATGCATATTCGTCTAATGTTGCAATCAAATTAACTTTTTAGCCGTCTTTTTTTTACATTTGTATCTTTAAGCTAACAGACTATTCGGCACAAGGTAGGCTTGTAGACATTTTTCTGTTTCTTGCAGGTGTAACAGTTCAATAATTGTTATTTAGAACATTTTTTATGGATTCTTAAACATCCTATACATCTTATTTTTTTACTTGTATTTTTGTTGTCTAATTTCTTCCTTAATTGGCTATAGTCACTATATTTTTTGCTTTTGAGAGTTTCTTTCACTTATTTACTTTATTCTTTCCTTGTTGATCTGCTAGTTTTATATTTAAAACTATTTTTTGTACTGTTTTCATCGCAAACATCAGTATTCGTTCGTTAGTGTAGTTACATAATTACCAAAAACTCTAGAGCGGCAAAGTGATAAACTAAAATCTACGTAAAGCTATGCTTTGAAAGTGAATTATTATTTAATTAGAAATGTCTGTCTGGTAGAAAACCCATTTAAAAGTTTTGAGATTTACTTAAAACTTTATAAATCCAAATATTAGAGTATTATATATTTAGGAGTTGCTACTACGTAAAACATTCAAATTTCAAACTTGACAGATTCCGTTACTATAAATGTACTACCAACAATTTGTTTTATAATGTTGGCATTGTTGTTCCTTTCTAAATTTTCTCAAAAATTTCCGTCACAAAGATTCAGGTGATCCATATCAACATTTGCAGTGTTGCCAAATTGCTGTTTTTGGCAATTACTTCTCTAGGACTTTTATTACATCATTTGCATTGGTAGCATGCAGCTTCCATAATAGTTTTTAGCATTGTTTTTCTTTCCTTTTTTTTTAAAAGAGATATCATCAGAATTATATGCTTTGCTTTCTATTTTTTGTTATCTGTAAGTCAAACTTGACGAAATAAATACCGTTTTGAACATTTAATTTTATAACTGGAGCTATTTGATAAACAGTATTCTTGTCATTTCTCCAACTGAACCAGAAAAAAGATTGTCACAGTAGTACGTGTCAATTTTTGAACCTTTGTACATAATCATTGCTTCAACCAATGTGTTTACACAATTATTGTAACGTTTTAATAGATTATATACTAAGTGACATAAAAATCGGAACACCCAGTAATAGTTCATTTGTTTTATTAATATTTTCTATTCATGTTAATTACGTTAAGATACGTGAACAATTAAAGTTTGAATGGAATCGAGTGGGTAGAACATGGCAAAAATTAGTAATGGGTTAAGTCTCCCTGCTGCGTTACGCACTCATTGACACTTCTGAGCTCCTAATGAGATGATCAATTTCTTTCTGTAGAATCTCATTTCATGCTACCTGTGTGGCGTTACAAAGTGCTGATAAAGCCTGTAGGGAATCGAGTTAATTTCAATTGGTGAAAGAACTGGATATCTTAGTGGTGAAAGTAACAAATCAATTTAATAACGCTCAAAGTAGTTTAACGTAACTCTGGTTACATGTGACCGTGGATTGTCTTGTTGAAACAATATATTTTAAATAAATCTAAAGTAGGGTAGAACATGAGTTTTCATCACGTTCAGTCATGCTACCTCTGATGAAGACCAAAAGTGATGTACTACCGAGGTCGATAGCGCCTCATACTATAACTTCCACGGTGCGGTGCACATGTCTTGCCACAGAAAATTAAGGATCACGCATTTTCACCCTTGCCCTGTCATCATGCATACCCAAACAGAATTTTTCGCTAAAGACTACAACATGCCATTGGTCCCACTGAACTCGTTCTATGCATCATTGCAGTCGATTAAGTTGATGCTCAATGGTAAACGACCACACCAAGTGGGACGGTATGAACACAGCCTAAAACTTTTTATGTGACGATAAAAGGTTCGCATCCCAATAAGCCTTCTATGATGTGCAATCGCCCTTGTAGAAGTGAAAAAGTGACTTAACGCCAAAAACCTAAGGCGGCGATGTTGTTCTTAGACGACCACTTCTACTTCTTGTTCTTTATGTTTGGCTATATTGGAACCATGCCTGACAACAACGCATCACAATACTTTGACTACTATTTGTTTTAGTGGAAATCTTTCTAAATGATAAACTCGCTCAGTTCTTAGAAATGCATGCCTTCTTGCCCTAGGCATAAAAAACAGTTCATAGAGCCACTTAGAAACAAACGCACTGCATAATAATCAAAAGCTTACTATAGCAAAAAAAGTCAATTGTCACCTATCGTGTTTTAAAGAACAAAATGTGACTAAACAAAAACTACTAATATAACTCACAAATTGATCGTTTTTTGTTTCAATCAAAAGAAACCTATGTACAAAATGTCATTAAAACAAACAAATTATTACAGGGTTTCCTGATTTCTACGTTATTTAGTACATAATAGATTGGGATTTTATACAATTTTATTTGTAATATTTGTGCCTGTGCCATATCACCCAAACGTATTTTATAACATTTTATGCATTTTAAATTTAGTACAACTTAAATTACTGTTTATAAAAAAAACTACTTTTAATAACATTGATTTAAAAACTAACATTTTATTTGTTTTCAGATGTTAGCAGTGCCATTGGCGTACTCAAAACCACACGTTGCACCAAACCCAAATCTACAAAGGGATATCGTTCAGTAAGTTGACATGAAACTTATTCATCTAATTACTAATAACGTGTATTTAAAAATGGTGTGGAAAGCTTTAGTACTTACCCGTTGTATAAATCTGTATTTAATTATTGGTTTACTGTAAAGTCGGTAACGAAGTGACTCGTTTATCCAGATCAGTGACAGCTTTTTAGGGTAAGTTAGTTTACTAATTAATTAATAAGTTGATTCAATTAACAACATTTACATGTACATACATTAAAAAAAATTGTTGATAAAACATTAAACGTATTTTATTTTAGGATCGAAAAACAAGAATTGAGACATATAACACCTGAAGAACAAAACACGCAGAACATATTAAATAAAATACAAGAAATTAATCGAAACCAAGGCTTAATAAAGAAAAGCATTGAAATGAAATCGTTACCAAATGTGCAACGAATAGACGTGGCCAAACAACAGCACTTTCAATTTCCACAGTTTGGGCAGTTTATGCAAAACCCATTTTCAAATCCTATATTAGACTATATGCACGGTATTCAAAATTCTCCGATAGAACAGCAACAATTAAAGAACGCAGAAGTTAATTCAGATGATCAAGTACCAGGGCAATACATAAAAAGAAAAATTACACATCAGCAATCTATGATTATACCTGGACCAAGTGTGATGAGTTTATACAACAACGAAGTGCCCGAGTACCCTACATTAGGATTTGCAAAACAAGCACCTCCGTCTGTGTCTGAAGAAGACACTAATCAATCTGTTGAAAACATAAGAAATGTTGTAAACAATCAACTTCCTTTTCCTTATATGAATCCGTACGGATATCCGATTGGATACCGACCAGCAGAAATTGTAAATCCTCAATTGCAACGACAAGGATTTTGGCAATCGCCTTTGTCGCAATATTTTCCTATTATGATAAAAGATCCTCTACAACAAATAATTAATGCTGTTACCAGTATGGTTGAATATGGTCCACCTCCAGGCAATTCACAAGCAGCTTGTGCCGATATCTCAAAATGTGTAGATAAATATGATCCAAATTGTCGGTCGCATAAAACCAAACAATTAGAAATTGAAGATTTACAGTTAACAGGCAATAAAGAAGAACCGTTGAAATTTACCGTCAAGCTAAATAATCGCGATGAATCACAACGCTTAGTTAAAGATTCAAAAGGGCGCATTAACAACAAATTACCATCGTTAGCTAATATTTTAGGAATTAAAACGGCCAATAAAAGTAAAGACCATACCAAACTGGGAGGTTTATTTTCTTTGCCAGATAAGGAAAAACCTCAAGAACAGAGTCACGACAACATGGGCGATGGAATTTTTTTGCATAAGTTACGTGTCAAAGAAGGAGGTGTTGCAATCGCCGGGCCTGGGGGAATAGCCACTGCTGGTAACGGAGGCACTGCCATAGTAGGTCCTGATGGATATGCATACACGCAACCTGATAGTTTGGCAATAGCCGGATCAGGAACAAAAGTTATCGCTGTTAATCCTGGAATTGATTTAAGCCAACTTGTAAAAAACATCAGCAGGACTAATAACGACGAATTAAGCTCACGTATTGGAAGAGTAGTTGCTGTAGGTCCTGTTGTATATTACAATAAAGGATGATGAACGTAATTGATTAAACAACTGTGACTGCTTTGTACAAATGAAAGAAGTGCCAAAAAGATGAAATTACTCTTAAGAGCTTTTTGCGTTTAACATAATTCTGAAATGTGATTATAGATAGACATTTTTATAAATTATTTTTTTTTATAAATATTTAAATGTGCTTAAAATAAACTACAAAATAAAGATTTTATTGTTGCATTAGTAGTAATATAAATGTAGGTAAATTTTAAACTACTTACTGAGATTTAGTATCTTACTTTTGTGCAATGCAAAAATGATTAACTACATCTATATCTCTTTCTAACAGTAACGCTTTTAAATTACTTTAATTGTAGAAACTAATTGTAGTCTTGTTTTTCGTAGATGGGTGGTTGCTCCTCTTCACCTTCAGTTTCCACATCAACCTTCGTTAAAACTAACAACTTCTTCTCAATCTACAAACGATAAACTTCAAAATGCGCTTATGTCGCACATACTCTCTAAAATAACAGTAAACGAACCGCTCGTAAGAAATAATAAGCAGAAAGTATCTGAACCGCTAACGGATAATAGAGCTTATAAACAACTACCAATAAGGAACACGGATGATGTTTTACAACCATATAAAGCGCATCCGCATTTTTATTATTTAAAAAATCTAAATAACAGGGTTATTAGTTTAAGAAATAGTAACGACGAAGAAGGAGAAACTGTTACGATGATTTTAAAACCAGTAGCTAGAGCCGTAGCAGGACAAGAAGGAACTGCAATTGCTACGCCGCTATCAACAGCTTTAGTGAGACAAGGAACAAATGTTGATATTCTTTATGAGCCTGAAGCGGTTGCAATCGCAGGTCCTGGAGGAATTGCTCACGCACAAAGCGACTTAGAAATATTGTATCAAGAAATAAGATAATTAGTAATTTAGGTAATTTGATTAACTTAAATAAAGATTTATTTTAATTATAAGTGTTATTCTATAAATATTATAATTTAAAGAAAACTAAAACTTTACCAAAAAAAAAGACAAAATATAATTACTAGCAGGTACTAAATGGCAGCAACAAAACGTTTTCAACTTTACAGCAACATAACTTTTCTACAATATTTTAAGGGTGGTATGAAAAATCATAGCAAACTTTCCAGATTGAGATTTATGAATTAAGATATCAGTTCATTACCAAACCATTGATAAGAACTCTTCTTCAGCTAGAGTATACATTAAGTCAAGTGCATTTCGTTTGCATGTTATCGAAATTTATGTATTTTTTGGAAATAATTAAATTTCTATAGTGAAAGCTGTTGCACCGAACTCAACATCAAATTTTTAGAGACACAGTCGATTCAACTACGAAAGTACGTTTATATCATAAACAAAAACAAGAAAAATGTAAAGTACTACCTACTCAAACAATTTCTAATAGTATAGTGATGAAATACAACAAACTAGTTAAGTATAAAATGCCCACTCTCGACAGTTAAACACAAACGACTTGCAATATCTGTAGTGTAAAGTAACATTCATGTTTAAAATCGTACTTCAAAATCATCAGATCTTCTAATCTATTAATCTGCAATCTGCCCGGTGAGAAATAAGCGTTTGTTTTGACAAGAAAGTAGTGACATGTAAAGTATCACTCCAGTGAGTGATCTAATTTAAAATTATCTAATCTTAAATGTAGAGTTCATTTATCTATGCAGTCTTAATTTTTAAACTTATCTGAGTCCTACACTTAGATCTGATGACAGCATTGCATTCTTTCACTGTATTTCGCAATGAATCAATGTATGGCTTGCTTGACAGTTCCAAAAGAATATCGGTAGAATCACTTCGTTGGAATGCAATAAGACGCATCAGCAATAACACACAAACCCTTATTCTGAAATCTCTACAGGATACCGATGTTGGAATCACTAGCAGTGGATATATATAGTAGTATTTTGTTGTCCAAGGATAACTTTGATTTACGACGAATGAACCAGTACATATAGTTTAGTTTAAGTTCAAGCTGTTTATGTATATGTTTTTTCGAAACAAGATGACAGTCTAAGTACCTGCCGAGATATTTAGCAACTTCGATTTGCGGAATTTGGCAGTTGTTAATATTCATAGTGAGACATGTTTCTCTTCGTAAAGTAAATGTCACATGCGTGAACTTAGTTTCAATAGCTTTAATTTGTCATATTTTAAACCATTACCGAATTTTGTTTATTTGTACTCGTAGATTAAAGCAGATGTTGGATCAGTGTGGGATGCCAGAATAATATTGTCATCTGCATATATTGCTACCGTAGTAGTTCTTGTTGTTGGTAAGTCTTTCGTGTACAGAAGATACACTATTGGACCAAGGACGCTGACCTAAGGAACGTCTGAGTGTATGGTATAAAAGTCAGTGCATTCACTAGGAAGTGTCTATCTGTTAAGTATTATTTTAAGCAATTAATAGTGGTGATGAGGAGATAGCTTCTTTAGCTTGACTTATAAGATTTTGTGCCATAGAGCATTGGTAATAAGCTTATGGGCCTGTAGAAAGAAACATCTTCGGACTATTTTCTAGGTTTGAGGATCAGAATGATTTAAGCAGTTTTCCAGGTACTGGAGAAGTAGTTTAATCTTAGTATTGTATCAAATATAAAGATTATTAGTTTGTAGCATCTTTTTTAGACAATTCTTGCAATATATTACCAGTAATGAGGTCTAATCCTAGTTCTTCTTTTAAGTTTATTTCTTTCATTATGACCTGTGTTATTTCTTTGATTTTGACTTTACTGTGAGGCAATTTTATTTGAAATAGAAAATCTAAAAAGCCTGTGATCTCGTTTTCTTTTTCGGTAAACAGTACTTAGAAGAAGAGTTTGAATACGTTAAAAAAAATCAACTTTTTTCTCGTTTATGGCATTGGTCTGGTCCTTTTTGATAGAAGGATTGTATTATTAAACTCTTTTTAGCATTTCTGTGGCTTTCCAACGAGAATAATCCCTGTCTTTTGTTGGCGTAAGGTTTCCTTCACACTTCGGTTCTGTTCGTTTTGAATCAAGTCTTAGTTCTTTAGTGACTTTATTTAACTTTTTTTGTTTTTTTTTAGTTCTGTCTTGTTGTCATTGTTTCAGCAGGTGCCTTTTTGCTAAAATCTTTAACAGCCGGTGATATTTCACTTTTTTCCAGTAGTGTTATGAAAGTAGGTATAGCAAACCGTGTAGCCTCTTGAATATTCTTTGTTAAATATTCCATCTCTGTTTCTATTACTTCGGTCTTTAGTAGTTGATCAAGCGAAACTAGAGAGTCTAATTTTTTTTCTAAAAGTTTTATTCTCCAAAGAGAGTTGTTTTTTTTATTGCAGATTTGTGAATTGACGGTTAGCATTACTATAGAGTGGTCTGATGATAAGCCGAAGCAGGTTTCTGCTTTATATTTCTTAGTATCGATTCCTTTTGTAATATAGAAGTCTATTGCATCAAGAATTTTGTTTCTATCTGTTGGCCAATACTTTTGTTCGCCAGTAGATAAATGTTGTAAATTATTTGCTTGGGTTGCTTTGAAGAGTGCTCTGCCTTTTAGAGTTGACATCCTCTTACCCTATGTTGGATGTTTTGCACTGCAGTCTCCTTCTGCAAAAGAATTCTTGCCTAATGTTATAAAGAATCTTTCAAAGTGCTCCTTTGTGTTGAGATGTTTAAGTAGGCAGTACACGGCTGATATAGTTATTGCTTTAAGCTCTCCTTCAATAGTTATCCTGGTGGCTTGTAAATAATCTTTCATAAACTTTCTTTTTTCATAATATCTTATGCTATCTCTTATGATGATAGCACTTTTTCTATGTGCTTTGTCACTTGGGTGCTTTGTGTGGTATAATTTATATATAGTGTTGTCCGTAAAGTGAGTCTTAGAGATCATCATGATGTCTATATTTTGATCGTCTAATAATATTTTTGAGCATATTGTGAATGTCATTAGCATTCCAGATAGCTATTTTATATATTAAATGTTCTGTCATTATGCTAATTTTACGACAATGGTAAGTAAGTTAAGCATTGTCCTTATTTGCTCCATGAGCTTGTTCATCATTTCTTTGAGTTGGCTCATACTGTCAGGTTGATTAATTATTAGTATTGTTAGATTATTTTGTGTCTTATTATTGTTGGCTATTTGCTTGTAAGACATTCCTCGCTGGATATGTGAAAGTGATGTAATTCGTGTCTGTGGCTGGAAGTTTAATTTTGTTGAAGTTGTTTCGCACAAGACACCCTCTGTAATTGGCGAGATGGTCGCTGTTACAGTTGGAGCATTTTGCTTTGTTATCGCGTATTTTACGAGTGGAATTTTTTGTTTCCTGTTGACTTGCGCATTTAACGCATCTGAATGTTTTACAGTAGTATTTCTTGTGCGACCATAAGTCTGGTATCTACTGCATTGAGGGATTACTCTTTTGACATGAGATGGTTTGCATTTGATGATACTGTTTTCAATTTGTTTAGGTTGTATACTTGCTTGTTATTCTTATTCGGTGTAATACGTTTCCATGAATAATTGAATTTGAATTGAAAACGGTATTGGGCTTGAATCTGTGTTTGTTTCATGATGTAGTTTGAAATCAAATTCAAATTAATTTAAATCTAGTTAATAATACATACGCATACACTACGAACATTAGTAGGATTTGGGTTGAAACTCATAATGATCAATTACAAATACCAATTCACACAACAACTTTACCACAAAACTTTGGCTAAAACATACCTGTCAAATGTCAAGTTTTTGTTATACAAGCCGCGCCAAGTAACTCTACACGCTTGGATTCAATACGACACTGCTTCCATGATAAAAATTGTACTTTCAATTCCGTTACGATGCCAGAATTTGCCGTACCGACCTTGGAATTCAAATCGATTTGAATATTGATTTGAAAGTGTTTTCATGGTAGTATTGACTCTCAATACCGTTTTCAATTCGAATTCAATTCTTCATGGAAACGTGCTAGATGTTATATGTTGTGTATGTTCACTACCTAGTTCTAAAAGCTTATTTTTATAGCTTCTGTTCCGTGGCTAAGTCTTCTTAATGGAAATCGAAAGGTTTTTTTGCTTTTTGGCCTAAATGTGTGGTATTGTGTATTATTGCCGTCAAGCTCTTTAATTAGAGTTTTGAATTGTTTCATAGCTGGTGGTTTTAACAGCATATTTATTCAGTGATTAATTTTAACAGATCGTGCAATGTGTTTAATCACTCCTACCTTGTAGATGGTAATAAGAGTCGGCTTAGGCACATCTCTATCTTATTTTGTTAGTCTTTATCTTTATTTCCGTCATTTTCTTCTGGTAAACTGCTAAATCTGTTTTTTGTTTCTAATGTTTTCTTCAACCAATAGTCGCTTATTTTTGTTTGTTTTCTAGTGTTTGGTACTTTAGGGCTTCTTAGGCGTTTTTTGTTTATTAGAGTAGTTCGTTCTGACTGAATTTGGACATAAAGCGCATCAAAATTTAAATTTTGTGGCTGAAAAGATTGAATTGTTGGTTGTTGCTGTTGATACATAGAATAATTAGGTGCTACTGATTGCATCAGCGAAAATAGCCTTTTTGGTTGTTAATAATAGAACTGTAGTAATTGGTTTAGGTCATTATATTGTATATTTAACTGCACTACCGGCACGGGAGCATAGTACTAGGGGTTAGGCATTTAGTCGCCCCCTTGTATATTTATTGTCTGAAATGCACTTTTATCTTCGACGCTAATATTATGACTATTTTAGTATTATTATTTGTTTATTATTAAATTTATCGCGGTGACTGACCACAAGGCCGGCCAGTATTTGTTGTCACGTTGCACACTCACAATCTTGACTCGGAACACGTCCAAATCTCTCAAAGATTAGACTGCGACTTTTTGTTATTATTGAATAGATTCTATCTCGCTATGACAAAAATTCAAATTTGGCTTCTCTTATTGATAAGTGTTTATCATCAACTTACTTTCAATTTGATAACAAGTTTTGGATGCCGCTATAGGTTCTCCTTTATCTTCTATTGCAACTGACATTTTTATGGAATCTTTTGAAAGGGCTGCATTAGGAATTGCGATATTAAAACCTAGTCTGGTTTAAGTATGTTGACACGTTTATCGTTTGGTCGCATGGTCAAATTGTTTAGGTTTCTTGATCATTTAAACAACTAACACCCAGACATAAAATTCACTATGGAAGTCAAAAATAATAGTTTTCTCCCATTTCTCGACGTTTTTATGACCCCTTAGCCCGACGTACTTTTAAACCATTTTGTTTTATCGCCATCGGACAGATATCTTTATGTTTTGTCCCATCATCATCCTGCACAAAAACGGTTTTTGATTGAATCTTTAGTTTATTAAGCTTTTTCTATTCGCCAACTTAAGAATCAAAAGTCGGAATTCCGCCATCTTAATGGAACTTTATTGAAGAATAGTAATATAAAGCGCGATATTTAGGTAGTTATTAATCGTCATCTACATCCACGTATTTGAACACCTAAGAACATTTATACTTCCAAATTCTATCTAAAATTGGCATTTTCACCTTACATTTATAAGTTCATAGATCAAATAAGGAAACTCCTTCGCAAAAATAGAATCAAACTTATGTTCAACTCGACAGGTAAAATATCTCAGATGCTTCGTTCTTTCAAGGACAAATTTCTTAGAATTTCATCTCTACGTGTAATCAAAAATGTTCATGTGGTTTAGTACACATCATTAAAACTGGTCATTTCGTCATCACCGCATTTTAAAACACCATTTCTTTTCATATTCTTCTTTAACAGAAAATAAAAATTAAAAAATCCGTTTTTGAAGTATCTCTTTTTGACTGTAACCTAATCAGAGTTGCGCTCAGTCAACCGCAACAATACTTCTTCTTTATGTACGGAAATTATTTCTTCTCCAGAAACTTTTATGAAGCTTAGCATTTGACTTGGTTTACAAGTTGATTACCTAACACTGTTGATGATGATGATTCTTTCTTCGATTGTCGTTTGCTTCTTCTAGTTTATTGATTGATTTCTTAGTTTTTTAAGAACTTAGAATCTGGTTTGCTTTATAGGTTGATTCTCTTAGAGGTTCTTATATAAATTTCAGTTAGTTGTTGGAGTTTTCCGATTTCTATCACACCCTGATAAAGCCTCTTACAAAAATGATCGAAACGTTGGCAAATTTAGTTACAATATTAACACGGTCCAAACTCAGAAAACGTTTTTATTTTAGTATAAATTTTTATTGCTCATATTATCTGCTCTACCAAAGATATATTGATCAAAGTTTTTTTTTGCTGTAGATGTTACTAAAACGTAGACGTTGATCTGTGTCTGTTTTCTTCAAATATACAATGCTTTAATTGACAAATTTAACTAGTAGTAAATCTAGACGAAGAAGATTGGTTGTAATTCATGCTATTATGTTCAAATGCTTTTTTTTCTCGTGTCCCAAACTTAACAATTTTATGAATAATCAAGTAGTCAAATGTTATGTGTTATCTAGTTGGTTGCTTTTAATGCATCTTAATAAAGTTATTTGCACTGTAACAGGTAGTTGTCAGTTTGACTTTCGCCGCAATCAAGTCTTCACATTACTTTTACCTAACCATATTTACCTTTGTCTTAGCCACTCTAGTTCTTAGTTTATTCAATGTGTTGTAAATGACTCATGGTAAGTTTTCATCAAATAATAAATGTGCAATTGGAAAAACTAACGTTTCTCCATATCCTTGCAATTCTCTTCTTCAGCATTGTATTTAGAATTGTTCTAATTTTTTCCTTCTAAACATGTTATTACATATTTAATTATTTCTGTTAACGTTATCCTCGCTAATAGGTGTAGATTTCTTACTGGTGTTGGTTTAAAACGTCTGAAATGGTCATACCACAACGACGATCCTTATTAAACCATAACGGACATAGTTTAATAAAGAACGCTGTCTTAAGAAATGTTGAAACATCATCTCGAAAATCACGATATTTTAACGATATTCTAAGATATATTGTTTGAGGAACTCATAAGCGATCAATTGCGTGTTTATATAACAACGCTATTCACAAATATACGAAAGAACAACATTATTTGTATGCTAGTCATTGTAGACCAGCTAGAAATTTATCTATAATTGTTATAATGAAGAACAACCGATGCAAATAGCAAATAAAAACTTGTTACAGTAAAAATGTTATTTGCATGGTTAATTTTACGTAACCTGCTCCATTGTAAGCTCACCCAGAAGCATAGTAATGCTACCACGAAAAATAATAATAAAAATGTGGTCTAGAGACAGTAGTAAGTCGGTAATTAATTAAATCTGGAGAACCTTGAACATACCAAGATTATTACAGAATAATTTCAGATCAATTATATCCCAGAGGTACCAAAAAGAAACTATCGACAAGTTGCCAAAGCCAACTTTATTGTTAGTTTTTAAAATTCTTGAGAGTACAAAACAATCTTTTATACTCACGCAAAAACAAATAAAATGCACACAGACAACTGATTATTTAAAACAAATGGAATCTCCAACAGAAAGTAATTTACACGATTTCGCTTATTATCATGTTACAGTATTTAAACAAATAAGTTAATTGTAGACTATCAAAAAAACAGACTTCTTTCTAAGTCAAAATTCAAACTATTGCAGAACTCAGAATTTTGTTCTACAGGAAAACTTGGTACTTATTCGAGTTGCGCTTTTTAACACTTTTTAGAGTTTTTATTTACTATGAATTTTTTCTTGTTCGTTATTCCGTTATTATCACATAAAAACAAAATCAAATTATCTTCATTCACCTGACATCATCCGTTGACCAAAATATCAACTTGACTGAGTCAGAACGATTTGCACTATTTCCGTTCGTGTGTTTTTTGTAATTTTTTTGTTTCCATTTCTTTCTAGCAAACTTTCTTGTTTTTTCGTACGACTTTGTTTACCAGAATCTAGAATAGTTATTTATTTAACGAGTTCCTGTGTAAATTGTACGCTTTTTGTTACGTATGAGCATTTTTAAATCCGAGAGAATCGAGACAAAAAAAGTCTAATGTAGACAGGAACGAGTTGAATACAAATTTTTTTTTTGCTCGAATAGAAATTACGAAGCTTACAAAAGCATTAAATTAAAATTTATGGCTGTTAAGAACAATAAAATAATTTGACCAATTATAGCGTATCGATATTTAAAGAAATGTAAAATAAACTCTGACATTGAAATTACAACATCAAAAAGGGGTGGGAATTTTGTGACCAAACTTGGCAGAAAAGTTTAGCTACTCAGAGACAGTAAATAATTAAAATTTTAATAGAAAGGAACAAAGATAAACGCAATTTTTATTTAATTATGTGTTGGTCTCTCCTTATTGATTTCACACTTTTTCACTCTTCGTGGCATCGATTTCAGCAAGCGGTTAATTATATAGAGTTCTACCACCTTGGTAACATATCGTCGGGGGTTTATATTGACTTAAATGAATACCAAACGAGACACACTTCTATAGGCTGTAGCACCCCATATCATAATCCTTACAGTGTGGTGCACAAGTCGCTCAACAGAAAATTTTAACATTGCGCCTTTCTTTGTTTGACTCTCATACGGCAATCAGTTCGACGGTAAACTGTTTGAACGAAGAACGACCTCCAATACATAACCATTGGTCTGGTACAGAAGAATTGGTTTATACATCCATAAGTCGAAGATGGCAGTGTTGCACCTCATTTGTTTGCCTCCGTTCCCCGGTTCCTTGTCTACGACAATTCTGACATTCCCTAGTACATGCTTGATAACAGCGCGTGATTGTGTATCGGTTCCGATTAAGATGATTTGCTATTTCCTTGTACAAAAAACTACCTTCACATAAGCCAACAACTTGACTTTTGTCGAATTCGCTTAAGTGGCGGTAATGTTTACGCTGTCGCACTCGAAACATAATCACACTTGCAAAACACGTTAAGCAAAAGAAGTATAAGAGATAACAATATTTAAATTAACCAAGACTCGCACAAAATCTAAACGATAATGAAACAGTAGAAACAAAAAAAAAGACATGCCATTACCACTTGATCCATTTAAATACAATTTTAATTATTTTTCGCCTTTGAGTAGCTAAACCTTCTTGCTAAATTTGATCACAAAATTTCAAATTTTTCTTAGTGTTGCAATTTCAATGTCACAGAGTATACATACTAAAACAAAAACATTGAAAAATTACCATTCTAAAAAGAGACGAAAACTATTAACTCATTTCTGGAGATGTTGCGTTGCAATTGTTTAGTTTTACGTCTTTTTTTTTACTTAGCAGTCATGGTACTGTTTCCACGCTTTACCTTACATAAGAATAATATTAAATCTTAAGCTTTCGCGGTTGTTATGTTTATGATTATAATCGATTTTCGGCTTAGACCGCGTCGTAGTAAAACACCCAGACTTAGACTTAGTCATAGTCTCTTCTTGAGAGCCCATACAAGAAGTAGAACTTGGCCTTTGCCGTATTGTCGTTCGTGAACCCAAACAAACTGACGTTTCGCAAGACATTGCAGCTTGCATTTTCAGAGTGGTAAATGTCACTGAAAGAAAAAGTGTAAATGACGATATGTATACCAATAGCGATTAGCGTGATTAACGAACCTTATCTTTTTGTTACCGCTTGACTGACTTTATTATTACTCGGAGTAAGTGTTTGTGCGCTTTCCAAGGAAGTCGATCTTTGTCTTAGAGGATATAATACTGGCAGCCAAGATTTGCTGAGTCTTAAACCGTCTTCTCGGTTCATATTACATAGATGTTTTTTCTAGAAAAAGGCTGTTCTATCAAAATAATCATAAGTTTTTACAAATCGTTTTTCTCTTCTGTTAACAACATATAATGAGTATAGCACGTTTAGGTTTTTATTTATGACTTTGTTGTAATTTACTCATAATTCCTAGGATACGAAATACGTAAATATATACATAACCAAACCGTTATAAAAAGGCGTTATAAATTCATAAAGCCTTCTCATTACGCTCTCTTATTACATACTCAAAAAAAATTTTTGTCGTATGTTTGTTTACATGCTAACAAGTTTTCTATTTCTTTTTGTGCGTTTTTTTTAACATATTTGAGTAGTGCATTCATTGTGATTGTGAAGTAAATAATTAAACGTCAAACTATTTATTGTTTTAAACCAGTAGATATAGTTGTAATATAAACTAAATTCATTATTTTGTTTTTTTAGTTTTTATTTTATAAAAAACAAAAGCTTGTATGCACAACTGGCGTTATTGAGTCATCACGCTTATTGAGCAATGTATATCTTTTAGCCCAGAGGCCCTCGGATTGCATTACGTTGCTCTCCGGGCGCAATAATCATAATAACGCCTTTGGTGAATAAATTGGTATTATTTTCAATCACACACCCGTTGAAATTATTTACACTAATAACAAGTTCATCCATTATCAAATTAAGCAGAAGACAATAATACTTCTGTAATTGTTTTTTTTTGTTAATTTTGAAACAATGTAGTTGTCTCAATTGTTCTTCATTCGAGAACAGGCTCTTAGCCTAAAAAAATAACAAAGGTGATCTATATCAAAAGATCTCACAGCTCATGAACATACATGTATACACTAAATAAAAATATGAAAAAAGTCTAAATCAAGTAAGAGGATGCAAAGAGTAGATTTTGTAGATAAATGCATGGTAGGGAAAGAATTGTTGAACTAAATTGATTAAAAAAAAATAACAAAATATTTGTTGAACAATGTAATATTATTGAATAAATTACATAATACGATCTTTTAGTAATCCACAAAGAATTAAAATTGTTTTTAAATAATAAACGCGATTGATAGTGTATGCATGAATTAAAGATTTTGTTTATTAAATTTCTGCACGAATGCACCTTACACATGTCTGACATGTGCGAATATTTACCTTGTTTTTAAAAAAATATTGCTTCCTTTTTTTATACTTATGTACTATAAAATGTACAAATGTAAAAATTTATGCATTCATAAATAACGTTCCTAAGAATGTTAGTGCATTCTGATGTGCTTTGTTATGAAATTTTAGTAAAAAGAATCGTAATTTTAAATAAAAAACGAAGTTCAATTATACTTAATAACAAACTTCAGATAATAAAATAACCATAATTTTGACATAGAATGAGGAGGTTTTTTTGTTGATCCAATTTCTTTGAACTTTTAGTAGGAGTGTTTGGTAATGACTTTATATTTCTTGAAACAGATTTAAGCAAAACGTGCTATTTAACAAATTGTTTTGAAAAACACATGTAAACAATTTAAGTAGCAAACAATACATTAAATTTAACGAGTATTTAAAGCATCAAATAATGTTTTTTTCAATGTTTATGCTTAGAAAACTAACCACAAAACTTGTTAAAAAAAGCAATAACCTTTAAATTTTCACTTTGACTTTTTGAATGTTAATAAAAAATTTAAAAACTTTTTATTATGTCAATTTTAATATAATTCATTTTAACATAATGTTTCTACTTTCTTTTACAGTTTTTTTTAGATAATAGTGCAATTTTCCATACATTTTTTTTTTCAAATCAATTTCACAGAATAAATTGACTTTATTTTTGTAAAACAAAAAAATGTAAAAGTATTCTAACGTATATTACTAATTTTTTTAACAAAAGCTTTATGAAGACATATGTTTGTCTTAACTCTCTTAATTTTATTACTTAACAATCTTTTTTGTTAGGTTCTTATTCCAGAGGGGCCATATCACCACTTGCCCTAAAAGTTACCAGAAGTTGTTACCCCTTCTGTAAGAAGGACGTAAAAAAGTAAAAAAATTGTTTTGCTAAATGTCAAAAGATAAAAATAAAACTAAATATTATTTAACAAAAATTGTGTTGAATGTTGAAATATTTCTTTACAAAAACATGATATTGTGCTGTACGATACCACGGTGTTTGTATATTAAACGTACGTATGTATTAAAAAATAATTTTATTCACAATTAAAAAAAACATTCTTAGTTAAATTTTTTATCAACTTTATAGAGACTGCCTTAGGTTTATAACGTGGTAAATCGTCTCGCAGACACAATGACTTATTTTAACTAACAAATTAAAATATTATTGTCATCCAAATATTTTTTTAAAATTCAAAAAATTTATTAATTCAGCCTTCTTGATCTTTATGATTATTAGCGACTTTCGCCTTAGACCGCGTCATAGTTAAACACCGAGACTTTTTAGGCTTGGTCCTAGTCTCTCTTTCAGAGCCAAAACAAGAAGTAGAACTTGGCTTTTGCCGTATTGTTGTTCGTGACCGCGAAAGCTTAAGATTTTATACTTCTTGATCTTCCTTTGAGATTCTCTGATATGATTATTGTAACAGTTCTAGAATAACACATACACTAAATAGATAAGACTACTTTATTTTGATAACTGTTTGTTTATGTTTTGTAGTTCAGAAAACCGCTAACTCATAAACTCTGTAACTGAAAATGCTGGGTTTGCTCCAGGTTGCTTTTATTGATTAGCGTTGTGTTCATGTAACTATAATGAAAAAACCCGATGGAAGATGTTTAGACATATTATGTTTATAGGGCTTTTTAACTCCTTTTGAGCCCTTCTACGCGCCTCTATGCAGAATGCTAGCTCCCGAAGAAAAGGGTGCGACAAAGTCTTGTTCAAGTTGGTTACAGTCGTAAGTCAATAGTAGATCAATTTGAAACTTTTTCGAGAACGTATACAAGTAAAACGATAGCGGCGAACCTTGTTCTTGCTCAAGATGAAGTTCCACTTTCTTTACTAGGCGCAGCCAGAAGTTCAAGTACTTTCAAAACTGAGATTTATTGATACGATATTATAAAAACAATATTTGTTTATGGAGAAATATTGCCAAAGAAGTAAAAAATGTTTGATGCAACGTGAATGCTATGGAATACCAACGCTTAGATAGCGCCTTTTTAGTTTCAGGTAAAACTCCGAAGATATGAAGAAGAAAATTACTCATTCTCTGATCTTTAGAAAACGGCAAGCAAATAAAAATGAATAGATTCTATGGTTTCCGTTTACAGGAAATTTGTACTGTTTTCCATGCGATTTATTTGAAAAACTCACTTTGAAGACAAATTTTTTCGGATTAGAAAAATATCACACAACAAATGCTAACAGTCCAAAGCATCGGGTATCTGTGGTCCACGGGGTAATTGATCCATAGTTTCTTTCCATAAAGCTTGTGAGAGTAATTTTACTACAAATGGTTGGCAACACTGAAGGACAATGGTATCTTACTATAACAATTAGTTTTATGCCTTTGAGTGTTGTTGCTTTGATGCAACAATTTTTTTCATTTCTTTAGAGCAAAATTTTCATAGCAATGAGGTGTAATCTTGATTTTACGAAATATTTACAACCTAGCTGTAAATATTAACAACATGACAGTTATATTAATATAAATTAAAACCATAACATAACCTCAAAATGTCATTGCCAGCATGTGTTCTTTGTTTCATGATGAGCTAGAAGAAGTGAACCAGTTACCCCGCAAATTTTACCATAGTGGGACAAATAAATCACCAGAGACATTTGGGCCCGCTTAGAACCCAGTTGCCCCATTCAAAGTAATCGTTCTTTTTTATTCATAACATAACTACTGAAGCAATTTTTCCCTTTCAATTACCATGTAAGTTTTATTCATGGTGTTTAATATCTAAGCAACCGCTTAGTTCAATCTAACTTTACATCAACCGATTCTACACATCTTTCTAATATTCATATTTGGTTTCAAACGATGGCAAGAACATACGTTAGAAAGACTCAACGAGGTGCTGGCGTAAGGTACTCTAATAAAGATGATTTACAAAAACTTATAGAAGATGTAAGAAATGGCAATAAGATCACACTTAAACACCCTATTATGAACACACGTGGTAAAAGATTCACTACAAGTTATTGGGGCCATCGGTGCAAAGAGTAAGCGGAAAACTAGTACATCTGACCGTGAAAACCCATCAGTGCTGTTATGCTATTCTACGGCAGGACAAAATACAAATCCTTCCATTTCTGATTTCTGTGCGTATTTAAAGAAAATATATATTAGAAAGCTGAATGATAAAGATATTGCAACACAAACTGCAGTATCAGCAAGTTTACGAGGATCTATAGAAATCACTTTCGTTTCTACCGAAAGTAGGTGAAGATAGACCAGTATTACTGATCTACGATGGTCACACTACTATTATTTCAACTTAATTAATTGGATTAACTTAGCAAAATAAGGTCACCATTACTTCCATATGCAACACACCTACTGCAGCTTCTGGATGTGACGGTTTTTAAATAAAAATGCGACAGCAAATTGTGTAAATGATAGGGATCAAATCCAAGCAAAAAAATCACTAAATAAGAATCCGTTTCACTTTTAATCAGGTTGATTCAAGATATGCTCATAACAAATATAATCAATAAGTTCAAAACTACTGGAATTTATGATTGGTAATTAAAGGGAATCAACAAAGAAGCAATCTCAACTTCAGTATTCAAAACAACTAATCTGAAGAAATACAAACAAAATTGCCCAAACTCTAATGCTGTACAATCAAAAATGGCCACAGTTCAGCAAGACACATCAGAAATAGCCAGAGTGCTATAAAACATGACAGAAGTAGCCACAGTGTCTTCAAAAATTACACTTAATATAAAGCAAGTGAGTACGTTCACAGCTGAAAACGTATCGACCGCACCTAGTACATCTACAGGAGTATAGCGCAAAAGTTTCGAAGAGCGCTGATATTAGATATACTAAAGATAGAAAAGAAAAACTGAAATCTCCGATAAAAAACGTAAAAGAATTGTGACCAACTATGATATTATTACATCAAAAGCATATCTAACAATAAAAAAAAATTAAGAAAAACTGAAGCAGGAGAAAGCGGACAGGAAGAAATTCAAGCAAGCAGCAAAAAAAAGAAGAAAAAGTTTAATACAAGGAATAAAATCAAAAAGAAAAAAACTTAATAATAGTGACGACGAGAAAACTGAAGAAAGTGATCAGTTATCTTGATGGTAATTTAATACAAGTAGATGAATATTATGTTCTAAAACTTCATGGAAAATTAAAAAAAAAACAATTTAGAGCTGTAGATAGCAAAAGTTATCAGTGCATTTTTTTACTAGTGCACTGGGCGACACAAATGTCGCCCACTTGTGAAAATTAGTCGCATAGTGATTGAATGTTTGATGTACTAGGCGTCAAAGATTTTGGTGAATATATTCCATTATAGCTCTAAAAATCACCGAAAAAAAGGAAGAATCCTACGTGTTCAAAGAAAACGTAACAAGAAACTTGTCAAAACCCCTTGAAAGCAGTTCTGCTAGATTTAAAGACATGATCAGCTTTATTGATGATCTGAGTGACTTCCCATAGAAGAAAGTACCATGGGTCCAGGCTTGGCTCAGGCTGGGCCCAAGTTTGTACAAGCTTAGTAAAAGTCTGGAATGATAATCATGGTCCACTCCTGATCGCCAGCCCTGGGCCATGCTCAGTTGCCAAGACTGGGCCATGATCGGTTGCCAAGACTGGGTCATGCTTAGTTGCCAAGCCTGAGACATGCTTAATTGCCAGAACTGGGTCATGCTTAGTGCCAGTACTATGCCACGCAATAAATAAATAAATAAATAAATAATTGTATCAACGTATTTACACTTTATTGTTATTACTCGTATTATGTACTATTTAAGTTACATCAATTACTATCAAACGCAGCTTCCGCACCATTCTCAGTTTCACGATGCAGGGAACTAATACCCAGACTCTGAGCGACTTTCGTAGAATTTAATACGGTAATTTCACTATCTTTAAGCTTGCGATTCACTCTCAGGCCTCAGTGCCGCTCTCCAAATCAGTTGTTTTGTACGGTTTTTTGAAGCGACGTAATCCTTGGGCATGATCCTCTGAAATGACAATAAATTATGTTACGCAATTACAATAACACTAGGCATCATTACTTCTATTGTTAGACTAAATTCAATTACATCTGTGAAAAAATAAGTTGTACAATATAATATTATGAAATATGAAATATTATAAAAAATCACACAGTTTAAAACTTATGAAAAATAAAATCCAAATTTGATAACTATTAAAAGGTTAATAGGTTAATTACAAGATGGTACCTCAAGATAACATTAATACTATAATTAAGGTTATTGATGTACCTAAATACTTACTAGCTTTACGAAGAACCTTGATTGGGTTGGCTCCACGTCTAGTAAGGTTCACATTCAAGTTCAACTCATTTTGGCACCTTTTGTTTGATATTTTTTGGTTTCCTGTATCACTAGAGTCATTAACGTCACTCACACAGCTGATGTTTACACTTTTTTTTTAACTTTTGGTTTATTTAACGCACGCCATCTTTAAACTCTAAGGTAAGAATCAGACATGATTACTTTTAGTAGCCTCGCCTCGTGATAATTGCGGAGTAAAAGAAAAAAATTATATTTGAAGGTTTTTTCCTTCTAGTCAAAAAGTGCTAACATTAAATGACTGTATAACTAAAACTCGGAGATTGGATTCATTACCTTTACTGCTCTAGCAATGAGAAAAATCTTACATTTAACTAACACATGATGTAAACAAGGATGGCGGCTGCGCTAAACGATAATATCCGAATCTTGCCATACGTAACCGAACGGCTTAAAATTTCAATTCTAAACTTTCGATATTATTATAACTCAACTTATTTACCGGTTTTTTTAAATTTTTAACGTCGAAAAAGAATCTTATTGCTATTTTTTTGGATAATCCAGCTTTGGCCTAGGCTGGGTCAACCAGTCTAGGCCGAAGCTTAGGTTTCCATGGAATAGCCAAGGATGGGTTATGCAAACTTGGTCCAAGCTTGGGTAAGAATTGGCATGGCCAAAGATGGGTCAACCAGTCTTGGACCAAGTTTCGGTCCCTATGGAATGGCCAAGGCTGGGTTATCCAGGCTTGGGCCAAACTTGGATTCTCATGGAATGGCCAAGGATGGGTTATCCAAGCTTGGGCCAAGCTTGGCTAATAATTTGCATGGCCGAAACTGGGTCAACTAGTCTGGCCCAAGCTTGGGTCCCCATGGAATGGCCGAGGCTGAGCTACCCAGTCCTGGGCCAAGCCTGGGCAAATACAGGTACGCCAAAGATAGATTTCCCAGTACTGGCCCAGGTCTGGCCCCGTTGTCTAACTCTGGGGTTTCCTATATGGGTTATCGTACATTTCATAACTTTCTAATATAACTTAAAATGCTTAATAATTACTAAATACTTAGCTTAAACACGGTGTTTTTGCATTTAATTTTGCTCTTTTTACCTTAATAAAAGTATTATTCCTAGATATGTTTAACATTTTTTAATAAATCACGTCGGTTCTCAATGTAATGGTAACTACTTTGGAATTGTAGAAATGATTGCAGAGTACAACTCTTTTTTGACTGAGTATTTAGCCAAATGTGGAAACTACGGTAAAAAAATCATATATCTTCTACAATAGCTTTTCGTTTCCATAACTTACTCAATAAAAGAATAATTTAAGGTAAACGTTGTAAATTGTCATTCGTAATAGTAGTCACTTGTACAGAATTGCCAAAGTGGAGAATAATATATTAAAACACAAGTTACAGAATGAAAGCGCTTTAATCACGAGACCGGGTCTCATACACGAGCCGCGCAGCGGCGAGTTTATGAAGCTGTAGAGTGATTGAAACGTATTCTATGACGTGTGTTTTATACTATTTTTTCTATTTTGATTCAATTTTAATATTTTCTGTATAATTATTAATTTTAAAACAACATTGGGAAACCGTTGTATTTGATTGAATTGGCAACACTTACACTTTGACATATTGAAGTTTATGTGTTAACCTAAAATCGCATACGAAATGATCTCTTTATATCTTTATAAGTAAATAACTTTGAATTAATAGGACGTCTTTACTTTATCTTGGCATCAACATTTGAATTTCAATTGTTAAGTTACAATAATTTTGATTTCTTTTTCATGTAACTTACGATGCAGAAACACCAAGTTTGAAAAAACTAACATTACTAAAATTCGTGTAAGAATTTGTTACTAATTCTTACACGGATTTTAGTGTGAGAATTGCTAATTCTTATATCGAAATACAGAATAGTATATTAAAACACGCGCTTCAATCACGAGATCGGGTTTCATACACGAGCCGCGCGGCCGCGAGTTTAGGGAACGGTAGAGTGATTGAAACGTATTCTATGACGTGTATTTTATACTATTTTCTCTATTTTGATTCAATTTTCATATTTTCCGTATAATTATAGTTTTTAAATCACATTGGAAAACTTTAGTATTTATTAAATTGGCAACACTTACACTTTGACATATTGAAATTTATGTATGTTAACCCAAAATTTCATATGAAATTTCCTCTTTATACCTTTATAAGTAAATAACTTTGAATTAATAGGACGTCTTTATTTTATCTTGGCATAAACATTTGAATTTCAGTTGTTTAGTTACAATAATTTTGATTTCTTTTTTATGTAACGTCAACTTACGATGCAGATACCAACTTTGAAAAAACTAAGATAACTAAAATTCGTGTAAGAATTTGATAATTCTTGTACGGATTTTAGTGTAAGAATTGCTAATTCTTACGTCGAAATAGAGAATAGTATATTAAAACACAAGTTACAGAATGAACGCGCTTCAATCACGAGACCGAGTTTCATACACGAGCCGCGTAGCGGCGAGTTTATGAAGCGGTAGAGTGATTGAAACGTATTCTATGACGTGTGTTTTATACTATTTTCTCTATTTTGATACAATAATTAATATTTTTCGTATACTTTTAATTTTAAAACAACATTGAGAAACTTTAATATTTTATTGAATTGGCAACACTTACATTTTGACATATTGAAATTTATGTGTTAACCTAAAATCTCATACGAAATTATCTCTTTATACCTTTATAAGTAAATGACTTTGAATTAATAAAACGTCGTTATTTTATCTTGGCATCAAAATTTGAATTTCAATTGTTAAATTCCAATAATTTTGATTTCTTTTTCGTGTAACGTCATCTTACGATGCAGAGATACCAACTTTGAAAAAATTAACATTACTAAAATTCGTGTAAGAATTTGCTTATTCTTACACGGATTTTAGTGTAAGAATCGCTAATTCTCATCTCGAAATAGAGAAACAAATTTTCTCTATGACGTTATTTTTTTCTAGAGCAGTTAGCAAGTTATTGCTTAAATAATGGCAAAATTAAATTAAATTTTTCTTGGTAGATAGTAACAAACTGGCAGTTTCAATATACAAAACTTAATACATAGTTTTTGGCCCCACGCTAAAACGAAATACTTTATTGCGTCTCGACGATACTCCTGTCCGTAGAACTTTCAAATTTAAGTACCTTGGACTTCTCGACGACAAGCTGAGTTTTGTAAAACATTGCGCTTTTGTGGTTGACAAGTGCAAAAGCGTCTTGCACTTGTTCTGTAAATACTTTAATAGTGCAGTTATATCCATACTCACTTATTGCTTAGGCATTTGGTACCACAGACTTTGACATACCCATGTAGTTAGAAAACAGGACTCCCTTCAATTGTTATTTCTTAGAACAATCTTCAAGGCATACCGCACCGTTCTTATAGATACCTTATATGTATTTTTAAACATCTTCCTCTATAGTTTATTCGTTTTGTTGATCGCGATTGATCGATTGATTGATCGCCTACGTATATGTACATGTACAAGTATCCTTTTTACATGCACAGAACAGTTTTTTGATAACAAATTGGTATGATCGTAGCATGTTGGTAGTTGGATTTGCTAACCGCGAAAATTCGAAAAACGTATCGAATATTACACGATTGCAATCCACCAACGAATATAGTGAAAAGTAACTATATCAATAAAATTGCAAAAATTACCACCAGAGAGAACCAGTTTACGGCCGTTTCACCCTTTTGAGGATCATCAGCACTGGGAAATACTCTCTGATGTATTTCCACAATTATACTGATATATATTTCTATAGCTTATATTCATGAATATAAGTATTTCCCAGTGCTGATGATCCCCAAAAGGGCGAAACCGCCGCACACTGGTTCTCTCTGGTGGCAATTTTTGCAATTTTACTGATATAGTTACTTTTCACTATATTCGTTTGTGGAATGCAATCATGTAATATTCGATACGTTTTTCGAATTTTTGCGGTTAGCAAATCCAACTACCAACATGCTATGATCACTATAGCACTAATTTGTTTACATTTTATACGTGGGCTCGTTAACCACGAGATGGCGTCAGCCTCAATACTTTTATAAAGTTTTTTGATAACGTATTATTGTAACAGTGTCATTCCTTTCGTATATACATGACATCATCGGGATAAACTAAACGAATAGACTATGCATTTTCTTTTGGAGGAAATTTCCTGTACTGCTCTTAAGTCTTAGGCAAGACAAGTTTGTGCACATTCTTAAACCTGCACGTTTCGACCAACGACTTTTTGTCGTTTTCGGTGGTCAAGCGTTACTTAAAGATCTTAATCTTGAGTGAATGGTTGTAAGACAGGAAACCACTGAATAAACACTGTTTCTGGGATTCCCAACATTATCGATACAACAATAGAGTGCTATACACTGGCCAATGGAGTAATCATTCTTTTCCGGGCGTACATAAATAATGGTGATATATAAATGCCAGAAGCGCTTAGCGCACACATAATAGTAGTTGTTTTTTTTTCAGCACAATTAAAAAGCCCACTTTTCTTTGTTTTTTTGTGGATAGACTTTAACAACTCTTTAATTCTATTGCGTGTTGCATAAGCAAACGCATATCGTTCGATCTGCTCTAGTAATATGCCGTAAAATGGTTTCGAAATTTTGATAATTTGACTTGCAAGTAGCTTTTCATCCTTTTCAGTGAATACAGAATGACGTTCCATATTAAAACTTATTTTTAAGTCTGTTTTGAAAAGTGCTCTTAGCAATACCAAATACCCTAAAAACCTCCCTGGAACTTCTACCATTATGAATGGCACTTAACGCGTTTTCCATTTGTTTCGAAGACCACATGACTTTAGCGGGTTTTCTAATATATTTAGTAGGCATCTGTATTTAAAGTATTTGTATTAACACCGTAATTGTCTACATTACAAAAATATCCTTAGACGTGCAGTAAAGGAATGACGGCCGGCCACCATTACTGGCACGATGCTAGCTCCGATTACCTGCATTTAAACTAATATATGTTTTCAGCATCCTGAACATAATCAACGTTTATGGTGTTCGATTCGTTTATGCCTATTTGATCTAGACACTTTTTTCTTTTGTACCCTATATCGCATAGGTTAAAGTAATTATACTTTATATCCTATATATCTAGTAGCGACTAAGGTTATCAAGCATCTGACAGTCTTGCCTGTGGTCACTAGATGCAGTGTCTTTAAGTTAAGTTCTATGTCATGCTGCGGTCAAAGTGTTTACATTTTTGGGCTCAATACAAGAAATTCAAATATGACAAAAAAATATGGAGAATGTGATAATAAAAGGGTTTGGAAAAACCAAGTTTAAAAACGAAAATTGATAAAAAATTTGAAATCTGGTCTCTACATTAGCAACGTTTTGTGAATGTTTCCCTTTTACCATCAGCATCCACCATTCGTCCGTGTCGATCGTCGTATCCATTTTTTTGGGCGCGGTCGCTGTTGTCTTTCTCAGAGACGACGTTTTTACGGCGGCCGCCGGTTTCGCTTTTTTCGGTTTAGGAGCTTTCGCTGTCTTCGTCGGCATCTTGTTGGTTTTTTTTTGCTTTTGACGGCAACTTCGATTACTGTTTTAAGGTCACGGCTATCGGTTGTTGTTTTTTTAGAGACGACGGCTTCTTTTGGCTTTCTTGTCGACGATCGACGCCGGTTTTTTGAGCAAAGCCTTGGCACGCTTGGCAGCCGTAGACGTCGGCGTAATCTTCTGTTTCTTGCTGGCCGCCGGCGGCGTTTTTGAAGCGGATTTCAAAGAAGCCTTTTCGACGGCCGACAAACTGTCCGCTGCTATTTCGAACGAGCCGCTTGCTCATTTTACCATTGTTGTTGCATTATTTCTCACTTTGCAACATTATTTTCGTATTTATTTTGATTTATTTGTATAAAGTTTTTTTTTATCATTTGTATATATAAGGTTTTGATTAGGACACTTACAAATCTTTGATAGTTTTTTGTTACAGTATAGATCGATATTATTAAAGAAATTTTCCTACTCTGTGTTTCTAAAAATTCATTTTAGACGAGGGTAGGTTTTAATAATTTTTCAGGTCTTAAATAAAAGCGTATAATTTCAGAGTCACGAGCATAGTCAGAAAATTTCAAAAACTGTATGAATCAAAAGTGTTAGCTCTTAAGCGTTACCAAGTGTTATCTAGAAGACGAGTTAATATTGCACTTCGTTTGTTCCACAGCCAACGTACACTTTTGCCTTGTAATTAATTTTGTTCTGTTATTAAACTCATAAATGTAAAAATTAAATGAAATATCATAAATGACAAGTCAAAATAAAGAATATTATGATGTAACGTAAATTATTACTTATTTCGTAAATAAACATTTTAAAAACATAAATAAATAATTTCACTTTTAAGAAATGTTTTTACTTAGGTTAACGTGCGTGAAATTCGTAATACGTGTAACAGTTACTTTTTATTACTAAAACCATTAAGCACATTGTTGTTGTATTGAAGAAAGTAACATAAAAATAACAGTTTTCGATTAGTTTATCTAATTTAATAACATTACTTTTTATATTTATTTTAATTAATTAATATTCTGTATGTGTTATTAAAAAAAAAAGATTAGTTAGTAACATATAATTACAAAATTATAGACATTGTCTATTGTTTATTTAAACGAAATTTTAATTAATGATAAATTATTGCGGTTTAAGAACAGCAAATACGTTCCACGTTCCATCCACGAGATGGCGTTTGTCATTACTTTCGCCTTCATTTTAATTTGACTTTTGTTTCAATTGATCGCTCCATTGATAAATTTTCTTTCTTTTCATGACTTTTAAATTTTTTTTAAACATTTAATCTTACTAATTTAATATAAAACAACAGTTTTAACTAGTTTTGTTATTGCCAAAACAATGATTAAAAAAAATAGATTTAAATAGAGATCCATAAACATTCAATATCAAATTATGCGAGCAAATAAACAGACTTCTAATAAAAAATGTATATTACTTTTCTATGTAAAATCGATCGTCAATCAGTTTGTTTTAAACATTGTTTCTTCTTTTTCTTTTTATTGTAACTACATGTGATTCATAATTTATTGATTTACCCGATAGGCAATGATCGGTAATTAATAATACCTAATCGTTACAAATAGTAATCACATAATAAATTTTACGAAGGTTAAACCACAAAAAACAAACCCATATCGAGTCATCTTTCTTCAATTTCGGTAATAAACCACAAACGACTTTCGTCTATTGTTGTACATATTTACTAGCTTTAACCTACAGCCACGAGAACTAATGCAGCTGCGGTCAGTGCAGTCATTATGATTCACGAAGAATACAAGTTACCCAGATAACGTTTAAAGACGCACTTGAATTTATTATTAGATTACACAATAATTTTAATAATATGCACACACACACGCGCGCGTATCGTAACAATTATTAAATTTATTTTATTCGTTTCAGATTAACTGAAACTGAACCAAAAATAACATATTTACCATATTATGGCGGTGCCAAAGGGCAAACGCTTAAACTCACCGAGTTATCAAACGGTTCAGTCAATATGGAAATAATTAAAACCACGCCAGAAACAGAAACTTCAACTGAGATTCAACCATCTGAATTAGAAATGCCACAATTGCCTCAACGGCCAATTTCAGAATTCGCCAACAATTTACGTAACATACATAAAACCGCGTTAAATATTATAAGGATACAAGAGGAGGCTAAAAAACGCGGAGAGATTGACGATGACGACGAAGCCGAGTACAGAGAGAATCTTGAATCGTTGCATTTATCCGCCGGTAAATTGGCCGAAATGCAAAATGACGATGATGAAGAGTTTAACTTTAACGAAAATACTGATTTAAATCAGTGGTTGGCGCGAAAAAAGAGTACCAAAAAAGATACTAATAAGAAAAAAGAGGAAGAAAAAAAGAAGAAGGAGGAAGAAGAAAAGCGCAAGGAAGAAGAGGAAGAACAAAAACGTAAAGAAGAAAATAAGCGTAAAGAAGAAGAGAAAGAAATTGAAGAGACTACAGTTGGTAAAGATGAGGACGTGGGTAATGAATCGCCTGAAGATACGGCTGTTGCTGAAGCTAAGCCCGTTGGTTTAGCAATTGCAGGTTTTTGGCACTAATTGTTTTCTAGATTTATTATGTTAACTGAGTTACAGGCTTTGGTGGAATTGCCGCAAGTAAACCTATAGCTACTGCGGTTGTAGGGCCTGGTGGATTGGCTGTAGCACGTCCTGTTGGTACCGCAATTGCCGGTGTTTCGCCCGATCAAGAGCTTGTTCCAATTTATGCGGAAAGCGACAGTTCCTCGTATTCAAAAAAGGACATGTCGAAGGAACAAAAAAAGAAGCTTAGTAACACCGAATATTTAAATAAAATCATTCAAAGATACCACCAAGTATAAGTTATTATTTCGTTGTCGATTGGTACAATAAACCTTTAAACAATAGAAATTTAGTTTTATTTGATGACGTTTGCAGATGTAACGCGTTAAATCCATGTGGGCATTGTTTTTGTATGAATAATTGATTCGTTTTTCAAGACCAAGGACGTGACGCTCCCTAAATATTAACAATTCACTTTTTAAGATTAACATAAATTTTACCAGGTTGACACACCTTTAGACTTAAACTCATATCGCACAAATCTAGATTACGTTTGTTGTAAACTCACTGTCAACGTCGTAAAACCACCGGATTACTGGCGGTATAACAATCTCAAATATTAAAAAAAAAAAATTTTCATTTCAGATATAACGCATTAAAATATGAATTCATATGTGCTTAAATAGATATAACGTTACAATATTTACTTTGTTCAGATAGGTCAAGCTTTGTCAGATTTTTGAAATCGTAAATCTGTTTTTTTTTCGTTTGTCTTAAATTTCATTTTGGTGATTCACGACAACCTCTAATTGAAATTTTACAAATTAAAAAATAAATAAAACATAAAAAGTTCGGTTTTAAAAAGAAAATAATTATGTGAAAAAATGTTAAAAAGTAAAAAAATTACTAAGTAAATGGCAATAGAGTTGAAAGCCGAAATAAAAAAAATTACCTAAAGATAGTTATTATATTCAAAAACACAAAATAAATTGGAGAGACTTAAAATAAATTACAACAAACAAACAAAAATAAATACAAAAATACACAAATATAAAAAAATATAAAACAAAAAAAAATTGAAAGAACACTTCAATTGTAGATTGACACATCTATCGAGCTCGTTTTTAGGTGGTGGATATATAGGTTGAGACTTGTACTATATCTCCCAAAAGATAAACTGTGCTTGTCAATACTCGTTAAATTTTTGTTTAGTTATGCATAAAAATTAAATCAAACACTTCATGCGACTATGAACGTGTCACGCAAATAAAAAACACTTGACTTTGCGGCAAAAAATAATTATTATATGATTGGCTATTGTGAAGTAAAGTTTACAATAGTTGGCATAACGTACACTAATAGCTACAAAAAAAACAAATCTTGTAACAACAGCAAGTAAGCACCAAATCAGTTCAAGTCATTGCAAAAATAACATGAACTGTCTTACAAAAGCAGTAGTATTTGGAAGAAATTTTAAAAAAACATCTAAATGTTTGTATCCCCAAAAAAAAAGAAACTTAACATACTACCGATGTAAAAACTGAGTACAAAAGATGTAATAGTGATTAAAATAGAGAACGCATTCGGCCATAAAAGATAGACATTACGCTCTTTAAAAAGAACGGTATTTTCGAAATAAAAAAAAACAAAACGTTAAGAAAAGCCGGTGACGTGTATCTTAAGAAAGGAAGTTTGTCATCGCTTAGTTGATCTGACAGCACACGAGATACTTGTCAAGTTGTAAGTATAAACTAGAAATAAAGAGAACTCTGGCAATAATCAAATAATCTATAGGTACAAATAAATAAAATTGAAGTTTTATTTTAAATACAAAATTTTCACCATGAAATAAAATAGTTTTTGGGTAAATGGTGTATATATTAATTAAAAAACTCACAAGCTTTCGAACGTGGTCTACCTTCTTCTTCAGGTGACAATTAACAAAATCAAAATTATAAAACTAAGGTAACTAGAAAAAACAAATGTTCGGAAAACTTGATAAATGTTGACGATAAATTGACGATAAAAATTAAACCTCCTAAGATTATTGAACGGAATGGTGTTAAATCCTTCTAAGTAGGAGAGGGCGACAGAAAACACTACTTAATGTGTTTCTTATGGCGACGTTTCGAGGACAAAGTGTCAACTTCTTCAAGCCACTGTATTTAATAAAAAACAACATAATTAATACAAACATACAAACCATGTAATTTTGAACAACTATTTAAGCTAATTAATTATAAAAAGTGTTTGGATCTTTTAGAACAACTAAAAACTAGGATGTAAGAAAAACCAAAAACAACTTACAAAAAACTTACAGCTAACGATTTACTCAATGATCTCATATTTTTATATAAAACTACAAAAAAAACCCTAATAACAAATTCTAACTATTAACAACAAAACTATTAAAAAGAAGTAATTTATCAACGGAGACTATCAAAAAACTAACGCCAAAAGATCCTCTTATTCCAAGGTTTTATGAATTACCTAAGATACACAAGCTAAATTCACCTCTTCGACCAATTGTTAGCTGTATTGGATCGATAACTTATGAATTAGCTAAGTATTTAAATTCAACATTACAACCTTATATTGGATTAAGTAATTCATTTATAAAAAATACAAAACATTTAATTGAAATAATTAGCAAACAAAAATTATCTTCAAATGACTACCAATAGTTGATACTTTACATCTTTTAAAACGACAGTTTGATAACAATACAATCAAGTTATTTGAACATTGTTTAACAACTTTACTCTTTTTGTTTAATGGTGAATATTATAAACAAATAGATGGTGCATGTATGGGATCACCAATTTCTTCATCTATTGCAAATTACTTTATGTAGCATTTTGAAGAAGAAGCTTTAAAATTTGCATGTAAAAAACCAAAACTATGGCTTAGATATGTTGATGATGCTTTTGCAATTTGGTCCCATGGTGAAGATGAACTACAAATTTTTCTTCAATACCTAAATAATCAACACTCAAATATAAAATTTAGTATTGAAAAAGAAATTAATGGTACTTTACCTTTTCTTGATGTAAAGATAGGAAGAAAACGAAATGGTACTTTAATACATTTAGTTTATCGAAAACCAACAAATACGGATCAATATATAAACGCAAATTCTCATGATCATCCATCTCAGAAATTTGGAACAATTTGCACATTATACAACAACAAGATAAATTACGAGAAGAATTATATTACCTTAAGAAAGTTTTTATAAGAAATAGTTAAAAAAAAAAAACAAATTAAAAAGTATCTTCGACCAACAATACTGTACCAAATGATTCAACTTTAAGCAACAATTTTGCTGTTCTACCTTTTGTTGCCAATATAAGTGACAAAATTGCAAGAATACTGAAGAAACATGACATTAAAGTTGCTTATAATACTTTCACAAAAATATAAACTTATTAAATCTTGTAAAAGATAAAATTCCACATAACACCTGTGGAGTGTATCAAGTTCCATGCGCTTGTGGCAAGGTATTATATTGGAGAAACTAGTAGAACTATTGAGACTAAACTAAAAGAACACAAAAAACATCTTCGTTTACTTCAACCTTCTAAATCTGCCATTGCCGAAAATGCGCTAAACACTTTACATGACATAAACATCGAAAAAATTATAACGATTGCTAAAACCAAAAACTGGCGTTAAAGAAAGATCAAAGAAGCGATGGAAATTATTAAAGTACCCAACAAGTTTACTGGGGAAAATGATTATGAGTTATCTGACATCTGATTACCTGTTGTTTCCTGATCTTTACTTTATTCACCAAACGCACTATAAGCTACGTCTAGAGTTTTTAATAGTGGTTTTTCTTTAGACCTTAGAGCAAATGCTGTAGCTAAAAGAACTTACAACATTTATCAAGTTTTCCGAACATTTGTTTTTTCTAGTTACTTTAGTTTTATAATTGTCATTTTATTAATTGTCACCTGAAGAAGAACGTAGACCACGTTCGAAAGCTTGTGAGTTTTTTAATAAATATATACACCATTTACCCAAAAACTATTTTATTAAATTGCAGTTTGTTTATAATATAAAAATAACAGTTTTTTTACTAAATATTTATTAAATCTTTATGAAATAAAAGTATATACGGTACAACAAAAAAAACAATTTTTATTTTAGAAAAAAATTATGGTTCGCGCAAAAAAATAAAATGAATGAAATTGTGAATAAAATCCGATTCAAATATGTATATATTTGTACAAATAAATAAAATTAAAGTGCTTGTTTGTAATGTAATGTAACAGCTTTTTACTAAGTGCATGTAAAAAAAAATTATTTCCGGACTAATCTACGAAACGACTAGACTGATTTTGACAGACTTTTTTTGGCAACTAGCTGTTGTTATAAGGAGTAACTTAAGTTAGTTTTATTTTAGAAAAAGAATTAGGGTTCCGTGCAAAAAAATTCAAACCCATAAAATTGTGAACAAATTAAGGAAGTGGGCCCATAGTGAATCAATGTAAAATATCTCCCTTCTTATACGAAATATAAAGGAAAAAAAATTAAGTTATAGAGTCCTTAAAGGCTTACATTTTGAAAATCTTTTAGAAACTCGTAAAATATGGCGCTGTAATCGGTTTATGTTAAAATATCATTCATTTTACAAACAGTCACCTGTACATTTTAGTATAATTTTTGCTTTTTTGTTATATTTGTTATTCAAAAGTTTTTATGTTTTATTGTACGTGAACTTATTTTTATTCAATATATAAATGTGTGATAATTTTCAAATTATTAAAGTTTTTTTTGTTGCCGCGCTTGTCTTTTAAATAGACTAACGCTTTTAAAATTCACTAGAATTCAAGTTTACAGTTCACAAAACACGTCTAAAATTATTTTCGGCTATACACGGTATTCCATAACATTAAGACAACACAAACGTACATTTTTTCAAATAAAACACCCTGTATATTAATACGTTTTCAGAATATTCTAGAGGTCTACTTCACAAGGTTATAAGCACTTTAAGTTAGTCGTTACAAAATTATAAGCAGTTTTTAAATTTTTCTTCCAAATTTATGACTTCCAGGAATATGATCTTGAGAAGCAAAATTTTGTATCAAAGTTATATTTTGGTATGAGGATTAACCTTATATGATTCATATAAAATTGTGTCCTGTGTTAAAATCAAAGTCAAAAATGCAAGTTCTAAAAACATTGTTTTACTGAAGTTTAGAGGATTTAATATTTGTTTGTCAGAATTTGCAGTTATTTTCATAGCAGAGAAATGAGCATTTATATGGACAAATCTTGTGACGCCAGCATGTCCGGAGCGAAGAATAACGACCAAACTAGCACCGACATTTATTAGTAGAGTGAAGAACTGGCCAACCTCAAAAAAGAATGCCAGCAAATGAGGCGTGCTGCGGCTAGGAAAAATAAGAGACATAACACAGAAGAATAAAAAGGTAAATTCAAGAAGACAAAAAGACCGTGCTTGGATGGAACTGTGCGAAAGCACAGACAGCAATCCATAAGGTAAAGGATACCAAATTGCCACAAAAAGACTCAAAGTCGACCAAACCAAACCCAAGATCAAACTAGAACTTATAGAAGAAGTGGCTAGCAGTTTAATTTTAATTAAGTCGAAACTCGTTAAGTAGCCAATAGATACTCCCCCACTACATCCATTCAGCACGGAAAGAAACAAATAAAACGAAAGCACCAGGACCTCCAGAAGTGATTTCGATGATCGCCAAAAAATACCCTGGTAAGCTGGCACTCCTTGTAAACGCACTCTTATTAAAGCCACATTTGGGAAAATCTTTGACCTCAACCTTGGGGAGAGGATCCATGTAGTAGCGTTTGCCAATGATCTCTCTTTACTAGGGAAGAAAACGAATTCGAGGTAAAGACTAACCGTGCACTACTCACGATAAATAAATTGTACAGAACAGGTGGACCTATTACTAGCAGAAACTACACCCTAAGACTTGGTTGCACTAGAAAGGCAAAGCATCGCGTGTAAAGATAAGTCGTTCCGACAAACCAGACGCGAGACAATAGTTGAATGGCAAACCAGATGACAGAACAGCTAAAAAAGCAAATAGATGTTAAGAGCTGGGTTAAAAGAAGGCATGGTTACTTAAATTATTATATTACCCAGATTCGTACTAGACACGGCTATTTTGCCACTTATCTAATCGGTATACAAAGAAAGATGGACCCCGAGTGTATATACTGCGAGTCCGTGAAGACTCAGAGCACACAATATTTGCCTGTTCAATTTCTTTTTAACCAAACACATAACAATATTTTGCTTACTCAACAAATGGCCGTTTTTGGCCTTAGTTTTAATGTATTATTAGCTATCTAGTATGTATACCTTGCATAGAAGCATCCTTAGAATTTTTAGTCTACCAATAAAAACTCTTTCAATTAGCTAATGTGGATACGATAAGAATTTAAGTTCAATTGCAAAAAAATTATTTCCAAAGTTGTGTTGTGGGTTAGCAAAGGCAAACACAATCACAGATTAATCGCTGTTGTTGAAGAGTAGTTATGGGGCAGTAAAACAAAAAACAAAAGTTAAAACATAAAATCTAAATAAACTTACTTGATAGAGCAGTCAGACAACTTGGTAATCTGCAGACAAAAAGAAAACTTGTATATATTTACATTATTTTACTAAAAAAAATTTTCATCAACGCGATTACATACAATTTATTTTGATGCAAATGCTTCGGTTATTTTATACAAACACTTGTAGGTTTTTTTTAATACTTACTAAGATAAGTTTTCAAAGTGAGTTTGATGCAAGCTTACAAAAAGTATACACGCTTGCCGAGAAAACCTTGATGCAAACTTGCAACATAAGCTTTCAAAATAAGATTTATTCAAGATTGTCGTGTGGTAAAAGCTTACATCAAACTTAAACGCTTGCAAAAGTAAGCTTGTAAAATTAGATCAATGCAAGTTTTCAAAATAAGCTTTATGCAAACTTATTGTGTCGTAATTAGAATGACCGATTTATGTTTGAATAAAACTTACATGCTTGCAAAAGTAAGCTTGCTGCAAGTTTGTTAATTAAACTTGATGCAAAGTAGCAAAATCAGCTTGATGAAATTATTCCAAACGCTTGCAAAAGTAAGCTTGTAAAATTAGCTTATTGCAAGTTTTCAAAATAAGCTTAATGCAGCTTAACGTGTGGTAGCTAGAATGCTAGATTTATGTTTGCAAAAGTAAGCATGCTACAAGCTTGCACAATAAACTTAATGCATTTAAAATAAGCTTGATGCAAAGTAGCAAAATAAGCTTGATGCAAGCTTCCAAAATAAGATACATGTAAGCTTGTCATGTGGTAACTAGAATATTTGATTTGAGCTTGCATTGAACGTACACGCTTGCCAAGTCAAGCTTGCTGCAAACTTATATCCCGTTGTTGTGATAAGCTTCGATCAAGGTGGAGATAAGAATTACCCGAGACCTCGTTCAGTAGTCTGCAGTAATCAGTCGCACTAAACGTGAGACACTTTAGTGAGAATTTTCAATCGTTGCTGATCGCTACTTGTACTATTGCATTGTACACTCAGTACAAAAAAATGCACGATAATTGACAAACGTATTTCTTAGATAATATTAAATTACAAATTTTATGATTAAAACTGTCAGCTGAGAGCGTTAATGCTAATGCAGTTAAAACAAATTTTAATAGAAAATTAAATATGCGCTAAGGAACAATTAAAATTGAGATTTGAACAAAAAGAAACAAAACTGAAACAAAACACTTTGACCATACAAGAAAAATCTGAGCTGTTTTTGCATAAAAATCCGCAACTTTGTTTTTTTTGTAAGAATGTATTACGATTGATGTCTGAAATTGTTTAAACAAATAGTGTTAACTGCGTTAAATTGTAAATTATAGCAGTTGTAAATTGCATAAAAAATTCAAATTGTATACTAAGTGACATAGAAATAAGAACGCCTTTATTTCAATAATATTTCGGAAATGCAGAACCTGAGTAAAATTAGAAATCAGTTGGACCTCAATGCTGAGTTATGTACTCATTGTCTTATTCCACGCTACCTGTACGGTGCCACAAAGTACTGCTAGAGTCTGTGGGGGAAAGGCTAAATGTTGCTTTTGCCTACCCATAATGTCTCAGACATTCTTAATTGGTGGAAGATGTGGAGATCTTGATGGCCAAGGTTCAATTCTAACCTATCCTAAAATCTATGTACAAATCATTATTAAAATAAACGAATTATTACTGGGTATTCCAATTTCTTTGTTACTTGGTATATATTGCCAAAACTCAAAAATTGATAAAAAAACAATATATAATTAAAAAATAGTTCTAGAAAAAGAATCAAATAAAGCAGTCACAAAAAGTATACAATTTATCATTCTGGATAATTGCCGTGTTGTCGTTATCACACAAGCTGAGCCTTTGTCACACGTCGCAATAGACATATTCCGAGACCAAAACAAACTGATTGATTGCGCCGTGAAATCTCGTTTTTATAGACTGGTTTCCGATCGATAAAACTGGTTTCCAAATCTCCGATAAAAGAAAATTAGAATCTCGGTTAATACTAGAAATATTTTTAATTATTTTAATGGATTCCCTAATTTTTCGCTGATAATGGTTAGAAACATTAACCAAAATCTTATTGTTTTCAAACATAATTTGAAACCCCGTTTCTAGCACTTTAAAGATTGTTTAAGACGACCACATCTTTGATGCTTTTTAATACGAATTTCCACGCTTCTACCCGTTTCTGCTATGTATGTACGGCCACAAAAGCAATGAAATTTTTTAGAATTGACAGTTAAGATAAATATAAATACTTTAGTTTATAGTATCTTATTTGATCGCTGTCAGTTGCAATGTAAACTTCATCTAGAAATTGTTTTTACCATTTTTTATCACATGCAGTCATTAATCGTCGTTTGTATTTCAAAGTGCACGGTTGCGTTTGTGTGCGGCTGGAATCAGGAGAGACAAGATAAGCGCGTGACCTTGCGGTCGCGTATTGTAAGATAACTATATTTATTTATTTATTCATTCACTTGACGTATACCGTTGAAACATATTTTTGATCGACTTACTGGCAACAAGTAACAGAGACCTTATGGCCTATTATTACTATAACCTAGCCCCATCGGCTTCGGGTGTCCAACAAGTTATTCCCCATGCACAACACATGCAACAAAGTTATCAATATGTTTAAGCAAATATTAACAACACACCCACAATTGCTCATTCAAAAAGTGTGTCAACCTTCGCTTACCGCAACGTACGTTTCACCGTTGATTTCACTCTCAGCATAAATTTTACCAACGAAATACCTCAACATCCCTAGACTCAAATTGGCAAGTAATTAGCAATAAAAAATGCGGTTGACAAGACAATCAGTATAAACAGACAAGCCAATCTAAACAACCTAAAACAAGTTACTGGTTAAACTCAAAAACTGCTTTGCTCCTCTTCGAAATGAAAATTTTTGACTCAAATGTATTGCAAATAATTAAATGTTAAAGAAAAAAATACGTAATGTTCCCCTCTTTAAGACCAAAAACAATCCTAACCACAAAAATATACCAGCAGAGTTTTACTTATGCCTACGAACAATGTTTAATTCAACGCCCATAACGCAATCCAACTACCAAACTTGGGACCGACACAACAATCCAACGACATAATAGATTTAAAGCAGATGATAAAGCAAGTAAATGGAAAGAAAGTGCCATGTTAAACCTGCTAAGCACAATTGATCTTTGTTTTGTAAGAAATATACACCTAAACTTCATTAATATTAGATCCTGTCTCGATCTCTACATACATCATTCACCTATACTAGTGACAGTAGACACTAGCATACTACTCGTGGAGAAGCTAACCACACTCTAGAAATTCTAGAGACTGATATTCCTCTAAAATGGCAGATAAACGTAGACTAAGGAGGAGATGGCAAATAAAAAAATACCCAAACGACAAAAAAAGCCTAAATCAGAATTCCGCTGTAGAAAAAAAATTCTTATCTGAAATTAGAAACCAAAATGTACAAAAATATTTGAAACACTTATCTCCACTTGAAACCAATAATTATTCATTATGTTAAGCAACCAGACATCTAAAACAACCTCAAAAGCACAAAGCACCAATCCGAACTCTCACAAATACCTGAGCAAAAACCGACAGCGAAAAGACAAAGACCTTCCCAAGCTAAAGCTACTACAGCTACTAAAATTGCTTTATCAAATAAGCTCACCAATTAAGTCATTCAAAGTTACCCAAATAAAAACCATCATTCATAAAAATGTAAACCCACACAAAGTTCCAGGTCAAGAAAAGTTAACAATTTATAACTTTTCTTTTCAATGAAATCCTAACATTTCAACACATTTCTAAACAATGGAAAGATGCAATGACAACACTCATCCCTAAACCAGGAAAATCCGTAGACCAGCCGTCATCATATCGACCAATTTTGTCAAAAGTGTTTGAAGAGCTGCTCCTAGAGAAACTTTCTCCAACTATTTTGAACAGCCACATATTACCAAACCATGAATTTTTTTTCTGCAAACAACATGCAACTATAGAACAAATCCACAAAATAGTAACCAAAATTAAAAAATATTTCAAAAAACGCAAAAACGCAGGTCTCATCTACAAAATCAAGCAAGTAATACCTACTGACTACAAAACCTTACCTTATATATTATGTTTACAGCAGATCTTCTGGTAATACCGGGCTAAAACTACAAAAAATGTACTGGTTGATAGGAAATCAACTTTCTATAAAAAGTAAGATACTCCTCTACAAAAGTATGGAGTACAGCTAGCATATGCAACACTGAAATAATCCGACGATTTCAATCTAAGACTGTACATACCAATAAATCGTCTGACATTAGTGACGTTTGAAGAAGTGGGGATATTAAGTATCGCTGTTACCTTATCCGGGTCTACCAACAAATCAATCTTGTTGACCACGTACCCGAGGTATTTAGTTCACAATGGCACTAGATTACGGACTACTCGACGGCTCTGCAACTCCCATGTGTAGCATTGAGTCCAACTCTTCATTAACCACCTCCTGAAATGCAGGCGAAAGAGGATAATAAAGTTGTTTTATTGGTTTAGCCTAAGTTCGTATTTGGTGCCGAACTGTGACTAAGCTCTGAAAGTTGTTTATCTAATGCGTCCGCGACAACATCGTTTAAAAGCTGTTGTTGAATAGGAAGAAGTTCGAATATAGGACTAATTGAGTCCTAAGAAATAACATTGATCGAAGGAGAAGTAGCGTTGAAAGTTCAAAGTCCTTGCCGAAAGTCTGGTATAAAGTTTATTGCTTTACAGAAGTCGATGCCTAAAATTAGTTGTTGTGAAATTTCAAGAATAACTAAAGTGTTAATCGTTTTTACTTTGCCTTCTAGAAAAAACGGCAGAAGAACGGATCTTAGTACCACACACTTATGATCATTAGCTAAATTACAAGAAGACACCGAAGACGGCAAAAGACGAATATCTAAGGACTGTAAAATTTGTCACCCTAGACCGCCCAGAATCTTTCGAGAAGCACCAGTATCAAGAAGAATCTTAAAGAAAACTAACCTAATCGTGAAGCAAAACTGTACGACTAAAACCCCATCAAAATGAGAATAATTACAATTAGTATCACTGATAAGTAACTAATCTAATAACCCAAAAAGGGTTAACCGACGTAGCCAAATTAATCCAAAAATCAAAGCAAAAATTCGACAACACGTGTCTGACCAAAAATCCAATTAAAATAAACGTAAGTAAATTACTAACGTAAAGTCAAACCAAAGCACTAAAATCAAAGAAGTAGAAGTTAGTGAAGTAACTCCGACGTTAAGTCTTCCACAATTCCTAAAGAAGCAAAGTCAAATTTCAAGTAAATCGAACCCATTAAAGACAAAGGAAAAGATAAAAGAATCAATAAAACTAGAAGCAATTATAATCGCACACACAAAATCGAGCCCTACGTTAGGCACCAAATTTGTTACACTGGTTTTCGTGTAACAAAAAAATAAGCGAGGGCTAACACAGTTGTTCCCGGAGAGTGAGTCGTAGGCTTTACGATGCTAGAGTATAAATAAAATCTAAAAAAGCGCCAAAACGATGAAAGATTAAATTAAGAAGATATCGTTTAACTCTACCGGCAGCTGGAAAAGAACAAATAACACGACAGAAGTAATAACACAGAATATATATTTATTTTATCACAGAAGTAGTTGAAGAGAACGAAGACATAAGTATAGTTATATAAAGTTGCAAACAATATTACATAGGTTGATAACACAGATCAAGTATAAGTTACGCCCTTGACTGGGCAACACGTCGCATATCAAAGCGACCTAATTGGTCTAACTTTTGCATTTAACCAAGGAATGACTTTACTTTATTAAGTTAAATTACAAGAATACGAAAATCAAAAGTCTATGGAATCAAAGCGCACCTAATAAGTATGTGACACAAAAAAAGATTTTACGTTAATTGTGATTACAACCTAGTATGTACCATTCTACCAATCGACATGACCAACGAAGTAGCACTTGTATAAATAGAAAATGGAATACTTACAGTTGTGTATTATCTAGTAGAGGATTAGCTAATTCCGTACCAGTTTGACCTAAAACGTAATATGATATATGACACAAAAACGTACATACGGCGTTATCACAAGTAAATCCTGTCTTTAATTCATACGATAATTGAAGTAAATGAATGCGCCGAGCTTCTCTCTAATTAACTTTTTTTCAATAAAATGGATTTCAACATAGAAACTTTTTAAAATCACAGATGTTTTATCAGCGCCACCGACAAAAGTCACAGGTGGAAGGGTGGCGACTCGCTAAAAAAATTAATTTAAACCTTCAATACAAAGAAAATCTAACGACTCACCCCGAATAAGCTTTTAATCAAAAATACATAAAATGTGACCACATATTCACCTGGAATTCCGTGAAACAATTTAATGATCAAAGTCTTGTTGAGCGTAGTATTGCACAAAACGTTACCGAAAGACGAATGAATCGTTTGATTGTTGTCCATAAAAAGTGGGCGTGCCGAGGACACATTTTATACTAAAAAAATTTTAACCTACGAATTTTTTAACATAACAAGACACTGAAAGTCATAACAAACCCACCGTGGTACGTTGTCAATGAAACAATAACACACGACCTCGTTATACCTACCGTGAACAAGAAAATACAAAAATTTTGTGTGCAATATAGTGATGGAATCAGTGATTATCCTAATATTCTAGTGGAACGCATGATAGAAGAAAACAATGTGGTGCAATCGCGGCTAAAAAGGTTTAGACCGCTCGACTTAACGCACAGATTCGTGTAACGGAGATAAACTTGTAATATTAACATTAAGATAGGTGTGTTATCAATGGATACTAGAGATGCAGAAAAATCGATAGCACTATCGATAACTATCGATAGTTAAAATTATCGTTACTATCGATAGTTTGAAGTTTACTATCGATAGTGAGCGGTAGTGGTAAAAATAATGAAACACCAACAATTTTAAGGTTAATATCTAGGTATTATGTATTGTTATTAATATTTTAGCTAAGCGAATTGAGCTTTCCGTGCTTTAATTTTTGCAAATTGTTTAATTAAATCTTCGGTGTCTAATTCTTTTAGCTGGTCCGTTTCTATTGAAATGATAGCAAGATTACTTAATTCGTTTTGCCTCATGGTCGACTTAAATATTTATTTATTATTTTGAGTTTTAAAAAAGATCGTTCTGCGGAAGCAACAGAAACCGGCATTGTTAATAAAATACGAAGTATTATGCTCGTATTAGGAAAAGAATCCACTAAGTTGATAATTGTTATATAATTTAAAGTTTCTTCTGGAGACGTAATAACTTTTTCATCAAAATTTTGTAAATATTGCAATTCTTCCACTGCAGTTATGTCTCGTTCATTGCGAGTTTTGTTGTTTAATAAATTTTCAACTTTTTGACATAATTCTAATTGTTCGTTTCCAGAATAATTTTTAAATTTATCAATATTTCATAAAAACGCGAAATTATTAGAGTAAGAAGAAAGTAATAGGAATCTCTCATCCACTGATGTTATGATTACATCTAGAGCGTTAAAAAAACAATCCCCTTTAAACTTCGTCGTGGATCGGTTCATCGTCACATTCATAACCAAAATGTTTTTTTTTATTTTTCGTGGTCTTAGCCCTCTTTGCTTTTTGAATTTAGGTTCTATGTCTAAGCTGGATGCTATTTCTTTAACGTCAATCAATAGATCATTAAAACCTTTATCGGAGCTATAAGCATTCAAAAAATTATTCAAATTATTTAAATGACTACAACACAGAGCAACATCAAAGTTCGGTTTTTGAATAATTTTACTAACATTGTTTACTTTATTTAAAGTATTATACCACAATATAAGAATGCAAATAAGCTCAAAATTTTGCAATTTTTTGTTCAACGATGCAGCTAAGTTTAAGTTATTTTCAAAGTTTCCTTCGCTTATTTTAAACAGAGCATCATAAACCTCCCCAAGTTGATACCTTAAGGGGTTATACGCAGTTAGAATTTTCAAAAAATCAATTTTTTGCATATTATGCATTTTGTATGCACATATATTTAAGTATATTCTCTGAAAATTTGAAGCCAATCGGATAAATATTTTCGGAGATATACGTGAATTTGTAAGACCGCGTCAGAATGTTAGAAAGCAGGCAGAGTAATAACCGCAGTAGCATCTGCTCTCACTTCACGCGCTACCTGAGGTTCATTTTTCTATTGTGTTTTTTTCATAGAAAGCGAGTCACATTCAGTTATTTTAATCTAAAATAAAAGTATTACGTCAGTCTAAAGAGTTCTGCCACGTTGTAAAGTCGCGCGTTCAGTTCAAACTACTTCTGAAACTTTAGACGCGTTTTTCTCAAAACGGTATTTTCAAAGTCGGTGATCTCGATATCTCAGAGATGGCTCAACCGATCGGTCTTAAATTTTTACACAATCTTCCTACATATATTCCTCAGGTATTGAACGAATGAATAAGATTTAAAAAAATTATTACTGTTTTTTTTTTAACAATTTAGAGCGAAAATTTCAGTCAAAAACGAAAATTTTTTTCAAATAGACGCTAATTTTGTCAAAAATCAAAATTTTTATTATTCCTTCGTTCAATACCTGCATTAATCTATCCTTAAAAGAATCCACCATAATTAATGATTTCAGATAATCCAAACCGCCGAAATGGAGATCACCGCAAAACGCCTTTTTTTAGAGGTCGTTCGGGACATCATCTGTAAGAGCGGTGCACATTAATATTTTTACATGATCGACGAGCTTTTGTATTCTTCAAAGTAGGCTCTATTTGAATTATCATCACTTGTAATTGATAAATAAAGACTGTTTCTATAAAAAATTCATAAAATGACATCTTTTTTGAGCCTCGCAATTGCGTATAACCCCTTAAAGGAGTTATTGCATATATTCTACTAGACCATCGAGTATCCGATTAGGGTTTTAAAGTTAAATTTCTTACATTAGATAAATTAGATTTCAGAAGTGACCAACGTTTAGTAGAAGCTGAAAAAAATACAAAGTTCTTGAACTAAAGAAACAAAATTGATGCTCAAAGTATTCGATTTTGCGGCATCATTGACGACTAAATTTAGGGTATAGTTGCAACAAGAAACAAAGAAAGCTCGCGGATTAAAATTCAATTTTTTTTTGTAAACCATTATGCCTACCACGCATATTTGCATCATTGTCGTAATCCCTAAATTGGATTTGATATTTTCACCGATCAAGTTGATTACTTCATTTTTTATTTTATCCTCGAGATAGTTTTTGTGATCTTTTATTTGAGAGCGTTTTGTTTGTTCTGACATAATTAGGTCGAATTTGGAAATCATTTCTATGCATTTTAAAACGGTACCATTGTTTTTCTCAAACAACTTCTTACTACTTCCACGAAAAGCTAAATTTTGCTGACCTAAAAACTGATTTGACAGATTTCACATCGCTGTCATTAAAAATTTTGCAACAGAAGCAGAAGTGTAAAGTGTTTCGGAATACAACAACCAAAAACGCTCAACTTTTTCTTTGTTCGGTAAAATTCAAAAGAAGTAACTATTGGAAAACTTACGCCTCGACTCCGAACTATCTCCCGGATAAATATCATTTTTGTTTTGATAATGAGCAGGGCCACGTTCTACTAATTCTTGAATATTATTAGGACGTAATTTCTTTGACCATAGTGCAGCATCTTTCGAAAGTTGACTCATATTTTCCGTTCTGGTAATTTTTGAAGTTGTTGATTTCTCATTATCAGCGGAACTTGAAGGTGTTGATGGATTGCTTTCTAAACGATTAGTTTCTTGTCTGATTCTGATACTTGTTTCAAGTACAGGTTCAGAACATTGGTATTCAGCTGTATTATTCTTGTTATAAACATTTGGCAAAGTAGAGTCGGGTTTTGATAAAAAATGCGTAATTTTGACATGGTTTTCCAGTTCTTCCTCTCTTTTTCTTTTATTCAGCAAATTTTCGTATCCAGACAATTTCTTCTTTTTTTCTGACATCCTGTATACTGTAGAGAAATTAATATGTAAGTTAATTAGCAATCGGGCATCAGGCAACAAATGAAATCGCAACCGATACAGCGCTTAAATATATAAAGTTTCGTACATTACAAGCTCAGACAGGATTAAAACGCTTGTTCGCTCGTTGGTTCGTTGCAAGCCAAATTTCAAGCTCAAACATGAATAAAATCAGATTTGTTTGAGTTCACACAATTCATGTTATCATGTTACGTATTACGTATTCGACCAAATAAATGCTATTATTGCGTACTCTCATTTAGAAAATATATTATTTTCGAGAAGTAATTCGGTTCCTCAAATAGTAAAAATAAACAAATAAAAAACAATGTAATAGCTAGCAATTCCTTACTGGTTTTTTTATCATTATAAATTTTGTTTTGACAATATTGTTTGTTGCTTTATCTTTTTTTTTACTTTTGAGTTTTGAGGCTTTTCGGCGCCGTTGTGCACCACATAATTTTGCCCTTATGTACGACGCGGGATTGGGCGCACTACAAAAATGTTTCAAAAAGGTTTCTTCGGTCCCATCTGAAAAACAATTCAGTAAATCGAGTCAAATTACTTCAGACAGAAGGTTACGCATAAAACCAAAATAAATGTATCCTGTTAAACCTGTAGGTTAACTTCAATTTCAAATTATTTTTTTCTTTAACAAAATACAATAGAATAGAATAAAAAATGTTTTTAAAAAATTTTGTTTTTTGATTATTATTAATTCACGATAAAGAACAAAAAAAAATGTGCATAATTTCTTCAAAAAGTTAAATTTTAATTAAAAGTTTTCACATTAACAAAAAATCGAAACTATCGACTATCGATAGTTCTCCACCACTGAATACACATCTGTCGTGTTTGTAACCTAGTATTTGCTAGTATATAAGTCAAAATAACTGTTGATTGTCGTTTTGCGATAAAAAACATGCAGTCATCATAAAATATTATTACAAATATTTACCTAAATTTCTAAATTTGTTTTATAAACAAAATCTTGCACTAGAAACGATAATGTATGTTTGACTCAATTCTAAAGCTTTTAATAAAAATTGTACATTTCATTGAAGCATTTACGATTCTTTATCGTTTAGTCACAAACAGGCTACATCTTAAAAAAAATTAATTTAATTTAAGACACAATTTTTTTGAGATATTGCTCATCCCTGCATTCCAACATATATCGTTTTTGCATAAAGATGCAACAAGAATTTAATTTTGTTATTTCAAATACCAACAGCTACCATAAATAAATTTTGACGTTCTATTATTTTAATATTAGTAAGTGCCAAAACAATTATTAAAATTAATTTTCTTTTTTAATAACATCATTTTAAAAGCAAAATATCAATACCAATCATGTGAAAATTTCTCCAAAGCATTTAAATTTTAAACACATTAAAATATGTTTAATTTAAAGAAATGGACCAAACATTTAAATATTTATAAAAGAAGATTCAGTTTTGCATATTTATTTTGAAACTAATCTTGCGTAAAGAAGAAATGCGAAGAAATAGTTGTGTCGCAATTAAGCAGTAAACGAAAGTGATTTATCTTTATCTTGTTGATCAAAGATTGTGTTATTATTCGGAATCTACATTTAATTAACGTTCATACTTGGTGCAATATTTGCAAAAATGATTACATTAAATTTGTATTTAGGTAAATAATTTCAAACAAATTAAATCAGTTGTGACAGATCTCGTTTAACGATTGCTTGACAGGTTATATAATTATAATATGAGACGATAATTTACATGCACTTTCTATTTCATTTTGGACAGTGCAGATGATGTGTTTTTGTCTACGATTAAATTAATCACAATAGGAATAATATTTACTCGTCAAACCAAAATTGATAAAAATTAGTAAATCGAATGCACCTGAACTCAACTGCATACTAAAGAAGCATATTCATATTAAACAATGTGTCAATTTGAAATTAAATCGCTGTTGATTACGCATACTAAAAAATCAAATAAATTTCAACACATTGGACGTTTACTATGTTGAGGTTTATTTGATTATGACACACTATATGTGGGTATATGAAAAATCAATTTTGACATAATTATTGTACGATTGCTCAATTAAGTTACAATTTTATTTAATTATAAAACATTGCATCGAAGGTTGCCGATTTTAATTACAGGCATTTTTGCATAATTGTGATTATTTATATACAAACCACTTCAGAAGTTGTGTCTTGTAATTTTTTTTTGTAATGACTAATTTAATGCAACTTTCTTGCAATCAAAAAATTTTTTAGATTCTATCTGAAAAAATCTAATTTTATGCGATTTAATTATAACACAGCAACACAGGTTTTATTAACTTTGATTATGTTATGACATAAATGATATTAGTTTCTAGTAACAGTTAATGCAAAAAATCCTTTAATGCATTTGACTTTGTTATGGGTTCATTGTAAAGTAATTGCATTTCTGTTTTCAACAAGGTTAAATAATACACTTAAGACAATAAAGAAATGTTATTAGTGATTAGTTGATAGTGATATTAAAGACTACTTTTCGTTGGTTGTTTTAAAATTGTCACCTAATTTCCAAATTTTTAGTTCATTGACTTACGTATCAGACTTTCAACAGTATGCAATCTTGTTCGCCGTCTTATATTTCCATTTTACTATGCATCCACGTTTCAAAAATTTGCTGTCGACATTTTTAATGTTCAAATTAATAAATTATACGTAACGATTTGGGTTAGATTTAATATTGGTTAAAATTTAGTTTTTTCGACACAGTTTTAAAAAATACATATTTTATGATTTTTTGACCAAGGCATAAATTTAGCAAATAATCACATCATCTTATATACAAGTGTATTCTTGCACTTGCATTCATTACAGCCACTCATTAAAATTTTTAGTGTTACCAAATGCAGCATCTACAATCACAGTTTTTAAGATTAATAATACACGCCATTCTCTTACCTTGCTGCACATGTAGGCTGTGTCAATCGTGATGTCGATGACTTTCTTCCTTGTCTCTGTGACAAAGATGAACTTGTTTTATTAATTCGCTACTTTTAGTTTATTGCTAGTAATAAATTTAAAGAATGACTAATCGTTTCTAATATTTCTAATACCACTCCAAATCGTATAGTGTAAATTAGAACCACAATAGAGAACAAATTGTGTTTTGGTTTTTACAGAACTGCACCAGTTTCCTAGCTTCCTGTGTTAGTAGTCGTTCATCTGAAAGGTATGTCAATCTGAATACAGTTCTTTCCTTCTTTTTATGCTACTTGTTTTGTGTTGGTACTGAGCAACTACTGTTTTTGGCTAACATGCTTGAGCTGATCTCATGCTTAATCTGTTGTAGTTCCTTCGTAAACCTAAAGTTCTTAAATTACTACTGTTAATCCTAACATTGTTTTGAAAATTTTCCTCTGTTGATTTGTGTCTCAATTTTGTCGATCTCTGTTGTTTTTGTCCTCTTTTTTAAACGCTTAAAAAACTTTCTGCTATGAGCTTACGCTAAAAAAATTAGTTTTTAAATGCTTGATTATTTTTCTGGTTTTACCATTGGTGCCGGAATTGCTATTAATTTGTTTTGGTATGTTTTTTGCATGAACATGTTTACTGCTGACTTCGAGTACAGTAACTTATTTAACAGCTAAACTATTATTCGCAAAGATAGTGCATTTTCTCATATCAAATTTGAATTGTTGGAGCTCTTCTGGCACATACTGTTTTTTTACAGTTCTATGACATTAACGCGGATCCGCGTCGTCAGCATATAGGCCGAGAATTGCAACGCTGTGTTGTTCGACGCACATCCGCAACATTAACTTTTTAGTATTTTTAAGATTGTTTAATTGAATAATATATGATCTACATAAAGATAAACAGCAGCAAAATAATGAAAAAACTAATACACCTAAATGTTGTTTTCTGATATCTGACGAACCATTCTCCTAAACAAAAACCTGGCTTATGTGGACAATCATTACAAACATATATTGTATTTTTTTCAATTTTCTTCCCAAAACTTTTACACCGCTTTCGCTTAGTTTTATCTTTTGCATTTGTTTCTTGAACTTTGACAGAAACATTTTCAACTTTGGATTTCTTGTTATGATTTTCTCTTGGTGTTTCTGCATATAGAAGATCTCCCAGTTCCAAATAACAAAATTCTCCTAAAAAGATATCTTTCTAATACTATTTCTCGGGTATCAATTAGACATTTTGGTCACTTTCTTTATACAAAATTTGTGTCGAAAATTCAGCATGAAATCGGTATCTATAGACTGTCACTATCATTTTTGAAGCATCAAACTTTACTATGTTCAGTAAAAATCTAAACTTATAAAAAACACTGTAATTACAAATGACATAATGGAATACAATATTTTAAACTTTCATGTGGTAGTAAGACACCTTTTTAACAAGCATTTAAAGTAATAAAAAAATTGAGGTTATACCACGTTATACTTTATCGGACAAAAACGGTCATTCTTTGTGGAGGATGCGGCAAATTATGCTGATTAGTTTATAATACCGCCAAAATAAAATGAAATTATATCTTAATAATTTTTTTTTATGTAGGTACACCATTTACCATAAACAATTATTAATATGTTCTATGGTGAAACGTTTATGTCTAAAATTATATCTATTTACCTTTAATAATTATTATTATTCCACGACGTTGAATTATTATTTAATTAGTTTATTTTATTATGTTTAAAAGTATTTATCTTTTTTTACAAATTGTTTTTTGCGTAAAATACACAATAGAATAAATAGACTACAAATATTCGATTCATGTCCTAGTAGTAAATAAATTCCCATCTACAGATTAATAATTGCCGAGAAAAATATTATGCAACGTTTGCAAAATGACCAATATGAAAAAGTATGTATAACGCTTTTATGAGTTTTGAATAAACTAAATTGATGATTTGAGCGTTTACATTTTTGCGTTGAATTTATAACAGAACGATGCATTGACAACGATAGCAGCGTATACAAACCACTATTAGCTATGAAAATCGTACCAATAATTTTGTATCAAAATATTTTCATTAGTGACACTCGGATGTCAATAAATTGATACCAATGCTGATTGGGGTTACTTTATAGTCATAAATAGAGAGCTTATTCATGTAGATCTTTTATATAAAAAGTACGGGTTAACGCGTTTAGTAGCATTTGTTGTACCAACGAAACGTTTTTCTATTACAAGGATAATACGCCATCATTTGGTTTTGCTTATCCATTCCACTCATGCTTTCTTTATATTTTAGAATTGGCAAAAGTTTTGTCTTTTTTGTTTTCTCTAGTTTTCATATTCTACAATGTCATTAGTAAAGTTTGTTGATATGCTTAAAACATCCCTTTTATTCTGCCACTTTCTTATCATCACGCCGTTACAATATTTAGTTTATTCAATTTTACTGACACAATATCTTTAGAGTTTCCTTTTTTGTTTGACCTCAAATTGACTGCACAATATGTTTCGTTAATAGCAAAGGCTGCCACAGCCGGAATCTATACTAAGATAAGAGCGTCTTCCGGGTTTGGACCGTGTCATCGTTGTAACCGAAGTTGACAACGTTTTGTTAACTTTCGTAAAGGGCTTTATTAGGGCGTGAGATAAATCAAAGAACTCAACCAGATTATAAACTCTAAAAAGGTATGAAAAAAACCCATGAGGTAACAAAGTTAATGTCATTGTAGGATTTATGTTCTAGAAACCTAGTTGCAGCTAAAATATCTGTAGTAGAAGAAGGCATAAAAAAGAAATTTATTATCGGATCCGGTTACCTTTCCTATGACCAGCCGCCGGAGGAAATCCACAGACTGATTAACAATGGGACTAACAAACCGCTGGTTCTTGGATGCGATGGTAATGCACACCACACCTTGTGGGGGAACACAAGCACAAATCCAAGAGGTAAAAAACTTATAGAATTTATTCTAAATGGTAATTTAGTCATAATAAGTAACAGAGATGCGCCTATGTTTATAACCGTGTCGCGCAGTAAAGTTATTGACCTTACGCTTGCTAGTTCAAAGGCAAGCAAAGTGATAAAAATGTGGCAACCTTCTTTATCTGACATAGATACATTTGATTCAACACTGAATCAGGCGAGAAACTCGTAATGGAATATGGAATCTTGAAGAAGATCTACCGGAATTGGTTCAACGAAGCTTTAGCAGGCCAAATCAGAGACTGTCCCAGAGTTGCAAAATCAAAGCACGAGCTAGAACTAATGACGGACAGTATTGTTAATACGTTTAAATTTGCATTTGAAGCAAACTGCCCAACACTGTCAAACAAAACCTCAATAGGATAACTAGATAGAACATGGAGCTTGACAAAGCAAGAGCACGCACCAGAAAGCTATTTAATACAGCCAAAAAACAGAGACTGGAATAAATACAGAACTAGTCTCACAACATACAACAATGCCATTAAAAAGGCAAAAAAAGACTCATAAAGACGGTACTGTAAGAACGTAGAAAACAAACGTACAAGTTCCCTACTCCAAAAAACTCTGAACAAAGACCGCACCAAAAACATTAGTTTTTTGCTGACCAAAAGCAGAAAGTTTACAAACTCGGTTAAAGGTACTCTGCAAGAACTACTGCAAAAACACTTTCCGGGTTCCTCGTTAACTAAAATTCATAAGCATCAGAAATACCAAACAAACGGACACCCAAAAGGAACCGGGACTTAGCGAGAAAAACAATTAATTCTGACGCAATATACAAAATTCTTAGACCCACTTTAGCATTTTCGCATATACCAAACAGCTAGCGGATTGTCAGGTAGTATTTATACCAAAGCCAGAGAGTCTACGTACGCTCAGACAAAATTTTACAGACCAATCAGCTTGGCTTCCTTCATCTTAAAACTACCTGAAAAATTAGTTGACAGGTATATAAGACAATCCGGAAAATCTTGCGAGCTAGCAATTTACCAACTAGTAAACAGATGCAAAAATGCAGTCCAATACAATAATATCGTATTAGGTGCTTTTCTAGATATTGCAGGAGCATTTGACAATACCACCTTTACCTCAATTGCAAGGGTCATAGAGAAAAAAAGAATCACACCTCTAGTTGGAAACTGTGTCAACTCAATGTTCAGGAATCGGACGGTATGCTAGCAAAGCCAAAGTGGCTGGCGGGTGCCCACAAAGCGTGGTGCTGTCACCCCTGCTGTAGTGCCTTGTTATGAACGGATTACTACAAGAACTAGAAGACAGAGTATTTGCTTTGGGATACGCCGACGATCTCACTATAATTATTCCGTTTATCTAACAACGGAAAATGGATGACATAAAACTACCTACGATTTACGGTGTCACGCTCTTCATGACAAAAAAAATCAAATATCTGAGACTCACTCTTGATACTAAACTAACCTTCAACTTTCATCTAGAAAAAGTCACAACGAAGGCCTTTCAGGGTTCTTAATACAACTAAAGGAATATGGTTAAGCACGCGTGGGGATTGCAACCCGCAATTGTTATATACGGTGGTAACAAAACCTATCATCACATATGTGAACGAACCAACCTGAAAAGCACAGCTGCGAAGCTAGACAAAGTACAGAGAATGGCATGTGTGATGATAATAAGAGCGATGAGAATCACGCCCACAGCAGACATAGAAGCACTACTTTCACTTCCACCATTACACCTCGTTGTAATGATAAAAGCAAGACAGGCAGCATACAGGCTGCAGATTAATGAACACACGTCAATTACCGAAAAAACAAACCGGGTATATACAACGTGCTGTGTGAAGAGACAATGTTAACTATGAGATCCGACTTTACAAAAAATTATCAGATCTTAAAGAAATTTAAAGTGATAATACCGTCACGAAACGAATGAACAAAAAACATTTACCCGAGCGCGGTTAAAGGGTCTATCTGGTACTCAGATGAGAAGCAATTTTTGCTGACACGCGTCCGCTTTTCAAGCGGAAATTGCTGCTATTGACTAGTGTGTCAGGAACATTATCGACTCGAAATCATACGCAAATGGTCCAACATCGATTATGTCTGACAGCCAAGCAGCACTACTGGCGCTAAGATCGCCAGTAATAAAATCCAAACTGATTAGAGGTGCACAAAAGAACCAAGGAGACCGCAGTGCAGGGGCGCTAGACAAACCACCTATTGAATTAAATTTAAAAAACAAAAAACTACTACAGAGTTAGGCAATTAACTTGTAAACCAAGCTAGATTCTAAACTCCATAGAACTTAAAAGTAGTCTCAGATTATTTCTTCTCCCAAGGACAAAACATTTTAATTTTAAGGTGTATACCAAATTTCTTGTTTATGTGGTTTAGTCTATATCAGTGAAACTAGTCGTTCCGCCATCGCACGCATTTCAGAACAAGATCGTTATATAAGAAAAAAAAGTCTTCGCTTGATAAACATAATTTTACTACAAGTCACAATATAGATTTTGACAACGTTTCGATGATTGCAAAAATTCCGTTCTTGTTCACTAAGAAAATCCGGGAAAACATAGAAATCATCAAACACTCCAATAACTTCAATCGTGACCATGATTTCAAACTATCCCCTCTTTAGTACACGATCATTAGTTTTTTATAGAAGACAGACCCCTTTTTCATTTTAACTCAATCATAGTAGCGCCCAACCGAAACACCAACGGCACTACTTTTTATATACGACACTACTGCTTCTTAAGTCACTTCTATAGAGTTTATCATCTGACTTAATTTACAAGTTGATTACCTAACTCTTTACAGGTTTTTAGTTAGAGTTTGGTTGCTTGTTTGAATTCCTAGATTTTTTTTCACACCTTGATAAAACTCTTTACAAAAGCGGAAAAACGTTAACAACTTCGGTTACAACAATGACACGCTCCCAACCAAAAAACGTTTTTATTAATTCTTGAGTCCATTCGAAACTATTATAAAAATTGCTTATGTATAAAGCATGACCACAATTTAGGCGATCCTTCAAATGTAGTACTACCTTCTTTATATATCCTTTTCCACCAATTGCATCTAATGCATGTACAATTTTATAGAATAAAAGAGTATTTATGTATAAATAAATATATGTATAATGTAGGATTAAGCTTAAATTTATATTTTGAAAATATCGATATTTATTTGCCAACTGTAGCACGAACTATTCTTTAGTTTTTTTCGAATCATACTGACGAACTAACAAGAAAAATTGCACGAGAACTAATTTGATAAAACATGTTCAATCTTGCCCGCATCCTGTAGCTGGCAGACAAGTTAGAACTTGTCTAAGTCCGCCTGTTTGTTTTTACTACTGCACACTTATCTTTCTACAAACGCAAAAAAAAACAGAGTAACATTGCGAATACACACATACACATTTGTAAATCATACTAAATGATACAACCCGTTGATGCAACTATATATTGAAACGTTCTCAAATTCAAGAACCTTCTCAAAGTTGTTATCCATCTTCTAGAACGTATACCGAAAGATATGGAACGCTCGAGAAGGATTTCCAAACGTGTATAAATACGGAACAAACAAACCGTAGGTCAGTTATTCCTGTAAATTGAAGACGCCATTGTCAAGAAGATTATTCAAGTTGAAAATAAATAAGTAATTAACGCGTGTGTGCAGATAAATATACTGAGTATAGTCTTGTACGTGGCTTACGTGTAAGCAAACAATAAGTTTTAAATAGTTATCCGCGGACTTTATCTTATCTTCGTGTAAGTGATAGCGTTATACATAAATTATAGTGCACGTGTTTTTATTATATTTCCTGAGATTTAATTAGTTCAGTTAGTTTAAACGTGTACATATATTTGTAGTATAAATAAATTACATAGTTTTAATAATAAAATTCGTTACAATATTAATTCATGTAGGAGCCCAGACGCATACGAATTGGACCAAAACAAATATGCAATATGTTATCTTTCTCAATATGAATTTATTTAACTATTATAAACTCAAGCAATTACTATTACGTTTATTTGATACAATGTGGTTTTGTATATTAATCAACAATATTTAATCTTATCAACTATAAATTCTAATTGAGAAATATTAAACCGTGCTACATATTTGCTTTGGTCCTTTTCATGTGCGTCTGGGCTCGTACAAGCTTTTCATATCATATGACTTTCAGCAATAACTTTAAATCTAGACGTGTTACAAAATTTCTGATTGCAAAATTGGAATCAACGCACCCTAATACATAAAACTCACATTATTTTTATCCAGTAGCAAATTTATTGTTGCGTATTGTAACCTGCGTTGTGAAACACGCTTGTAAAAAAATAGAAGATTTTTCCGAATTGAAAATTGATAACGGTTTATGATCGGTGATCAGGGTTTTTGTCGTAGCAGAAAAAACAAACGTTTTTAACTGTCTAATAGCCTACTATGATTTGCATTTAAAAAAAAACACTTCTATATGCCATAACTTGAAATATCATGAAGTTATTCAAAATTATACAATGCCACTGCATTCTACTTAAAAAGGTCACGTAAACCGTTTTTTCGCGTATACCTCGAAAACAAAAAAACAATCGCTCAATTTGGTTTTCACAATCAAGTTTTTCTCGAAAAAAGATATCGAAGATGCGGCCATTCATTTTCTCGTATCTGTTATAGTTACCGAGTTTCTCTATCAAAACATCAAACTTAGGACACCCTGTATCTGTTAAGTATATAGTTTTTTTAGCTTTCTTTTCGAATACTTTGTTTCTTTAATAGTTTTTTCTCTATAGTGAATTATTACATTTTTGAATCTACAATTATTAATTTCTATGTTAATATTGATAAAGTTTTGATGTGGTTAAATTTGACAGATGATCTATTATTATTTGTTTGATTTATATAGCTATTTTGTTTCTTCATTTCAATTCTGTGTTAATTGCTAGTTTAACAATTTTTTTGTAGCTCATATTTTTAGTTTTTTGTAATATTTCTTGCGGTATTTCTTTGAAAAATTTATCATATTGTAACGCTATGTAATATAATATTAAATTGCCAATTTGTTAAAACTTTGATGTCATAAATCTCAGATAAATCACTGTTAAGCTTTATAGATAAAATAAATAGATAAAGAAGATCAAACACCCAACTAGTCTTTAATACAAATATTGACTACTTATGCAAAGTAACATCTTGGCTAAGAATACTAGTTTAAATTGAAAAAAATTATTTTTCATTGGTTTCTAATAAGTTTCTTGCTCTTAGTTTTTTACGTGTTGATGTTGCTTATATAATCAATGCGGTTCTACTAACTATAAATCTTTTAATCTTTTAATGGCTTTCATCAATATTAGCACCTTGTTCAAAAACTATAAATAAACAATGAGACAATCAAAAGCAGGTATTCGATTAATATCTTACAATTAAATAAAAGCATCAGATTTGAATTGCTATTGTGATTTGTGATTCTGCAAAACGTTCTTAAAGAATCATTTCCAAGTTGAAGGTTGCGCACTTGTGTCATCGTTCGTTATGAATATGATAAATAATATTCAAATGACAAATGATTGGGATAGAGACGTACGATTGCTAATACGTTTTATTTGCACATAATTTTGTTGAGTAATCGTCAACGTTTTAAATTATAAGAATCTTTGGAGATGGGTAGTATTGATGCCTCAGTCTACCTAGTAATTACGTTAAAAAAACATGGTTTAATGACACCAATATCAAAAGTGTTTTAAGAATAAATTAATGGGCGTTCTAGGTATATTATTATTCATTATTCATAATTACGTTGATTAAAATGATTGTTTTTCTTTAAACAAAAATACATTTGATCTAGTTAACATTAAAACTGGATGCTTTAAAAATTGATAAGATTACAATGTTATTATAAAATAGTATATAACTGTTTAATAGTATTAATCAAAATTTAAACGTTTAATCATACATTTACTTTTTTGTTTGAAAATGGCCTTTTTTATAAACAAACTCAGAATTATCTCTTTTTAAACGCCAACAGTAGTCAGCCATCATGTTTGTATTTCACCTTCCTTGGTACCTTTGTTCTAATAGAACCTGTCTCTTTGTTCTTCGCTCATTTGTCCAAGATTGTCAAGAAAAAATTAAGATGGGCATGGAAAAAGTGAATTTGATGCTCATATTACATCATAAATTGTAAAACTTTTTTTTTTAATTATTTTTTCATCTTGTGATTTAGTGGTTTTCAACCTTTTAGTGTTGAAAACACTTATAGCATGCTTGATTCGAATGTTCATGTAACGAAACGATGAAACAAAGCTGGAACTTGCGGTGGTGCCGAATTTCACTTCATTTTTTCTCTTTTTGAATATAGTGTTTATTATTATTAAACAAGATATTATTTATGATTTGTTTTATGTTTTAAAAGTATAATAAATGTTAATTTCACTCAGCAGTGCTAAAAAATAATCATAGTAATTGTAGAATTAGATCCGCGTGAGCTTCCGCCTCGTACGCTGCAAAAACTGTAAAATACAGATGAAAATTACACATAAACAATTTATTGAGCACAAAATAATTTACTACAAAAAAGTTCGCGGGAGTGTATAATTATGTTTAATAGATTACGAGTTACAGAATTTTAATGTAATGTGAGACATATTCGTGCAACTTTGCACACTTGTATCCTCTAAACTATTAAAGGTAAATGTACCCTTCCGCGGACTTTGTTATAGTATATTTTGGCCTCTATAAAAATGTTTATGTGCAACTTTCCTCTATCTTCCACCGTTTTAGCGTAATAGTTTATTGGTTATTTTAAGTTCATAAGCAAATCATTTCAATACAAAAATTGTGGCGGTTTCGATGCAGGCATGATTTACAAGAAAAACAACTCTAGATACCTGGTGTAATGTTACATCGACAAAGCTACCCTTAACCGCATAAAATCCGCGGTGGTCACTAAAAGCAATTCGACCGAAACACACATGTTTTACTAAACCGATAATTTATGTTCAAATTTTAACATGCATAAACGAAGTAATAATTTAATAAATCTGATTTAAGTTTTATAATAAAAACAATTAGTAATTACTAGTTTAAGTCATAAACGATTTCACCTTATCAACATATAACAAAAGTATGTAAAATAAAATTTGAGTAAATTTTGAATGTTGAAATTGTACCAACATCAAGCAATTTTAAAGATTATTAGTAAAGTAAACTTCATCTCTTTAATGCTTTTTTATAGCCAGTAGCGCATTTGTTTAATATTAATAGAAAAAAACATTGTAGAATCGGTAAATTTTTTTTCTATTTGAAACTCGCAATGCCGCCTAGTAACAAAACGTCGTAACATCTTAAGGGTAAAAAGCTTTCAACAGATTGAGTAAAAAACGAAAAAACGAATTGGCAGATTTGGTACTGAGAGAGTTCGTGGACTTAACCTATCAGAAAAAAGCGTTTTAGGAAATAAAGTCAAAATTGCGTACAAAAAAAGAGGAGAGTTTTAAAAGCAGGTTTTAAAAACCCTGACGCGGTCAAAAAACAAAAAAAGTTGTATACGGGAGTTCTTGATTTGACTTACTCGCGAAAAAGAAGTTACTATCGAGCTGTTTTTTTAACATACTCGCGCAAGGAAGTTAATTTACGTGCTGGATTTGTTTTACCTACTCGAAAAAGTTATTTACGCGTTGTTTTTTTTTTCACTTATCCGAAGAAAAGTTACTGACGGGTGGGGTCTTTTTTTCGTACTCGCGAAAGGAGAGTTACTGACGGGCTGGTTTCTTTTACGTACATTTATTACTATTATTTTTCTTTGAGTGTACGTTTTGTATAAAGTTATTAGTTAGTGACAAATTGCTACGTGATTCTCAACCTGCGTTCAGTCAAGATCCAACAAACCGCAATACGTGATCTTAAATTTGAAGATTAGGCGCCATATAAAAAGATCAGAAGTTAGTTAAATTTATTTGGATATGCGTTTGTAAGTTTTTTATTTGATTATTGTACGAGAGATGCGATAAACTATCTAACGCGAGAAAATTAAGAATGATTAACTAAATTTAATTCTATTGCTTAAACATGGTTTTTTGTTTGTTTTTTTTTGTTGTAAAAGGAGAAAGCAAATTTAAAATTCTCTTTTCTTTGTCTTTGGCAATTAACAAGTCGCTTATAAGATTAATTTTACTTTTTTGCGCCAAAAAATCACGCTAAGAACACTTAAAGAATTTAATAAATAGGCATGTCGATTATTTCGCGTCGCAAAATGTTTTTATTGCGAGTCCAATCTGCTGTAAGTCTTTTTTAGATATCATAAGGAATCCAGTTTGCAACTTTTACATCTAAAAGGATATGACAACATAGCTCGAGCTTCATCCTAATCTTAGAAGCTGTTGAACTGTGAACCGCTATAAAACTCGGAAAATCCAAATCATTTAGTTCTGTTTTTTTTAAAAATGCGCGTCAATTAATTAGAGTGTGAATTGTCAGGAATCACGCGATATAAATTGTTTTATTAATCATTGAATGATTTATTTAATCCAAGCGTATTCAATCAAAGTCTCGCTACATTTCTGAAAGTTTCACTTTAGCTCTAAAATTGATTGTGTCTAGAGAAAATTTTACATTTATCCGAACGCCCCCAACTACATATAAACCAGCAGAAAATGACAGTCAGTGGATGTGAATCTCAATTTTTTGACCTTTCCTTGCATAAAATGCTTGTGAGCGCAATATTATTATTTTTGCCTTAAAAATATTTTGTGTCAAATAAAGTTCGATGTCTTGAGATTTTGTTGCTTGCTTTGTGTTTCTTACCGTACATCACTTGAAAAAGAGAACCTAAGCGTTACTAACCAAAAATAATAATCGTTTTTCATTCGATGTATAATTCAAATAATAATTAACTGCAAAAAGTCATTTTTTTCCGTCTTGCGCTATATATGTGGTAAAAAAACGTACACCCGTGGGGTAAAACAGAGTTCAAAACTATAATGATAGTATACCAGCTTTAGTATAGTTAATAAAATTAAAAATTGAGCTTAAACAACTGTTTTAAACAACTAGAATGAACAGACGTGTAAAGCCTCATCATTATAATCTTGGAAACCTGCACAGCCCACCACTAACAAACTCTGCAACTTATCCAACCTTTTACCAATTGGGAATAAAACTCGTTACAATAAAGACATAAAGTATCATCCTTCTCATGACTGCTTTTTTCAGACGAATCAAACAGCTGACGTTTTGTTTATCTATTTTTCTTCTTTTTTTCTTAGGTTTTAAAATATCTAGGTACTTTCGTATTTGATTCTATGTTAATTTCTTTTTAACATCTCTGTTCTTTTGTATTTTTTTTGTCTATTTATTTTTTCTTGTAGAGTTTTCTATTTTCTCTTTAATTCTTCTCCAAGTTTCGTTTTGTACGGCGGCAAGGTAATAATTTCAATTTTACTTTGTTTCCTAGTTCTTTTAGTTTGTGGTATCAAAAGTAGTTGTTTCAGACTCACAAATGCAAAAGTGGTCTCCTGTTGTGGTACAGTTGTTTTTGGATATTGCTCTTGATGGCCAATCCATTTTAAACAACCAGGCTGAAGACAAACACTTCTCGTCACATTATAAATTTGTGAGATTGTGTTTGAATATTATTGTAGAGCACAGTCTGTTTGTATATAACAACGTGCTTGTTGTCTATTTCAGGTGGTTTGTCATGTTTGTTTATTTAGATGTTAGCGATTCAAAAAGCAATAAAGTCATTTTCATTTAAAACAGAGAAATTGTAGAGCCATTTCTCAAATTCATTCACCGACGTACTCATGGTCGCTGCTTGTATTAAGATTTTTCCGAACAATTCAGCAAGATGTCTTGTTTGCACTGTAAATCCTGCATTCAATCGATGCCAAAACGTTACCGCTTAGTCATAATATGTGCTCAATGGCTTTATAAAAACTACATCTAATTATTTCAACTCCATATGTTCTAGCTCTTCTCTGTGCTTTCGGTATGTGTTGCGTGCCTGTCTAGAAATACCAAAACAACTCGTTCTTTTGTTTCTCTACTAAATACTATCAAACCTTTTCAAACCATTTTCTTTGTCGTTATCCATTCTGAGTCACTTTACTTACTACAGGAACTCTGTGACAGGTTGCATTAAAACACACTTTTGTAGTAACAGCTCATCCCCTGTCTGCTAAAGATAAAACACTTACTTGTTTTTGCCGTGTCTTTGCAATAATTTTGCATCTACTTTTTGCAACAATAGATATGCCGGTTTCATCTGTGTTATATATTTGATCAACAAGAATTTTGTTTTGTCATAGACCGTCAAAAAATTTATCCACAACCACTTTATAAAACCTTGCAGCTCTTGTGGCCAAAGTGTTTCCGGTTGTTTAATGGAAAATTTAAGATGGCGCTTTAAAAACCCTAATATACAATATTTTCCAGCCCGTCCGAAATTTTCATGAAATGAAGGGGTTTTTTTATTGTTGGCTGGTATGTTAAAAACTTTAATTAGGTTTGTGGCTGTCATCCAAAAAAACGACCCTTCATATTAATAAGATAATCGACAATTTTAGCTTTTTCTTCTCTTTAAAACACTGTTGACTTAAGGTCTACAGGAACTTTAATAGGAGTAGTAACTCCGAATTCTCTAGCTAATTTTACTTTTCTTTTTAATGTTGTTTGTAAAATACTAAAAAATTTAACAGCAAAATATTATCCCATTTTTCTTTCTGGAAGCTGCAATTGCTTTTTTCATTTTTTCTTCTGGCCACTTTCTTCTTTCAGTTTTCCTCGCCATTCTAAAATTAATTATTCGATCAAAATATTATGAAGTAATACGGTAGAACAAGAAAGGGTACCTACCCCGTCTTACCCCAGCAAGTTACCCCGTCATGCCCCTTAGGTTATACTCAAAAAAAAAAAAAACTTTGTCGAATACAAAGCTTTGGCTTTACTATCATATTTATAAAAACCTAAATCTCCACATAATTGCCATTCGTGGTCCTCATATTTAATTTTTTTCAACAGCAACTTTGAATTATTATACGTTTCCTTTGAGCAACTGAATGAGCAACTGGCACAAATGCGTACTTATTTCCATTATATAAGAATACACTTTTTAAACTAGTTTTAGAGGAGTAAAAAATATTGTATAAACTGACGTTTACGATTTCTATAAACGAAACATCTGGAGCGTGTCGGTTCTTCGCTTGAAGTCAAAATTCCCAAAAACTCAGCAGCATGCTTTGGAAGGTCTAAGTCTTGTACTAAATAATTGAGTTTGAGTTGAATAAATTTCTGTGGCATTAAAGTATTTTCGAGTTGATAACACTCTCCTTCACTAACTTTGTGAACATCTGCTTCAGTAGAAGAATATGTAAATTATATAATTTGATGGAAACTTTATAAACAGATCAGATATATGCGGAGCCGATGTTCTAGCTGATGGTAGATTTGGATAATTAATGTGTTTTTTATTCTTTAAATTGTAACCTTTAAAAACGCATACCCTACAGTAACATTTAACATGGCTTACTGACTCGCGCTACACTATAAGAATAGCAAATAGTCAATGATTCAGAAAGGTCATTTCAAAATTAAAACTTCATAACCCTCGTGCAAATTGGTTAGTTTTCGAATGTAATTCGCTTGCATTATATTTGCAATTGTAAAATAGTGTTTTTTTAAAGAATCATTGACCAAATGACTTAATGGTTTTGTAGAGTCAGTTTAAAAATACCATGACGGTTCTTAAAAGAAAATCCTAGATTGCTTTTAAAAGTGTACAAATATTTTTTTTTAAGAAACCATAAATTACAAGATTATAAAAAAAAGTAAAAATATGCCAGAAAAACTATACAATTTAAGATGCAATATTAGCATCAAAATTCGCTTTTTGCATGCCTATCTTAATTTTTTCCTAACAATCTTAAACAAATGAGCGAAGAACAAAGAAAGAAGTTTTATCAAAACATAAAGAAATAGAACAAAAGTACGTCATTGACAGTGAAATGATAATGTACAGGTAGAAATTGAAGGACGTGATCACAGCCTAAGAAAAAAACCCAACTTATGAACGTGCAATAAACATTTTAGTCTTCTAGGTAAATAAATAAAATACATTAGACTTTTAGGTTAAATTTTCTTATTTACTTTTTATGTATTAAAAACTCCTTTAGTTCAAATATATATGTATATCGTTTTCGTAATAAGTAAAAATCATTTATTACAGTCTCTATACGTGATTAAAAAACCAATAAAAAACTATAGAAAACAACACCACATTGAAATTTGTGAAATTGTTTAAAGAACAACAAAATGATAACAAAGAATCTATTTTCTGCTTTATTTACAATTAAAAATATAATTTTTTAAGAAATGAATATTTTCGGGTTTTGAACCGCGTTCCATATTTACATTTTTCACGAAATTCATAAAACTTATAAAGTTTACAAACTTTGAAAAATCTACAATATTTGAAGTTTCGACAGTCATGTCGCTGTCTTCAGAAAAAAACTGAAACAGTTTCAGTTTCAAAATATAATTAACCTATATATTAAAGTAATTATAAAAAATATCGAATATTTAATGGCTGCATAGAAAACAATAAGTTTATTTACACAACAAAATAGTAAAAGGGTAATTTCCGAGAAAGGGTCAATTTTTAGCAAATTACTATAAATAAACAAATATTTTTGAATTAAAAAAATATTTTAATACTTATTTTTTTGTTTTTAATGAATGTAAAAAATATTAAAAACTATACTCATACTTGTATGAACAATTTTATTTAGTAATTTTAATTAGTCCTCTAGTCAAACATAATACTTAACATTGTTTTCTGATGTAAGATTAACTCTTTTCAACAATTACTTAGAATGTCATTCTAATAAACATCCTTAATTGCTAATTTATAAAAATTTTACATGTGGTCGTTTTTGAAAAAAGGTACTTGGCAAATTCAGATAACTTAATGTATGCTAATGTAAAGGCAAAATTAATCATTGCGGTTAAAATCTCCTGACAGTTTAATAAGTTTATTTTTTAATGGCTAGGCAAATAGGTCAAAGTGATTACGGATTAAAATTGTTTAGTAAGCAATAGATAAGTCGCATTTATTTTTAAATTTATTTTTTTTTGTTTTTTGGTTGTGGTTTTGCATTCAAAAAAAGTATCTCTTTTTAATTTAAAGATAAACTTCAAGCCGTTAGATCTGCCGTAATGAAACTAGAGAATTGGCTACCAATCGGCCATGTGCATCACGTGTTACAACACTGGCTCAAGATAATGCCGTCTTGGAGCTAGTTGATAATAAACGTTTTGTATTAACGTTTCAAATTAAAAAAAATGCAACTATCGTGTAGTAGAAGAACGATAATGCGTCGACTCCATGGTGTAGAAATACATTGTCGTCAACCCGCCAGAAAAATTTTGATTTCACTGGAACATGCTGCAAAAAGGTTCGCATTTTTTTAACGAAAATTTGAATAGAAATTGGTCAAACGTTATATTCTCGGATGTCATTGCAGGACGAAACGCAACTAGATACAATTTATATAATGTACTTCCTAAAAGAACAAGTGGACGCATCAATGCTGGTTTTTAGTGGTGGATGTGTAAAAGCTGTCCAAGTAAAATTTTGCAAGTAATACTACCAAGATTTAACTCAAGAGTCTACATTGCAATTTTAGAAGACGTGGTGTTACCTACTGTTTGTGTTTTGTATCTCGAAGATCAAATGCAAAAAGCACTTATAGTGCAAAACTAGAGAACACCCAAGTTACGGAGAAACTTGCATGCGTCAACTTGGTTTTTTAAATGTCTTATTAAAACTTTTATTTTAATATGTTTTGCTTGTATTGATGTTATAACTTTATCTTCTAAATTCATAACTTGTTAATCAAATACACACTGTATATATTTACTGGCTTCTAACTAATAAACATTTATTTTTTGAATATCGGATATCGTTATCGTTCGGTTATTGTTATCAAAAAAAAAGTCCCAATGTAATTATGTATATACATATATAATTGAACTAAAGGAGTTTTCAGTATTACTTATCAAGGAAGGTTTAAAAAAGGTAATTCTGAGTTTGTACATAAAAAAAGACCATTAAACGACTTTTTCAAATAACAAATAAATGTCTGATTAATCAAACGTTTAAATTTCGATTAATAGTATTAATCAGTTATATGTTTTTGTAATAGCATTGCAATCTTATCAATCTTCTTTATTAAGCAGAAGTTATATACGTTCGTAAAAATCAATGCTTTTTTGTTTGTTATGTCAAATAGGGATGTTAGCAGGGTTATTCTTTAGACCATAGGTTTCCAACGAGAGCGGTATCGCTGGAGCTTTTTGTGGAGGCGGTAGCGGGTCCAAAAGCAAATGGGGGGTGTTATGACAGTCAAGGGGGCGTTCGCAGCGTACCTACCTAATTAAAAATTTAATATAATAAAATGCTTTGAAAATACTTCTATTTTAATGATAAAAACATTTTATCTAGCCATCAAAAATGTTTATCTTATTATTATGGCGTAAATACATTAATACAAACATTGAAACATTTAAATAAGCTTTAAGTATCAACAAAGGCGTAATTTGCACAATCAAGCATGTTTTGACAAAAGTATGGAAACCAGTAACAACCTGTTTGCAGAGCAAGTGCACCGGGACACCGCAAACAAACAAAAAAGCATACAAGTTGTTGCGTGCTCAAAATCAAATCTTTAAAAGACAGGGATACCTCTTTTAATGTCTTATTGTGGTGATCGTCAGTGATCCATACACGTGGGTGACTGTTCAAGTAAAGAAGTCACTACAGCCATTTGTTTTATAACTTTCTATAAACCGATTGAAAAGTTAATCTATTGAAATCGTAACAAATTGTAAATTCTAAAATGTTTGAAACTAAGAAAAAATGTCTGCAAAAAGTATTTTCAAATGAAGTCTTCTAGGCTCTAAGAGGATTTGACTAAATTCCTGCTGATAAAAAGGACAAAGATTTATCCTATTTTCAAGGACTTGAAAAAAAACCTTTTTGCATAGTGTTCCAGACCAGAAGATCATTCACTTCGTGCTCCATATAATTATTATTATTATTATCATTATTAATCGCAATAGCGAGAAATCCACACACAATTGGCAAGGAATTAATTATGCCGGCAGTCAGAGAGGTAACAGAAACTGTTCTTTGTCACAAGACACCATCAAATATTATTTAAAAAATTCGTTTGAGTAATAATACAGTGCAAAGAAAAATAGATGAAATGGCTAAAGACATTGAACTATCATTATGTGATTACTTGAAAACTTCAAAATTTTCCATTCAACTCGATGAATCAACTTTACCAAATAACAAATCACTACTCTTAGCTTACGTCTGATTCATAAGAGAAGAAAAAAATTGTCAAGAGTTATTATTTGCAAAAATATGAAAACCGATACAAAGGGAGAATCCATATTTAATACCATGCACGTTTTTTCTAAGAGAAAAAAATTCCTATTCGAAATATTTTATCAGTTACTACGGATGGTGCTCCAGCAATGACGGGGCGTCATAAAGGTTTCATGGCGCATTTAAAACAAGTAGTACCACAGAATAATAAAGTAGTACCTAATGTACTCGCTGTACATCGTCAGCAATTGGTTGCAAAAAATCTTAATAAACGCCTGGATACGTTGCTCCATTACGGTATTAGAGTAGGCGACAAGATAAGAAGCAATTCATTAAATGACAGATTATTTGGGCAAGTTTGTAGTGAAAATGACAGAAGTACAATAACTTTTGAAAGGTGTTTGTTTAAATCGCTTTTTTCATCTATTTGACTCAGTATGGGACTTCCTTGAAAACAGAGACGATAAACTGCGCGGAAACTTAATAGCGTTCAAAAATGACATCGTTTATTTGACAGACCCTTTTAAAATATTTAATGACGTTAATTTACAATTGCAAGGTGATAAGTTGAATTTAATAAAAACGAAAAACGTCATAGCTGCTTTTGTGGAAAACCTTCTATTCAAACGAAATCTAAGAAAAGGTGAATACAGTCACTTTCCGACATTATCAGCATTATCGGTAAAACAGGAAGATTTACTTACTTACTGCCAACACCTGGACGCTCTTCATGCTAATTTTACAGAGCGATTTCAGGATATTTTTAATATAAATATACCAAGCTGGGTTTTAGACCCTTTTGCAAATGCAGATACAGCAGAATCAAATTTAGAAGAACTAGTAGAACTTCCAACTTATGAAGAATTAAAAATAAAATTTAGAAATGGATACCAACAGTTCTTGCTCCAAAAATCAATATCAGCTCTTCACCCTGGATTGCAAAAAATTGTATAGAAATTTTTAATTGTGTTTTCTTCATCGTATTTGGATAAGCGTAGGTTCAGTGCAGTTGTTAATTTACTGTCTAAGAAAAAGAATAAACTGCAGATCACTGAGCGTGGTGATTTGCGACTGATGTTAACTAAATTGAAACCCGACATTAACAATTAACTCCACCAACCGCAACCATCGTATTGATATTTATGTTTCTTATTGAACTTTGTTTTTTTATTGTAATTTTTTTTTACTAATTTTGATTAATCGTCTTGTTTTTGCCTCCTTCAGTTTACAAGTGCGGAGTGCTCCAGTTTTGTGTATTGTCTTGCATTTGCTGGTTAAGTTATAATTTTGTTCTAACATATGGTTTTTGTCTAAATTAAATTTTTTTATTATGCGTTTTGTTATTTTTAATTAATTAATAATCACACGAATCTCTGCCACGACCACGAAAAGCACGATTAGAGAAAGAGAATTATTAGTCAGACATAAATTGGTATAATTAACTATTATATAAAAGAGGGCGTTGGAATTTTTTTTCTTGTAATTGGGGCGGTAGTCCGTAAAAGCTTAGGAACCTATGAATTAGACGGTGGATGCCTGCGTAAAAACTTTAATAAACATTTCAAAATCAGATTTCTGAAGAATTCAGCCAAAAGTAGCCACGTGACCAACATAAACGTTATGACCAAAAGCTGTGTGTTGTGGCCGACCGATACTACAATAACGAAAAGTCAAAAAGCCGGGTGATGTTAAGGTAAATTATGCACTCACTCAAAAATTCTGTTTTTTACAACCCCATCTTGTTTAACACTATTTGTACTTATATCCACCGACAAATTTAATTATGTAAAAACTTTCTTGTATTATTTTTCTTATAATCTATATATCATGTTGACACATTTTAAGCAATACAAATTAAGATTTTTTAAAAATTTAGAATTTAAATAAAAAATATAACAAACTCTATAACAACTTTACAACAAAAGCGCCACACCCTTAATTACGAAAACTTACATTTAAACACAATAAGAATTGATAATAAATACATTTTAAATACTCTATATAAACTTTTGTTAAACTTATTAAATTTTGCTTTACATAATGCAAACTTATTCAAATTAAAAGAAAGTAATAAACGAAAGTAAAAAGATTCATCTCAAATTTCTTCATGATTTGTTTAAAATCGTTTTTATTTTATGCAAATTAAGTACACATTTATTTGAGGTAGAAAGTCAATATTGTATCGTTTCAAATTAACTTTAAAAGAGATTTGTGTTTAAATATTTCACTAAATAAAGAATAATTATGGTCGTAGATAGTAGCATGTATTCTTTCACCCAAATTGAGAGATACTTCTGTCATCAACATTTTTGGCGATTTGACATAAGAGAATATTGTGATCAAAATATTATACTATACATATAATCGGTAAAATGTGTTAATCTTTTTCTAATGTGTTATATTGTATGAGGTCAGCGTTTATGTTATCTCAACATGACTACGCTTCTTCCTTACGTGATTTAGAAATAGGAAAAAACCATGAATTTTTCTAACTGCATTGGTATTCATTCCGTATATACAATTACTGTGAATTGTAAATTTTTTAATCAAACGGTATTTTCCAATATGAATGTTTTTAAGCTAACGGTAATTTTTGGGTTAAAGATTTTGATTTACTATTATAGTGGATTTATCTTACCCGTCGGCATAATCTAATCATTAGTAGTGAGCTTTGTCATTTATATGCAGTGCTCAAAATCGACCTATGTGAAGTTAATAATTCATCGCTTTAAAAAATACTCGTTACACTGCTACATTTGCTCATTACTATCAAAAGACCTAACAATGAGTTTGTTTTTTAAAAACTAAACCAGTTCTAAAAATTGTTTTAATTATTCATGGTATGATAATCTCAGTTGGCTTCAGCCGTGAAAAAGCTTTTTCTCAATCTCCTCTGCAACTAAGGGTTCAATTATAAAGTAAGTCAGTGAGAGAATGTCAGCGTACTATGTAAATATCTTTTGTTTGTAATTTAACCATTTCTACACACAATCTAAATGTGTTCGCTTGATTTATTTATTTTTAACTGCATGACAAGTTTAAACGGACAGCTTTGTCACGAAACGTCGTCTGAATAACAAAGTTGTGATAATTTGCTTCTCCTATCTGAAGGTAAAATGTAATTACGTAAAAAATATTAGAAGAAAAAGATCGTACCAGAAAGGTAGAGTGGTAAAAGCTACTGTAAATTCTAAAAATTTGCCTCACAGTGCCACCGTACTATTTGCTACCTGCGTACTCTTAGGATACCTTTTTGCAAAATTATAAATTTTATTGTTGTTTTCTGCTCTATGACCATCAAAATCACCAGCAAATATAAACGAAAAACCGACCGGGAGTTATTTGAACAAAATTAATTAAGAGAAGCCCAGGGACGAATTGAAAGAGGAGAAAGTAAACGTGGTGTGGCAAAATCTTTGGAAGTAAACTAATGCAGTTTATGAAAAAAATTAAAATCAACCGCCATTCTTACACCTTTAGGAAGATTCAAACCAGTATTTAATCATCAAATTGAACTTGAGTTGGCTGATCATATTAGAAATTTACTAAAACGATTTTATCAACTACGAATAAAAGACGTGAGAACTTTAGCATTTCAGTTTGCCGAACTGAATGGCATACCTCATAGGTTCAACATGGAAAAAAGAAAAAGTTTTGTTTCTCGAAACGGATTATCGCTAAGAGCTCCGGAAAAGTGTTGAGTTCAATAAGGTACAGTGCGATAAATTTTTACCAACTTGAAAAAATGTTGTGCAAAGACTAAATGTGAACCATGTCGTATTTTTAAGATGGGCGAAATAGAGTTTTCCACTGTACCTAATCGCATACCAAGTTTTTTTTGCATCTAAGAGCAAAAGATGTGTTTCTAAAATAGTGTCTGCTGAAAGGAGAAAAATGGTTACGGGGGTATCCTACATGAAGGTCACAGGTATTTGGGTACCGCCAGCTTTAATTTTTTCTAGAAAAAAGATTAACTGTTTTTTGGTGCTTCTTCTAGAACATTAAAAATGATCTCAGACTCAGAATATATAAACACAGATTTGTTCGTAAAGTGGCTTCGCCATTTCCAATTTTATGTAAAATCATTGAGAAATGACCAAGCAATTCTTATTTTAGATAATCACGTTTCGCACAGCTGACTTGAAGTTGTCATTTTCTGTAAAGAAATTTACATTATGATGTTAGCATTACCCCCTCACGAAAGTGACAAATTGCAGCCTCTATACAAAGGTTTCTTTGCTCCATTAAAAGTTGCATTCTCTTTAGAAACTGACAAATTGATGGTGATATATAATCCGGACGTGTTTGATGACGCTGATTTCGCACCTGCTGAGGTAACAGGTAGCGAATTTTTATCGCAGAGCTTGTTAAACTAACTAATAAAAGTAAAGCGACTAGTAGAGTGGAATCGACTTCAGCCAGTAACGATGATCGTTGACAGCCACACCAGAATTCAATCTTAAAATCGACAAGTAAGCTTAATGACCATATAGATAAATAGAAACAACAACAACGAGTTCTAACACCTGATGCACGTGATAACAATCAGGCAGGACCTACAAATTATTATCAACCTTGAAGCTCGAAAATATCGTCTGTAACAGATAACCATCCACAAAAAAGAATCGAATCCGATAATCAACAAGCAGATATGACTGGTAATAATAAAGAAAGAAAAGCAACCAAAACCAGCAAAACAGATGACGATCAAATCAGGACAGAGAATCATGATACAGCACAACTGATTGTACCTTTTCCAAAAACGACGCATGTTCAAACTAAATGAACAAAGTCAAAACAATCTGAAATATTAACTTCGTTTTTGTGTAATTTTACTGTGAGACCGTATTAGAAGTGTTACAGAAGGAATCATTCTTCAACTTGATTTTTTGGCAACATAATTATTTAAAGCATGCTGTGGTAACTTTGTCAACTGTTTATCTTTGATAATTTTTTTTACAAAAACAAAATTTTATCTTTTAGTTTCTTGTTGTAAGTAAAAAATATTCCGAAATAAAGAATGTATAATAAAAATGTGAAAATACATTTAATAAAAGTAAAAATAATAATTTAACCACGGTAGCAATCGTAAGCACAGACCTCTGGGTATGGGTTGAATGCAAGTAAATACAAAGACGTGAACTCCGTTAATTTATTAACTATAACTTAATATACTATTTACATTAGAGAACAAAGAACAATATTTGAATCTAAACAATATTTAGAATGAAACAGTATTTGAATAAAATATTAGGGCGCCAATCACCTTTAAATTGGTGATGAATAAAAAGCGTAAAATCTTACATCTAATTATTAATTGATATTAAATGCAAAAATAGTAAACGGTTAATTTGTTATCGAGTGAAAAGTTTTAATAACACAATTTAATTACTTGAATTCAAAACGTAACAGGTAGTATTAATTCCAGTTGACTCACCATATGATATGACGTTATCGTATATCTTCTATTTTTAGCACATACTTGCTTGAAGTGATAAGATTCGTCCAATCGAATGTAAATTTCCAAACACAACAGCAAGCAAAAACCAATGCATAATAAACTCCAATAACGAAAAATCCAGTAATTAAACGAAATAAAATAAAAGATCCATAAAATCCAAAAAGTAAAAGACCCTAAATATAAATAATTAGAATGGTTTTTTAAATGTCATGCTGTACTCACCTAAATATAAATAATTAGAATGGTTTTTTAAATGTCATGCTGTACTCACGCTGCATTTAGCAACGGCCTTCAAAATAAAGTCCTTTGTCTAACTGTATTGCGCAATATTGCGAAATCACTAAAAATGTTGAATTCAATAGAAAAATTATATCAAAATAAAGGTAAACTCACCAATAATTAGATGGAATGAATAAAAATTAAATTGTATGGGTTTTTACGCCATAATCAAGAAAATGTGTCTTCCCCGCATCATTACGGCACGCACGCCAAGATTGTTCAAACGGAAATGCCAGTTTAAGCTACAACTCAGGTAGATTTGAAACAACGCGACGTTGCCATTGTTGCCAAACTGAATAAATTTACGTGCAATATTAGTTGCAGAAAATAAACGAATGTAAAATTAAATTTTAATGTAATGAACTCTAACGGGACGTTACATTGTGAAGAAAACGGTTTATGACAGTTGATTAGTACAGGTATTTGTAGTATTGCACTTTTGTCTACTAGTGTTAAGCGTAACAAAATGCCTCAAGTTTGAATACGTCAAAATTATTACCATGTTAGCGACTTTGACAGAGGTAGAATTGTTTCTTATCAAGATGTTGGTTTATCCTATTGCGAAATTGGCCGCCGTGTTAATTCTAGGTACTGCAATCACGGTAATGCGTGTGAACAGAAGAAAATAGAGAAACACGAAGATTTACTGCCCAACCAAGACGTGCCCAGAGCGTCTCGATAGGCATTTTAGATAACTGGTTCTACAAGATCGTTTTGCTACTACGCGCCTAATCGCTAACTATTGATCTGAAGAAAAAGGTAAACATGTTACTATACGTACATTATATCGCTGCATTTGAGCTTTAAAATTGTTTTCATACGGTCTATCCTTCCTTTGACTGCGGACACTGTCGCCAATATTTGATGCAAAAAGCCGGCAGCATTAAGAGACAGAATCACTTAATGTCATCTTTAGTGACGAATCCCGATTTTGTCTAAGTATGCACAATGGTCGTAGAAGGGTAAGACAAGATCGAATAATGTGGAACATTCTAGATGCAGATAACATAAAAACAAAAAGTTTTCGAGTTCAGTCAGAAGTATTAAGAAGACCTGTCGGTTTAAATAAATAAAGTGCTTAAGACGTAAACCATGTATAAATAAATAAATGAAAATACATTCCAGTGCAGATAAACATAATGTAAAACTTATCGCGGACACAGTATTTGTAAATATTATTAATGTAAATTGTTTTTCTTAAATATAGTTAGATTTAGTTAGGTATGTTTATGAAAATTAGTTCTAAGTCGTGTAAATATTTCGTTTCCAAATAAATTAAATCTAAAACTCGTCATTCGATATTATGGTCGTTTGTTTATGTTAACATCTTTAAGAATATCATTTATATTTTGCTATCGTTGCAATTATGCAGCTGCATCAAAACGTTTAAACCCGTTTCTTTCAAAATTCTTTGACCGGTTTGCGTATTGTTTTTAAAATAGAGAATTGACTTACGGTGTTTGTTTCATAACCATACCTTAAAAACTTTTAGCGTTGTGCGAACCCGGGGGTGCTATTGTTTTGGTATGAATTGGTTTAGGTGATAGTGAGTAATCAAGCTTTGCTTTAATATTTTCTAATGTAGCGGTTTACAAAGTTTACCAAAAATTAGTTTAGGTTCTTCACGGCACATTGTGCTTAGTTTTATTTTTTTGCATAAACAATTCAACAACGCTTCCGGCAGATTCTTTGACATCGTATCTAGCAGTATAGTATCTTTGAGACCCCCAATTGCATCTTTTGCTGAAAACTACTTCCGAGCATACCTAAGACACCGAGGCACGTTATCCGTTCAGTCATCACTTTATATGTATTTATAAATAACAATTATACCGTTTGTTTTCCAATTAATTGCACAAAAACTTTTATTAAATTTATAACACTTTGAGTTAACACTTGTTTTTTTATTTTTATTTGGCAATAATCTCTTGTTGCACGACTAAAAAGGTTAAGTCAACACTAGTCACTGTCGTAATCCTAGAAAACCACGCTGTCGCGCGTAATTTTTCTACTGCCTCAACCTCTACTATATATGTTGAATTCTGTTCCTCCAACGTCGCCGTGAATACGACGACAATGATGCGAATTCCGACATTTCCCAACTAGTTACTCTGGAAGAATTTTTTGAAGCAAAGGTCCTGGTTATTTCTAAGTTAATATTATCTATCGGTAAAAAATGTGTTGCCAGACGTACAGGGTTACTGGATGTAATGTCTCGCATACAAACCATATTTCGAAAATCCACTTTAGCTAAAAGAATGACTACGCAGCATTCGCACATCTCTGATGTTTTTTAGAGCGTACAAACAGCACTTCAGTTCGTAACTGACAAGTTGTCAGCTCCTAGCCAGCAGATCACATCAGATCACGAACAAAAACAGCTGACGAGACTAAAACCATCTTAATAAAGGTCTTAAATCTTACCACGCTCGTTCTACGACTAGACTAAGTGACAAAAGTTAGACGAAACTTCGTTCGCCTGGAGTTCGAAAAGATAAACCTGTATAAAATCCCAGCGGATATCCTCAACAATGTCGGCCTTGTGATCAGACCGCATAGCAAAGCTCTTTCGGACGTTTTCTCCGAGCAGTTAAAAAAGACGATCCATGAGCAAAGTTTTGATGCAGTCTCTAATGAAATAGTTAAACAGGCTAAAGAACATCATAAAACCATAACAAAAATCAGACCTAGAGACAGGGCAACTACTAATTATGGTATTAAAAGTACAAAAGTACTTAAGGGCCAGTCGTAAAGTTTACGTAAGCTGGAATCAATGCAGAGTGAATGACCATGTGCGCATCTTAAAATGTTTTAAGTACCAGAATATCGATCGGAGCTTCAATGCGGTAATCGCGCAGAAAAACATGATACAAAAGATTGCTCAAAAACCGCAAGAAACCCTGTATGTGCTAAATGCATGAGATATAACCATAAAGGCGATGTAGTAAAACACAAAGCGTTTCTAACGACTTTCAGGATAGCGGAAGTGAATCTTCAGCGTCTTTGTGCTGCGACCTTGGAAGTCATTAGCTTCTCCTTCGACAATGACATAGATATTCAACTGCCAATATGTGTGTAGTTCTGGTTCAGGGTAGAGGCTCGCTGGTGCGGTCTTACCCTTCAACAAAATCATCCCATCTATTTTTATGCGATATTTCTCAGCTATTGCTTATAATAGCGCGAAGCCCGTCGGAGTAGTTACCCTCAGTCATCTAACTAATGACTGCACTGCCGTATCTATGATCAACACTTTCTTGGGTATCCTCGGCGTTTATTGGCCAATAAGCGAAGATGTTCGTATTCATCTACAACATTTAGATATAGGATTGTACAAATTAAAAAGCGTCCCGATTATTATAGTAAGTGATCGCTGCTTTGGCATTCCTCGAAGACTGACGAACGAAGCAGAAGTGTGGAGAACATCGTGGGCGAACTTGACCTATGTTTTGCAAATGAGTCAGATCAACTTTTCACCTTTGCTAGACAAGATAATACAAGGATCGATGTCACTCTGGCATCGCAAGCTTTTGTTAGAATTTCTAACTGAAAACTTATTCCAGAGGTGATTGAAAGTGACTACCGACTAATACGTTTTGATTTACCTCTTCAAAAATCATTGAGCGGTTCCGATCTCTAAGCGTATCTTCGATGTCAAACGCATAGATCTTGTCAAGCTGAACACAGCTAGATTGATTAAAGCGAGTCGTACGTTGCTTAAAAAATCATACCCAAAAAGCCCCAACAGAGCTAAAAACGCAATGGTTAAATTTGTACAAAACCGCGCTTTACCGGTACAAACTGGCAGTAAAGAACGCTAAATTGAGTTCATGGCAAATATTTGTAGAGAGAAGTTTGGCAGCGAGTCCATGGGGATTAATTTATAGGATATCCTTGCAAAAGTTTCTTGCTATTCAACCATGCTCCAATGTCCGTGACGGTTACAGATACACTCTCAGAGAGCTTGACACAATCAAGTCAATAGTCAGTTTCTTGTTCCCAGACGATGATCCAACGAACGACAATTTTTACCAAGCTCGAATTCGATCTCAATCTTTTGGAAATATTGAGCACCGACATGACTGGGTAGTTACCGTATTAAGAACAGTTGTAGAAAATTTTCTCTTTTCTACGTTCATTGACCTATTCAACTCTTGTGTTCAATGGTGGTGTTTTCCAAATAGTTGAAAAACTGCTAGGTTAATAACGATTCTCAAGCCTGGTAAGAAAAATCTTGCTAACCCTAATTTGTATCGTCCGATTACGTTACTTTCTGAACTTGACAAATTATTCGAACAAGTACTGACAACATTTTTCTACAAAGATTATTTCATCCTAGCCAGTACGGCAAATCGACGGGTATAAGTATAAACGAACTTCTTCAAGTACAGAGTATGCATTTTTATAGACATTTAAGGAGCGTTCAATAACGTAAGGTGGCTATCAATAATTGAAGTTCTCGTAGTTAAGAGAGTGCATGCAGACGCCGTGCGCGCCATTTGCAGTTTTTTATCAACTCGCTCAATCACCTGTTCCTCGAACGTTTCGGCTTCTTCCTAAACAAAACGACTGACGAAAAACTGTCCACAAAGATCGGTTTTCGGGCCGACTTTGTAGAACGTAGTTTTAGATTTTCTACTAGAGCAGAATATCACTATCACAGTGTCCGCAGACAATAAACGCGACCTAAAGGCAAAATCACGACAGTGCCAGGACATTCTGACTCGCTGGGCTGTCAATAACAAATTGGCTGTTTCAGCTGACAAAACCCAATACATGGTTTTTGTTCCTCCTTGAAAATTAATCTCTCACTTCGACTTATCGGAATTTCAGTTTCAAGGGCTTTCGAATTTAAGTACCTCAGTCTTTTGTCCGATTATAACTCAGCTTCGTTAAACACTGTTTTTATGTAGTTGGCAAGAGCATGATTGTCTGTAACTTGTTCTACAAGTATTCTCGCCGTAACTGGAACCTACATAGGAAATCGTTAGTGACCACATTGTTTGAAAACTCGCATCTCTATATTTCTATCGATTTTTTGTGCGTTGTATCAAAACATTTCCCGCTGCATCTTCTATTGCAAGAAATATACTTGTGTACATTTTTAGTCCAGTAAGTTTCGACCACAGATTTTCTTTTCTTTTCGGCCGTCAAGCGCAATCTCAAAATTTTGATCTTGAATTAATGGCAGGGGCAGTGGGATACATCCCATAAAGGACGTAACGCTTATTCCTTAATTCCATAAATTCCCGAGACGAGCAGTCGTCTAAATTCTCACATCGCACGGCAAGTACCGTTGCCATCTGAAACGCGTTAGCGTTGCAGAGGACGATTGGTGTTTGTCGTGTGGTGTTCCTAATACTCGGTTACATAGGATTCTCGCCTTTCGGGAGTTTGATGATGATTGGAGTACCCTAAGAACCCAAGTCAACCCGTTCACTTCAAACCATTGGCCAGCGGTTTGATGCGTAGTAGCAAAACGGTCTTGTAGAGCCAGTTGTTTGAAAAGCCTATCTTGACGCTCTGTGGTACGTCTCGGTTGACCAGTTTTGTGTTTTTCTATTTTATCTTGTTTACAAACGACACACACGCATTACTATCATTGTACCACAGTTAACACGACGACCAATTTTGCAATAGAATAAACCAACATTTCGACAGACCACAATTCTACTTCTGTCAAAGTCGTTAAAATAATGATATTTTTGATATTAGACGGAGTCGCAATAACTGAAAATATCTGTACTAGTCAACTCTAATAAACCAGTTTTTTTACAAAAAACTAAGAGATAAAATTTTGTTTTCGCAAAAAAATTATCAAAGATAAACAATGACATAGTTACCATAACATACTTTACATATAGTCATTCTGTTGCCAAAAAATCAAGTTGAAAAAATTATTCCTCCTGAATGTAACACTTCTAAGGTCACTGAGTTTTTATTGAAATTTTTATCAATAAATAATATAAATTAAAGCAGAATAGAGAAAATAGTATAAAGCATTTTTTAACGGCCGCATACTGGTTTACCCGCCGCTACGTAACTCGGTAAAACCGTTTTACTCGTATTACAATTTTTGTCATTGTAACACTCGTTCTACAATTGGTCTACAAACTGGTCAAAGTTACATAAAAGCACAATTCCGCCGGCATTTTCATCTTCCGGCTTGTGCTCTTGTTCTAAGCAAGAAAGTTGTTTCTGATTAGGTTAAGAACTTAAGAACAACAGGTCAAACAATAAAAAAAAGAGGTGATAGCACAAAAACTGTTAAAATTCCCGAGAATCTGGAGACTGTACGAGTAGTAATTACAAGAAGTTCTCAAAGATCTGCCAAGCGTCACAGCGTTGCTCTTAGACTTTCAAATCGGTCAGTAAGAAATAGTACAGCAAATAGTCCAAGCTTTGAACTTCGGAGATCATCGTAAATCCGTGAATTCTTCTAAGCATTTCTATAAAAAATTTCATATAAAATTCACATTGAAACCAATAAAAAACATATATGTTTCTATTGGATTTTATAAGACATTATTGAAATCTATATGCAGTAATATAAAAATATATATCTAGTACATAGATAATCTACATGTACCTATAGGCAATTTAAGAAATAATTTAGTTGTGAACAAAACCAATAGAAACCATAACGTAGCATATATGAAATACCAAATAAGAATAAGAAAAATATTTTCTATATGCAAATGCTTTCAAAGTTAAGTGAACTAAAAACGCGTGCGTCTACTTGTTCTTGCTGATCATATCTCAAAGCTATCTTGTGTCCACAGCGTTCTACACTTGATAATTGGGTATTTATTTTTGTATTCTAATTATTACTTATTATTCTTATAATAATATAACCTCCAAAATGTATGCGTATCTTAAATTTATCGCCGATAACATAAAAAGACCCGTCTCTATAAGCGACATTAATAAGCGTTCATACAAATAATATTAATTAATTCAAAAAATATAAAATGAAGTATGAAGATGGACGACATTATAAACCTTGTGTTTTTTGAGATTATAAATTAGTAACTGAACGTTAGTTTAGATACCCCAGAAGAAATTGTCAAGTCAGTTGAATACTCTTGTTTTAACTTTGAAATTGAATTTAGAATCTTATTTGTAAATATATGGATTACCACATAAAAATAACTAATAAAACAACATGTGCTATTCCATAGCCTGCAAATACACAACAAATGTGAATTTCCAAATAAAAACATAATTTGTTCTATTTGAATTTACAAATTGATTGATATATGTTTTGTATATGCAATAGCTGTTTCAAATTCCCGATCCAAAACATATACAGGCGAAAAGGTTTCTTTTTTGTTTTTTATATTAAATTTACGGATGTTACAGCTGCTTGAAGACGACGCGCAGCTTATCAATAATCTACGGATGAGCGATGAAGCTTATTTTCACATCAGCAGTAACTATCAAGAATTTCATAAACGACCTCTCCATTTGGCTAAAGTTAGTCTGGTGTGCGATTTTTTTAAATGGAATAATTGCCCCATATGTTTTCGAAAATGATGGTCATACAGAGACAGTTACAACAGCAAACTATATTCAACTTCAACCATTTTCTGTAAACACTCATTTCTAACAAGATAAAGCAACTAGTCACAAATCCAGGATGACAATGAATCTTCTGTAAAACATTTTTCCGAATCCCCTTATCAGTAGGAGTAGAGATGTTCACGTTTTCCATCTAAGCTCTTGTGATTACTTTTTATGGGAATATTTCAACTCAAAGGATTTTGAGACGCGCCTAGCTACTATACAGTATTTAAAACTGCGGATTCAAGAAGAAGTGCACTGACAGTGCTGCGCAGTGTCTGTGAAAATTTCCTTATGAGACTTAGACTATATCTGCACAAAATGATGATATCCATCTTTCTAGAGTATTATTCAAAAAATGAAACTTTTTCTGCTGGCGTACAATGTTTTACCCAGTACAATGATTACTTTGTGTGAAACTGTTTTTTTTCTTAGAGAAACAGTAATATTGTGCAATCGAAAGTAGTGATGTTTTTGACTGTAGTATATAATGTTGGTAGTAAGTACTAACTGTCAAATTGATTTTAGTTATCAGAATAATAATAATACAAATGTCAAATTTGAAATTAGAAAGTATGCACCAAGTGCTACCAACTATGATACATAGAAAATTGCTGCTATATGTTTATTACAATATTAATGATCAAATAATGTAAATTAAAGCAAAAGAGAGAACGTATAGTATGAAAACATATGTTGCAATTCTTTTTTGTAGTACTTTTATATAGGCAAACTTATTAGCATTACAATTATCATCATGCTAGAATATAGTTACTATTATCCGTGCGTTTTGAGTTATTTTAGAAGATTCGATGTACTCCCGTTATTTTTACTTTCCTATAAGGAAAGTGTAGCGATCGCAATTTAAAAAAAAAATTTTTTTAAGAATTTTACGTTTCAAGGTCTCTTGAATCAGAAAAACGTATTTTTGACAAAAAAAATTTGGGTGTCTGTGTGTGTCTGCGTGTAACGGTGTACCCACGATAACTCTCAAACCAAAAGTCCTAGAAACTTGAAATTTGGTATGGAGCTGGTTTTTCATTTTTACTCAGTTCTATCAAAAGATGGGTCTGATAAAAAAACGGGAAGTAGGTGTATCTGCCATTTTGAACAGTTTTTCTTATATAATTTTGTACGAATGTGAATTATTCCAATTATTTTTACAGTTTCTTATAGAGTTAATTCTTTTTAACAATTTAATCAAATAAAAAATGTTTCTAACATAAGCAGTTTATTAGATATTTGATTTATAATTGAAATTGAATTCGACATATGATCCTAGGTTCGAATCCAGCCTACGACAATTTTTTTTTAGAAAAATCTTGAAAGAAAAACAAAATACGTTAAAAAATAACAATTTTTCTCTAAATTTTTTTGACTTTATATACGGAGTGCTGCATCTTATTTAAATTATCTTTGAATGTACCCACAATAACTCTCGAACCAAAAGTCCTAATTACTTGAAGTTTGGTATGAAGCTGGCTTTTTATATTCTCTCGGCTCTATCAAAAGATGTGTTTGATAAAGAAACCGGAATTGGATGTATCCGCCATTTTGAACAATTTTTCTTATATAATTTTGTACGTATGTAAATTATTTGAATTATTTTTACAGTTTCTTATAGCGATAATTCTTCCTAACAATTACTTTAAATAAAAAAATTCTAACATTAACAGTTTATCAGATATTTAGTTTGTAATTTAAAATGAATTCACAAATATAATATAGTATCGAATCCTGCCTGCGACGATTTTTTTTAACTGATTTACTAAAGGGGTAAGTAATATCGAGACGCACAAATATGCTAGAAAATCAATACAAACGTGTAAACATCACTTCAAAATGGTTTTATGACAGCATAACTTTAAAAAAATATGTAAATATTCCTTCATCATTCCTTATAGAAAAGTCGTGTGGTGAGCACACCCGTTTTTTTGTTTTGGTTTCTTATGATTCGCCATATCTGTTTTTGGAAAACGTAAAAATTGTGCTAATAGATCTCAATAATTCTGCTTCGTTGCAGAACCATGGTGTTTTCTTACTGTACTACGATGTTGTTCTCTTTTTTCGTAGGACCACTTCAGCTGCATTAATTATGTTATTGTTTTATCTATGCTTTGTGTGCTGCGTTCGTGTCATTGATTTTGCTGTTTTACTTTTCTTGTAAATTTTCATATGTTATTTTGTCACATCATCAATACGAAAGTATTTTGAATCCTCAAATTATAAGAAAAAACTCAGTATGCAATATTAATTAATTGAAGAAAATATAGACATAACAAAAAATAGTGGAGTGGCAAATTACCTTCCGTACGAGCGAATGTGTGACTCTGGAGGGCACAGTCATATAAAGTTAAGTAGAATAGGAATAACTAGTAAAATTGAACCGTATAGAAAACTCAAAAATTTTAGAGGAAACAGAGATTCATTTATTTGAACAAACAGATTGAATAAAATAAAAAGGGCTAATGTAATGATGATTATACAATTTATATCTTCATACATTCGTATCAAAGCATTTTGTAATCAATAAATAATCAAAAAGTTTCTCTTAACGTTTATTTTATTACTTATTTATAAATGCTCATAAAACCAATTTTTAATTCAATTTCTAATGACTGTATAAATAAACCAAAGAAAGAGACATAATTTAGTAAAATGACATTAATGTCATTAATATACACAACTTAAAATCTTTCTATTAACGTAATTGTTGCATTACACATGCGAACTGTATATGTAAATATTATGTAACTTATTTTAATAAATAAATAATCTCATTGGCAAAAAAACTACACGCGTCTAATAACCTAAGTCGGCATGAATTGTAACTAGGTGTATCTGAACCGAATTTATTTATGCTGAGAATCTTTTGCTATCACTAACAAATTTGCAATTCTAATATTATAATTAACATAAGTAAAGAGGCGGAAAGCACAAACACAATTAAATTACTTCGAAAATAAGTTTAGTATTTAAATTTCAATTTAAAACGATAAATTACTTACAGAGAGATATTTTATATTGTTAGAAAATCTATTTCTTACTCACTTCTCTTAGTAATAAATAACAATGGTTTTAGCAATAGCGCGTTTTGCACAATTCTTTAACCAAAACCATTAACCAAAATCTTATCATATTCAAAGAATTCGAACTCGTGTAGTGCATCATAAAATTTTTTAATGTAAAAGTAAACATATGAGTGTTCAAAACAAATTGTTGGAAGTCTTTGGCATTGGGCTCCTCCCTACCTGGTGGTAGTATAAGAGAGGTCGTTGCGCCTCTGGAGAAGGTACTCACTTGCTGTTGTGACAACCATACTAATCTCAGGTAAGTGTGTTAACAGCTATCTTTTTAATTACATTACTAATTTATTCAAAATTATTATACCGATATTTAAATTAAAGTTATACGTCTAGTCACTTATATAATTACAAAGAATAAATTAGATTTGTGCCAAAACCGCAGTTTAATTTTTATTTCTAATTTGACCACAGCGATGTTACCGAAATATTTCGTGTTGGTGCTATCAGTGTTGGTGACAATTGTACATGGTGCAGCCAAACAGCGTCGCAACGAAAATTCCAGAGATGAAATACCTAAACGATATTCGTTACCATTAGGACCGCCAGTACAATACAACCCCAATCAGTACCCGGTTGGTGTTGATCCCCAGTACCAATTTAATTACGTGCCCAACAAACAATATTATCCCAAGTAAGTGTTTTTAAATCACCGGTAATTACACCAAATATATTACATAAATCAGTTCCTTTGAAACGTGTAATTTTTTACTTTCCACTTTTCATGTGTAACTTATACTTTTTGTGCATTATTGTGAAAGTTCATAAAAGTAAAAACTAACAATTTGTTACAAAATAACTGTAGTTAAAAATGCCTAATTCATTTCGACTAAATAAATTTAGTACAGTTATAAAAGTCGCGTATTTAAATTTAATAAGTAATAGCAGTAACCTAGAAGTTAAGGTCGTTAGAAGTATAATACAATTGTAAATAAAATCAGGTACCGTTTGTAATACAAATGACAACATATTGTAATTACTATTCAAGTCATCAATTAAGTTGTTACCTTCAGAATTTAATCTTGTATAATTTTTATTTATAGTAATCAACCCCCGTTTATACTCTACGGAGGAGCTGGTGTACCGGGTCAACAGTTTCTTTATAGACCGGGATCGCCACCACCTGGAAATTTTTTGATTCCGCAACCAGGACCTGATGTTATGTATGGTAACCCACAAACGCCCGTCTTTACTGCAGGGTATCCAAAACCGGCGCATATACCACCAATCGAAAAAGACGCCGAAGAAGTACCAAACCTAGCTGGAAATCACCGACCTACCAGAACGGGACGACCTAACTATCAGTCAAAGCTTCCAGGTAATTTTAATTCAAAATTTTAAAGTAGAACGATTACAACTCTTGAATGAAACTAACGCTTTTTCTAAATTAACTCGACTCAAAGCATGAATACAAACGACATGCAAAACAGTTTTAAAAAACTTTTTCTTGAAGTTATTCTAAACACAACTTTACTCATCTTTCTCATATAAAGATAATATCTAATTAAGAAAGAGTTGTAACCGGAAGCATTTATTGTGATAAACCAACTAAAGAATAGGTCACATTTAAATCGCGTGTACTTAACGTAACATTCTTATGCAATCGATAAAATTAAAACAAAGTTATTATTAAACAACTAACTACTTATTTTTTCAGTACGACCTCAAAGAATCGAAACCTTCGACGAGGTAGAATCCGGAGAAGAAGTCGATGACTTCGAACAAGCTGAAAAGAATCCTAACAATTTTTATCCAAAAAAAGCGTTTCCAAATAGACCAGTTTTAAAACCTGGACAACAATTTTTCATTTTAAACGGTAATACGTTGTTTTCGAATGTACCTTTAGAAGAAGAACCTATTCCTCAACAACAGTTTGGAAGAAGTGCCCCACGGATCACTTCGGCGCGTACCGGTAAACAACGTCAAAGTGACACCGCTAAACAATCTTCAAAAAAAGCACCCGCTAAAACTGTTCAAAAAGAATCAGAGAATCACGTATCTTTAAATAATGCTGCAGATTTCAAAGAAGATGACGGGTTTTTGAGAGAACCAATAGAAGCAGTGCAACAAGTACCTTTAATTCTACCACACCCACATCATCCACACTTACCTTTATCACCATACTTACTTCCTAATCCGATTGAAGAACAGCTACAATACGCCAGAAATTTTCATTTTAATCCTGGTCTAGCTCCATACAATCCATATTATGAACCCGCCCCGTATCCATACGTAGTCACGTACGATCCTGACGAAAAAGAGGATGACGACACAGTAACCATTGATGCAAAATCAGAAAGCGAAGAAGAAAAAAAAGTAGAAGGTGCGTAATTGTTATGTGTAAACAATGTAATAAGTAAAATAATTTCCAGAATCAACTACCGTTAGCACAACCGATGAACCATCAATTTCTCAATCAAAGCCTTCGGCGCTAGCTGTTTCTGGAGTAGGTGGTGTTGCAAGTGCCGGTCCTAAAGGTACTGCGCTTGTTGGTAACAAAGGTCTCGCGGTGGCAAGTCCAGAAGCAACGGCGGTCGCTGGTCCAACTAAAGACGAATCTGATCAAAAATCAAAAACTAAAAAAGAATAAACGCGATTATTCTTTTTACTTAGGAAATCTAGATTTAATTTTTTAATTTGATAGTTATAAGTATTAATAAAATAATATAAAATTATTAAGTTTCGTGATTTTCGTAATTTATAATGTGATGAAGTATAAATAAATTACAATTAGCCGTTATAATTAAGACATTACCTAATTTCATGTAATATTGATGCATTCATTTTGTATATTATTTATTTTTTTTAATAATACATGTCGCTTTCATCTAAAATGCAAAAACTCGTTCGGTGTAATCGAACAGTTTTTGTTTAATTTGTTTGTGTAGAATACCAAAAAATCTATTTTGGATAAGCTTTCAACAATCTTTCTGCATAAGAATATTTATACCGTACGCAGAAATGAGAAGTATGTGAAAATACAAAATTACCAGAGGCGTAGTTTTCAATAGTGACTAGTCATAGAGAACTATTATACCTGGACAACTTATGTCAGGCAACGTTAATACTATGGTGTATACACAGTTGCATAAACTATAAATAGCTATAACTGCGGTAAACGATGTAACTTGATTTTACACCCGCGCAATTCAAAATAACATTGAATAAAGGTGCGGAATAAAACCACAATGTAAAAGATATTACTTAAGGCCATTGAAGAGTAAAGCAATGTCAATGCGATTGTGCAAATGCCATCAGAGTGAACTGCTAAAATCAACTTACAACGTTTACCGCCGTGACAGCTTTTACAGTTATCTTTTATAAATAGTAACTCACACTATGAGATGGCTCTGCCATCAAGCTTTGCTAATGGTTAAAAAATAAAATGAAACATTTTTTTTGGTTAGATATGTGTACATACTTAGAAATAAGAATTTTCGAACATATATAAACAGTTACCCATGGTTTTATTTTTGATTGGCAAAGGTTGTGGTACAGAATGTTTCTGCACTACCATTAACTTTTCATTTTATTCTGGTTCGCCTTTTAGAAATGGTAATAGTTAAAAAAATGTTTTCGATAACGGTTCATTTAAAATCGTAATATAACGAAGGCTTTTAATTAATTCATATTTTGTTGGCACCAATCTGTGTTATTAGCAACTTGTGGGTAAAACAAAATAAAAAAAAACAAAAAAACTGGTAAGCACACGCATTACTGATTTTGCCTTATTACCGCGTCTAACACGTCAACTCCGTTTTTATTGTTGAATGTAAATACATATCTACAAAAATACGAGAACCATTAGAAAAGTTTCGTCGTGTGTCAAAACTTGCGTTCGATGTTTTGTTGTTTATGCTGCCAGCTTTTTCAAAATAATCAAACTGATTCTCTGTCGTTTACATCTTTTCTTGTATATGCGTGTCTATCCAACATGGAGAGTCATTGTTACGATCATGCCGAAGAGTATGTGGACGAACCCCCTCCCCCCCATTTTTCACGCTCGGAGTGCCGTGCAATCTATCGCAAATACTAAAGCTGTTCTTAGATCCTGGTTTCTGCAACCGAAGTTCCTGTTACACTGTAAGCGTTCTAATAACCTCTACCGCAATGTATACAACCCAGTCTCAATTAAAAAGTCGGCAGTTCACTGCATAACACGAAATGGCATGTTTTTTCTAACTTTTTGTTTCTGGTTGATCTTCGCTAGTCAGTGTGCACAGTGTGTATTTGAGACGGATATAGAATGCCTAAGCAGACCCCTTTATATTAAAAAACGCTAATGTCGCACAAGAAAATTAGTAGACATCCAATCTGCGCCTAAGCTAGTTACAAAGCTACCGACACTATGTAGATAAAGCAACGGATAACTAATGTCCCCGGTGAAGCTTTCTATCTTTCTTGGATACTCGTGTTACTGTCAGGGTACGTCGGAGTCTCTTCCATCCTACTAAATAGATTTCTCTGCTACCTCGCAGTACTCGTGCAGCCCTCATCTTTTCCACATAAATAAACTTGTACGAAATCTAAAATTGGGTAGATTGTTGCACTTTTTATGGATCTAAGGCGCAAGGCAACTTACATAAACCCCGAGCGTATTGAACCGCGTACGTTTACCACAAAACGCTTACTACGTTGCTGGAAAGACGAGTCTATTTTACTACGCTTTTTTGCAATAAAACTCGGTCTTTCCTCTCTCTCTAGAACTAAGTTACGATTTACCGACACTGGCAAGAAGCTTAAGGCCAGGCCATGCTTCAAGTTTCTGTCTGATTCCGTCGACATTCCGCCAAACATTTTAATCGCCCTAGTCAATATGGCCCGTCGATTAATCACTATTGCACAATCGAACGTTTCCAAGTACAGACTAGCTATTTTCATTGACATTTCTGAAGCGTTCAATAACGTACGGTGACTTTCTATAATTGAAGCTCTCGTCGTCAGGAAAGTGCCTGCCGACGCTACACGCGTCATTCGTAGCTATTTATCGAATAAATCAACAGATTTTGCAAACGTTTCACATTTAGTTTTCACCACCGCCAAGATCCTTTGTTTACAAGAAGAATTTCGTTACCATCTAAAACGCATTAGCGTTTGGATGCTGACAGCAATCCGTCGTGTAATGTTTCTGACACCCCACCACATTGGATTCTCGTGTCGCGAATTCGATAATAATCGGCGTGCCCTACTAGCCATTAGCAACCTCTATCCTAATTCCTTTCAGGCAATCCTCAGGCTGTTGCCTAATGTTACGACTTATAGACTATTCGCAAAAAGATACCAGAACCTTCAATAAAAAATTTTTGTTTTAGTGTTGAGAGGATGCTTGATTTGAAGGTTTGTGTAACGAAACGATGAAACGCTCAGATGAAACAAAGCCGGAACTTAAGGTAGTGCCCAATTTCACTTCATCTTTTGTATTTTTCGGATGTAGTGTTTATTATTATTAAACAAGATATTCCTTATGATTCGTTTTATGGTTTAAAAATATAATAAATCTTAATTTCAGTCAGCAGTGATGAAAAATAATTATAGTAATTACAGAAGTAGATCCGCGTGAGCTTCCGTCTTGTACGCTGCAAAAACGGTTCGATATAGATGAAAATTGCACAAAAACATTTTATTGAGCACAAAATTTACAACAAAAAAGTGCGCGGAAGTGTACAATTATATCTAATAGTTTAAGCGTTACAGAAATTTTAATATAATTCGAGACATTTTCGTGCAACTTTGTACACTTGTATCTTCTAAACTATTAAAGGTAGCCTTCCGTAGACTTTTTTATAGTAAATTTTGTCCTCTATAAAAATGTTTATGTTAAACTTTCCTCTATCTTGCACCGTTTTAGGGTAATAGTTTATTGGTTATTTTAAGTTATTAAGCAAATCATTTCAATACAAAAACTGTGGCGGTTTCAAGGCACGACTTACAAGAAAAACAACTCTTACGACACCGACCAAGCTACCCTTAGCCGCAAAAAAAGCCGTGGTGGTCACCAAAAGCAACTCGACCGAAACACACGTTTAACTAAACCGATAATTTATGATCAAATTTTAAAATGCGTAAACGAAATAATTTAATAAACTTGATTTATAAAGTTTTATAATAAACACTATTAGTAATTTACTAAAATAATTTCACTCTAAAGTTATCAACATAGGACGAAATTATGTAACATAAAATTTGAGTAAATTTTAAATGTAATAGCGAAGACTTCCACGACCGGAGTCTATACTAAGATATGAACGTCTTCCGGGTTTAGACCGTATCATTGTTGTAACTAAAGTTGCCAATGTTTCGCTCACTTAAAATTGTATCAACAGTAAAGCAATTAAATTATTAGCGTTATAAATCTGTTAAGACTATAGAAAAGATTCATATTAAAGTAAAGTTCGTCTCTTTAATGCTGTAGAATCGGTTAAAAAAAGAGAATTTAATAAAAAGGTATGTCAATTATTTCGCGTCGCGAAATGTTTTTAGTGCGAGTCCAATCTGCTGTAAGTCTTCTTTAGATATGATAAAGAATTGCGAACGCGACAAACTGTTGAAAACAATTCAATTTTTAAAGTGTGGATGCACATTTCCAAAGATGAAATCTCCACTTTGCAACTTTTACATCTACAAGAATGTGGCAACGTAGCTCAAATCGTGGCATAATCTTAGAAGCTGTTGAACTGTGAACCGCCATAAAACTTGGGTAAAATCCGTGCTAAATTTCTGAAAGTTCCACTTTGGCTCTAAAAGTGATTGTGTCTAGAGAAAAATTTACATTTATTCGAATGTTTTCAAACGTATCTAAGCCAGCAGAAAATGACAGTCAGTGAACATGAATCTCAGTTTTTAGACCTTTTCTCGCATAACATGCTTGTGAACGTAATATTATTATTTGAGCTTTGCAAAGGTGACTTTTTTACTCGAAAATATTTTGTGTCAAATAAAGTTCGATGTTTTGAGATTTTGTTGCTTGGTTTGTGTTTCTTGCCGTACATCACTTGGAAAAGAAAACTTAAGCGTTACCAACACAGCTCAAATACCCATTTTTGTGCTTCTCTAAAAAAAATTTCTATATAAAATGTACTCTCCGCACCAAACTATTACATACTACTAAAGCTATAAATGGGAAACAACAGCCGGGAGTGTTTGGATTTAGAGTTTTTAGTACTAATTCAATACCGAGCACAATTTTCGTGCCTCTTGGAAAGATAAAGAGCAGACAAATTGAACTACAAAAATAGAGAAAATTAGTGACGTCGGCTTATTTACATGCCATGATGTTTGTTCGAGGGCATGGATTTAAGATAACGCGATCGTGTTTCTCTTTAGATATGTCACTGGAAGCTATGTTTTATCAGCGTGCAGCAATTATTGATAATGAACGGTTTCGCTCATAATTTGTTAGAACAAAAAATTCTTTATAAGTCATTGGTGTTGCTTATTCATTATCTTCCAGCGATGAAGAGATTAAGGGAAACAATTCTCAGGCATATGGACAAATGTTAAATACAAACAATTGGTAAATTATCATACGACCCTATTCTTGTTTAATATGTACCTAGAATACTAGTTATTTATGTTTTTTTTATTTTTTTATTCCTTATGTATGCATTCTTATTTTTGAAAATTGTAATAAAGCTTTTTCATTATATTACGTAGGTAATATTGTTTGTTTTCAACACCTTCCGATAATTGCAAGATTTGCGATATCTGTGAATTTTTCTAACGTATATGCATGGTTTTTAGTTTTATTTTCACAAGTACTCGACGGCAGAGTAGGTATTTAGTTTTGCAACTCGGTTTTCTACTTCAGAAGCGACGATAAGCCGCAAAGCGGGTGCTTGGCTGAACCACGTGCTGTCTAAGCACGTTACCTAACCCACCCAACTGAATCTGACTAGATTTTTCTTCTCTTTAATACTTTTTCTATACTTTACCTATCGTTCTTGTGGCGAATTTGTACCAAGCAAGTTTAAGCGGTTTAGTAGGTCTCCTTCTCCTTCTCTTCTTCTAGTTCAAACCAGACTTTGAATTAGAACTAAGATCTAGATTTACCGGTATTAACAGCATAGTGAAATGTAGACTAGTATTAGCAATTTAGTTCACACCTATACTTAGTGCAAAGCGCTATCCGCGAGAAAACGACTAACATTACACTCCGCGTGTCTTCCTAGGTTTATTTGACATTGCGTTCTGGTGAAATGGGATCTTCCACGTGTTGCTGAAATTGTACCTTTTGTTTTTGTTAGCGTTCGTTTCTATCTCTATAGATTATTTTACAAACATCTTATAGTTTTTAGTGATAGTTTTGTGTGTATGTTCTGCTGTTGCCTATTGTCCAATTCTGTTCAATCTTACGTCTCGATCCTGTTCTTTTATTTGTTGCCCCACTGCCATTTTTGTTTGTCCGACATAACCGTTCCCGCACTGGTATGTTAACTTAATATAACTTTCGTCCTAGTTCTTACTATTTTTTTTGCTGTTGATATATATTTTTATATTGACGTGATCGTTTCAAAACGCCCTTCATTCATCTGTTCTGATCCTGCCTATCTCCTCAGTGACTTTCGTTATGTAAGATAAATAAGCTATCCCTCTTGATAGTTCTGTTACCGTTCGTATCGTCCATTTTTTCGTAGATTTTTATGTCTGCGTAACCGTTTTTCCTAACTGCTTTTTAAATGCATATTTTCACTGGCTAAGTGTTGGTCATCGTTGGTGGTTTATTCTCTGGATAATAGCGTGTTTAAAAGAGTTTTTTTTTGCATCCGGTGATACTGAAATGTAGCGTGTAGATTTCCATTGGTGTGCGTCCTTTTTCTGTATACTGCATGCTATTGCTTTCTCTCTTGGGTACTCTTCACCATTAGAATTAGGAAGAGTAAATTTCCATTTTGGTCTTTCGCCATAGTAAACTTGATCACTGTGCACTTAGTTGATGTGGTCCAGGAGTTGCTGTAGTTTCGTGCTGCCACATCACAAAGATATCGCCGACATATCGTAACCAGCACTTAGCTCACTAAATCTTATGGCTTCTTCTTCAAACGCCTGCTATTACACGTGACAAAAAAATTCTCATTGTTCTTACAATCTTCTGGTTGTAGTATTGTTATATATTGTAGACAAGCATATAGCTCTACTAATTCGATAATATCCGCCTGCAACCTCAAATATCCTAGTATGGTCAGTGCGTCTTCCTTAGGTACATTAGTAAAAAGACATGACAACAAAATGTTTGTAGGTTCAGTTTTGAGTATAGAAAGAATCCCCACAAAATGTTGCCAGCTTTTCACATATGATGTAAGTTTGATTAGTGAACGCTTTCAGTGAGTTTGTCAGTACCATGTACGTTTGGTGCTTTGTATAGTCTAAGAAATCTCGTAGTAAACAATCTATGTTATTCAAGAATGAATAATTTCTTTATGTCTTTTCTCACGGTTTTTTTGATTTTTCCCTAGAATCTTTTTTTATCTACTTGTAGGTATCATCGTCTAGTAGTTTACCCATTCTCTTGTGGTAATCTCTTTTAACTAGCAGCATTGTCTACTTTATTGGTCTTCAAATTTGTCAGCGCCGTTTCTTCTTTCTTGGATAGGTTAAGTTTTAGATTTTTGTTTTCCACAAACCTTTATTCGCTTATTGTCGCACTTTCTCTGTTTCATTGGATGGTATTTCCTGAATAACTACTTCTACTTTTGTAACATAAATGTTCGTGACTTGAAAAAAAAGTTGAATGCCCCCGGAAAACTGCTGTGGTTGATAACGAGTGTGAACCTAAACAGTTGCGTCACGAACAAGAAACCAATCCCAAAACAAGACTACTCCTGAACTGAAAAGGAAACGGTCGACGATTAACCTTGGAAGAAATGAGTGCTTTGAGAAGCAATATCAAAGCGTATTGAGCGCAGTAGGACTCTTTAAGAGTACAAGACAGTCTTCTTAAGAGTGTCGAGGGCACGGAAAACAGACTGCTTCCCTATTTTAATTTTTTTCTTCTTCTATTTGCTGTCCTTTTCTTGTCATTTTCGCGTAAATCACATTACTCATCAGTTTTCTTTATCACCAAACGCGTTCTATTGCATAGTTTTGATTGGTTTAGATTTTGAAGCATGATGACTACCAAACCCGCCTTCAGTTGTAAATTGTGCGGTGGTAAACCAGGCACATCCAAAGAGTTCAGTTGGATAATTAGAGTCAATTGATTTGAATGAATGCAGAGTACTAACGATTTGATTCTGAATGATAAAGTTTTAGTCGTCCACATCTTTGTTCTTAGCCGCCAAAATTGCTCGCTCACTTAACCATTTGTTATTTGTTTGGTTAGCAATCATGTTCGAAAATACTTTGCTAATGAGCTCTTCTTTTGATAAGACGAAATTGCAAAAATTCTGAGAAAATGAAATCAACCCGCCCAATTCGTCGAACGGAAAACGCCCATTACCAATAGTCGGGAATTGGTTGGAAAAATCTTCAGCATATGGGTCGTTCAACAATGCAACTCTCATGTTTTCTGTCTGTTGAAGTTTCTTCACATAGCGAACAGATTTGATGATTTGCGGCAAGCATTTATTTCATCGACAGCAGTCGATCTTGGAATGACTGGCAGTGTTTGGCGGAAATCGCCAGATAGTAAAATAATTGTGCCACCAAAACTTCTCGAGTCATTGCGCAGATCTTTTAAGGCTCGATCAAGAGCTTTCAATGCGCGTTTGTGCGCCATTGTACATTTGACCCAGATGATGATTTTTGAAGCTACTAAAATTTTTGCTATTGCAGTGTTTTGCAATAATCCTCACAAAACAAATCACAAACAATTTTTGCGACGTACAAGTGAGACCAATAGATTTGACAGTTGTTGTTTTTTTTTTAAATTAAGTCATTTAATTTGAGAGGAGAGTTTACTGTATCGACTGGATGAACATTAAATGTTTGCAGGTACGAAATCCACAAAAAATTTTATAGAATTTTTTTTTCTTTTATTTTATTTTTTTGTCGATTTTCTAATATTTATTCGGGACCAAGACAAATCCAGCAAATCAAAAACCATAAAAATCGGTCCAGCCGTTCTCGAGTTATAAGTGTTCGAATGCCTTTCATTACCCTTTTTGTAATTGTTTTTCGATTATCTGATTAAGTGTATGAATAGCGTCAATTGTTGATTTTCCTGACCTAAATCCATTTTGGTATTCACCAGTGATCTTTTCTGTGTACTCTTTTAACCGTTTTTGTATAATTGTTTTTATAGTTTTTATTGCGTCCCATTCTTCTTCTAAGTTTTCTTTTTTGCTTTCCTTCTGCAGTGATTTATTTATCTCGGTCTCATACCTCTTCTTATTTTCTTATTCTTCTTTTTCTAAAATTTTAATGTCCCACTTTTTTTTGTCTGTTGCTGATGTTTTTCTTTAACCATTTTTGATTTCATTTCTGCTATTACTAGGTTATAATTAGTTTCTACACTTGTTCCTCTGTATGATCTTACGTTTTTTTTTTTGATTAGAATATGATCTATTTAATTTCCTTTGTTTTTGCCATGTATATTTCATGTGATTTTATGTACTTCTTTTTGTTTAAGTTTGGTGCTTACAAAACCCATGCCTGTTTGTGTTGCCAGGTGACATAGACTCATTCAATTGTATGATGTTTTTTAATGGATAGTTTCTTTTCTTGTCACATTTTTTATAAAATATTCTCTACTTAATTAATTGTTAATTAATGTGTCGTGTTTGGGTATCTTTTCGCATGTTTCTTCCAGTTTGTCGTAGAAAGCTTCTTTTTCCTCCGTAGCTGCTCCTTCTATTGGTGCGTAAACGTTTGCTATGGATATGTTTGTAATTGTGTTTTTCATTCTAACGTACTGTAACGATTTTATTAAAAACTAGTTAATTTATTTATACTAAAAATATGTACACGTTTATAACTAACCGAACTAATTAAATCTAAGGGTATTTAATAAAAACTCTTACAGTATAATTTATGTATAGCACTATCACTTACACGAAGATAAAGTCCGCAGATAACTTCTATTTATTTAAACACTAACGCTTGTTTACTTTAAAGTCACGTACAAGGTTATACACCGTAGATTTATCGCACACGCGTTAATAACTTATTTATTTAGACTTCAATAATCTTCTTAACACTGCCGTCTTCGAATTACGGGAAATAACTGACCTATGATTCGTTTGTACTGTATTTATACATTTTGGCAAACATTCGAGAAGTCTCTACATTTTTTCGTAAACGTTCTAGACGTGGATAAAAAGTACGGGAATGTTCTCGAAATTTACAAAAACTTCGGGACTGTTTTAATATTTTCATAAAATTTTATAACTCACCTACGATTTGTTTGTACCGTATTTATACGTTTCTGCAAACATTCGAGAAGCCTCTACATTTTTTCGTGAACGTTCTAGACGTGGATAAAAAGTACGAGAACGTTCTCGAAATTTACAAAAACTTTGCGAATGTTTCAGTACGATATTCTTCCATCTATTCTTCTAAATTGTAATGTCTTTTCTAAGCTTTTTATCTAACATAAATGCCGTCTCATGGGGCCCTTGCTTTTCATTTCCACCATATAATATTGTGTAATTTGCTTTTTCTATTGTTCCTTCGTTTCCCTATCTTGTTTTTTGTAGTGCCATTATGCTAATTTTGTACCGCTCCATTTCTTTTCCAATCTCTTCCATTTTACCTGTTTCTCATAATGTTCTATGTTCCTAGTCTTATCTTGTATCGTTCTTTATTCTGTTTATTCTTTTCTTTTTTACTTGCATTGTTTATCATTTCCTTGCTTCTGACGGTTTGCTTATTTTCTTGTTTAGTTTTATAAATTGATTATTTGTGTTTCATGTAAATCATATCTTTTTTTATTGCTACGTCCGTCGTCATTGCCCTAAACCTTACCTGTTTCTGATGGTTTCTCCGGGCGGTTTAAGTTCTTTTTAGATTTTTCTCGAGCGTATCACCTTCCCGGAATCTTTCATCCACCGTGCTTTTTTGTTTTGGTTTTTTTCTTGCGACTTCGCTTCCGTTTTCAATTTCTACTCCGATCTCTATTTCCTCTACCCTATATACTTATCGCTATTAATTACCAACATATCCTATTTTAATTGAACTTTATATCCTTTACTTCTAGCTTCTATTAAATGCGGTACCAATCTTTTTCTTTCTTCTATGACTTTCTTAGAATAGTCCTCATCAATCCATATATCAGTGCCTTTTAGCGCTTTAGTATTTTTTAAAATTTCCGTTTTTGTGGACTCTTTTATCAGTTTAACGATTATTGGCCTCGTTTTTCCTTCCTTATATTTCCCAATTCTGCTTACTTTGTCTACATTCTCCTTAAAATTGATGTTAGTTTCTATTTTCTGCATTACTATGGAGATTTTATCATGTATTTCTTTTTCGTCTTCGTTCGTGCTGTCAATTATTCCCTTTATCACTATATTTTTCTTTCTTACATCTCTTTCTAAAATACTTATTCTTCTTTCTTGAGCCGCAATCTTTTCTACAAATTTAACATTTTTTTTAACATGCTTTAGTTCTCTCATGACGGCGTCCATTTTTGCATTTAATTTACTTATATTCTCCCCTATCTGTTCAAACACTCTTTCTATTTTCTCAATTTCTGCCACCTTTGTTCTTATGCTGATCGTTTGCTTTGAAGTGGTAGTACTATTCTCTGATTTAATATGGTTGATTATTTATATCTCTTCCCGATTCTACACAGATGTTAGAAGCCGGTCGACCGGTCGGACCTCTATCAGTAAATTGTATTTTTCTAATTATTTTGCTTAATTCTAGTCTGCTTAGTTTGCAGACAGTGCATTATTGTATGTAGAGTGTGTTGCCTATCCAAGAAAATTTTAAAATGACTGATTTATTTGTAATTTTTTTTATCAATTATTTATTCATCTAATTTTAACTGCATTCAATTCTCTTCTTTATGTATTTCTCATTTGATCTCAAAATGACTTCAATTACATCCAAATAAGATCTTAATTTACTCACTGTTCATGGTGTGATTTATTTGATTTCACCTTCGGGGTTGTTATCTTTTGTTTCACTATCAATTCGCAATTTTTTTCTATGTTTGTATCGATATAATTCGCTTTTTAAACTTAGTAATCAATCATTTCCTGCAAATGGTAATAATAAATGCGGTTGCAGCTATACGGATTAGTTTGAAAAAATCGAAAAGAGTTCTAGCCAACATTTTAGTTTAGCGTGTGTTCTTGGTTCCACACATGTTCTGCCACTGTTCATTTTTTTATATATAAGGTTGATCCACAGGAACAAGGAGTTTTGTAAATCTCGGAAAGGCCCTTGTTTGTCTTTAGCAGATCTAAACCAATTGTTCAGGGTATCCTTAGTCGTGAAGACAGTTTTGATATTATGTTTTTTTAGTACTCTGCTTATTTTGTCTGTCGAACTCACATTATAGTAAATAAGCGGTGCTGGTAGAAAGTAGTAAATCTTCTTTGAGTTTTGAAGTGACTGCTCTTTTCCATGTCCTTTGAATTTCTTTGAACCAGTATCCATTTTGTTGTAGAGACTTCAACAGTGTTTCCTTTTCCTGTTTTAACTAAAGTACCTGTTAGTATGCGTTTTCTTTCTATAAACGGAATGTCCCAACTATCGATTTTTTTTTCACCAGTACATGAAGAAAAACTAGACTGCTGTTATTTTCTAACTCCATAGTAAATTTAATGTTATTACGTGGAGAGTTTAGATGCTGACAGAACTGATTTCGTTTATCTTTGCCATAAAGTCATACAACAAACTTATCAACATATCTAAAACAAGTTTTTGGTTTTAACTCAACATTCTTCATAACTACAATTGGCGTTAAAGTCAACAGTCACGGTATTTTAGAAATGATGAAGTATTATGAAAACATATTTATGAGAGAATTTAATTGTAAAAACAAGTGCAAATTCTTGGACCACAATGAGCTTTTGATTTGATTGGTTAACGATTACAGATGCAAAAATCTAAAAATCAATCAAGTTCTTACAAGAATAAAAAAAATTATTTCTAGAATTTGATCTTTTTTCTAGTCCTCTTAAATTCTCGTTCACATTGTACCCTTTGTCATTATTTTTATCCTTTCATAAAACCTTTCAATATTTTTTTTACAATTCAAAGATTATGAGTTTTAAAATAAATGAAGAAATGTTGTCAAAGTAAACCAAATATCTACATCCAAATATGAGAAACCTCGAAAATTATGGACATTGATATAAATGATAAAATATTTTTAAAAAAAGATATAAATCTGCTAAACAAGGAAGCTATAAAAATATAAATTTGATGTAATATATAAAGTGTTAAGGTCGTAATGTAGAGATCGAAAAGGACATCTGCAGCCATTACGCTTTTTTTAATGCATCACTGCTCAATTGTATACCTATATGTAATTAAGAAGTTCAAAAAACTTGATTTAATGATACCACCTTGACCTGGAACGTCGCCATAATTATAGTACATTTAAGGTATGTGAAATACGGTGCTTACAAAATTGAGACTTCAACTTTGGCTAAACATCGCAAAGAAGTTACTTGTGGCTTTACTTAGGTCTTCTTTTTTACCGTGGAATAAACTTTGACTTGTGCTTAAACGCACTTAAATTTTACGCCTGCCAAATTTAAGTACCCTTGTTATTTACATCGTGAACATCTTAATTTCTAATGTTATTTCCGTTTAATCTCAACAATTACATCTAACATATGTGTTCGTTACAAGAGAAAGTTTCACTACCAAAATATCCTATGTTAAAAATAGCAACAGTTGTTAGTTTTTATCGTGTTAATCATCTAAAATCAAACGTAGCAATCTTAACAACCATAAATAACACATAACTGAAAATGAATTATTAACCCAGATGGTTATGGGAGCAGTTTTGAGAGCGAATTTCTTTTAACTTGCTCGCAGCGCATAAAACATAACTAAATTGGAAAATGAAATTATGCATTATTGAAAATTAATCAAAGGAATTAAACGAAATCGCAGATCTTAATGAAATTATCTTTAGATATGAAGGACAAGCTTTTAATCACCGTAATTAAACCGGTTAATCAATTCCTCAAACTATCTCTTTTATCTTAAGTTTGTTTGTTTATTATGCGTTAGATGCTAATATAAACATCACTTTGTTGTCCTTCAATAGCTCATTAGCTGCATTGCAATCTTATGATTCTATTAACACAAATCTCCGTTTCTTATTCTTTAGTTATTATTTACGTAATGCTTGTAAAAATTTTGTTTGTTTTGTTTGATATGTTTATGTAAATGTAAATTCTCATTGTATTGTTTGGTAATTATTGAAAATAATATTTTGATGATTGTGCTTGTCTGGTAATTGAGGAGTTTGCATCTCAGAATATTATTTTGAATTTATAAACTTTTTCTAGCTAACACAGATAATAATAGCGTCTCGAATCTCCAATAAAAATAATAACACGTGTAAATTATGAACAAGTTTGTTTGTTGTTAGAAATAAGTTTATAATTTCATACAATCCATTTATATCCAAAACAGAACTTGGTTAAATAAATGCTTCAAGCATTGTAGGTCAAAAACGAAAAAATCGTAACATGGTCCTTCGAGCCGAATATTCGTTGGTGGTGAAATTAATAAAAACGTTACTATTTAATACGCATTTTGAATGGTTATAATAGAACATTACAGTGACCAATATAAACTTTAGTTAGAGCAAAGACAATGTTGAAATCTAAACTTACAAGATTACATAATTATGTAAAAATGTTTATCAAATAATAACATCTAAGCAAATTTTAGAACTTACAGATAGGTTAAATATTCCGTCTGCATTTTTATCCGACTTTGAAGCGTATAATGTTGGAATTTTCTACAACTCCCGAACAAGAAAAAGCTCATTTTGAACAATTCGAAAATGATTATTATCGTACATTGGCACGCTAAAATTATTTTTAAAAATAACCAAATCTGGCAATATTTGCCCCCATAGTCCTAGTTCAAATTCACCTGCTAGTGTGCGATCGGTCAATTATTTTCGAGCAAATTTGAATTCTTTTATCAAACTTCCAACAATAAATCTGCCTAAATACAATAGCGACATACACAATTGGGTTGAGTTTTGTGAAATATTTAATAATTTAAATAATGAGCACAACAACATTTCAGATATTTAAAATATACCTTAAAGCTAGCTACACGGTTTACATATCTCGAGCTCACTGGCAGCAACTATAAGGTTGTGTAGAACTCTATTTGTGAACGTTATAATAATTCGCGTATGCTAGTATATAACTACATGAAGCTGTAACATTACAAAATTTAAAATTAGATATTGCACTTACGAACACTGTCGATTCTGGCAAATTCATCTATAGTACTGTCATCCATCGAAGCGTTCAATTGGTTTGCGCTCCATATTGGCGTGAATTAGAGTCAGCGCAAAGTTTCGGCCAATAAAATCTCTGGGCAATACGGTAGTTAAGTGATCATGGTTTTCTCGAAGAATGTGAACACATTCCATCTTTGCAACGACAATTTATCAACGCTCTTGAAGATCTTCTAAAGGATTTAATTCAGAAACTGAGCAATACGTTAGTATACGACCTTTTTACCAGACTCAGTTAGCCTTAGCTCCGATTACCTCTATTGAAAAATTACTGTCTCATAGCAACAGCTAGAGTACACTCGTTTTACAATTGATTTTTTTTACCACCTTATTCAAGGAAGGTTACTACTGTCTATTCATTTCCAAGATAGAGCGCGCATAAACAAATACATGCGGTGTTCACGTGAACATGTCAAATCCGGGCCTGCAAGATTGCATCACCTGTTTCAATGAGCGATAGAATACAATAGTATTTGCAACAGCACGTGATGATCATGCATTGAGCACGCAATTCAGTTTGTTTACATTTGCTCTATCTTGAAAATGAATACAGAATAAGTTACTCGAACCTGATCTTGCTTGTTTATCATCTACTACTGTTTCTAGTTTTAAAGCCAACCTAGCATCAATACGTGCTGCGATTGTGGCTTCTACTGTTCCTAATACTCCTACTAGACCGAGAACAGGTTCTGGTACTTTCTCAAGATTGATCACTTGTTGGAACTGTCGGGAATAAGGTCACTTATTTCTACGCTGTACCAAACCCCACAGAAGCCATTGGTATGATTGAAGCAAACCAGATTTTACTCCATTAACTTGCCTTACTTGTAAACGCTCGGAAAACTAAAATCAGGGTTCATTCACCAAGTAATGACTCTGTAGTTTCCTTATCCTTAGAAGATGCTTTCACACATCTCGACGACTGAAATTGTTTTTACCTTGATTTCATACTAAGTAGTGTACGTGGGAATGAACGTCGTTATCTTCGGCTCTCGGTTTTGGAACATTTGCTGCTAGACCTATTACATTGAAGCGCTTCTAGCACGGATATCCTGAAATTTGGTTGGAAAATTGTTCGCTCTCTACAAGCTCCTTTGGTATAATGTTATTCTCTTGCAAATGGTAGTAAATGTCATGTACTTGGGTCAATTTCCTTACCTTTGACGTTGGAAAATCGAACAAAAATAGATACTTTGGTAGTACCTGATTTCCCGCAAGCAATCATTCTTGGCGTGAATTTCTGGAAAGCTGTGAGAGTCTTAGATTTTCGTTCAATCAATGGTCTTTTGTCTCTCCTGCAGTATCTGCAATCACTACTAATCAACATTTATGTTACTTTTTGATTTTGTCGGTGGAACAACAACAACAACTCAATTTTGTTTTGGAAACGTGTTTGTTTAACAACAACCTGGTCTTGGTCGTGCGAGCTTAGTCGAACAGCATATCCCTACTTCGACAAGTCCGATTAAACAGCATGTCTTCCACTCTTTTCTCTTATGTCAATCAAAAACTGCAACATGCAGAAAGAGAAAAGAAAAAAGGGAGAGCAAAGGAGGGGATAATAACGGGAATAAGAAAAAAATGGTTGAACCAGGAAAAGAAGGAGAAAGTGCAACAGAGAAGAGGAGTTATAGAAAGGAACATGCAGTGGGGAAAAACAAAAATAAAAGTAGTGACGGTTTATAGCAGTAGAATGAAAGAGACAAGGAAAAACATAGAAGAGATGATAGAAGAGAGGGAAGAGGGATTGATAATAGTAGGAGGGGACTTCAACGCAAGAACAGGGGAAGAGGGGGGAATACAAAAAAGAAAAGGGACGGGAAAGAGACAAACAAAGGACAATGTGATAAATAAAGAGGGAGAGGAACTGCTGGAATTGTGCAACGAAAAAGGGTGGGAAATAATGAACGGGAACAGAGAAGAAGATGGAAAGGGGGAATTTACGTACATAGGAGGAAGGGAAGAATCAATAATAGATTTTGTAATGACAAATGAAGAGGCCGCAGAAAAGGTAAAGACATTTAAGGTGGGAGAAAGGGTAGAGTCAGACCATCAGCCACTGGAATTGACAATGGAAGGAAGGGAAAGAGAAGAGAGAGAGGAAGAGGAGAAGTACATAACAAAAAAAAAGTGGACAGAAGAGAGTATAAAAAGATATAAAGAGAGAATAGGAAACACGGTATGGATAGGGAAGGAAGTACAAGAAAGTGTAGAAGAAATGAGAGAGATGATGGAGAAAGCAACAGAGAGAGTCAGATTTAGAAAATGGAAGGGGAGAAAACTGGATTGAAGAAATGGTGGGATAAGGAATGCAAGGAAGCAAAGAAAAATGCAAGAAGAGCATTAAGACAGTGGAAAAAGGGAAGAAAGAAAAAAAAGAATACAAAGAAGCAGTAAAAATATACAAAAACATGCGATAGAAAGAAGGAGGAAAACAAAAAGAAACAAGAGGAGCAGATTAAAGGAATAAAAACGGAAGAAGATGTATGGAAGTACCTAAAGAAGCAGAGGAAAAAAAACAGGACGACAAAGAGAATAAAAATAAAAACCTGTTGGGAGGGGAAGAACAAAAGCAGGAAAGAGAAAAAAAGGAAAGACGCGGTAGTAAGTCAAGAAGAAGGAGATAGGGATAGAATAAGGGAGGAAGAAGTAATCGAGGTGATAAAGAATATAAAAAAGGAAAGGCGACAGGAGAAGATGGGATACAAGGAGAAGAGTGGATATACGGGGGAGAAAATGTAGCAAAAAGAATGACGGAAATAATAAAGAAAATATGGAAAGGGAAAGGATTCCCAGAGAGATGGAGAGAGAGGATAATATGCCCAATACATAAAAAAGGCGAAAAAAATAAAGTCGAGAATTATAGAGGGGTAACATTATTGAGCTCGGCATACAAATTGTACGCGACAATACTGCAAGAAAGATTACAGAAGGAAATAGAGGAAAGAAGTTTGGTACCAGACGGACAAGCGGGATTCAGAAAAGGAAGAAGGGCGATAGACAACATATATATAATGAAACACTTAGCAAATAAAGAACTAGAAAAACAAAGAGGGAAAATGGTAGCACTATTCGTAGACCTAAAAGCTGCTTTTGACAAAGTGAATAGGGAAAAGCTGTGGGAATATATGAAAAGAAAAAAAATCAATGAAAGATTAATACAAAGAATAGAGGAAATATACAAAGAAACGAGAAGCAGGGTTAAAGTGAATGGGGAAGAGAGTGAGAAATTCATAACAAAGAGAGGGTTGAGGCAGGGATGTCCACTGAGCCCAAGTCTGTTCTCGGTATATACGGGAGATCTGTAAGAGACAATGAGAGGACAACAGACAGGAGGGATAGTGGTAGGGAAAGCTAAGGTATGGTCGTTGGCGTATGCGGATGACATAGTGCTGGTGGCTAAGGAGGAAAAGGAAATGAAAGAGATGATGAAAACGCTAGAGAAATATATGAAAAAAAAAAGAAATGGAAGTAAACACGAAGAAAACAAAGATAATGATATTTAGAAAAGGAGGGGGAAAAAAAAAGAGAGGAGTGGAGATGGAGTGATGAGAAAGTGCAACAAGTGAAGGAATTTACATACCTGGGCTACACGATGAAACAGGATAATAAAGAGGAGAACACATAAAGGAAAGGGTGAAGAAAGGAAACAGGCTCATAGGACAAGTCTGGGGTGTGGGGAATTGAGTATTCAAGATGGATATAAAAAAAAGAAAATTGCTGTTCGAAAAATTAATAAAGGGGGTGGTAATGTATGGAGCGGAAATATGGGGCTGGAAGGAGTGGAGGGAGGTAGAGGGGCTACAGGAAAAATACTGGAGATGGGTGTTAGGATTGGACAGGGATACACCGGGGTATATTGTGAGAGAGGAGGTTCAGATAGGAAAAATAAGGATCGAGACAGGAAAAAGAGCAATAAAATACGAGGAAAAAATGAGGGAAAGAACAGATTGCAAAATTCTGTAAGAATGTTGGAAAGAGATAAAGGGAGGGAAAGTGAAGTACGGGCAGGAGGGCAGAGAAGAGTATTACAAAAGAAACGGGTACGCGAGTGAAGAAGTGGAGAGATTAAGAGAAGAGGGGTAGGGACAAGAGAAGAAATAATAAGGAGAGATAGAGACATCGAAAAACAAGAAAGATGGACAAAGATAAAAGAGAGCAGATATAATAGGAATTATAAAGATATCAAGGGTGAAGGGGTGCCGGAATATTTAAAAGACAGTGAGATTAAAAGCAACAAAAGGAAAAAAATGGTGGCAAGGTTCAGATGTGGCAACGAGGAGTTAGGGAACAAATATTGGAAAGAAGAACCAGAAAAGTTGTGCAGGCTATGTGGAGAAGAAACGGAAGACCTTAACCACATGAGAAAGAGATGCAGGGAACTAAGAGAAGAGGTGATGAAAATAGTGGATATCTTAGATGAAAACGGAAAAGGAGCGGAATGGATGGAGGAAGTATGGAGCAGGAGGAAAAATTTAAGGGGGGAGAAGGGATAAGAAAATGTAGTATATATGTATAGACAACACGATGTAACCATCGTTTAAAAATCGATTGGTTGATTGAGTAATGTTTGATAACGGACACAGTATTTGGATTGACGATTTTCATTTAATGTATTTTGAATTTGGTTTAATGTAAATTTTAGATTGAGTTTAATAAGTTATTTTACGATTTTAAATTCGAAGTTACAATGTAATTGTTGATAAAGTTTTGTATTTTGTTACGCGGTAAACCATCTGCTTTCGCGATTTTGCTTATTGAATGTTTCACTTGGATTGTTGAAAAATTCCAGTTGTGATTTATGTTTTCCTTCTGAGATATAATCGTAATTAAATCTATTTTCACCGTTTGTTTATTTTAAGTTGGTTTATGAGTTCTTTGTTCGAGTACATTCATACTTGAATTTCTTTATGTCAAACGTTTAGATTACGTGGAAAAATTAAGTCGTTATCTTAATTTATTAGGCAGTTTAAATTCTTGTAATATAATATCTTGTCAAATTGACAGTTTCACGTACAAGCGAAACGCTGTGTCCTAATTATGTAAATATGACGTAATATGTTTGTTTGCCTCTTTATTGCACCTTTGCGCGAGAGAATTTTGGTGTTTGAAGTTTCGAACGCAGCCTTTGTGGAAAGGGCAGTCGACGAAAGTTGATATATAGATGTGTTTTTGGAAAATGTGGTAGTGGGAAGTTAGTTGGTTGACGGCCGGAAAAATGTAGTTAACGAAGGTGATAATTCACCTGTTCTAATAATTACCGTGGAAGTAAAAGAAGAGGGTGCAGTGAATTTAAGTGGAAAATCAAACTTTCCTTTTTCGTAATTACGGTTAATTAAGATCACTGTTTTACCTAAATTAATATCGTATGTTTCGTTACGTGAATTTGTGCGTGAGTTTGTTTCGCAATCTCATATCTTTCGCCTTTGGGGCGGATTAATAAATCTTCCACTGGTAACCTATTGTTTGGGAAGCAGCTAAAGTCCATCCAAGGTGTTAGCTTTCAAATCCACTGGGAACCAAAGTTCAGCCGGTGTCACCAATTAAGAATTAAGGTATTTATCGATTTTGTTGTTTGATCGTGCAGTGTCCGCGATTAAAAATGCAGTAAAAGCTTTCAATTTTTTTAAGTCAATTGAAATTACGACTAACGTTGAATTTAATTATTTTAATGAACACGTATAGTGTTTGCGCAAAAATTAAAATCAATTAACTTTGTTTTGTGCGTTGAGAAGTGATTCGTATTTCGAATATATGATAATGTAACGACTTATAAACTATATTTTGTTTAGTTCGAATTAAAGTTCGGACATATTTATGTTATAAACTGTATTGTTTTTTTTTGTGTGTGTTATTTTATTTGTTTGTTATAAATATGCGGTCAAGATCTTGAGATTTAATTATATTTGACGTCGAATTAACGCTATTGTAGTAGCATTTCTTTTTATAAATTTTAATGTAATGTTTTGTGTGTAAATTATTCATTTTTGTTTGCTTAAGATTATTTCATTTCTTTTATTCAAATTTATTTGATATCATTTAGTACTTGTTATTTTATTTTGTCTTGGTTTTAAATATTCAATAAATGTTAAATTGTTAAATGTAAAAAGCTTTTATTCATTTAGCCGCCGCATACGTAAATTTTTGTTTAAGTGTTTTTCAGAATTGTTATAACCCAAGGTAAGTTCTGTGGTTATGACCAACCGGATGAGCTTTCAGGTAATCAAGGGTTTGAAAGCTTCCCCTTATAGAAATCCTTGATTGGCGCCCTTATCGATTATTTGACTATTTTACCGTTCTAGTTCCATTTTTACGACGATCGCGTTTCCAATTTTTCACGGAATTTTAAATAAAACCCACCCTTCTCCATTGAGCTAGTGGCACAACCCCCCCGTTTATGTTACTTCATTGCAGGCAGTGACTTTGTGTTAATTTTGGCATGTAACATAAATAATTTGGCGTCTCCAGCGTGTGGCCTTTTTCGAATTTTAGTTTGCCTGTTAAGTTTCGTGATTGTTGGAAGATTTTACCGTTTTGTAATTACATTTTAAAATGGGTTACAAATTGATCGTTGATCGTTTATCGCATAACGAATTACGTTATGAAATTTTGATTAGAGGTGGTGATGCGTCTTTAGGTGTTGTCGTGTTACGAGGTTTACTCAAGAATTTTCTTATTGAAGAAGCTACCGGAAAATTATCTCGTCCCGTGTATCCGTTCGATTTTAATGCAGATAAGTTAGCGATTCGTGAAGGTATCGATGAGCTTAGAAAATTAATAGATTCATTAAAAATTACTCCGACTACAAAAATTTCTTCTACTATTGAAACCAAAATTAAATATTTGTTAAACCGTATTGGCAATTCAATTCCTATTCAAGGTGACGATTCTCAAGTTAAAGATGAGTTTTTAAAAGATTTAGTTGTTTTAATTTCGCAGTACGAACTTTTGGATAAGCAAATTGTTGTTTCAAATCCGTCTACTTCCGCCGATGAAGTCATCGAACCTGTCGTTCAACCTTCTGTAGTTGATAACGCTTTACCGACGTCTTCTGCTGTTAGTCAAAATTTTATTAGTCATGTTAAGAGTATTTCAGTTTCTAAATGGAATTTAAAGTTTTCTGGTGATGCAAAGTCAATTTCATTGAATGCATTCTTAGAACGAGTTGCCGAACTTCAATTATCGCGTAACGTTTCAAGCCATCAGCTATTTTTGGAGTGTACTGATCTTTTTACAGGTCATGCATTGATTTTTGTTAGGTCTATTCGTAGTTCAGTTAATTCTTGGGAAGATTTAGTTAAGTTTTTACGCGAACAATTCCAGCCTACCGATTATGACGAACGACTTATTGAAGAAATTAAGCGTCGTACTCAAGCTAATGATGAACCTATGGGTATTTACGTTGCAATTATTCGCAACATGTTTTCACGTCTCGATGAGCCTTTTTCTGAAGAAAAACAGTTAAAGATTTTATTAAGAAATATTTCTCCCGTTTATCAAACTCAGCTTGGTTTGTCGTCAGTTACTTCAATTGAGGAATTAATTAGATTTGGTCGTATTATCGAGGACCGCATGCAAGCTATTGAAGCTTACACGCCTCCATCTCGTCGAAAGCAGGACATGGAGCCTGATCTAGCTTATGTAACATCTCAAGTTAAGGACATTGCCGTTTCTCGTTCTTCGAATAACGTTAGTAGTGGTGAAAAATCTACACCACCTGTTAGACAAAATTTACGATTACCATCTTCTAGTATCGCACCTTCTTCACGAAGGTTAGCTATCGTTAATGCGCCTGCTTCTTCTAATCGAAGTAGTCCGCAATTATGTTGGAATTGTAGGAAGCCTAACCATCGAGCTGCTTCTTGCAAAGAACCTAAGAAAGGTTTATTTTGTTATCGTTGTGGAAAATCTAACGTTACGGTCCGCACTTGTTCTAAGTGCTCGGGAAACGAGTAAAGGACGTACTAAGAAGCCGTTTAGTGACGTCAGAGGTTAAAGTTAAATCGGCTGTCTATTTTAATAGTCTACATTCTTCGAAGAAAAAGAGTTTTGTTAAGAATAAAGTCGTGTTGGATTATGTTTTAGAGTCTGCTGAGTCTGACGAAAGACCTTTTGTCTATGTTAAAGTTTTTGGTCACGAAATTTTAAGTTTATTAGATAGTGGCGCTTCTCGCACTATTGTTGGTTCTAAGGGTTGGGAAATTTTTAGTCAATTAGGTTTAAAGTTAAATAAGTCAGTCAAAGTTAATTGTATTGTAGCTAATGGTAAATCAGTACAAAGTTTAGGTTCACTTCTCGTCCCAATCGAAATTAAAGGAAAAATTGTTGTTTTGGAAGTTTTAGTTGTTCCTGACGTTCCGCATAATTTAATTTTAGGCGTTGATTTTTGGAAACAAGCAGGTATCGTTCCTGATCTTAGAAAAGGTGAATGGCGTTTCGAAAATATGGACACCATTTCACAATTGGAAGATAAAGATTCAGTTATTAAGTCTCGTCTCGATCTTTCCTCAGAACAGCTCAATCAGTTAGACAGTTTAGTTAGTAATCATTTTTCTTCGTCGAATAAAAATTTTGGATGCACCAACTTGATCGAACATCAGATCAAAACTACTTCCGAACCAATTAAGCAACGGTATTACCGAGTTTCGCCGTTTATCCAGAAACAAATCGATCTGGAGTTAGAGAAAATGTTGAAGTTAGGCGTTGTAGAAAAATCAAACAGCGCTTGGTCGAGCCCGATCTTATTGGTGAAGAAGAAGGACAACTCTTATCGTTTTTGCGTGGACTTTAGAAAAGTCAACAAAGTTACCGAAAAGGACGCTTATCCTTTACCTTACGTTTCGTCTATTTTAGATCGTCTTCGTGACGCTAAGTTCATTTCATCTCTCGATATTAAGTCCGCTTATTGGCAGATTCCTTTAAGCGAAGTGTCTAAGCAGTATACCGCTTTTACAGTTCCGAACCGTGGGTTATTCCAATTCACGCGTTTACCGTTTGGTTTAGCTAACGCACCAGCTTCTTGGCAGAGGTTGATTGATCGAGTTTTAGGTCCCGAATTAGAACCTTACGTTTTTGTTTATTTAGATGACGTCATTATTTGCGCTCCTTCCTTCGAGAAACACATGGAAGTGTTAACTGAAGTTCTTCGTCGCCTTAGAGAGGCTAATTTAATGCTAAGTAAAGACAAATGTCATTTTTGTAAACCTGAACTTAAGTATCTTGGTTTTATCGTCAATTCTACTGGTTTGTCGGTTGACCCGGAAAAGGTCGATGCAATTTTGCGTATTCCAGTTCCCACTGGTGTCGCTGAAGTTAGAAGAATTATAGGCATGGCCTCGTGGTATCGCCGATTTGTACCAAATTTTTCGACAATTATCGCTCCATTGACGTCTCTGTTAAAGAAGAATTCCAGCTTTAATTGGACTAGTGATTGTGATGAAGCCTTTCAAATCATTAAGAATTGTTTAGTTTCCGCACCTATTTTGTCTTGCCCTGATTTCAATGTTCCGTTTACAGTTCAAACTGACGCTTCTGATTTTGGTCTCGGTTCAGTTCTTACACAGTTTATCGACGGTGAAAGAACGTGTTATTTGTTACAATAGTAGGTCGCTCACAAAGTGTGAACGCAAGTATTCAACTACCGAAAAGGAGTGTTTGGCTGTCCTGTGGTCTATCGAAAAATTACGCCCTTATCTTGAAGGAACAACATTCACTGTAGTTACCGATCACGCATCATTAGTCTGGTTACACAATTTAAAGGAACCTACCGGTCGTCTAGCACGATGGGCTGTTAGACTTCAGCAATTTGATTTTACGATCATTCATCGTAAAGGAAAGGATCATGTCGTACCTGACGCATTATCTCGTTCAGTACCAGCTATCGACAACATTACTACCGATTGTGACACTACCGAACCTAAGTCTTCGGACAAATGGTTAACGAAACTTATGGAACGTGTACGTTCAAAACCTAACGCTTTTCCACAGTGGAAAATTAGTAACGGAAAGCTATTTAAGCATGTTACCGTAGACTATCCCGATCTTCGTTCTGAGAAGGACAATTGGAGAGAAGTTGTGCCTAAGTCTAAACGACTCGAAATATTGTCTAAGTTTCACGATGAGCCTACCGCTGGACACCTTGGTATCTTTAAGACTCTCGAACGAATAGTTCCGCTTTATTACTGGCCTAAGATGAAGGCTGACGTTATTCGTTACATCAATGGTTGTAAAGTTTGTATCACGCATAAGCCAGAACAGAAACGTCCTGCTGGCCTTATGACCCGTCATCCTATTGTGGACAAACCTTGGCAGTTGATCTCTACCGATCTTGTTGGACCGCTACCGCGATCTAAGAGTGGTTATTCGTATATCCTTGTGGTTGCCGATTATTTTTCGAAATTTGTTTTATTTTTCCCGTTACGTTCCGCTACTGCAGCAGCAGTTACTAAACGTCTTGAAGAAGATGTATTTTTAATGTTTGGAGTTCCTCAGTATCTTTTGTGTGATAACGGCACACAGTTTCGTAGTTCAGAATTTACGAAAATGGTTTCGTCATATAAGTCTAAAATTATTTTTAACGCTAATTATCATCCACAAGCGAATCCAACAGAAAGAGTCAACAGAGTCATGAAGACAATGTTATCGTCATATATCGAAGACAACCATCGACATTGGGATAAGTATCTTGCTAAAGTAGCATGTGCTATTCGTACCGCTGTACATGAAGTCACCGGCTTAACGCCGTTTTTCGCTAATTTTGGACGTGAAATCTGTCTCGACGGATCACGTCATGGAAAAACTACCGATTCAGACACTATCGACGATCTAGCTTTTGCAGATCGTACCTTTTTGGCCGAAAGAGGCCCAGCGTTTAGAGAAGTTTACGTCGACATTAAGAATCGCTTGAATGCCGCTTATGTCCGCGCTAAACATTATTACGATTTACGTCGTCGTCCAGCACCTTTTGAGGTGGGAGACACAGTGTGGCGAAAGAATTATGTCCTTTCTGATGCATCTCGATATTTCTCGGCCAAACTGGCACCTAAGTTTATCGGTCCGTTCTATGTGAAACGGAAAGTTTCGTATCAGACCTATGAGTTGTCTGATGACACGGGAGCATCAAAAGGCATATGGAACGCCAAGGACTTAAAGTTGAACCCGACTGGGGATAAATAGTTTTAGGTTTTACCGTTTGATTTTGTTTTTTTGTTTTAGTTTCTTTTTCGTTTTATTTAGGTTAGTTAGTTTCGTTTTTGGGTTCCGTGTAGAGACGGACTAAGAATATTTCTCTACAGTGGGGACACCACTTGTCGTAAGAGGCGACTAAACAACGGTTCTTTTATTTCCATTTTTCTTTCTTCTGCTATCTTGTCTGTCCTTATCTTTTATTTCTGTAGTTTTTGTGGCTAGGTGCCATCGCTCGGTGAGGGCATTAGTTGTGGGAAAAACGCAATGCGCGGATCTCGTGAAGCGCAGCGCGCCCTCTTCTATTGTGCAGCATCGAGTGATCTGTGTCGAACCCAAACATATGCTACCCTTCTTTTGTCGTTTAGTTTTCGTTTCGTTCCGTTAGTTTCGTTAGGGGTTCTCGAGGATTGCGAGATCGCGAGAGCCATAGGTTTAGTTTCGTTTTATTTTTGCGTTTATAGTTACATTATCGTTTATTGTGTTTTGGTAGATAGTTGTAAGTAAACACTATCTCTAGTTAGTAGTTACATTATCTTTGTGATGACACTTGCCACAGTTGACTTTGAGAGTGGTCAATGGGTAAGGTGCTGTGGATTCGACGTGTGGGTTGTAGGATCTCACAACATGCCGATCCCGTGACGCATGGCGTGCCTTCTTCCTTTGTCAATGTCGGATACATCGTGTCGAGCCAGACACTTCCCAAGGTCTGCCGTGTTGCATTTTTACCGATTATGACGTTTATTTTTTTTTATTTACCGGATATGACGACTCTTCTCTTCTTCTGCTGTCTATCCTTTCTTTTCCATTCTTCTTTCGTTCTTCCTTATGACCAGCGACTCCCTTCTGCGTGGAAGCCCCGCGCCCTTTATGCCTCTTGTTGACGACTCTTTCGCTATGTACTTGGACAAATCGTGTTAGGGACTGTCTAGGTAACCTTAAGTTGGGGTTTATTGGCCGAATTCCCAAGCCTAGTCAGGACCTCTCGCGTACCTCGGTCGCTCGACCGTGGTGGGCTTTGGCGGTTTTACTTTGATGTTTTTCTTTTAGGACCTGGGGGTAGCACTGGGCATGTGTCCTTTGCAAAACCAACCCCCTTGTGCCTGACGCGTTTTTACGCTCTTTTAAACGTTTTTCGTTTATTAGATTTTTGTTTTTTTGAAATTTTTACGTTGATGGCCCGTGGCACGGGGTAGTACTCTTTTGTGGGCACCGCCGGTACGGCACCCGTGTAGTCGCTCTCCTCCCGCCCAGGGGTACTGCCTTGTTCAGTCGTGCTTCGTTAATTGCCCTGGTTGGCTTCACCAATCAGTTTTAGCGTCCACTGCTACAGTGTGGTTCCGTTGTGGTGGGTTGGGGTCATTTGGTCAAACCACAACGGCTGGGTCTCGTTTTTTTTTTGTCGCTTTGTGACCATGTGAGGGTTGGGTTATGGGTTTTCGTTTCGTCTTAAGTCTATTGCTTAGAGAGCGATTTAAGAAATCCCTCTTTAAGTAGGGGAGGTGTAACCATCGTTTAAAAATCGATTGGTTGATTGAGTAATGTTTGATAACGGACACAGTATTTGGATTGACGATTTTCATTTAATGTATTTTGAATTTGGTTTAATGTAAATTTTAGATTGAGTTTAATAAGTTATTTTACGATTTTAAATTCGAAGTTACAATGTAATTGTTGATAAAGTTTTGTATTTTGTTACGCGGTAAACCATCTGCTTTCGCGATTTTGCTTATTGAATGTTTCACTTGGATTGTTGAAAAATTCCAGTTGTGATTTATGTTTTCCTTCTGAGATATAATCGTAATTAAATCTATTTTCACCGTTTGTTTATTTTAAGTTGGTTTATGAGTTCTTTGTTCGAGTACATTCATACTTGAATTTCTTTATGTCAAACGTTTAGATTACGTGGAAAAATTAAGTCGTTATCTTAATTTATTAGGCAGTTTAAATTCTTGTAATATAATATCTTGTCAAATTGACAGTTTCACGTACAAGCGAAACGCTGTGTCCTAATTATGTAAATATGACGTAATATGTTTGTTTGCCTCTTTATTGCACCTTTGCGCGAGAGAATTTTGGTGTTTGAAGTTTCGAACGCAGCCTTTGTGGAAAGGGCAGTCGACGAAAGTTGATATATAGATGTGTTTTTGGAAAATGTGGTAGTGGGAAGTTAGTTGGTTGACGGCCGGAAAAATGTAGTTAACGAAGGTGATAATTCACCTGTTCTAATAATTACCGTGGAAGTAAAAAGAAGAGGGTGCAGTGAATTTAAGTGGAAAATCAAACTTTCCTTTTTCGTAATTACGGTTAATTAAGATCACTGTTTTACCTAAATTAATATCGTATGTTTCGTTACGTGAATTTGTGCGTGAGTTTGTTTCGCAATCTCATATCTTTCGCCTTTGGGGCGGATTAATAAATCTTCCACTGGTAACCTATTGTTTGGGAAGCAGCTAAAGTCCATCCAAGGTGTTAGCTTTCAAATCCACTGGGAACCAAAGTTCAGCCAGTGTCACCAATTAAGAATTAAGGTACTTATCGACTTTATTGTTTGATCGTGCAGTGTCCCGCGATTAAAAATGCAGTAAAAGCTTTCAATTTTTTTAAGTCAATTGAAATTACGACTAACGTTGAATTTAATTATTTTAATGAACACGTATAGTGTTTGCGCAAAAATTAAAATCAATTAACTTTGTTTTGTGCGTTGAGAAGTGATTCGTATTTCGAGTATATGATAATGTAACGACTTATAAACTATATTTTGTTTAGTTCGAATTAAAGTTCGGACATATTTATGTTATAAACTGTATTGTTTTTTTTTGTGTTATATAATTTGTTTGTTATAAATATGCGGCCAAGATCTTGAGATTTAATTATATTTGACGTCGAATTAACGCTATTGTAGTAGCATTTCTTTTATAAATTTTAATGTAATGTATTGTGTGTAAATTATTCATTTTTGTTTGCTTAAGATTATTTCATTTCTTTTATTCAAATTTATTTGATATCATTTAGTACTTGTTATTTTATTTTGTCTTGGTTTTAAATATTCAATAAATGTTAAATTGTTAAATGTAAAGAGCTTTTATTCATTTAGCCGCCGCATACGTAAATTTTTGTTTAAGTGTTTTTCAGAATTGTTATAACCCAAGGTAAGTTCTGTGGTTATGACCAACCGGATGAGCTTTCAGGTAATCAAGGGTTTGAAAGCTTCCCCTTATAGAAATCCTTGATTGGCGCCCTTATCGATTATTTGACTATTTTACCGTTCTAGTTCCATTTTTACGACGATCGCGTTTCCAATTTTTCACGGAATTTTAAATAAAACCCACCCTTCTCCATTGAGCTAGTGGCACAACCCCCCCGTTTATGTTACTTCATTGCAGGCAGTGACTTTGTGTTAATTTTGGCATGTAACAACGACCAAATTTGTAAGTCAAATGGCAATGAATAAAGTTAAACTTATATAATCAAAAACTAGACGAAATGCTACAACTAGAAGTAGTTGAACCTTTTTGCAATCCTTAGAATAATCCGTATGTCATGGCGAAAAAGAAAGACGAGGCTCACAAGTTTTGTGTAGATTTCAGAAAGGTTAATGCCGTTACTAAACGGGACTCTTGCCCTTTACCGTTTATTTCTACAATCTGCGCGGTGCTTGTTGTCTTTCCAGCTTGGATATCTGTTCTGCATACTGACAGATCCCGCTCAAGGATGATGCTAAGCCATTTACCGCTTTTGCTATTCCTAATCGACGCCTCTATCAGTTTACTAAGATGCCTTTTGGATTACATAATGAGTCGGCAACTTTCCAACAGTTAATTGATCGTGTTCTTGGTCTTGATCTTGAATTTTTTTGCTTTGCGTATCTGGACGATATCATTATCGTTACCCTTACATTCGAGAAGCACTTAGATGTTTTCGAGTTGGTTTTGAAACGTCTTTTTTCTGCCGCGCTAACTTTACGAAAAGACAAATGCTAGTTCTGTCGCAATGAGCTCAAGTATCTAGAGTACGTCATCAATAAACACAGTTTACTGGTAGACCCAGCGAAAGTAGATGCTATCTTGAATATTCCAGTGCCTTTGTCTGTAACTGAAGTTTGAGCACTCGTAGGTATAGCCAGTTAGTATCGTCAGTTTATACCTAACTTTGCCACCTAATTTTCTTATCTTACTCAACACACTCGTAAGAATACACCGTTTCGATAGGATGCATCTTGTGATGATGCTTTGACAACATTGAAAAAACTTTTTGTTTTTACCTTATTATGAGTTGTTCTGATTGGGCTCTACCTTTCGTCATTTAAACTGATGCTTCGGCCTTAGTGCTGTCCTAGTTAAACAGACGATTGAAGGAAAAAAGGTGATTAGTTTTTTAGTCGCTCTCTTAACAAGGTTGAACGCCATTACCACAGAAAAAGAGTGTCTTGCTGTCCTGTCATCGCCGATCACCATTCCTTAATTTGTATCAACAAACTTTAGAGTCCTTCAGGTAGATTGGCGCGTTGCTCAGTTAGACTACAGCAATACGACTTTGAAATCATTCATCGTAAAGGCACTGAAAACGTGGTCACCGATTTACTTTCTCGGTCAATACCAAAAGATGAAACCACGGTCAAAGACCCTTTCTTAAATACTATTACTATCTCTTCCGATGACGTTTGGTATTTTTCTCTAAGAACAAAGATGCTAGCTTCTCCGCAAAAGTATCCGAATTGGATGTTGCAGGTGATAAAATTGATTTGAGGTTCTATACAGCTTTATACAGGAACGCAGTAGAGCCGATACCTGCACGAACTAATCTGAAGTAAAAAGTTATAATTTCAATAAAAACTTTTTTAACAAAATGTATTATTTATATTTTATTTTTACGTCAGCATTTACTATTCAAGACATCAAAGTTAAATTTGTAATTTTTCTATTATGAATTTATGTAGTTTTTCACTTAAGGGTCCGTCAGCAAGTTTTGACTATGAAAAGGGGTCCGTAGACCAAAAAAGTTTGGGAACCACTTTATTAAAGTCTCTAGAGCTCACAATAACCAAAGCATCATCAAATAAATCTAAAGGTCATATTAAGTCATTTGCAGAATCTCACTTTTTTTCTCAATGCAGCTTGTTTCAGATGCTCTCCAAAAGAACGTCTGGCAAAAGCAAAAAAAATCTGAATTGCTTTGAAAAGGGGCATTTTGTAAATCAATGCAAATAAAAGTTTACATCTCAAAATGAAAATTCAAGCGTTTAAGCTCATCGGTACCTACAGATACTATCGTGGAGTCAGCGCCAAATAATTCTACAGAAACGGTTATTAAATCTTTTACCATTATTTTACCGTTTTCTTCAAACATAGTGCAGATACTGTTGCCGACTGTTTCTGTACAAATCCTTGATTCTGATGGAAACTCACTTCCAACCAGCCCATCTTCCAAAAGACGGGATTTGGGTAGGTTGTATCTGAGGGATCAGCGTTAATGGTCAAGTTCTTTGCAATTTTACTAGTAGTGAAATGTCTCAACGCAACTTACAAAATTTTCTGAACATGAACATTATCCTCTAGAAAAAAATACTATCCGAAGAAGATAATGCTTGTAAAAAACTATACTATAAGAGACGAAACTGGTAGATTCATTGGGTCAATTCCGTTCAAAAAACCCGTGAAAGAACTGAGCGATTTAGATTTTATAGTACAGAAGACATTTTTTGCATTAGAAAGACGACTTCAAGCAAACTTTGAGTTGCGTCATATGTCTATTGCCATGTACAATCCTAGTGACGTTGCTTATTATTTCCCTCAGCATGACGTTTGAAAGAAGAGCGGTCTCCTCCTCTCACCACCTAACTTCATGTGGTTTTCAATGGATGAATGCCTACCAGCAACAGTAGATCAGTAAGCAAGTTGGTCCAACCATACGAGAATACTTGTTTTCTATTTTAGTTTGTTTTAGACAGCACTTCCATGTCATATCTGCTAATATAAAAACATTGTAAACAAGTGTATATTAAGCCAAATCAATTTTGTGGTACATATTCTTCTACCGATGAACTTAAGTATATAATCTATGCACAGTGACGTATAAGACAACTTCAACTTCTTTTTTGGCTATACGTGCACTAACTCAGGAATCGATTGCAAATTATCAAAACTCTCCATGTCGACCATTATACAAAAGAACTTTTATGTAGATGCGTTATTGACTGGTTGTAATGATTTAAACATGTGTACACAATTATCCAATGTTTTCATTTCAGCTAGTTTTACCTTTTGTAAATAAATTTTTGATAATCCTGAAGTTCTTGTCGATGTTCTAAAGACTGATCTACATTCTAGTGTTCTTGATTTTAGCGAGCCTAAGCATACCAACACGATTGGACTTATCTAGTTTTTCCGTCCTGACCACGATGATCTGGTTTCAAATCCTATTCGAAACAAGTAGTTGATTTATCGTTCTGAGTTGAGTGAACTAAGCGGATTAAAAATTTGTCGTCATATTACTTATCTGTTCAAATTTTATTAAAACACAAATTCGTGGATTTTCTGCTGCATCCACGGTTCTTGTATATACGTCAGATCTATAGATCGGACCAAATGAGTACAGTTACGTGAAAAGAGTAAATTCGCAGCATTAAAACCCATTACTATTCTAAAGCTTCAACTTTGCAGAGCATTGCTACTGTTAAATGTTAACAGAAGTCACGATACGTAGCTGTAGAAGGCTAAGTGTGTGTAATGAAAACTTTGATGTTGCGTGTACGTATTTTTCATATCGTTTTATCAAGTTTTCGTTAATTAGAAAAAAAACAAGAGAACATTATTGAAGTGTTTTTTTGACTGTTTTTATAAAGATAATTTTGTAAAAAATCGTCGTTGAAATATGGCTTTGGTTGCTGTTTTAGTCAACGTTTCTACATTAAAAGCATTTTAAAACCGCACACAGTAATTTAATTTGTTTACGAAACAGCTAATGTCTAAACTTTTAAAGCAAGTCGAAAAGTTTCTTACTTTTGCAAATTTCTCAGTATTTTTTGAATCTACACTCCACTATAGTCTTAGAGTGACTAAAAACAAATCCTTGCTCTTTTAAAAACGTTTGTGCGCAACAAAGTCAGCAAAGATTCTCTCTTGCTGTATGTGCCATCAAAACTTAACCCTGCTTATCTTTTGTCTAGAAAAATAAAGCTCCACAATATTAAAAATTCTACCATGTGCAGAAGCGGTTCAGATTTCAACGAATCACGATAACACGTTGTTAATGATTCTCACATTGATCTTCCCAAAATTTAAAAACAAATTAAACCTTTTTCTAGATTCATTTACAAGTAGGTGGTAGATAGCACCACTCACAATTTTCATATGACAAAAAGTATCCTATTGTCTTTTCTGGAAAGCATACTATTGCTAAACTCATTGTATCTTGCGAGCATGTTAAGTTGCCGCATGCTGGACCTCAGTTTTTATTAAATTCTTTAAGAAACCGTTTCTAGATTATCTCTGGACGAAATTTGGTAAAAAAGTTGTTTATAATAATTGTTTGCGATGCTACAAACTTGATCTACATGTTACAAAGCCTATTATGGGAAATTTTCCGCCCAGCCGAGTAGAGCCTACCTTCTTTTTTAGGATAGGGTATGCTTGTCCTTTTCGCATAGAAGATCGCAAAAGTCGTAATCCTAAAATTATCAGAACTTTCTTATGTTTGTTTGTCTGTTTCTCTGCAAAGACCGTTCACCTACAGTTAGGGACGAATTTTTCTACAAGCATCTTTTGTTACCATTTAAACGCTTTGTTGCTTGCCGTGGCAGAAATTATTTTGTTGCTCAGTATTTTACTATTGTTAAAAATCTTGCTAATGAGAATGTAAATTAGCACTTTATTCCGGCACAGAGCCCACATTTTGGTGGTCTGTGGGAAGCAGAAATTAAATCCTGCAAAGCACATATTAAGTGTGTACTAAGGACCTATGTTCCAAATTTTAAAGAATTGTGTATTTTCCTTGCACAAGTAGAAGCTACGATGAGTTCTCGGCTTATTTATTTTTTAATCTTAATGATTTACAACCCTTAACAAGACTGCGTTAAATAAATCCTTCAAGCATTCTATTAAAAGTCATGTAAAAAGTGTTATATGGTTTTTTGGTCGTTAATCTCAATTCGACCAATATACTAAAACATTAGTTGCATATAACGTATGTAGATCTGCTGTTTTGTTCTATAATTAACAACAAAGATTAAACGCATTGAAACAAATATCTGATATGAAAAATGATTTGAAAATGGCACAAAAAGCAATTCTTTACGCGAGACGATAAATCTATTTTTAATCTCAGCTTTTCTGATAGCAGTACTAAAGCTGATCTAAATTCGTGTATACGAAAAGTTCGATAAAATGGAATTAAAAAATATATTGATTCAACGTTGCTTTTTTAAACGTACTTTAAATTTCTCTACAATATTAACGCGCTCGCATGTTCCGCTCGTTCACGACGTTAAAACGTTTTAACTGATAATTGTTTAAGAACATACTGTTAATAAACATTTGAAATTGAACCAAACTTCGTAAAATTAAACAAATGTCGTAATTGCTGATCTAACAAAACTAAAATATTACCGTTTAATGAACTTACTTAACTTATATAAAGTTTCACAAAGATTTTCCCCTAAACTAAATTTCTAACCACAAAAACAGACTGGACTTATAATTGATTTTGATCATATTTAAACCGTTAAAAATTTTGATTGAAAAGTGTGTCAAGAGTAAGAATCCACTTGTATTTAAATTTATAGAGTACTGTTGTGTCTGTTACTGCTAAAACCTACATAGTACTTAATGTGGGTTTAGTTTCAAAATATTGTATCCAAAAATGACCAATCCATTTTTTTATTTAATCAATTTGTACTGTGTACTTTTACATTTGTGTTGTGTTTTTAATTTTGCTTTTAAATTTGATTTATGTGGTATTGTGACATTTTTTTTAAATTCCAAGCAAAACAATAAAACTATAAATCGTTTAAGTTTCAAACAAATAGAAAAAGTGTACAATATTAAAGAAACTAAACTAAATAAAATACCAAACCTAATGATCAACAATGATCAAAACGTGTTTGTTTTCAACAATAAAAAATAATCCTAGTATAACAGAAAATAAAAATAATGGCACTACGGTAAATGTAAGTTATATGCACGTAGTTTCATTTCAGCGTTATAGTTTTTAAAAAAATTTGGATTTTGTTCCCATATAGCACAAGTACGTACTGTGTATGTACATTGTACGTACTTTTAAGTACGTTACTTATATACGAACAATGTACGCCCACTGTACGTACGTAGTACAAACAATTTGTACTGTTTTGTACATAATATGTATTTAAACCAAAAAAACTTTTATGAGACCAGGACTTGAACACCCATTGTTGACATGCGCGTAACTAGACATCCGCGCTAGAAGAGACCTAGGTCCCATTGTGCATAAAAAGATATTATGTGTCAGTTACATTTTTATTGAAGTGGTTGGAGAGGTCTAGGTAGGTGCCCAGCCCACCCAGCCTTCTTGTAGCTACGCCGGTGGTTGTTGATGTAGCAAGCAGATGTCTTACCACGACGACCTACTAACTTTACATGACATATAACGGATTTTTTTAGTTACTCGTAATTTTATATTTTAAGACCACACTAACGATTGAAAGAAAGCTAAAACGGCACTATTACCACAATGTTTATAATCAAAAATCTTCGTACCTTAATGTACGCACAGTTTACGTACAAGGATGAATGTAAGTAAAATGTACCACAAATGTACGTACAATGGGTGAAGTATGCTGTATGGGTTTTTGCAAGCAAAGAAACCAATAAGGCCGTAAATAGTATAAAAACTTATCACAATTATTCTTCAGCAGATTAGAAGCGCGAAATTAGTATACACACGTTAAAAAAGTTAACCAAGATTTAAAAATGAGTAGCAAAAAAAAATTTTTTTAATCGTGTATTACACTGTTCGAAAAGTTTTGAAATAAACCAAAACAAAAAAAAACTTATAAAGCTTCAAAATCACGTAAAAGTATACATATACAGTATTAAAATAAAGATCGGCATGCTAATTTCCAAAAAGATGCGTTTGTTTACCTTTGCTCTAAAAGAATGGCAGGTGACAAATTGAGTATATAAAAATTAGCACAGCTTGAACGAAAACAGAAGAGTGCTCTAGAGTTCTAAACCTGTTGTTGAAAACATTTTTGGAAAAACTAAATAACTGCTGTCCTATCACTGTCGAAAATTGTACCTAGAACAACCCTTCAGAGCATTATTTTAATTTAAAGTTGTGTTATCACAATTTTACATTACACAACTTAAAAAATCATCCCTGAACTTTTAAGTTCCATAAAACTTATTCAGATCTACATGCATACACCGTTGCCTCGTACATCATCAATTATAAGGTTGATGCATAAGTTCGTAACGTTTTTTGTTTCCAGAGTAAGAGTGCTTTAAAAACAACTTTGTTTAAAAAATATCAATGACGTTTTATTGCCATAATATTGCTTTATAGAATACTTATTGAATTTTTTTAGAGGTAACTGTCATCTTGGATCAGATCTGGCGCCCTTAAGCATACTTCCTGTGAACCTCCTCTATCTCCGAATGTGTGAGTTGGCCGTGCAAGGTTCGTAAGACATAAAGCTTGTAACAATATCTTTTTGTTTGAGTTTAGCCGAGAAGTTAAGGCATCGGTAACCGATAGAAGCTATTCCGGTTACGTTGACAAAAACTGATATTTATAAATGTAAGCAGTAAAGAACGTAAGCCAAAAAAACACTAATACTAAATGGCCCACTCGCCGATGTCCCATACACTGTTAGGTGTCGTCGCTCATAAATTTTCACAATTCCTATTTTAGCCAAATGCACTGTGAGCGAGCTCGCCGTTGGTGGTGTGATTTAGTAAACGGATAAGTATGCATTGTTGTGTACAGGGTGTCTTAAATTGGATGTTTTGATATGGAAACTCGGTAAATATAATAGATACGAGAAAATGAACCGCGTATCATAGATCTATATTTTCGAGAAAAACTCGACGGTAAAAACCAAATTGAGCAATTGTTTTTTGTTTTTGAAGTATACGCAAAAATTTGATTTTCTTAATTTTCGACGCATGGCAATATTTCGGATATTTTTCAAAGTAGAGAACAGTTGATGTGATTTTAAGGCACTTCTTTGAGTAGAATGCAATAGCGTTGTGTTTTTTTTAATGCAAATCATAGTAGGTTATTAGACAGTTAAAATCGTTTGTTTTTTTCTTTTTTCAATGATATCTAACATGTGGGTCTATGATTTCATATTTTACTCATTTCATCAAAAATCGATATTTTTTAACAAACACGTATTCCGTTGTAATTTAATCATAGTATGCTTTTGTTATAGAAAATAATGATCCATGATTCCTCCGATTTTGTTTTAATCTCATAAAAATGTATTTAATATTATTATTTAGCTTGTCTTATTTCTGGATAACGATCGGAACTTAATTCGGCTGCAGCGTCAGAATGGTTATCACTTTGATTAAAGCATTCTATCATATCGTGTTTTTAATTTTGAAAAACCATTGCACTTTATACTAACTAACTTTTAATACTAAATGATTTCATTTGTTCACATTTTCAACAGCAGATGCACACTATGTTTCTTAAAAAATATAGATTTTTTGATAAAATGAGTAAAATATGAAATCATAGACTCCACATGTTATATATCATTGAAAAGAGAAGAAACAAACAGTTCTAACTGTCTAATAGCCAGCCTACTATGATTTGCAATTAAAAAAACACTATATGCCATAACTTGAAATATAATGAAGTTATTTCAAATTATGCAAGGCTATTGGATTCTACTCAAAAAAGTGCCTTAAGGTCACATAAACCGTTTTTCTCTACTTTGAAAAACAACCGAAGTATCGCCATGTGTCGAAAATTGACAAAATCAAACTTCCGCGTATACCTGGAAAACAAAAAACAATCGCTTAATTTGGTTTCACAATCGAGTTTTTCCCGAAAAAAGAAATCCAGAATACACGGTCCATTTTTCCCTATCTATTATACTTACCAAGTTTCTTTATCAAAACATCCAATTTAAGACCTTGTACTATTTTCCGCCCAATTTTGCCTTAAGCTTAGGCTGCACGTAGTTTAATTTTGATTGCAACTTTGTTCAATCCGATTAAAAAGGGTTGTAAATAAAGACTTTTTTTGAAGGTATCTCGCTACTAAACTGCGTGCAGGTAAAATGGCGATTAGCGCCATATTCTTTTTTTTACTAGCTTTAACGTTATTGCTGAAAGATAGCGGAGGCTCAAAGTTGTTTCCTGCAAACATAATTACAAAAAGTTAAAGGAATTTCCACACTTAGTGGATCAATTTCAAAATTGAGTGCGACCAGTAGTCGCTAACTATAATTTTTTTTCTTCCTGTATACGCTTTTACCGTTATTATTTATGTTTAATTATGTAATGTAACCTACGTGTTTGCATTTTTTCAAATGAAGCCTTCAATTCTATTAATTATAGTAAGGTGTGGCGGTTGACAACATCGCAACAGCGCCAGCCAATTAAAACACTTCCCGCACATGAAAAAACAAAAGAAGCTCAAGCCGAAGGAAGTTGAGGTACTTGCTATGCAGCCTCCACCACAGCAACACGTACCTATATATTGCAGCGAACCGAATATTATTTTATTTTTGTTGGTAAATATTATTCCTGTAAATAAATCATCCGTAGTAGTGAGTAATTTAGTTTAGTTTAGTATTACATTTAAAACCGCGACAGCCACAGTGGTGACTTATACGACGTGATTTAAGTGAGATCGCGAAGAAGAAAAAATGGCGAACGACAACGTGGTCGCTTCTTCGGTATCTCAATCGCAACGCGTTACCTTTACGTTACCGCCATTCTGGCCAGAGCAACCTGCGGCGTGGTTTGCCCAAATTGAGGAACAATTTTTATTAAACGGTGTGACGGACGACGCGAACAAATATTACTTAGTGACCGGTAGTTTGGACTCCCGATATGTCTCGGAGGTATTGGACATTATAGTGGCGCCTCCGGCGGAAAACAAATACGACAAAATCAAAAGCGAACTCATAGATTGCTTGTCGACATCACAGGAAAAGAAGACTCGACAGTTACTAGAATTCGAAGAACTCGGTGACACGAAACCGTGCCAGTTCCTAGGTCACTTACGTGGACTAGCTGGAAGTACAACGCCGAGCGAGTTGCTACGCACAATCTGGATGAGTCGTTTACCGGCTTACGTCCAAGCAATATTAGCAACGGTCGCAACCCAATCTCTAGACAACGCAGACCAGGTGTACGAAACGTGGCCTAAAGGATCATCGGTGGCGGCAGTTCCCGCGCCTTTCGCTAGCGAATTCCGGATCGACGCCAAAGACGTTTCCAACAACGCATTTGATGTTAGCGCCATCTCACTACAATTGGCAGCAATATCATTACGGTTGGAACGACTGAAACAACATGGCCGACCAACCGAGCGCCAAACAAACTACCGTTTTTACAATTACAGAAGACGCTCCCGCTCTTGAAGCCGAACTCGAATAAACAATCCAGATCACTGTTTTTACTACAACATATTCGGCAACAAAGCCTGTAAATGTCGAGAGCCATGCACTTTTCAAAAAAACTAAGCAAGCTGTCTATCGAGGCGGCAGTAAAAACGCATGCAGGACCATGCCGTCTTTTTGTGACCGATAGTGCAGTATTTAGTGGATGCTGGTGCCGACGTTTCGGTGTTCCCTAAAAACTGGCAAATTGTCAAACCGAAAAAACTGATTTCTACTTAAGCGCAGTTAATGGGGTAAAATTCTGTACATACGGTTTAGTGAATCAAAATTTTAATTTAGGTTTAAGACGTGTTTTTTTGTGGAACTTTTTAATAGCAGACATTGACCACGCGATAATTGGTGCGGATGTTTTGAAACATTATGGACTTATTGTAGATTTAAGGAACCTTAAATTAGTGGACAGTGTGACAAGTTTGGTTAGTATTGGACACATACGTACCGCGAATATCCACTCTCTAAAGACATACATGGGTGAAACAACGAACATATATTTAAACTTACTACAAAGATATCCTAAAGTTGTTACCCCGACATCAGCTGGTAATTGTGTACAACATAATACAGTACGTTACATTTGCACGACACCAGGCCCTGGAATTTCAAGTCGCCCGTTAGCTCCAGGCAAATTCAGGTCTGGGAAAAGGGAGTACGATGACTTAATAAGTGCAGAAATTATTCGACCGTCTTCCAGCAAGTAGAGTTCACCATTACATCTTGTGACCAAGAAGAATGGAGAATTAAGACCATGTGGAGATTATCGCGCTCTCAACGCTCGAACGATACCAGACAATTACCCAGTACGACACATCGAAGATTTCTCCCAATCATTGCATGGAAAAACAATATTTTCCATCATTGATTTGGAAAAGGCATATCATCGGATTCTAGTAGCCGCAGAAGATGTCAATAAAAAAGCCATAACAACGCCCTTTGGCTTATTTGAATATCTTTTTATGTCTTTTGAATTGAGAAATGCTGCACAGACATTTCAGCGTTTTATCGATAAGGTTACTCGGGGTCTTGACTTTTGCTTCCCTTATATCGACATCATTGTATGTTTGGATGGTGAAAATCAACATATGGAACACCTGCAAATACTTTTTTACAAAATACTGTGTAATCATTAATCCCAATAAGTGTGATTTTGGGAAGAGCACTGTAAATGTTCTTGGATACAACATATCCACAGAAGGCATCCAACCACCTCAGGAAAAAGTACAAGCAATCCATGATTATCCTCGACCATAAATTATTAAAGAATTACGAAAATTCCTAGGTATGTTAAACTTTTTTTGAAGATTTATACCCCAGGCTGCGAACAAACTCGCTCCTCTAACAAGTTTGTTAAAAGGAACTAAAAACAGTAAGGAAAAAATTTACTGGGCAGATGATAACATCACAGCTTTCGAAGAGGTTAAGAACACTCTTTCATCTTGTACGCTATTGGTACAAACGAATGCATGTGCTCCTCTAGCCAGACAAAGCAGTTGGTGGTGCCTTGTAACAATTGCAAAACAGAATCTGAGAGCCTTTGTTCTTCCATTCACAAAAATTAAACTTAGCACACTCGCCGCCTATGTTGCTGTAAAACGTTTTAAGCACAGTGTTGAGGGAAGGCAACTCATTATCTATACAGACCACAGGCCGCTTACCTTTGCTTTCTAACAAACACTGGAAAAAGCTTCGCCAAGGCAACTAAGATATTTAGATTTTATTTCGCAGTTTACAACTGATATACAACACATAGCAGGTACAGAGAATGTTGTTGCAAATGCCTTGTCTCGGATAGATGCAATAACAGCACAGCCTGACCTGTGATATTGAGCTAGCAAAATCGCAACAATCGAACGCGAACTTCAAGAGTTGCTGACAAAAGGAACAGATATGGAACTAAAGTTTTTCTATTTTAACTACAATGCAAAGGTTTATTGTGATACGTCTACAACAAAAGTTCGACCGTATCTAACGCTGTCATATCGCAAACCAATGTTCAACAAGCTACACAACCGATCTCATCCAGGTATAAAAACTACGGTGCAGTTGATAAAAGACCATTTTGTCTGGCCTAAAATGGAAATTGACATCAAGAGATGAACCAAGGAGTGCTTACCTTGTCAACGAGTTAAAGTGTACAAATACACACAAACAGTACCAGGTGCAATCCCATTACCTGAAGCTTGTTTTGATCATGTCCACTTAGACTTAATTGGTTCTCTACCGCATTGCCAAAGAAACACATATTGTCTCACATGTATCGATCGCTTCACACGATGAGTCGAAGTGATACCATTAAGAGATATCGAAGCCAACACAGTAGCCAAAGCTTTCGCGTACAATTGAATTGCTCGATTTGGAGTACCACTCCGAATTACTACAGATCGCGGGAGGCAGTTCAAGTGCCAATTATTTTACAGCCTTGCAAACTACCTGAGGTCCGAACACTGTTTAACCACAAGTTACCATCCCCAAGCCAATGGAATGGTGGAGCGCATGTACCGACAATTGAAAGCTGCATTAACTTCTTACAATACCACCAATTGGGTAGATGCCATACCAACAGTGTTATTAAGGATGCGTTCGGGTTACAAAGAAGACCTGAAGACCACCAGCGCTAAATTGGTCTATGGACAACCGCTACGATTGCCAGGCATGTTTTTCGAACCTTCTTCAAAGAAATCGCCTCATATATTGTTACAAGAATTACAAAAAAGTTTTGACAATATGGTAGCAACGCCAGTATCGCATACTACCGCTTCAAAGGGTTTCATTCTAATGGACTTACGCACCTGCACCCACGTATTTGTGCGTAGTGGGATCATCAAGAAACAATTGCAGCCCACTTATGATGATCCATTTGAAGTTCTAAAACCAAACGACAATAATACTTTCACGTTGAAAAGAAAGGAAAAGGCTATTTGCGTAAATATCAACCGGGTCAAACCCGCTATTATTAGCTAAGAAATCATAAAATCAACCCCTACAGAATGGCATTTGAAACAAAAACCAGCAAAACAAAATATTACTAACGTAATTGCAAAACCAGCAACGAGAACCGTAGTGGTAGAATGCAGAAATACGCCAAGCATATCATAATATGCGACAAAAATTAATAATCGCACTGTGACAATTCGTATTCCGAAAACACGGTCAGATTGAACAATTCGTTTACCTGCACGATATCAATAATCTTTCAATAATCGTTGTCCCCTAGCGAAGTAGTTATGTGGCGGTTGACAACACCGCAACAACGCCAGCCAATTAAAACACTTCCCGCACATGAAAAAACGAAACAAGCTCAAGCCGAAGGAAGTTGAGGCACTTGCTATGCGACGTCAACACGTGCATATTGTAGCAAACCAAATATTATTTTATTTTTGTTTGAAAATATTATTCCTGTAAATACATCGTCCGTAGTAGTGAGTAATTTAGTATTACATTTAAAACCGCGACACCCACATAAAGGTGCAGTTACTTTTAGTGTGTCTAAGATCATTATTAACATTTTACTTTCAATCGAGTATAATTATTTAGCCTTCAGCTTATTTTGCAACTGAGTGTAATACGTTGACTTGTACCGTAAGAGTAACCTTAGTAATAAGTTCGTATTCAAGCCCGGTGGTGGCTGAGTTAAATCGGCGAATGCAAGCTAGCACTCATCGAAAGTGTCGAGGGTAGTATTACTAAATTAAAAATTATTACTACTATACTATGGAGCTAGGGATAAGTCTCGCTATTCGAGAACTAAATTTTTGCGACTGCATGTCATTTTTAATGCTTGATCGATTTACAAATTTTTTATCGATTAGAAAATGTACAAACAATTTGTTACGTTCTCTCTTGGTTAGCTGTTTGCTTTTTTCCTCTACTTAATTTCTTTTACAATGGTTTTGTATGTAACCTTGCCGTCTTAGAACCATAGATTCTACCAGTAAGATAAAAGTAACGCCCGTCTTCTTTTCCTTTTTAATCATAATAGTATTCTCAACCACGCCCAGTCACCAACATCTTAGCTAACCGTAGTGACATATTATTACCAGCAGGATGTGCCGGACAAAAAACTTGGTAACAACACTCAAGAGCAACCACAAATTGATGTGAAAATCATCGAAGAAATGCAAAACCAGCAATCGGTGGCAAAAAACCCTTAACCTCAAAGCACGAAAACCGCAAGAAGATGAAAAGCATGTGGTTTCTGTTCGAGAAAAAAAAAGTGAATCAATTGTAATATTAAGATATGATAAGTTTTCGAATCCTAGATCTGATGACATTTTGAGTACAAGCAAACAATCATTTAAAACATTTTTTCCAAAGAGACCACCAACCCTTGATGCTCTACCAAAAAAAAAAGAAATTAACTGACTATTTTGAGGCAAAAATAAAGATTCAAGAAAAACAGTTGAAGAAGCAAAAAACAGAAAAAATAAAAGAAAAAAATTCAAGGTTACCTGAAATTAGTAGTAATTCTGCGTATGACAATAAAATAAACATTTAACAGTCAGAAGACGAAGCTACTGAAACAGGTGCAATCGTAGAAAAAGACTGCGTTATTCTAAACTGCAACGGTCAGTATTATTTTGGTAAAATATTCTCACTTAAAGGAATTACGGTTTAAATTAATCATATAAAGAAAAGTTGACCATTTGCTTTTCGTTGGTCTAAAAAACCTCGATGTTTTGCATTGCAATAAATCGAAAATCTTAAAAACTCTCGCGAAACCTCAGCTACTCAACAAGAAAAGATCATACTTCCAAAAATGAACCTATCTTTGATTCCACTTTTACTTTATTACTCATATCTTTATATCTTAAATTCAGAAACAGAGCACCGTACTGTGCTGTAAAATTAGTTTAATAACTTCAGTGTGCCACCAGACAAAAAGCAATCGTTGAATCAATTGTTAAAAATGTTTTTAAAAACTTAGATAAAAAATCTTCACAGAAAAACACTCAGTTCTAAAGAACAAAATTATTTTAAAAAACTCGACAGACAAGTGATGTTGCAGTTATATCATCGGGTAATATATTCAGTATTTCTGATTCGATAGCTTTACTATCCAGCATTTCAATTGGACCCCATAAAGTAATTAAACTGCTTAAACTTAAAAAAAGTGTAAGTTGCAAAACTATAAAACTAAATGACCCACTTCCTGTGAGTTAACAATCTGTGTAAAATTTGTTTCCGAAAATTTACTGTTTGAATAAATCTCAGTTTACATTAACGTACAGGAAGAACTAATTACTTTCAGGTGACGTTCATTAAAAAGCTAAACCGACTTGTATAGTCGGTAGAATTATAGATCAGGTTTTGTTAAAGTGCATCTTTAATGTGAAATCCAGAAGCCAACGTAGCGAAGGTGGTAATTATTATTTTCAGTAAAACTTTTGTCGGTATTTACTACTACACGTGACGCATCATGTACACATAACCCGAGAATTATAAAATACGTCGTCAACAAATATTTATTGTAGTGCAATAATAATTAATGACAACAAATTTCTACACCAAATGCCAACGCAAGGTTACGATGTCAATATAACAGATGCCCATGACTTATTTTTTCATTTTTGTCATTTTTTAAGTACGTTTCAATTTTGAAAAAGTTCTTTGTAGCTACTTCCTTAAATAAACATAATTGTATAAGTTAACATGAGACATTGACATTAAATTGCAAAACTGTTTAAACACTCAATTCGGTTCAACACTTAACCGCTTTTATTCGTCAAAGATTCCTCTCACTGAAAATAAATTGCGCAACATTAAAATCACATTTAATTAGCCACCTTGAAAATTGCCGTAATTAAACATTGTTGCGAGTATTTAATTTTAAAACAATATAAAATAAATAAGAAAAAAACGAAAAATTAAAATTAGAATGTTAAAGGCAACAATTAACATATCATTTGAATATAATTAAGTAAATCTTCAATGTTTATCAAAATTACATAAGATTCAAATTAAAAAGGAATAACGCACTAATTTTTTTGTAATGCGTTCACTCGACTTAAGTAATGAAAACTTAAAAATGTGTGTAATTATAATACGGAAGTGGTTACGATTCGTAACCGGAACGTTTACCTTTTTATGAGTTTTCGATCCGTGTTTGTTTAGAGAAAGAAAAACCGTTTTTACTTTCACGCAAATCCAAAAACTACATATTTGTTTCGGCGAAGCGTGTCTTATTAGTTTAAATAAATTAAGCGCAAGAAACGTTTTCGTAATAATTATATAGTGCAACAAGGGAAAAAATGCATAATTCGACTGGTATATAAATATTTAATTATTTCTTTTTGATATCGGCGATAGATTAAGTAGAAAAATTACTTTCTTTTGATATTTCATGAAGAGTAAGTGGGTATTACACTGTACGAATATTGCCGATTCAAAATTAAATCGTCGTTTTTCTTAAAGGCGTCTGGGAGAAATGGAAATGCATAAAAGCCATGAAGTAGAAACTTGTTGTTATTATTTTTGAAAGAACAATATAAGTGTGTAGAATTAATTAAATTAATGTGACAGAAGAAATGGCACTGTATAAATTGGTAAGGTTTATTTTCATATACAAAACTAATTCGAAAATCAGTCAATATTGATCAAAAGTGTTTATTAATTCTAAATAATTGTGTGCTGTATTACAATTACTACTTAGGTAAAAATGCTAATTGATTTAATCTATAATAAGGAAGCATCCATATCTGATTTCAAGGATAAACAGACACAGAATTTCATTCATATTAATTAATTTCTTAAGGTATCATTAAAATCACGCGCAATTTATTAAATTATTTATTCATAATTTTGTGTTAATAAAATTTTTGTAATTAATAACGTGATAAATTTTGTTTGCAGTTTAAGATTATATGTATTCAGTTTTTGCATGTAATTTTCTACTTGGTTAAACGTAGTTGATTGTAATAAGATTTATCTTCGAAGAAAAATTTACAAAAAAAAGTAAAAGTTTCCACGCAGTTAAATTACGAAAAACTTTCTTTAATTTTCATAATTGTATAACAGAATGTTGACATGTATATTTAAAATGTAAAAACCATTTTTCAAGCAATAATATTTTTGTTTTGTTGTTTTAATAGTTTTTAAAATACAACAAAAAATTATAAATATCACCAAATCTTATAGACTAACTAACTTTATTATGATATTAATTTTTTGAATTTTAATAATGTAGTATCTAATTAACAAATTTTATGTACTATTTATTATCCAATTTTACAGTTCTTCTGTATTTTTGTTACAAATTTTTTTAATGTCTTTTATGTTTGTTGCTGTTTTTGCATATTTTTATTTTATTTTGATTCGATGTTTCAATCCAGTCGTTTTTACGAAACAACCCCAAGCAACACATTGGTATAAAAAACGTTCAAATGTTCGTCTGATAAACTTTTATTAGACATTAAAACGTTTTTAAACGTGTAATAAACGTTTATCAGACGGGTCGTTGAACGTTTTTTATACCAATGCGTTGCTTGGGAAGCCTTAATTAAATATCTATTTCTTGTCAAAATTTTTCCTAAATAAAGTTTGTTTCATTAGAAATATTATTGCTTAAAAAACGAAAATGTTTTAAATTTTATATATAAATACGAAAATATGAATTAATCTTTGTAATAAAGTGGCGTTGATATATTGCTGCTACTTCCAACCAATTGAATATGTGCATTAACAAAAGGTAAAATATTTATGCATTTATGATTGAAAAAATTAAAATATGCACTTACAAATGCAAACATGTCTCAATAATGCAAGAAAAACACATATATTACATAAAAATGCATTAAATAAAACTAATGTAATACATAAAAAATAGTATTACGTTCAAAAACAAACATGGTTTGAATAAAATAATGTTAAATTCACGAATAAAAATTTAGTTATGATTTGAGCGATTTCAAATGATAAATAATAATATATATACAATATTGTTTTAATCAAATAGTCACGTGGAATACATTAATACATAAGCAATTAATATTCTAGAATAAAATAATTTTATTTGTTATTACACAAAACCAAACAAAAAACGACAACTAAACATCAAATCGTGAATAAATTTTTATTTATTACATGATAATCAAATTTCTATTATTCGTTGAATTAAAAAAAATGTATTTATTTAGTCAATAGTAATTAAATCTTATTTGTCGCTTAGAATTATTCAAATGATGATACAATTTTATTTATTATTCAAATTTTTCAAAATATCAATTGCATTTTTATTCATTTGTAAATCCTAAATCAAAAATTAAATTGTCTGATCGCAATAAATTCAGAAAGTTTCTATACAAGATTGTCGGTGCGTAGTTTTTTTTTATATATAATCGCACCTTCTCTTATTACAACATATTATTTCGAACCTGTTAATTTTCTTAAAATAAGACAATACAATGACGTTGATATATTGTTGCTACTTGTATTCACTTGAATATTTGCATAAAAAGAATAAATATTTATGCATTTATAATTGGAAGAGTTAAAATATGCACTTACCAGTACAATAAATAGTAAATAAACAACTAATTACCAAAACATAGTTAAAGTAAAACATGCAAAAAACTACCTGAGAATAATAATTTTAAAATTTTATGTTTAAGAAACAAAATATTAATATTCTAGAATAAAATAATTTTATTCTTTATTACACAAAATCAAAAACACAACAACTAAAGTTTTAAACATTATTTTGTCGTTAAATCATGAATACATCTTTATTCATTATACAATATTTGAATTTTTATTAATCGCTTAATATTATTTAAATGATTAAAAATGTATTTGTCAGTCATTAATTTAATAGTTTAAGTAGCAATTAAATTTTTATTTGTCACTTGGAATTATTTAAATAACAGTTAAATTTTTTGATTATTAGTTAAACATTTTAAAATAGCAATTGCATTTTTATTTATTTGCAAATCCTAAAGCAAAAGTTAAATTATCTTGATCACAATAAACTCGAAAAGTTTATATAAAGACAGGATTATCGATAGGTAGCTTTTTTTGTATAATCGCACCTAGTCCCATTATAAATTATTATTATTTTAAATAACTTATTAATTTTCTTAGAATAAGAAAATACATTGACTTTGATATATTGTTGCTACTTCCAATATTTGCATTAAAAAAAGATTAAATATTTATTGTATTTATAAATGAAAAAGTTAAAATATGCACTTACAAATGCAAGCATGTCTCAATAATGCACAAAAAAAGCACATATATTAAATAACAAAACTCATGTGATACATATAAACAGTATTACGATCAAAAATAGGCATTTCTTGAATAGAATCGACATTAATAATCTTAAAATCACGAATAAAAATGTACTTATGATTTGAGTAATTACAAATCATAAAAGATAATTCAATTGTATTTTTTTAAAAAAAGTTACGTAGAAAACTTTAGTACATAAGCAAGTAGTCAGATTTGAACTTATGTGTAAAATATCAATTGTCTTTTTATTTATTTGCAAATCTTAACTCAAAAATTAAATTGTCCTGATCGCAATAAACTCAAAAAGTTTAAATAAAGACAGGATTATCGATGAGTAATTTTTTTATGCAATCTACACCCATTATAGCTTATTATTATTTTAAATATAATATTAACTTTCTTAAAATAAGAAAATACGCTGACGTTGATATATTGTAGCTACTTCTAGTCACCTGAATATTTGCATTAAAAAACGATTAAATATTTATGCATTTATGATTGAAAAAGTTAAAATACGCACTTACAAATGCAAGCATGTCCCAATAATGCACAAAAAAGCACATATATTACATAATGCATGTATTATATAAAACGAATGTGATACATAAAAACTAGTATCCCGATCAAGAAAAAGCATTATTTAAATAAAATATAATAAAACAATTTATTTGTTAGTCAGTAATTTAAATAGCAATTAAATTTTTATTTGTCGCTTGCAATTACTTAAATAATGATTAAATTTTTATTTATTACTCAAACATTTTAAAATATCAATTGCATTTTTATTTGTTTGCAAATCCTAAATAAAAAATTAAATTGCCTTGATCGCAATAGGCTCAGAAGTTTATATAAAGACAGGATTATCATGGTAGTTTTTATTTGTATAATGGCACCTAGTCTTATTATGACATATCATTAGTTTTAGTAAAAAAAAATACAGTGACGTTGATATATTATTGCTGCTTCTGATCACTTGAATATTAGCATTAAAAAAATATTTATGCATTTATGATTGAAAAAGTTAAAATTTGCACTTACAAATGGAAACATGTCTTAATAATGCAAAAAAAAGAATGCACATATATTACATAACAATTCATGTATTACATAAAACTAATGTGATACATAAAAAATAGTACTGCGATCAAGAATAGGCATTGTTTGGATAGAATCGACATTATTAATATTAAAATCACGAATAAAAATTTAGTTATGATTTGAGTAATTTCAAATCATAAATAGTAATTCAATTATTTTTAAGCAAATAGTTACGTGGAAAACTCTAATACATAAGCAAGTAGCCAAACTTGAACTTATAAGTACAATGAATACAAAATAAACAAATCAATTACGAAATAATAGTTAAGAGTAAAATAGGTATGCGAAAAACTAATTCCAAATAATAATGTTAACATCTTGAGTTTAGGAAACAAAAAATTAATATTCTAGAATAAAACTGTATTCTTTATTACACAAAATCAAAAAAAAAAAAGCTACAAAAGTTCTAAACATCATTTTGTCAATTAAATCGCAAATTAATTTTTATTTATTACATATTTTATTAATCGCTTAAGATTATTTAAATGATAAAAAAATGTTTTTGCCACTCAATAATTTAAGTAGCAATTAAATTTTTATTTCTCACTTGGAATTATTTAAATAACGATTAAATTTTTATTTATCGTTTAAATATTTCAAAATATCAATTGTATTTTTATTTATTTGCAAATCCTAAAGCAAAAATTAAATTATCTTGATCGCAATAGGTTTTTTTTTGTATAATCGCACCTACTCCCTTTATAATTTATTATTATTTTAAATAACTTATTAATTTGCTTAAAATAAGAAAAAACACTGACTTTGATGTATTGTTGCTACTTCTAATTTCTTAAATATTTGCATTAAAAAAAGATTAAATATTTATGCATTTATGATTGAAAAAGTTAAAATATGCACTAAGAAATTCAAGCATGTGTCAATAATGCACAAAAAAGAAAGCACTATATTATATGACAATTCATAAATCTAATATAATATAATTGTTCTGATGTACTTGCTGGACAATAAAGATTATTATTATTATATATATTATATAATACATAACAGTATTACGATCAAGAATAGGCATTGTTTGAATATAATCGACATTAATAATGTTAAAATCACGAATAAAAATGTACTTATGATTTGAGTAATATTAAATCATAAATAATAATTCAATTGTATGTGTTTTTTTACAAAGTTACATAGAAAACTCTTAACACATAAGCAACTAGTCAGACTTGAACTTATAAGTGTAAAATATTAATTGTCTTTTTATTTATCTGCAAATCCTAATTCAAAAATTAAATTGTCCTGATCGCAATAAACTTAAAAATTTTAAACAAAGACAGGATTATAGCTTATTATTTTGAATATCATATTTGTTTCCTTAAAATAAAAAAATACACTGACGTTGATATATTGTTGCTATTTCTAGTCACCTAAATATTTGCATTAAAAAACGATTAAATATTTATGTATTTATGATTGTAAAAGTTAAAATATGCACTTACAAATGCAAGCATGTCACAATAATGCACAAAAAAGCACATATATTACATAATAATGCATGTATTACGTAAAACAAATGTGATACATAAAAAATAATATCCCGATCAAGAATAAGCATTATTTAAATAAAATATAATAAAAAAAATTATTTGTTAGCTGCTTCCAAGTAATAATTTTAACATCTTGTGTTTAAAAACCAAAAAAGTAGCAATTGAATTTTTATTTGTCGCTTGGAATTATTTAAATGACGATTAAATTTTTATTCATTATTCAAACATTTCAATACATCAATTGTATTTTTATTTATTTGAAAATCGTAAATCAGAACAATTATTTTCCTTAAAGTTTAACTATAAAGACATCAGGATTATCGTAGTTTTTTTTCGTAATCGTGTAGTCGCACTTACTCCTATTATAGTTTGTTATTATTTCAAATAACATATTAATTTTCCTACAAAATTTAGTTTTATTTGTTTTATAAATATTTGTAATCACAATCTTTATGTCCTGTTGTCATATGTCCTTATCTACCACTCACGTCTCAAATTTGTGCACATCTTGTTAGTCAGTTTTGTCTTTATTTTAGGGTTTCAGATGTGGAGATGTTTATGTTTTCGTTTATTTTCGGAGTAAAGATCTGTGTGAACAATATTCAAATTGTGCCTAGCAATTCTATTTCACATTACATTTTTCAATTTTTCGTTTAATTGATTGTTTTTGTTTTTAACACTACGTGTGTCAAAAAACTTCCTACCAAAAATTGATGATTTTTAATTGTAGACCTTCAGTGTTAGATTGTTCTTTTCTGTAGAAAATTTTTAGATGATACATATATTTTCTTACTTCTTTATTGTGTTTTTTGTAACAATAATTCATATTTTTTGTTTGTCCAATATCTCTATACTCGATTAATTTTATTGCTTCTCTTTAAATTTTTTAAATCCGTCAATGTGTAACGACAGCAAACCCAAACAAAATTTCGTTGTTCAATTTTTTAAAGCTTGCTGATTTCATTATTAGATATAATATAACTAAGGCAAGCAAATAGTTTATAATTTTTTACGTTTCTTCTCGATATGAACTCTTCAGAGGAGTTTAGCATCTAAGATGATTTCCAGATATTTAGCTGGGTTAGCATAAGAGATCTGGGCATCGTTGATTCTAATAATTAGATGTTGTCTTTGTTTGTTAGTAAAGTCTACACGTATAGACTTGTTTTCATTGAACTTGATACGTAAATATTTAGTCCACACATTAATTTTATTGATATAGGGTAGAAAAACCTCTTCATGACATTTTTAGAAATGTTGCTAATGTTTTATGTTTAAGGTTTGAGATATCACTAGTATATAATTGATAGAACAAACCTTTATGCCAAACTTTGTCGAAAGTCTGAGCGACATCGAAGAAGACTGTAAAACAAATTTTTTTCTCTTATAGCAATAGAAGTTGTTTTAAGACTCCACCAGTAATTAAGTCAAAGGCTTTCTTTGGTGAAGTAGGTCTGATTACATCTTCTTGTTCTGAGTCGGTCCAGTCTAGAATGTCTTATCTATCGTTCAGGTAGAAAAGGCTTTTTAGATGTTTTACAAACCTATCTGCTTTTAAGCATTGCTTCAGGACCAGCTTTCATCCATATTTGGAACTAGGGGATTATGTTGAACAGGTCTCTTTAATCGTTTCTACAGTGAGCAATCCATTTTGTTATCATTAGTCAGTTTACTTAGGTAGTCTTCAATCGATTCATTTTTGATACGTCGAATTTCACGCTTTAATTGCAGAGTTGCGTTGTTAAATTTTTTTAGTTAGTGCTCTGGACCAGAAAAATGATAGCGTACCAGAGGCTCTGGTACGCTACCATTTCTCTTTTCGGTAATAAAGTTGCTAATCTCTCTTGGATAATAATTTCTGTTTGTGCTACGGGTAAACAGTGGAGTATCGTTCTATGCTGCTTGTGTTTTCTTTTGTCATCTAGTTGCTATTTTGTTCTAATCGAAACTGAAAGCTAAATTAATTCTTCAAACTTAATTTTGAAATTTTGCCAATCTTCTGTTCTCTTGATAGTTACGGTCGGTAGACTTTCTTTTGGATGACGCTGTCATTCAGTGTGAGGTGTATCGAAGAGTGATGTGCATTTAATGTGCATATAGTTTGATGATTTCTAGTTTTAAAAAATCGTGTTGGTCAGTAAGCTGCTAACAATTTCCTACCTTTAGTTGTAGTTAATCTAGTCAAGGGTGTGTGCTTTGCGTTAAAGTCATCTCCAATGATAAATCTATTTCTTTGACTATTGAGAAAGTCCACATATTGTTTTTTTGGGCAGTATATTGCCGTCATTGTTAGTCTATATAACTTTGTTTTGTTGTTAACAGATGGACTGTATTTGTGCTGTTTGGTAACCCATTCCTTGATGATGCATTAGCATGGTGTATGGTGTGATAGGATTTAAATCGTTTGGTGTAAAATGTGTCTCAGATGTGATGTCAAGGACTACTTGCAACTCTTGTTAATGTTACATCAACTCATTAGTAATATATTCTAATATTCTTACCTTAGCCGTTTTTAGTTTTAGGAATCGCTCCTTGTGTGCGATATTCTAAATTCGAAATATGTTTATCTATTTTATCCAACTTTTTTAATGTTTGTTGAAGCGTCTTGTCAATGGATGAATTCAATTTTACTTACTAGTGAAAGAAACAATTTGTTTTAAATATTGATAAACGCATACAAAACTAAAATTTACCATGTTTAATTGTTTACCAATTGTCATCTCTAAGGCTTCAATTAAATATTGACTGAAAAAGCAACACTTTCTGGTAAATTTAACTGATGCACTTCATTTGAGGTATTCCTATCATTTCAAAATTTTGAAAATTACTATTTAGAAATCATCAAGCAATAGCTCTGATGACAATAAAAATATTCATGGTTAATAATGTGTATTATTCAATGAGTTATTACCTAGAGTAATAAAATTATATTCAAATACACTTAGAACTATGTAAACAGCGCTGACGTATCAATTTAATTAATGAGGTTTATGATGTAACTTGTTTTGATATGTAATAAATAATGGGTATTATTATACAGTAGCCGCCGCTTAATTAAATCACGACTATACAGTTCTGACTGCATTTACATTATTTTTGTAAATAACTTTTTTACAACCATAAGACAAAAGCAAATTTTTAAACAATCTTTCATTTTTATGCAAGATGTAAAATTTTAAACATCATTTCTGATTCATAAATTTCTTCTTCTTTTTCTACTTTTTCTTTTTCTTCTTTTTCTTCTTTGCTGAACTTATTTCTTTCCAAACTTTTTAGTTAGTAACGTTTTTATATCCTCTATCAATTATCTCTTTGCTATCAATATCTTTTGAATATTATTATTTTCAGTCTTCTCTATTTTCTAATTGTGTTTTTAATTTCCATTAGTTTTCTTACAATTTTGTCGAGTTTCATCCGTGTTATGTTCATTATGTTTTTGATTATATATTTACTCTGCATGTTAAATTAAGAGTATGTTTTCTCATCTCTTCTAATTATATACAAAGAGTTTTTCAACGATGCGTGGCTCAAATATTTTGCATCTGTTTTACAAACTTTGTAGTTTGTAGGTCATAACTTACCAAAAAACTCTGACTTTTTTCTTATAAAATAACCTTCCTTTTTGCTACAAAATTAGATTCTGATTGTTTTTCTGAGTTATATATATTCCTAATTTTCGTCGTTATAAAAAAAATTTAAGTGCGTGTAACTTTAACCCGCGATTGAAGCAAAACTTTTTTGTCGTTTTAGATTTAAAAATAAATATCCTTTTAGGTTGTTGATTTTTATTTATTTATCGATGAAAGAGTCAAATGTTTTTGGGACTCCGCCATTTTAAACTAGAAAATGTAACGCAACTCAATCGACTAATACGTAAATGTATAATTAGTTGCATAATAGTCGAAAAACATGTTTTTTGTGCTTCCGTCCGTTTTGACGTATTTTACAGGCATCATAATCGGTCGGAAATTTTACTTTTCCGGCCTAGGCCTGTAATAATATTATGTAATTGTCAAATTAATTTCAAAAACAATTGTATTTGTCATTACAGGTTTCAGTTTTATCAACATATGTTATTAAATGTTATAAAAATAAATACTTAAATAACTGCTTTTAAAATGCTATTTAAAATGTTGTGTATTACACGTCCTAAAAGTATTTTGCGAGTATTCGCTTTTTGTAGGCCTCGGCTTCACATCGGCCTACTAATATGCTCATACTCGCAAAATAGCACTTTCTGGACTAGTGATACAAATAACTATTGTATAACGTATGAACAATCTTAATCACTGTACAAATATCTTGTTTTAATTTAATCATTAATCAAAATTATGATAACCACAACTAGTAGGGCTTTTAACAAATATTTTATTACAAAATTTACAAAACAAAAAATGTACAAAATACTACAACACTCTTATTTATTAAATGACATAGAATATGATTGAGATTATTAATTGATTAATTATCGTTACCTAAAGATTTACTTTCTTTACTCGCTCAGTCTGATCTAAATCATTATTATTTACTGTAAACGTCAAACTTTTTACAACCATCTGCTTTCCACATTTGTTTACAATGATGTAACACATGATTGCACTGCGTTTCTCTATCTTTATTTGTTAAACCAGAAAATGCATTTTGAACTTTTTGATATCATTACCTTGTGCGATATTCTTTAATACTTTTTTAAGAGACTATATGAACTCAACAACAAAAAGTTGCTTTAATTATTAATTATTACTGATTTTGTACTATAAATACAATATTTTTTTTGTGCTGTAAATTAAATAAAAACAATTTTAACTTAAAAATGCTTACCAAATGTTGTAAAGGTAAATTTATATAGATTATTCTAAAAGAACAAACAAAACAAAAATACTATGAAAAGTCAAAATAACAACGTGTCAACAAAATAAAAATGTATTATAACAAATTGCGATACATGATTGGTCGACACAATTTGTCCTTTAAATTAGTTCGCATATTTTCCGGGGTTTTTGTAAGCTTGGTAGCTCAGTAGTTACTGTTGTAAAATAGCTGAATTTACGAAAGCTGTGACGTTAACTTTAATTCCTTCAGTAAAACTCTAAATTACTACCAAATCGCGCATATAAAAGTTTTACTGCAAAAAGTTAAGGTTACACTACTATAATTCGTTTTCTAATACAGTCTACTTTACGTTCCGTTAGACATTTTGTTTCTTATTGTTGTTTAATGAACGTTTTCATCCATCTCTTCACATCCTATCTTTATTCCACTTCTAAATTTTGCTATGCTATCTTTTTTCCTGTTTTCGTCGCTCTTTTTAAATAAATTGGTAGCTCTTCCGTTCATACGTTTCTATATCTTTTATTATACTTTTACGGGCGTATTTTTGTCTTGCTTTCTTATATTTAAAAGTCTCCATCTTTTAATACAATATCTTTCCATACCATCACTCTTTCTTTTCTGAGTCTTCGCACATTTCTTGCGTACCCATTCTCTCACGGTATCTCTTTCTTCTCTTTTAGCCATTAATTTGTCTTTTCATACTCTAATTTTTTTATTTCTACTTGTTTCATTAAGCGTTTCCTTGTCTAACACTAGTACCCATTCCCAATATTTTTCCTGCATTAATTCTTTTCGTTCTTTTTACCTCTAAATCTTTGCTTGATATATCAACTCGTCTGTTCTATCCATAATACCACATCTTGATGATGAAACGCTATATAAGCTGTTACTTAAAACTTTTTTGATTTTTTAACCATTTATGGTACACCTAAGTAATGCTTTCCGTTGGCACAGAAATACACTAATTATTAAAAAAATATATTTCTAATTTCTCCATATGTAATAATCCGATAACTTATAATCAACATACTGAGGTTTTCTGGTTAATGAAAAAAATCATTTTAGCCTTTATTTCTTTATCTCTATATTCCAATAATTGATTCTAACTTCGAATAAACCATAGAATGTGTACGTTTCGACTTTATAACAATAGATTCCATTATGCGGTGATTTCAAAAACCGATGATTAAATAAGACGGCGTCTTAAGTCTTCTTCTTAGTAGGATCAAAGCCTGTTCTTCATCGATTTAGCTTTCCTTTCGTATTACTCCAGATGTAGATTATCAATCCAACTCTTTCTTGATCAACCTATGTTTCTTTTCTTTAAGGCAAATTTATCTCTAGATCTTCTTACAATTCTGTCTTGTCCCATTATTTCTATTTGTGCATTTCATTTTTGTTTTTTGCTGTATGTCTATTTTTCAATATTTTCTACTTCACATACTTTATTTTCTATATCTCTAAAGCTTAATAATTTAACTCTTAGGTACTTTATTGATATTACTTGTTCTTCCAATGTTGTCATGCATTTAGTCTTATGAGCAGCTACATTCATGTTAAATTGTTTTGGTGTAGAATTCTTTATAGATTTTGCAAAAATAAAGCGTCAACAGCGCAACGTAATATTATAAATTCGTGATGATCTATTCTATAACCGTTACCGGTCTTAACTTTTTTAATGATCTCTTCCATTACAACATTGCATAGAAGCAGACTCAGAGAATTTCCTTGTTGAATTACGCTATTTACAGAAATGTTATTTGTTATTCTTGCTTGTATGCTATTTTTGGAGTAAATATTTTCGACGGTTTTAACAAGGTTTGTCGGGATTCCTCTATTATGCAGTAGGTTTATAACGTCCTTCAGGCTTTTTGTAGGTCGATAAAACATAGGAATGCTTCTATGGGTTTTTCTACGATTTGTTTCATCACAAAAACAGCATTCGTGCAAGATCTTTCTGTTCTAAAGCTTTGTTGCTCGTCAGTTAGTGTACCTAATAAGATAATTGATTTTGGTGGTAATTACTTCTGTTATCAACTTGAGCGTAGTGTCCAAAAGGTTTCTTCCTCGATAATTGATTGGTTCTTTATTGTTTCCTTCCTCCATGCATTTAGTATTTTTTGTTCCAATAAGATTTTTTTTATTAACTTTGTTATTTCTGTTATTAAGCTTTTCTCTCAATACTTTAATAGTTCATTTTGGATTTTGTCTAGTCCTGGTAATTTTCGGTTTTTTAATGTTTCTTTTGCCATTTCTAAAGTGATTTGTGAGGTCATCGTTGTTGTTATATTAATTACATTTTCTCTATTTCGACATGAGAATTAGCGATTCTTACACTAAAATCCGTGTAAGAATAAGCAAATTCTTACACGAATTTTAGTAATGTTAGTTTCTCAAAGTTGGTATTTCTGCATCGTAAGTTACACGAAAAAGAAATTAAAATTATTGTAACTTAACAATTGAAATTCAAATGTTGATGCCAAGATAAAATAAAAACGTCCTATTAATTCAAAGTTATTTACTTATAAAGGTATAAAGAGATAATTTTGTATGAGATTTTAGGTTAACACATAAATTTCAATATGTCAAAGTGTTAAGTGTTGCCAATTCAATAAAATATAAAAGTTTCCCAATGTTGTTTTAAAATTAAAATTATACGAAAAATATTAAATATTGTATCGAAATAGAGAAAATAGTATAAAACACACGTCATAGAATACGTTTCAATCACTCGACCGCTTCATAACTCGCCGCTGCGCGGCTCATGTATGAAACCCGGTCTCGTGATTGAAGTTCGTTCATTCTGTAACTTCTGTTTTAATATACTATTCTGAAGTGTTTTCCACCAATCCAGGTGTTTTGTTCTATTGGATTTACATCTACTAATTCGATAACTGCTTTTCTTTGTTTGCATTTGTTTTTTTTGGTCCGTAGAAGTCTGATTCAAGCCTTTTGAAGACGTGTTCATTTTTTTTCTTTCCGAGCTTTTTTCTTTCATTCATGACGTTTGTGTCTTATGAGTTATGTATTCTATGCATGATTTCATTTTTTTTACTTTTTGTTTTGATTTCATTTTTGAACCATGGAGTTTTATTTGATTTCCGTTGTGTTTTCATTTTTCGAGTTGTTATAGTGCCTCTATGACGGCTTCTTCAATTTTTTTTAATTTGTTCCGGCTGTCTTCTAGTTTGTCTTTGAGAGATATTGGGTTCGTGGTAATTTTTTCAGCTGTTGTACAAATATTCTGTGAACTTGTTCCATAGCGCATTGGTATTAATCTTTTCTTCTTCTACTAATCTATTTTTTGTTGAATTCCTTTGCATTTGTATTCTTATTTTTCCTAGTATGAGTTTATGATCGCTTCCTATATTAGGTGTGTTCAGCACTCTAATATCTAGTCTTTGAGATGGTAATACGTTCCAATTGGTTACTATGTAACACATGGTTGTAGAACGTGTTGTTAATACTAAAGTTATTTAATAAGCATTGGTTTTACCATTAGTTTTCCGTTACCATTATTTTGCTGTTCATGGAGTCTCTGTTTTATTCCTGTTATTAGTGCTTTGCTTATGCGAGCATTGAAGTCACCTATCATTATTACTATTTCTTCTGGTGGCATTGCATCAAGGATCTTCTGCAAGTTGCCAAAAAAAATAATTATGTTATATTTTGAAGGTTTTCACCAAATTCTTTGGAATGTACTACAATTCTTTATTATAAAAAAATTTTTTCTGCTTGCAGTCATGAATCAAATAGATAAAAAATGTTTTTTTCTTTGACGTTTTGTAGACGGATCACAAAGTACTAATGAAAAGCATGCATTTTCTCTTCACCAAGGTAAAATAATCGCGATACATACAATATGCAATTTAATAAATTATCTCAATGTATTTTCTCTAAAATTGTTCTGAAAACAACTTCTAATAATTGAGCTTAAGTTAGTGCAATTACCTTATGCATGCAAATTTCCACATGAAATTGATAAGAAAAACAACGCACATTTTTTATTGCATATAAAATATAACCAATCATCTATAGAACAAAACAATAAACGTACATTCTTAAACTTGTTTTCTGATTAATAGGAAAGGTGTTAGAAATGGAGCTAAAAACGAAATTGCTTACGATTTGTACCGTTTTGAAAGTATCGATTACTTTTGTTTGAAATTCAATCTATGCCACCGTGAAAGTATTTTGTATTGTGTCTTTTTGTTGTTTTGTAAAATTTCTAATTAATCGCTAAATGCTAAGTTACAGTTTCACTTCTGCTACTAAGGGTAAAACATTTTTTTAAAATTTACTTTCTACTAGTAATTTGATCAATTAATTTATTTTATAAACTTTCTTTAGTGTGTTTAAGTGCAAGAGTAATAATTCAATTAATAAACATTTAATTTTACACAAAGTGTATTATTTAATTATTCAAAAATTGATATTAATCGACATGTGTTAATTCATACCTTTCTCTTTTAAATAAAATATTCTTATTATTTTTCTTTAACCAGAGTAGTATATTACTTTAAGTACTTTCTCTTTAACATTGAATAATTTTAAAACATTTGATGTTGCAGATTGCAGTACTAGTCATAGCCGCATTTGTATCCGCCGATGATCAAGATTACACACCCGAATACCAGCCGTCTTTGTTCGAAATCCTAAGAGCACCACCGTTACCGCTTAACTTAGAATTACCTAAAGAAGAAGAACCGCAACCGTTCTACGCTCCCAACACAGAACAGTTACCACCTTATAACTACGTTCCAGCGTCGCCTAACTTCCAATACCCAGTTCCATCACAAGAACTACAACTCCCATCGATCGAACCATGGAACCCTAACAACGATCCCAAACTCTATTACGAACTCCCTCCAATAATCACTAAACAAGAACTACCCACCAACGCTTATCCCAAAAAATACAGTCAAGCTGTGCACGATAAAGACAAACCGTTCTCCAGCAAACCAAAACAAGAAATCACCTTATCGCCAATCTCCGAAGAAGATTACTTGAACAAACAAAAAAACATAAACAAAGTATTATCGAATTTAGCCAAAGTACAAAACAAAAAAGTTGTCGAAGCCGAAAAGGTACATAAAATAAAACACGCGACCACAAACAAACACCTTCAAACAAATAACAAAGAACCCGACGTAGCCGCAACTGGATTTACGCATGGCTTTAATTCGCATGGATCTTTCGATAATAACAATAACCTTAATTCTGCATTAACCGCTTCTTCAGATCTTCATCATTTTTCACCTTATCGTCAACATTTTCACATGCAAGGTCATGACGGACCTCACAGTTATAAATGGGGTTATGATACTGGCAAAGGGTAACTTAACATTCTTTCTCTTGTTCTTTGTTTATTTTCTTCCTAACATGTAATCTTCTTAATCATAAATAATCACGTAATTTATCTAACCTTCGCATTTTTTCAAACGTATTTTAACCTTGATCGTACTAATAATAAATTATTACACGTTTTTGATCAGGAAGTCCTAATTAATACCACATCGCAATTAAGACCAGTATTCTTCTAATGAATATTAATTAAATTGTATTTTTCAGACACAATCGACAGTTCAGATTTGAAGAAAAAGATAAGCATGGGCACGTAAAAGGACATTATGGTTTCTACGATAAACACGGAAAACTGCAAATGGTTCATTACAACGCCCATCCGCATTTAGGTTTCAACATTGATGAAGCTACATAATTTATATTGTTCTACTAATTTTAATCGACATTGCTCAGTTTGTGTAGTGTGTTTAACAAACATTTTTTTATTAAAGTCTAATCGTAACTGGAGTTAGAAAAATCTTGATTTTGTTAAACATACTAATCAATGTATCCTTTACGTTGTAATTGTTAAGTTTATTACGTTTTTTTTTGTATATAGCTGTTGTGTTAACTAAGTAATAATAAAGTTGATCAATACAAACGTTTTAAGCAAACATTGCTCAATTTAAAGCCACTATTCCTGTTAAGCAGGTGCGTGTTAAATGACTGGCGGAACATTACTTTTACTAATTTAATTATTGGTCGCTGTTATGTAATCGTATAGTAAACAATGACGGAAAGACGTAGCATTGATCTTTACTATTGTAGTACTGTTTAGATTTAAATTTCAAAACCGTTATACGATACAGCTATTTACAATTACAAAATTACAGATACAATTAGACACAACTTCATGTTAATTTTTTTCAAGTTTTCACTTTTATCATCATGCATTTGTCGGAAGAGATTTGTTTATGACATTGAAAGCTTTATGTGTAATAGCTAAATATTTATTGTCTCGTACTGTTTCGATTACATCAACTTTTCTAAGTTCCATTCCATAGTTAAAAATAAACACTCACTCCATGCTAAGACCAAGAAGAACTATTGGTGAATAACACCTCGTATTGATAATTGCTAATTTATTAGTAACATTAGTTTCTGTTATACAGTGTCCCATGCCATCGTATACATCCATTGTTTCATTACAGTTTAAAATGCAAGGAAATATTTTAGAAAAATTGTATCCTCTTTTGATTTTATTTGTAAAAGTTTTTTTAAATACTCCTGATTTTCTATTATTCGTAACAATTCTCATATTTTTAACCGGAGCCATGGTGGAAATAAAATCAAAGACTAAATAGTGTTGGACTAGACAAAGTAGAAACCGAGATAAATTTCAGTCAGCCTTTTGCTTCATGTTAGCCCTATTTATTTCTGTAACACATTTAAATAGTGATAACTGTAGATTTAATTTTACCTTGTTAAAAACGATTGTTTTACCGTGTAATTTTATATTGAAACATTCTCAAACTTTAAAAATTTCGAGACGGTTTAAGAAATTAACGGAAAAACTGTTCAAAGAAGTTTAAAAAATCAAATACAAATTACTAGATTTAAATGCTGTAAAAAACCTCATACGGATTTGTAAAATTTAATAGAAAAAATGTGTGATGTTTTAGAAAACGGACAACAAGCAATGAATGACAAAATAAGAAGCAATAAGAGAAAAAAATGAATCAAACTCAAAACTATGATAAAGGAAGTATCACAAGCAAATAGTTACTACTACTAGTTTAACTCTATTTGTCCACCTAAGTGTTCCAAAGTGATTCATGTTCCACTATTTACAATATTATCTCCCTTTTTTTTCTTAAATTACATTTCTTTTTAGATTTATTACATTTACTTTTTTCTCCTCTCCTCTTAGTTGCTTCCTCCTTCTCCATACTTCTTCCATCCACTTCTTTCCTTTTCCGTTTTATTCTAAGATTTCCTCTACTTTCTTAACCTCTTCCCTTAACTCCCTGCATTCATTCCTCATGTGTTTAAGGTCCTCCGTATCTTCTCCAATAGTCTGTGTAGTATATGGAGTTAGAAAGACCGGGTACTTTTAAAATTAAAGGTAAACTAGACAAACATAAGGAATGGACAAAATGGAAACAAAAGTTTAAGTTTTATTTGGAAGCCACGGTCCTATTAAAAAAAGTAGACGATAACGATGAAAAAGTGAAAATTTACTCGTTTATAAACGCAATTGGTGATGACGGTATTGAACTTTATGATGAATGTACAGAAGATGAAAAGAAGGAATTAGCAACCATAATAGAAGCAATCGATAAAAACTAGAAGATACAAATAATTTAACAATTTTAACATTTAAATTTAATAGAATTAATCAGCAAGAAGGGTAGGATATAAAGAAGTATCTGAAGGAATTAAGAACAGCAGCAAGTTTATGTGAATGCAAAAAGTGCAAAAAACCTTATGAAGAAAGAATGATTAAAGATCCTTTAATTTTGAGACAAACAAATTCATAGAAGATTAATTAGAGAACAAGAATTAACACTAACAAAGTTAATTGATTACATTACATCTATTGAGTTAAGTCAGAAGCTTGTAAAGGAGCTAAATCCTGAAGTAGATGCAGTTCATAGAACAATGGCTTTAACACGATGTTTCACCTATAGTCTACAGTCTGCGCATCTTTTTTTCCTCTTTCCTCCAGTATTTATCCTAACTCCTTGTTCCCACATTTGAATCTTGCTATCATTTTTTTCTTCTTGTTGCTTTTATTTCTTTTCTCCTTTAAATATTCTGGTACCCCTTCTCCCTTGATATTTTTATAATTCACATTATATCAGCCCTCTTTTATCTTTGTCTATCTTTCCTGTTTTTCTATGTCCCAAACTCTCATTATTTCCTCTCTTACCCCTACTCCCTCTACTTTGATCTCTCTACTTTCTTCTCTCGCGTACCCGTTTCTTTTATAATATTCTTCTTTGCCATCCTGTCCGTACTTCACTCTTCCTCTCTTTATCTCTTTCCAACATTCATATAGTATTTTGCATTTGGTTTCTCGTGTTCTTTCTTGTTTCTTTCATTCTACTCCTATAAACCGACACTATTTTTATTCTTGTTTTTTTCCCACTGTATGTTCCTTTCTAGAATTCCTCTTTTCTGTTGCACATGGAATGATTGCAATAAAAAAAGAAGTCACATGTAATCTACTAATACACAGTTGGTTCCTATACTCAACATTATGCTGCTCTGGATTCCACAAACCGTATTACAAACAGATGTAATTACGGTCTCTGTTTGTGGCCAAGAGATATTTAGGATGAGCCCAAAGAAGCGCCACGTATTTAAGAAGGAAGTGCAATACCTTGACCACGTCGTATCTAGAGATGGAGTAAAGACTGACACAGACAAAATCCGAGCGGTGCAAGCATAGCCAAGACCAATCGACAAACATCAGGTCTAAAGTTTCTTTGGGTTGTGCACCTATTATAGACAATTGGTACCCGGATTTGCCAATATTGCCAAACCTTTGACGAAATTTACCGAAGAAAGACCAGAATTTAGATGGAATAAAAACTGCGAAAATGCTTACTACCAACTAAAACAGGCCCTAGTCACTTCGCCGATTTTAAGTTATCCAAGAGAAGATAGAAAATTTGTTTTGGATACCGACGCAAGCAATCGGGCCACAAGCACTGTCTTTTCGCAGGTTCAAGATGGACAAGAAAAATTCATTGCGTATTTTAGCAAAGTTTTGTTCAAGCCAAAAAGGAATTATTCCGTGACTAAGAGGGAGCTGTTAGCAGTCGTCAAGTCCATCGAACATTTTTACAAATATTTGTATGGACGAAAATTTTTACTGCGAACGGACCACGTCGGTTTAAAATGACTATTACAGTTCCGTAACCCGGAAGAACAAATAGCAAGGTAGATCAAAAAACTGCAAGAGTATGACTATAACACAGAACACCGTGCCGCAAGTAGTCATCGGAACGCTGATGCCTTGTCCAGAAGACCATGTCCGGCAAACTGCAGCCATTGTTCGTAACTTTGAGCAGTTGCGTCGCTAACAAGAAAGCGATCCTGAAATAAGACGTGAGTGAGTGTTTTGGGCAGAAACATCAAAACGTACTGGGCTCAGTGGGACTCTTTGATAGTAGAAGACGGTCTTCTTAAGCAATCTCTAGAAAGTGTCGATGGCACGAAAAACAAACTACAGTTGGTAGTGCCGAAGAGCCGGGTGTCAGAAGTGTTGAAGCATCTCCACGATGGTACATCAGGAAGACGCTTTACCATAAAGAAGACATTAGGGAAAGTTCAAGAAAGATTCTACTGGGTGAACTGCAAACAGAACGTCATAAAATGGTGCCGTAAGTGCACAGTCTGCGCATCAGGAAATGGTCCAGCGAGAAATCACAACGCACCGATAAAGCAATACAACGTAGGAAGCCCTTTAGAAACAGTAGCGGTTGTTATCGCAGAGCCGTTCCCAGAATCTGATTCGGAAAACAAATACATCCTAGTGGCAATAGATTATTTTACGAAATAGACGGAGGCTTACGCCATACCCAATCAAGAAGCAACTACAGTCGCAGACGTATGAAAGAGGTTTTCCGTCGGTTTGAAGTTCCCTTGGTATTACACTCCCATCAAAGCCCTAACTTTGAGTCTGAGCTGTTTCAAAAAGTTTGCCGACTGTTGGAAGTTAAGAAAACTAAGACGACGCCTTTCCATTCTCAATCTGGTGGCATGGTTGAGCGGATGAATCGAATAATGGAAAAATACTTAGCTAAAGTAGTGTCCGAACACTAAAGAGACTGGGATTAGTACTTCCACCTTTTCCTAATGGCATACCGATAATCCGTTCACGAAAGCACAGGCCTAACACCATCTTGTATAATGCCCGGTCGCGAAATACAACTGCAATGCGAACTCCAATTTGAATGAAGACCGGAAGAAGAAGTTGCTGGAGAAAACTACGTCATCAAGCTGACCAAGAGGTTAGACGAAGTACATAAGGAGGTTCGTAAAAACACACAATTTGCCAGCGACGGAATGAAGACTAGATATGACGTCAAAGCACAAAATGATGGGTTTCAACCTAGCGACATGGTATGGTTGTATAATTCCCAAAGGAGACATGGTTTGTCGCCGAAGTTGCAGAGCCAATGGGAGAGCCAAAAGTGGTCCACATCGATCGTCTAGCCCCAAATGCTGGCGATAACCAGTTCAGGTCCTAACCAAAGAAATAACTAGCAGAATCAGAAATCAAATCAAAGAAATGGAGTTCGATAAATTTATGAGTTCATACGGAGGTTCTGAAAAAGCTAGGTTTAAAGTTACAACCAAAGAACAACAAGATCTCTTCCACGAAAAGATTACGCCATCGCACATTGCGTGAGTCAGGATCTTGACATTTTCAGAGGGGTTGCAGACGTATTTAAAAAGAAGTTTGGGAAGCTAGTTGAACTACGAAAACAGCAACCGGCAGTCGAAAAAGTTTTAAAACTACGTGGTGACAGAGGCTTCGTTTTATATCTGGTCACCAAAAAATACTCACGTACCAAGCCGTTATAAGAAAATCTGTGGCGAACATTATAGAATCTGTTAGTCTGCAGTTACCAACCAAAGAGAACATCGGGTAAAAAAAAGTCCATTGACTGCTACTTTTATGGTCAAAGAAGTTGCCGAAATAGAGAGAGCTGCCGCTATCGCCACATCCAGTTTCCAGTTTTGAGACAAAACAGTCTTTAAGAAGGGGGCAGTGAAACGTTCAGCTTCCAGAGCATTCACGAAGCTACTATCAACAACTAGAACGTTTGCAAAAGACTTGGAAAATTCTCGAATGATGACCGAAATATATAAAAGCGATAGAAATGAATCATAGGTCAGTTATTTCAGTTATTTTCAAAGTCGTAAGTATTAAAAACATGTTTAAATAAATAAGTGATTAACGCGTGTCGAGATAAATATAACAGAGTATAAACTTACGTGACTTATTTAATGTAAACAGGATCCGCGGAAATTATCTTTCCAGTGAGTGTACTATATAAATTAGTGTGTTTTTCTTAGTTATCCTTACATTTAATTAGTTTCGTGTGCTTTTAAACGTTTAAATATATTTTTTCAATTTTGAAAATCATAAAACTAGAACAGTGGTCACTATCAACAAAAAAAACCGCTCGTCATCGATGTGTTCCGCCGCGACTAGATGATGGCTTTAAGCAACAGTTTTTAGAACTTATTGGTAATGTTGTGCCTTGTTTAACTTCTAGAACTTATTTCTTTGCAGCAAACCTTCTGCAAACTGTAGAATGATTCATACACAATCTAATCAAAAAGATAGTATACTTTTTCGCAAACGACATCAATAAAATTGCTTTACAAACCAATTTTTTTAGATATCTTACAACTTTGAAAAAAAATCTTTTGGATTTTGATAAAGTGGTGAATTTTACCAAAGGCAATAAATTACTGAAAGAAATATGGCCAGTGTTCTACAAACTCATTCAGCTTATACTGACTATATCAACATGTTGCTGTTTCACAATCAACGACCATCCAAATGCAACTAAATAATATAGAAACAAATTATACATTCCCATTGTAATTTATCATCAAATATCTGCATTGAATAAAGTAGATAAGTTAATTAGTGCTAACCACGCCGGACAGCAAACGATTGCACTACCTACATAAGTATATGACTTACACTTTTCTCTTTCCTCTTTATTTGTTGTTGCACTGCATTACAGCTCTAGAAGCTTATGGTAACTGCATAGTCAAAAACAAATCAAATATTGACTAGTGAATAAATATTTGTGCAAATGGTACCCTAATAAAGATTAATAGCATCAATTCAAAAACAACTAAAAATGTGGTCGGACTAAAATTATTAGTGTCATATTAACTTTGCGTTAAGGAATTACAAAACAGGAATAATTCGAATCGGTCCAATAACACATTTCATTTAAAACAAAGACAAAATTATACTAAAAGTTTGTCAAGCGCTATTTTCAATACTGGTTTTTACTTATCAGTATAATTTAGTAGGCCAAAGCTAGTAACAATAAAATTTGCATCGGCGTTATGCAACAACCTCGAAAATTTGAATTTTTCTTAAACCCAAACTGTAATTTGTTATTTAAGAAAACTACATTTCTAGTAGTCTTCCTATTTTAATTCATAATTAGATTGTACTTAAGGTTACAGCTTACCTTATGACGCGTTCTTTGATTGTAGTAATACTATCAAAGGTGCCGAAAGTTTCTATTCGTATTACAGACCGTATAGACCTCACATAATCACAATTCGCACTTTAATTTATAATTACAATTATATTAACGCTATAGTCTTTATTTTCATTTATTTAACCCGAACAAGAACAAGAAAGTGAAGTAATGACTCACGCAAGTATGAATACGCATATACTATACTAAAAGATCAGGGTTGCTTTGTACGATTTGAATGTTATCAACGCTAACGTGATTAAATTCAACTTTTTTTATTTTTAATATACACTCATCCTACTTGAATATCCTAAATTTTTTTTAAAAAAACTTTCTGAATGATATTTACTAGTTTTGATTTTTTTTTTGTAAAAATACATGCGTTACTCTAAAATTCTGTTATGATTTATGATTACACATTGAAATTAAAATACATGTATATGGCAATTAACTGTAGTTTAAAGAAATATACTTTTGAATGAGGTGATTTCAATGATGCGTCGATAAATCTAAGCGGATGGAGATATCGTGATGCGGGTTTTACTAAAATTTAGCTAATTTTATGACAGCTAAGTTAGTGTTATATCCAAGCATCCTCCTCTACATCTCCTTTTGCAGGAAATTTACTACACTCAAGTTCTTGGCAAGACTGGCACGTGCAATTTCCTTGACCAGCACGTTTCGCTCAACGACTTTCCGTACTTTTCAGCTGACACGCGTCACTTAAAGGGGCGTGACCTCTACTCTCTTATCTCGGATATTCTTACCTGGGTCAGAATGTTCCAGGTCCCCGGACGAGAGACAGTCCAAATCCTTTCCTCACACGGCGGATTTCGTTGTCATTTAAAACGGATTAACATTTTGGATGACGACAGCTGTCCGCCGTGTGGCGTTCCTGACACCCCAGCGATGACGTTTGGGGTGACCTGTTAGCCACGGTCAACCCTTATCCCAAATCCCCTAAGGACATCCTTAGACTGGTGCCTGATGTAAATGTATGTAGACTTTTTGCAAAAAGAGACCAGAGTCTTTATTAGAAATAGTTTCTTTAGTTTTATTATTTTGCAAGCAGCGATGGAAAAGTTTCGAGTCACTTTAATTTATTACATTTTTAGTTAAATAACACGTTTGATTTTTGTTTTAGTTGTCGCTGTTTGATTAATACTATGCCTTTATTTTTCCTCATCTATATGCAGATCCTTTTTCTTGTCGACTTGGTATTAACCTAGAAGCGAGGATAAAACGTAAGGCAGGTAACTCGTGGAACCACGTGCTCTCATAGCACGCACGAATTCTTAGCTCATCATACTGGTCTTGTAAGACTATCCTATCTACTCGCAACATCTCTTTCTTAACCTATCTATCCCTCTTGTGGCAAACTTGTACCAAGCAAGTTTGGGTGGTATGGTGGGTCCACTTCCTCCTCCGTACGCGGGCAGAAATTTATTTCCTACTGTCTGAACGTGTTGCGGAATTGGAAATTTTTCAAATGTAGCGAAATGTTGTTTATTTGCAGATATGTAATGTGTACTACCGAAGTCCGATATCCAAGAATTAGCATAATCTAGTACGTCTTTATTGACTACCAGACCGGTGGGAAGAAACGTTCCTGGTTTGTAGTCGCTCTTTGAACTTGTATCGGAGTTATTTTTACTTGCTGCCGACTTTTTTTCCACTGCGATTCGTTTTTGGCAGTTTGCAATAAGATGTCCTACCTTTTTGCAATATAGACAAGAGCGGGTTTCCTTCTTTTTCTATGGTTTGTTTATATCTTTGATTACCTAAATTTGTTTTGTTTTACGTCTAATTTAGATTTTGCATACAAAGCGCTGATTGTCTGCGAGTTTCCGTGTGTTGTAATAAGCGAATTCTTAATCGAACGCAAATTTTCAATAAGCAGATTCGTTTGTTCAGCTTCTGGAACACGCCCAGTAAACGCATAAATAGTGCAGGCATAAAACATCTCAAGATAATTTTTCCATATTATGAATTAAAGTATATTTTTATTTATGTTTGGATCACGTTCGCATGGTTTGTGTGATATATTGTGTTATCAGCATACGTACGTTCGTTAAAATCTAAAACTACTGTGTTTACTGGGCGATACCAATTTAACCGATAATACTGGTATTCCGATCCAAGTGTTTTAAAAATGCAATGGTTACCGTACTAGCGATACACTATCGTCAGTTTGTTGCGTTGTCGCAGCCATTACTTTGTCACGTAATTTATTGCTGTACCAACATATACACTTAACGCCAGCTCAAAGCGCACCTGGGTCCATAACCTGTTTTATTAAAAAGTGTATACAAAGAAATAATAGTTTGTACAAAGCTTTTTTTTAATTAGAGCGTTGGCCAAGCACGGCTGCTCAAGTGGCCCTTAGCACGGTCAGTTATGCAAGATGGTATACGTTTCTGCTTTCTTCTCCCTTGCATAACCTCAAGAAGTAAGTAAGTGCACTAATTAATCATGAATGAGTCCGCCTTGTGTACACCAAGTCTTCCATTCATCTTCTTTTGCTCTCATTACTGTAGTGAGGAATGCACTAATTTCCTGTCAAGTTGTTTCATTACTAATTATTGTTCCAATTAAATTTCCTTAATGTAGATTATTGTACGTTTTCACCAGCGGGTCTCTGTCGGCAAATCATCTTTGGCATATAAAGATGGTGTGTAGAGCGTCGTCCACCTCTTCCTCGCAAAGAAAACAAATTGACTTTTCCTTTTTTTTGATTTCACATAGGTAGGAACCAAAGCAGCCATGGCGTCTTAGTGTCTGAGTAGAGTAATAGTTTAGGGTGCAAAATCTACGACTTATCCAGGTCTTGCTAGTCCAGACTGCTTTGGAGTATTTATCCCAGCGGGTTCGCCATTTTCGAATGGATTCTAATTTTCTAGCGTTTTTAGGGCTTCCTAGTCTAGCTTTTTGCCTTTCTTCGGCTAAGATGTCGAATGGTACGGTACCCACCAGCACCCTAGCAGCTTCAAGGGAGACGGTACGATACGCTAAGGTTATTCTTAGTGCTACTTTTCTTTGGGTTTTATCGGCTATACTCCTGTATTTCTTAATTTTCATGAACGATAGCCATACCAGTGCTGTGTACAGAAGTGCTGATACCACGGTGTTCATAATTTATTTCCTCTTAAGAACCAAGGGTTTCTGACATTCCTGATTAGCCTAGCAAATGTAGCCGCTCGTTTGTCTGCATTTTCGTCGCATTATCCAAACGTCAGATTTTTGTCGAGTACCCCCAGGTATTTTATGTTGTTTTACTGGTACGGGCACACCTCTGTGGCAAAAAATGATAGGGTCAATTTTTCATTTACCCGTAAACGCTATATGGCTTCAGTTTTTTCTACTGCTACTTGCAGTTTATTTCGCATCAACTAGGAGTCCACTTTTCCTATGCTATTATTTACGGTTCGAGTAAGCGCTTCTGCGTTATGCTACCCTGATCAAAAATCGCTAAGTCGTCAGCAAACGCGGTAAATTGGACTTGTCTCGGAAGTTGGGTATAAAGCAGATCACCGTGCAAGATGTTCCAAAGGGTCGGCCCTAGGATTGAACCCTGAGAGACTCCGCACGTCACATGATGATATGATGTTGTACATTGTCGCTGTTATCATCTATGTATGTGATGTACCAAATTGTTAGGTAATTAGCAACAATTTGTACAAAGCTATAACTACGCTAACTAACAAAAAACAATTCTCATGTGACAGAAGTAGGTATAGGTACTGAATTTCTTCTGGGTCAAAACAACTGAGTTTTATCTGTATCAAATCAAGTCAAACAGCGACTAGCAGAAAATGGGTGTATGCGGTTCTAGTTTAGAAGTTATAGTAACAAAAATATAACGGGATTTATATGCTACTTATATTAACAACCATATATAAACTTTACAGATGTAGATGCCACATGCATATATTTTATATATAGTTTTCTTTACATAAAATGTCAAAGTTAAACGTTCAACATTGCTATCCCCGTTATTATTGGAGCTACAAAGTCGGTTAAATCGGCAAAATAATGTCATTTTTTCGCCGTTTACAATGGAACTACAATTGAACGTCTCGTTTTCAAGATATTCACAAAAACAACATTTTTTAAATAGATTACTCTCCATATTTTTAGACATTTCGAAATAAAATTTAATTTTAAACAAAAATTGTTAATACATAATCACCTTAAACTTAAAAAACAAATAAATAATAAGCATTTAAACTTTTAATGTTAAATGTTACAAAACTTACATAAGAAAAAATTTGACATACTTGAGTGTGCAGAAAAAAATGTTGCAGAAACATTACAACATTACACCAGCATCGGTCCCAAAAAATGGTCGATTTCCTCTTGAGTTATTGTATCCCAAGTAACTTGCAATTCCTGCCGGAATATTTCCTGTGTCTGTGAAGGATGCGTTAAGTTCCTTAATCTTCTACCCATAGTGTTCAATAGGTGAAAGGTCGGGAAATCCGGGTGGCCATGGTAAGAGATTAACATTGGCCTCTTCGAAACGGTCCATAGAGTGGCTTACTATGTAAGAATGGGCATTACCCTGTTGGAAAAGTGGGTCTTCCGACTACTGAAGAAATAGAAGAATAGGGGGTTCTACCACCTCGTTAACATATCGCCGGGCGTTCATATTGTCTCAAATACCAAACGAGACTTACCCCAATAGACTATAGCGCCCCGTACTAATTGAAGTTTTCAAAAAGTAATTAATCTCAATAATCTAATTATCAATTAGGTATTACGTATCAACACTATTAAATTCATTTTTTATCGCACGTCATCCTGAATAATATAACAGATCCACAAATTTTTGAATAACCCGCCTTTTGTCAATTTCCATAATGGTGAAATTAGATTGGATATTGAAGGTCCATGCTGTCACTATCAGTATTCTCAATTCTCGCTACCATAATCCCACTCATGATCCCCAGTGTAGCAAAACAAAAAAAAAGTCAGATATGCCATTACCACGTGATCATTTAAATAAAATTTTAATCATTTACTACCTCTAAGGGCCGGTTGTATAATGTCCGTTTGAACGATGGTTGAACCAACCTTAAGTTCATTTCAAAATACTGTCATATTATTGGTTAGTACAAAGTCAACAACCAATATGACAGTATTTTGAAACGAACCCAAAGTTGACTCAACCGTCGTTCAAACTAACATTATACAACCGGCCCTAAGTAGCTAAACCTTCCTGCCAAGTTTGGTAACAAAATTCCAACCCCTTCCTGACTATAGATGAAAATCTTTGATTTTAATAATATTACAAGCACATTGCTAAAACGTTTTAATTGATACACTATCAAAATTTAAGAAAAACGACCTAATGTAAACAGAAATAGTAAAGGTTTCAAAGTTGTAGAAAACATACGACTTGATCTTGTCTAGAACTGTTTTCTAAATTAAAATAATCGTTTTATTAACAAACCTGTATTGAACTGTAAAAATACGACAAAATATTAACAAAAACAAATTATTTGTACATAACTGTTCGATCCTAACCCATACTAAACTCATAAGTGGCATTAATGCACCCTGTTACATATTGATAGAGATTATGTTCAATATCAGTTAATAAACCAGAAGCTCCTATACGAAATAGTTTTGGAGTTAACCATTCATCTCCTAAAAGCTCTTTTACCATAACCAACCATGACAACGCATCTTTACTGGTTCTGATACCACCTGCAGGTTTCAATCCCACCTGAAAACAATCAACAATTACAATTATAATAGTAATTTAAGCAGTTACTTTGAATCCATGTCTTTTATAATAATCGTTAATGGCTAAACACATAACAATTCCAAATGGTATAGTAGCATTAAGTGCTTCTTTACCAGTTGATGTTTTAATAAAATCCGAGCCTGCCATCATGGCCACTAATGAGGCTTTATACACCTAAAAATTAAATTGTGAATGAATGCTATAAAACAAAAACAAGAACGAACGTTTCTGAGATTTCCAAGTTCTCCAGTTGCCAAAATAGCTTTCATATGTACAGAAGACCCGCAAGCTTGTTTCATTTGTTGCAGTTCTTTATATAGAGTTTCCCATTGACCAGTAAGCACTAAACTACGATCAATAACAATGTCTATTTCCTTTGCTCCCATTTCCACAGCATATTGAATTTCCATCAAGCGAGATTGAAGCGGCATTTGCCCACTTGGAAAACCTGTTGCAACTATCCACCAATTTATTTAATTATCTAAAATATTATAAAACATACCAGAAGCTACTTTAATTTTATCATACATTCCCAATTTTTTTAATGCATCTACTGCTGATTGTACTTTTGACGGATACACACATATCGCAGCTGTGTGTATAGGACAATTAGGGCCATATTGAAACCCTAAAGACTGAAGTAAATCTTCAGGTAATGGTCGAAATGCCTACAAGAAAACTTAAATCTAGGTTATTTAAATTACTTTACATACTTTAAAGCAAAGTCTTGAAACATTACTGTTCGTGTCGTCTCCACCTAAAGTTGTTAAATCGATGCATGTCAATGCTTTCAGTAGCCACGCAGCTTGATATTCGCTTTTTAGAGGACGGGAACTTTGCAAATTAGCTGCTCGCCTGTTGATGGCAGATAAATTTATTTGTACGTTATTTAGCCATCCTAAATCTGTGTAAATTTGATGTGAAACATTAAACGAATAGATAATACACATGAAGTATACCTAACTCGCAGCCTGGATTGTTATCCATTTTTTTAAATTATCTTATCAATTTTTTTCAGTTTATTTCATTCATTCATTCTCTTTAGTACGTAATATACATGGTGCACAAGAAATGTTAGACATCTTGGACCTTTTACTCGCTACAAAGAAAGTGTAACTACAACGACTTTATCAATTAATTGCCCTCATTAACACACTTGTTCGTTAAATAGTTTTATTTGTGACCAATATTTTGAATCTTTTGATGTATAGAATATGTCCGATTATACAGCATCTTCAATGACAGCATTACTTTCATACAGACTTTTTATCATATGTTATCTGTCATGGGATCGTAAAATATATAATGCAATTGTTATTCAAAACTACCCAAAATTAAGCACTTGAAACCTTAATTAAACCAAAATTATATAAATAAATTCTTAGTGTAAATTTTTATTAAATTGCGAGATGTTGCGACGATTGGTACGTTAAAATGATTTATTTAAAAAACTGAAATTTTTGTTGCAGATTACATTTTTAGTTGGCGTTTACTCAGGAATTTGTGTTTGTCAAAATTATGAGGTATAAATAAGCAGAATTAATACATATTTTACAATTTGTGATTACAGTTACCTCGTATGAATAATCCAAAAGAGTTAGTGGAGAAAGTAAAAGAATATGTCAATCAAAAAACTAAATAATTATAAATAATTTATTGTAAAACGTAGTTCATTAAACATGTAATTATACTAATGTTATGCCACCACCTATATATTCTTGTCTTATCCTAGGTTCAACGAAAGCTAACCAATCGCTGGTATGTGTTGGCAACAGCCCCATACTTTGACACTTATACAATGCTAATCCTATATTCACCAAATTGCCAAAAATGTATACAAGTTTTTGACCAATTACGCTGGAATTCTCTATCATTTTAAAAGTAGCATTTAAAGAAAACAATGCTTGTATAGGTCTCATAAAAAGCATTCCAACCATCATAATTGGAAAGATTGATATCGAATTTCCAGCCATATACATAATAAATAAATTCATTGGAACTTGTTTAATAGGTGCCAAGGCTAATTCCCACGATTTTTTGATTATTAAATGTCCGGTGTCAGTTTTCTTAGCCACTTCGTTGTTACTTAAAATACTCGACGTACTGTATGCTGGTGGAGCTGGCAATGTAGATTCATTCATAGAATTTAAACGATTACATCTGTAACAAATCTTATATAGATGTTTGTACTTCGTTAAGTGCTTTGTCTTAATAACCTGGTAGAATCTAAACTCCATTTTAACCGCTTATTTTGGGTTTTATTAGATGCCATTTTACAATGAAAAATAATTCTTTATTTATAAATTTATGAAGTTATTACTTTAGATAATTGACAATTTATTGCCAACTTAAAAAAAGTACTAACTTTGAAGGACGTTGTTAACTGAGGATATGTATAGAGTGATTCAATATACCATACAAAGAAAACGTATTATTAAAAAAGGATAAGTTTACAGATTTTAGCATCAATTTTAATATGAATAAGGGCCAGTTTTTTCACTCATAGTTAAAACTTTAGTTAAGTTAAACTCGGGTTTAAATTTAAAAATACTGTCATATCATTGGTTACTAGTTTTTTTGCTAACCAATAATAGGACAGATTTTTAACATTAACCGTAGTCTGAATTTTAAACAATTAAAAAATCTAACGTATAAATTCAGTTTTAAGTGAAACAAATGTAAAGCTTGTTAAACAAAATTGGTTTTATCTGATCATATGATTTTCGTCCTGGTTTAGGTATAAAAAAACTACGATTGCCTTTCCTCAATCGTAAGTCCCATCCTTTACAGCTTTATTAGCACAAACATATTGAATAACTGTAATAAATTTTATGCTGGTTGTCTTTATACTAAGTTTTCGAGAGGTTTTTCAATGTCAATTGCTCAGTATATCTTAAGTTTGTACAACAAAAACATAATACGGTAGTCCGATGTTTCTAGGAAAAAGTCGAGTCTATTATAGACAGTCAAGTCTCACACAGGAGCTATTTAGCCTGCGATGATTAAAACGTTTATGTACGTTCAAGTTTCGGCCGTATCCGGTGGATGTTCCCGGATGACGCGCATATTACGAAAAAACCCCGTGAATGGGTATTTATAAAAACATAATAAATTAATTCAAAATATGTTTTTAAAATCGATCGATTCCTTCAGCGCAATTTCCAAACATCTAGTTTTATCCTAGCTTTGATCCCTTACGAGAACAGCAGATTTAACAGTCTAAACTTAAAATTCGAACAAACATTTACATTAAAATTGCTGTTGGCCAACGTTAGTTGATAAAATGACGTATTCAAAATAGTTTATTCAACACTGTAAAAATTCTCTTTACACAATTAATAAAATTTCAAACATTAATAACTAAATTAAGTAATTGCCTACTTGATTAGATTTTATAACAAAAACAGAAGATCTTCAACTATCTAATGGATCAGCTATAATAAGCTCATCTTCAGCCCCATTTATCGTAATCATCATTTTTTCCTCACTCGAACTATCTGACGACGCCGATTGAGTAGAAGTAGCGGCTTCCTGCAACATTAAAAATTAGAATTCGTCGTCATTCGCAAAGCCGACATACCTGAGAATAATTTAATTGCGTAATTGCATATTTTACATTTGATTTTCCGTCGGTTATCCAAACTTGATGTTTGGTTTCTTCCGGCGGTTCGTCTTGTTCCCACTGCTCTTCTTCCTGTTCGTGCGTATCTCCATTTTGTCGCTGTAAAACATTGTTAAAATCGAAGCGTAAATACTTCAATAGACTTACTGTTATCCTTTGTTTTTGGTGAGTTTTTATGTGTTTGGATAAATGATCAGATCTCATAAACTTCTTACCACATTCGGAACACTGAAATCGTTTTTCCCCGGTATGTGTGCGTCGATGTCTTTGTAACTCGTCTGATCTTGTAAATCGTTTACCACAAAACAACCACGTACAAACAAAAGGTCGTTCGCCAGTGTGCCATCTTAAATGCGCTCTTAAATGTGACGTCTTTCCGTATACTTTATTACAACCAGGTATGTGGCAAATATGTTGTTTTTTTCTATCACTATGTCTTTCACCTTCGGCGCAATTTGGACACGTACAAGCAACTCGTCGCACTCTTTGTTTTTGCAGACCATCTTGACCTATGTCGTTATTTTGCGAATTATTCATATCCTGAGTTGTCACAACAACTCCTGGAGCTAAAGTGGTCGTCGGTTGTGCAGCCGTGACGCTCTGCAAAACTTGCCATTTACTTGGATCCGTTGGATCCTGCTGTAACTGTTGTCCTACTGCTATTTGTGGAGATGTCTGGTGAGTTATAACCTGTACGTTACCTAGACCTAAAAAAAGTCATCCAGTAAAGAACAAAAACATGTATCATCCTCACCTGGGATGTTCTGTACTGTTGGAACCGTTTGTATATTAGGTACTTGTATAACGTTTCCAAGGTTAGTACCCCGCACTTGTTGTAAATTAGCAGGTATGACCGTAAATTGCTGTCCGTTAGCCCCGGTAAAAGTAAGTGGTTGTGCGTTTGTGTCTGCTTGTACCGTGACAGTTTGGGTAGCAACCGAAGTTGGAGTTTGTTGCGTGTGACTAGGCTGTGCCGTAACCGAAGCGCTGGCTATTTGCACTTGCTGCAGTTGACCACTTGGCGTAAGAATACTTGCCATTTGAGGAACTATTTGCTGCGTTTGTATTATATTAGGTACTGACGCTAACTGAACGGGAAAATGTATAGTTTGGTAAACAGTTTGTCCGTTAGCTGAAGAAATTGGCACTTGTACGGGGATAGTTTGCTGCATTGGAAATTGAACCACTTGAGGTATTGATGGGCGCACTGCTACACTTTGTCCATTTGATAATTGCACAGTTTGAATGTTTTGGAGATTAGCGGGAAGAACACTCGGAGATCTTAGAATTTGTCCTGGGCTAAATAATTGCTGGGGTTGTTGACTACCTGTTATAATAAATACAGTATCATCTTTAGTTGAAAATATTAATTCAAATTTCATACTTAAAATTATAAATAGCGCCATCTACATCGAATGTAAAAGGCATCAACTTTAACCTTAAAATATACAATGTCAATTCTTTTTGAAAACCATTTTAGATCGTTTGAATAAATTAATAAACACCATGACCATATTTGGCGCTTAAAATATACGCGAGTTTCAGATAAACGTCAAGTTAATTAAAAATCGCCTTTCAGAACAACACAACCTCGTTTTATCAAATTTCAGAAGATCAGTTGATATGAACATTGATTATATGAAGTACCTAAATTAAACTGACCTTTATAAAACAGAAGTAAACTGCATTCACTAAAGATCAAATCTCAAACTAGTATTCTTTTCTTGTTGGGAAAAAGCCGATTTTTAAAGTTGTTTTAGTAATATTCAAATTTTCCGTTTGATATTTAGTGTAATTAGACTCCTGCTGTAAAAATCATCCTGCGTTTATTACTGTTGTTTTTCACAACCTAATCCACGCTAACGCGAAATCTAAATTAGCAGTAACGGCAAAAGATATGCTCGTGCAACTAAAAGTATGCCTCAAACTAATTTAAAATAAACCTAAATGTGCACAATGCAGCATAAAACGTCTCTATCACTTGAGCTCACAGATTCTAGTTATTTCATAAACACCGAGTCCCAAGAAGTTTCAATAATTCATCAGGAAAATCATCTCGCTGAGCTTGGCAGAAAAAAACGGTACCGTTACTTGAGAAAATTGATGATTTGGGATGTTCCTTTAGAAGCATAAAATCTAAAGAAAACGTAGCCCCTCTATTAGGTTACCATAATCCAATGTTTGACCGCCATTTTCAATTTAGTTATTTTCCATCCTCCCGAAGTTGAAAAAGAAGCTGAGAATGCCATAAAACTACTGTCCCGGCTACTTTAAGTACGTCACTGGTATATGTTCTAAGTCGCAGAGAAAAGTCAATGTCAGGAGTCATTCCGAAATCAAAAGACGTCCTAACATCAATAACTGCTCCTGAAGTTATTCTACCACGACATTTTCCTGCTCATGGTTAAACTCGCCCGATGCTACTTACGCAATCAGACTTTTCGAGTCGCGTAAATCACATCACATCTTCACTTCAGATATCCCTAAACCTTTTCCAAATTGTCAATCGGTAGCAGATCGCTATAAATCATTTATCGGGATAGTACGCCAACTAGAAGATCACTGTCACCCATCGCAATAACGTCAATTCGTCGAGTCAACCTGAGATGTGTAGAAAAACTGCTACTCTACAAGTATCTGATACAGCCCACAATAATCTACACCTCGCTAACATAGTTTCACAAGGCAAAAACCCAAGATTCAGAAAAACCCATCACAATGCGCTATGATTAGTCGCCAACATACCATGGTTCCTGAGAAATCGCAACTGTAGATACCCACCGTCAAGGAGCTGCATTGGAACTACGACTTAAAGTTCGTGCATAAGTACAGTCGACTCAACTTAAAAAGAATACACTATTTCCAACAGATTGGTTCCAATCTGACTTAGTTACCAAGTTGATAACTCTTCATTTATCAATATTTTAGATTGTCAAGTGAACAAATGTCAAATGAGAATGTAAAGAACCGCATTTACAATTACAACTTCATACAGTCATCAATGAAATTATATTACAGGATGAAAACTCAATCACCATTCTGCAACAAAAAAACGAAGTCGTTATCATTAACTTTTTTTGGTTATTAGAAGTTGATGAGACCTAGGATTTTTACGCTTCATAGTGAATAGCTCACTAATGAACCAAAAATTAAGCCAAAATATTGTTATGTGATTGTCGGGCATTTTATTGCTAAAATCTGTATTGTATTTGTATCAAAAGTTTAGATACATTTTGATTTTATTATATTAATAGATATAGGTTTGTGTCGCGTGTGAATTAACGTGTTAGAAAAAGTATTACAAATTAATACTATTAAGTGTTCTGGTAAGTAACGTCCTTGATAAATCACAAACATAAAGTTCCATAGTAAATTGAAATTCATTTTTCATAAAAAACTAAGAATTAGCAGTAAACAAACACTTCAAAAAAAAAGAAAAACAGGACACTATCCGCTTTAAGCGTCTCTAAGTACCAACATGTAGTTGTGTGAACGAGGTTTAACCGTATCCACAACAAAAATGCAAGTAAAATTTACGCAAGATAATTGAAACTAAAAAAATTATTTTCTTTAATGTTGTATGTTCATCAGTTTATAATTCAATTCTGTAGGTTTTTGAATAATGCTGAACAAAGTTTACCTGAACTATTTAAAGGCTGCGTTGTTGTAATTAGATACCCCGTTTACACAACTACATATTTCTACTTAGAAATAGGTAGTGTCTCGTTTTTTCTTTTCATGAGTGTACATATTTAAAATTTCCGAAAAAATGGCATTTAGATTTGTACGGCCATACTATTGTAGGTATCTCACAAACTAGTATTCAAGAAAACTACATGTCCGTAGTTAATGCTCTTCTTACTAGTAGTATGAGAGATACCCACAAGATGGTATAGTCATCACTCTACATCGCTAACACAATCACATTCAAACTGACCAAATAACAATATTTGCCTACCTTACAAATGCCGATTTTGAGTTTACTTTTTTATAAACAACTGATATTCGCGTTAGCGATTCAGTAGGATAAAAATGCTTAGATGCAACACTTAAATATAATGAAAGGTGCACGTGGCTTTCAAGCAATAAAATCTTGTTTACAGAAATATGTTGTTTTTTTTAGTAGAGCGAAGTCTTGCACCTTGTTTCAACGTGACCATAAGAACTTGATTTAAGCAAAGAAAATATCATATTTTCTTTTGTATTTCTAAAGAAACCCTATTTTGCTAATTACACGTAATGACGTCATATAATTTATACGTTAGACTAATTTCCCTCAGAAGAAGTTGAATTGTTCGAAAGGTTTTTTTAAAGTATGTAAATAATGTTTTTGTTACAAACGCGTAAAAGGATTTAAATGAAGGGGTACCTTCACATAATTTCTATTGTGTGTTGATTACATTTACCTGCTAAAGACATGGCAGGTATAAAAAGAGCTTCCTGTCCATCAATAGTAACCGTTTGCATGGGTTGCATGACGTTGTAAGCTAAATTCTGTCCAGCGGCGCTTACGATCTGTGCTCCCTGTTGTTGTAAGAGTTGTTGAGGTATTCCTACGGGAACGCTTACAACTTGCGGACTCGCAACAGGCAAACTTTTTACAGGGGTGGGCGTATTGGACATTGTAGGCGTTGGTTCACTCGAAGTGGGTCCGATCTTACTACAAGTCGCGGCTAAAAGCGCGAGAGGTGAAGGGGTTGGTTTTGTCTCCTGTAAGCAAAGGCGGAGCTGTATTTACACAATTTTTGATTTAAAAAAATACGCGCTACCGTGTATATATTGCGTTCGATTAATTAATGCTATTTGACGTAAGCATACGCCTCGGGCTGTGGAAAGTCGAATTGCGCCAGCAAACAATCGACGGTCTTTTTTAAGTAGCACGAACATTACCAATTCCGTGTGTTATCTACAATCTAATAATAAAATGATTTTAAACACCCGAATTTATAAGCCGCGCTCCGACCCCTTGGATGGAGCCAAAGTTCGACCTCCTATCTACAAATGGGACACAGAAACACCCACAGCCCACTTCAATCCTTGCCCGCCCTAAAGCTAAAGATCTTGAATATAAAAATGCCAAAATTCGCTCACCTGAGCTGCGTTTTGCACGTAGTCTGTTTTGTTAGTTTCTTCTTCAGAACTCATTATTATAAACAAGATTAAAATGTATATGCACGTTCATTGCACCGAGTTTTAATAATTGGTTATTGTGATTCGGGCTTTTAGATTCGCCTACTTATCGATTCTAACACTATTTACACTTTTCTCACGATACACTATCAAAAACTAATTGATAATTAGAAAAACCTGCAGATAACCCGTTAAATTAAAGGGGGATAATAAAATTTGCACGTTGGGCGTGATGCTTAAGAACTTGGCTCGGGAGAACTCTATGAACGCAGGCGGGCGACCGTCACAAACCACGCCACTTTGTTAACGGGGACAACCTTATTAATACTCGCCTTCAAACGTATTTGCGCACTAGGGAAATTTTATTTTTAATTTCCAAAAGTTTAAGCGGTTATTCAAAACGATAAATTAAGGTGAAGGAATTATTTTCGACTTTGAATGGTTTTTGTAAAAGAAACAGACGCGAACACATACGGTTTTAAAAAAGTTGTCGGTAAATGCCATATGAAACGTACTATAGAGTAAACAGCAGTTGCGGGCCAAGGGGCGTCAGTTCTCTTATGTTGCGCCCTCCCCTCGTACCCCTATGCAACTGGTTTACACGTCTTTCTTTACGCATGTACGTTTATTGTGAAGTGTTATTGTTTACATTTCCACAAGCCGAATTCTGCTAATCAAACTTTTTAAAACGCATAGTTCGTGTTGTGAAAATCGATTTGAGTGCAAGAAAATGCAATGCAGGTGCAAGTGATAAGGGTTACGTTTCATAACGGTATCAGTGTAACCCCGTAGGGGCTGGACACGCAGTCTTTACTCCCGGAAGGGTGGCAATGGTTACGCCCACATATAATGCACTTTAATTTGAAAAATGTTAAATTTTCTTATCACAAATAATTCACTACCAACATAAATGACTTTTAAACTTTAATTTTTTTTTAGTTGTGTTTTATATTTTGTTGCAGTTACCACGACCACCGACAGTGTGTCAAAGCATCTTAATATGAGAAGCCGCATTTACATTGTGAAACAGATGATGCATGTCCTAGATATTTATATAACTTTACAGCTACAAGTTTTGTCTAAAATTAGTGAAGAATATCAGAACTCATTTTGAAGTCAGCGGTGCACGAATAGATTATGCAGGATATGGTATTTGTATGTTTTTTAATTAATTTTTGAAATACTTGTTTGTTAAAGTGCAATGGCTTTTTTGCATCGAGATTGCTCTCAAACCACGTGAATTTATAAGGAAACATAGTAAATATTCATTAAGAAGTAAACAAACAAGTAACGAGGCTCGTTAAGTAATCTCAATCGCACGTTACTTTAACAACTATAATATCAAATGCTACTGGTACCATCTGGTATTTTTTTTTAACATGAATGTTCTTCAGATCTAAGATTTCATCAGCAAACATAATACAAACACAATGGACTGAATCTGCTCTATCACCAACACAATCGTAGAAGAAATTTCATGAAAATGTGGCTTTGAAACTCAATTTCAAAACCAAGGTGTTTGTGTTATTTTTGGAATTTAGACTTCGTTTAGTTTGACACTAAAGGCATTAGTTTTACGCAAGGGTGAGCTGTTCTGTGTTTATATTATTTAGTACAGTATATTTTTTAGGTGCCAAAAAGAACAATAGTAGCAATTTTCCTGCTATAAGAAACAAGCGAATTTTTTGCTTTGATTTAATTTTTAGTATTAGTTGGCTGTGGTTCACACTAACAATTTTCATGGGGTGTAAAGGCACGATGGCATAAAATTTAGTAAAATATGTTTACAACTTTGTTTACCTTAATTTTCATTATTTTTGGTTATCTGGGACGCTTTGTCTAAGTGATCTATGATTGTAAAATGTGTTTATTTTGTTGGTGTGATTGTTAGTATTGATAATGTCTCAGTGACTAATAATTTAAGCAATTAAAAAGTAAGGAAAGTTGGAGTTGCGACAAAACTTGTGTTTTAGCTTTTGTGAATAGATATTATTTTTGGAGTGGTGATTTAATGTATATTGCATTGTTATTCTCGTCACAGTTTTCAATAAACGTAATTTAAATCATCTATATACACTGGGTTTCAAATAAAATGCACCATATAGAAGGAGTAGAGGTGGAGGGCTGAAATTGTGTATGTAAAACTGTTATATATAGACAAATAAATGATTACATTTTGGAAGAAGCAACACAACGTTTTATTGAAAATTGTCAATAATGTGTAACATGACTATGTGCTTGTATGCAAGAAGTTGCCCTTCTAGGCATGCTGAAAATAAGGTGATTTATTGCGTCCTGGGGTATCTCATCCCAGGTTATTTGAAGCTGTTGTCGCAATCTTTCTATGGTATTTGAAGGGTGGGCTAGATGACGCATTCTTCTGTTCATCATGTCTCAGACATGTTCTATTGGCGATCTAGTAAGCCACGGTAGCAAATTTACGTCATTCGCTTCAAAAACTGTGTCATTACTGCCACATGCGGTCGCATATTTGTTGGAAGATAGCTTCTGGACGTTGTTGAAGAGAAGGTAAAAGAACTGGTTTTAAGACGTTGTCGATTTAACGTGCCTTGGGTAAATGTTAAAGGAGAGCAACCTCCTCAATAAATGCCACCCCAAACCATTGCACCAGGTGTTAAGCCAATATGTTTTTGTTGTACAAACTGTAAATCGTAGCGTTGTCCTCTAGGTCTCCGCACACGTGTACGCCCGTCCGACGACAAAACCTAGACTCATCAGAAAAATAATGTTCTATTCATGTCGCCAATGTTGTCTGGCTTGGCACCATTGAAGTTTGACTTCTTGGTGGTGAGGTGTTAGAGGAATACGAGAGTTTGGTCGATATGATCGCAAACCAAAAGAGCGGATTCGACGATAAACAGTACTAAGAGATTCTGCGGTTTATTCCAACTGAACGCGATGGTTCCCAAGGGTCTTGAACGGCATTTCTTCTTAACAGACAATCTTCTCGTTCTCGGGGTCGTCCAGTACCTCTACGTCGTGTTTGCAACTGTTTCTCCTGCCATCCTCGACATTGTTGAATGAGTACGTCCTAATCTGGCGAATTCACGATATTTCAACCCATCATCCTGCATACCAATAATTCACCCTCTCTCAAAAGACGTTAACTGTTGAAAATTACCTCGTCTGCGAACTCGTGGGATTCTGTAACAAGCATATTTCTTTAATTGTTAATTCTGTTGTAGATTAGGTTGTATTCGTCATAGGTACGCGTTGTGGGTTGCCTGAAAATTTAAAAATCCTAATTTTCAAAAAATAAAGTTTGAAATAAGATTTATCACCTCGTACAAAAAACGTAAGAATTTACACACTTCCTAGGTGACGTTTCAAAAAGGCATAGGTACCTTGTAGTACACTTTTCAACAGTGGAAAAGTTTGGAGTTGAAGCTGAAAGCAACTATGTTTATTTCAACAATTTTTGGTTTGTTGCTGCTTCTGCAGGAATTCACGTAGTATTTACCTTCGTTAGTCGACAGCAGTTTTGGCATTAGTGTGCGTAATTTTGGTGCTGCGACAACTTACACTCGGCTACCGAGGATCAAGCAGCTCACTACTGAACTTATTTTACAACCATTGTTATTAGACTTATTACTGAAGCCAAGTTATTTACCAACGTACCTGGAATGCAAAGTGTAACTTCCATCTGGAACGGAAAATACCATCCCGGCATAGCATCTCCACCACCACCAGCGAGATCACCACCACACCGGAGAAACGTCGTAAGCAAACTTTGACCTGTCTCTTATGTAAAGTGCTTTTGGAAGTGATTCTTCAGTACTTTATTTTTTTTTAAGAAAGAAAGGGGTGGTGTTATCGCTGTAATCCGTAAATGATTGGTTGAATTTAAAAAATGCAACAAAACAAAATTTTTCTATCAATCCAAACAATCCAAAGAAAATCATATGTAATATCATGTGTTTGTAATGCAATTATCGATAATGATAATGATCTTATTGACGGGAACGTAACCAAAGCTGTGTTGCCTAGTAACAAAATTTTACCAGTTTTGGCGAAATATGAATTTTAGATAGTTTTACTAAAACAATTTTAAAAGAAATAATCGGGCAGAAATTATTTATTGATGACTATTCCATAGACGTTACAAAGCGTAGTCGTGTGTGGTTGACGTTTATGAATTTTTGAATTTAGAGCAGTTTCATGGTTACTTATCAAAGTTTATCGTTGTAATTATATCTCTATCCGGTCTGTATTATCGCTGTATTAATCTGCTCTTTAGTATGGAAAACATGATTGAAATGGTGTAATATGATTGGTTAATTTTAAATGAGAGTAATAATTATTATATAATTTACTTTTTTTTATTACAAAGCTAACAAAATTACAATAAAAGCTTTAGCTGGAATGGTAACCAATTTGGTTTGTTGTGTCAATCATATAATATTCATTCATTCATATTATGAATACCAAAGCAAACTATGATGGAAGTAAGAACTTGAAGAACATCAATTCTCAAAGGTGACAGTGTCTTTGAATTTCTTGGCTAAAGTTAATTCTGTTTAAGTCTAGGACCCAATCTTGTTATTCATTTCATTTTTTTGTCTTACAGCTTTGTCATATTGTTACCTTGCAATATACTTCATAGATAGAAACCTACTTTTTATGATGAAGTATAACAGTAAGTGGCCATCGCAATTACCCTGTTGAAATAAGTGACAAAAGTTAACCATGTGATCCCTTGGTATAATTCATAACTGTCTTCTCTCAGGTTAAAAAAACTAATATAAGAAAAATACAAAACTTCTCGTAGAAAATACGAATTCTGGTAAAAGCATTGAGTTCTCAAAATGTACAAACAAGACTAGTTTTGACTAGATGAGATATTACCTGTTATTGCACAAAATGGTTTAATAGTTTTTAGTTCTACTGTTGCGCACATTATTTAGAGCTACTTTCTAAACTAGATGCCGCATTGTTAGTGAGAACCTTTTATAGTTGTATCAGAGCGACTATTATCAAACTGATAACTCATTTACTGGCTATAAACTCTGCTATAACGTCGCAAGCGCCATCTAGTAGTTTGAAGTGCATACTAGTGTTCTGTTATACAGTTCCTCACTTACAAGAACGTAAACTAATGACGGACAGTATTGTTAATTCAATAAAATTTGCATTTGAAGCAAACTGCCCAAAAACAGTCAACCGAATCCACAACTTAGTGGAACAGGAAACTAGACAAAGCAACGGTACACACTATAGAAAGCTATTTAACACAACCAAAAAAAGCGTAGACTGGAACGAATACAGAACCAACTTCATGACAAACAAAAAAGCTATGAAAAAAGCAAAAAAAGAGACCTTTGAACAAGGTATTGCAGGAACGTAAAAAACGACCTACATGTTCTCGCCTCCAAAAAGTTCTAAGCAAACACCCCAGTAAAAACATCGGTTTCGTGGTCCCCGAAAGCGGAAAATTTACAGCGACTTATAGTTGAAGGTACTCTGCAGAAACACTTCCTAAGCTCATCCTTGACTGAAGTTCTTTTAAGCACCAAGACTTAGAAGTACTTAACAAACGGGTACCCAACAGGAGCTGAAACGCAGCGAGAATAATAATTAACCTCCAAAAACAAGGATGGAGATAAGGCATCACACCTCTAGTGCGAAACTGGGTCAACTCAATGCTCAAGAATCAAACGGTATCAGATGTATTTTGTACAGTAGCACTGTAGGAGCTAAGGTGGCTAGCGAGTGCCCATAAATCGGATTGCTGTTACCGCTGCTATGGTGCCTCGTCATGGACAGAGGGGTATTTCTTTTAGGATACGCCGACGATCTCACCGTCATTACTAACGGAAAATTTGAGGCAACTATATCCAACATAATGCACTAAACACCGTCGAAAAATGATATAAAAAAAAGACTATCCGTGAACGTAGTCAAGACAGCAATCGTCGGAAAACAGATGATATAAAACTATCTACAATGTACGGAGTCGCGCTCTCGATGACAAAGAAAGTCAAATATCTAGGACTCACTCTTGATACCAGAGTGACTTTAAACGCTTACCTGGAAACCACAACGACGAAGACAATCACAAGTTTTAATGCAACCAAACGGATGATCAGTCACAAATAGGGATTAAAACCTACAATGACTAAATGTATGTATACTGTGGTGACAAGAGCCATCATCACATATGATGCGTTTGTATAGAGTGAGAGACCTACTTAAAAAGCACGGCTTCCAAGCTCGGTAAAGTACAGACAATGGCACATACGTCTGCTGAAAACAGGAGCGATGAGAAACACGCCCACAGCAGTCATAGAAGCACTAATTTGCTTCCACGATTACACCTCGTTGTAATGATGGAAGCAAGACAAGCAGCATACAGGTTGGAGATAAATGAACACACGTCATAACTACCGAGACATACAAACCGGGTATATACAGCGTGCTGCGTAAAGAAACCATCTTAACTATGAGATCTGACCGAACTGGTGTGTACCAGTACCAGGAGCAAAAAAATTGCAACGAGGTCGGTGCCAAAATATATGTACATTTTATGGATTACCGTTGGATTACATCCGGTGGATGCGCTTTCCACGTTTACAGACAGCGCGCACGTTAATAATATAACAATCGCTTGTTATGTAGATATAACTTGCGTATCTACATAACAAACGATTATTATATTATTAACTTGCGCGTTGTCTGTGAACGTGGACAGAGCATCCATTGAATGCAATCCAACGGTAATCCATAAGACGCACATAAAACGAGTGGATGTATGTTGGACTAAAATCGTGTTATATGGGTTGAGCGTATACAGTTTAAGTTACGTTAGCTTACATCAAAGATTGGTTCACTTTTCGGTGGTAGCGTCTATAAATATATAATCGTCGCATACTATACACACAGCCAACCAAATCGCCTTTTTTTACGTCACTTTTACGTTATTAGAGTCACTTTGTAACGTAGCCCACGAATATTTTTTTTGTAATAAATTTGAGTATGCAAATCTCAGCGTCAGCAATAAAAAAAATGACATACATAGTTTTTGCGGCTGTGTAAAAAACTGTAATTTGATCAATAAGATTGCAGAAGTTTAGCGACGTTACTCTCAAGGAATAACAGTTACTTAGGCAATTATGTTTGTGCTTAAACAACGAATGCATTTTTAGCCGCAAATTTTCTTTTAAGGTACAAAAATTCAGGACGTGTTCCTCAGGTAAATTCGAGTCGAAAATGTCGATATAAATATGGTCCGCAAATCGAGACATATATTTCAAATTTTAGTATTGTTACAGAAAAATGTGTGATGGAGCACCAGGCATGTCTAGCCGGCGCAAACAGAGAAGCCATCGCTCCCACTTCTACTGCTTTGGATTTCCCCCACCATTACGTTTTTTGTGGCAGCCAATGTAGGCTGTGTTATTATTTATTGTGACAGTTAAGCTGTCAGTTTGATTGGACTCCGCATTTCATCAGATGGTTAATTTCAAATCTACTGTCATGTTTTTACAAATGAAGAATACGCAGACATGCTATTAGTTTATGGATACTGCAACTGCAGTGGTAGGAAAGCAGTGAGGGAATACTGCCGCCGGTATCCGATTCAAAGAATACCTGATAGTAGAGTATTCGGGATGGTTTTCGAACATCTTAGAGTATATATACATATAATGTATATATAACTAGCTATACATTCCATTGCGGAATTGATGCCGCTCCTATTGGAGCTTTTCAGTCTGTGTTAGTGGGTTGGTTCGTTACTCTTCTTCGTTGTGTTTCCTTGCCTCTTCCACTGTTTTCCTCCATATCTTCCTATCTATCATTTCTTCTCTCCATTTATGAATTCTCATGGTTTTTATATTATTTATTACTTGATCTTCTCATCTTATTTTCGACCTCCCTTTTGCTCTCGTTTCTTGTGGCTTCTCTCTCATTATCTTCTTCGCAATTGATTCTTCTTCTTTTCTATTTGCATCTCCGTACCAATGTATAGTACTGCTGGCTTTAATTTCCTTTACTATGCTTTCTCGTTTTAGTATTTCTTCTATCTTTTGGTTTGTTAATCTTATACGTAATTCCTTTATTTATCTTCTTTGGTCCATATATTCTTCTAATAATTTTTCAACTTCTCTGCATTTATTTGTGATGCGCATGATTTCACTTGCGTATAGTAGAGTACTGTTGGTCTTTATTACTATTTTGTACATTCTCATTTTTGTTTCCTTTGTTATCTGTTTACTTTTCATAATTTCTTTAAATCTGTTGTATGTGTTGTGTCTTGATTTTATTCTTTGTGCTATTTCTACGTTTCTCTCGTTTTTGCTACTTATGACTATTCCCAGATAATTGAAGGTTTGAACATGCTCGAATTTGTATTTCCCTATCACGATTTCCGGTTTATTTTTTAACGTCTGTTCTTTACTAATTTTCATATACTTAGTTTTCTTTTGATTTAATTCTAATCCTCGTTTTCTTGCCTCATCCTCTATTTTCTGTGTTATTTCTTCTAAGCTTCTCTTGTTTCTTGTCACTACTGCGATGTCTGCATACGCAATTACTTGTAATGACTTTTGTATTATGGATCCGGTTATTTTACAATTTACTGAGCTGCGGGTTAGTCCATCTCCTTGTCTTACTTCTTTTGCTTGTTTTACTGGGTTTGTTAATCCTTTTTGTGTTATTAGAACTACCTTTGATTCCTCCAATGTCATTTTAATTAATCGTTTTATTTTGGTTGGTATTGCTAATGTTGATATGTCTTTCATTATCGTTTTTCTCTCTAAGCTGTCAAATGCTTGTTTAAAGTCTATGTACAAAATATACAGATCAATCTCCTTCTTTCATAGCATTTTTCCATTAATTGATTTAGCATGTGTATTGCATCAATTGTAGATTTTCCTTGACTGAATCCATTTTGGTATTCTCTTACCTCCCTTCGTCTGTATTTATTCAGTCTTTTCAATATTATTGATGATAGCACTTTATACATTGTATTTAGTTGCATTATTTTTCTATAGTTGTCACATTTTGATAGATCTCCATTTTTTGGTATAGGCATTATCATCCTTAGTCGATATTCTTCAAGCATGACTTTTTTCCCATACTGCCACTAGTAACTCGTATATTCTTGCTCTTAGCTCGTTTCCTCCGTTTCTTAGCATTTCATTGTATATACTGTCCGTCCTTGGTGTTTTTTCATTTTTTAGATTATTTATAATACTGTTTACCTCTTCTTGTGTTGGGTTTTCCACTGTTTCTTCTTCTTACGTATTATTTGCTTCTTCATCTCCGCTAGTACTTTCTTCTGATGTTTCCATGTTTTCTAGATATTCTTGCCATTTTTTTTATTTATTCCTGTTATTGACTTCTTCCTTGTTTGCTGTCTTATTTGTCTATATGGTTTTGTGTTGTTTTTGTTGTCTTTTTCTAACTCCTCCATTCTTGATTTTAGCCATTTCAGTTACTTGTTTTTTATTAATTTTATCCCGTCTTTTCGTATTTGCCTGTACTTTTCATAATCGTCTTCTTTGTTTGTTATTGTCTATTTTAATCGTGCTTCTATTTATTCTTTTATAATTTCATCGCATTCATCGTCGTATCAATGGTTTTTCTGTTTAATTTATTTTCTCTGATGTTTCGATTATTGCAGTTTTTATGTTTTCCATTCGTCTTCTATGTTTACATTTTTGTTTCTTTTTCGTTTTATTAGCGTGAAAATTACGTACTAGATGTTATGAAGACGTATCAATGTCGTCATGTGACGTCAGTGTGCTGCCTGGGTTGACTTCTTCTTGAAACTGTCTTTTGTGCCTTTATTGTTTAAACTCTCAATATTCCATTATTTTGCTATTCGTTTGATTTTGTTATCTCTAGCCAGTCTTAACTTTGTTTTGGCTATTACTAAATAGTGGTTCTGGTTCCTCTATAGGATCTTACATCTTGTATTATACTTTCTCTTTTCTTTTGTATTAGGATATGGTCTATTTGGTTTCCTTCTGTTTGCGCTGGTTTTATCCATGTGATTTTATGCTCCTTTTTATGTTTGTACTTTGTGCTTGCTATGAAATTCTTCTGCTAAGTTATGTATATAATCTTGTTCCATTAATATTGGTTTTTCCATGCAGCGTTTCTTGGCCTGCTACATTTTGTATGTGTTCTTTTTTTCCTATTATCAAATCATTGCATTCAGGTCCCCTAGCAATATTAGTGTGTCGTGTTTTGGGACTTTCTCGCATGTACTTTCTATAATTTCGTAGAATATGTCGCCTTTTCTTCATTTGTGGCTACTTAGGTTGGTGCATATACGTTTATTATAGAAATATTTGCTATCTGGTTTTTAATTCTTAGATTAGATTAATTCTGCCATTTATTATTTCTTGAATTCCAGTACTTGGTTTTTATATTTTTTATCTATCATAAACGCTGTTCCATTACTTCCTTGTTTTTCTTCTCTTGCGTACATTATTGAGTATTTTTATTTATCTAATCGGCTTTTATATCTCCATCTGACCTCTTGTAGTGCTAATATATTTGTTTTATATCTTTGCATTTTCTTATTTATTTCTTCCATCTTTCCTATTTCCAATAATGTTTTTATGTTCCATGTTCATAATCTTGGCTTCCCAGATAGCATAAATCCTTGTGGCATACTTGTTTGTTATTTGCTGTTGGGTTGTCGCTCGCAAACTTTTAAAAGTAAGATTTAAAGCAAGGTTAAAGCAGGTATGTCTATTACAGAAAGACAATAACATACTTTCCACAAAGTAAGCAATGGAAAAGTTGTTGGTCACAAGCTAATGACAAGAATTTGGTGACTAATGCACCTTTTGAAGTTTTTCTACCTGCTGTAACCGCCTGGGGTTGTAACGATTTTCTCCAAACAATGGCACTTTGCATTTGTTCTTTTTAAAAAGGACACTTGCTGAGTAAAAATTTAAACAGTATTGAACTTGACGTTGTTCTGGTTGTTGATAGCTTTTTTAATATAATACCTGTGTAAAGTGCTGATTGATTGAGTGCAGTTTTGTGAACACATCAACTAAAAAATAATAGGTAAGTTTTCATTTCATTACATTACATTCATTTCGCTACAATTAAAAAGCAAATTGTGTAACCTTATATGCATTTCATTAGTATTCAGATCGATTTTTTATAATTTTTTTTCTATATTTTATTTATTGAATCTGATTATGATATGTTTTACAGTCTAAGCACGTATTCCATTGCGACGGGACTGATATTGGCACATTTGCTTCCAATCTGCTTCGGAAGCTAATGACGGATGAATTAGCAAACGAATATTCATTGTCCGGGAAAGCAAGTGCAGCTAATTTGTGCAAACCAAGGTTTGATAAAACGTGCACTTATAAATTTGTTTTTGGTGAGTAGTTTTGTTTCTTTTCTCTTTTGATATTGTTTTAAATTTGATTTTGTTTTCAATATTCAAATGCGTGTTTCGCAATAATGTTCTTGTTTAATTTTTAATGCATGTACTTAATTTATTTTTCAGATCGTTGCGTAAAAAAATTTAATTCAATTCAAGAAAAGGAAATCAGAAAAGTGGTTAGCGACTGGCTGTCTCAAGCCAAACACCGGAAATATAAAAAGTAAATATTTAACTCTTTAGTATGGATTGTTTTATAAATGCTATATTTTTATAGGGAACAACGGGCATCTAGAAAGTTGGAGCAACCAATAATATCAACTGGTGGGGCTGAAGATATAAATGATATGGATATATAACGTATATAAGTAAAATTAAATATTAAATAGGTATAGGTATATGTAATATAGTGTTGTATTATAGTTTCTGTACTTATTCTTTGTTACTTTTTTACTGTTAAGATGAATAAATTATGTTTAAGTTTTACGTCAATATTATTAATTTTTCGTGTCCTTGACCGTATCGAAAAGTACCTTGTCTCAATCTTGTTGATAGCAAACTTTGCACACCCTTGGTAAACACTTGAGGCAAACATTTTGCTCACTTGCTAGATAGTTGACACAAGTTTGTCGAATTTTCTTGTAGAGACTTTTGAAATACCTATGAAAAGTATGTGACAAACTTGTCTTTTGTCAAGTAGAACACTTGCCACAAGTATTTTACAAAGTTGACAAACACTTTTGAACCTTGCCAACAACATGTTTAAGACACACTTTTCACTTTTTAATGACAAACTTTTGACAAGTACTTCACAAACTTATTTTGCTATTTGGGTTATTTCGATTCTTCCTTGTCTTTTTGCGCTTTCTCCATTTCCTCGCCATTGTCGTCATATATATTTTTTATTTTCTGTTTGCGTAGCTAGTTTTTTGGTTTGGTTTCGTTCTTCGTCGTTGGGAACATCGTTAGTAGACCTTATGCCCATACAGTCTTGCTTCCTGATGGCTTTGAATTTTCTGCTTCTTGAACTATTCTTTTGTTGCTGTTTTCTTTGAGCTTTCTTTGTGCGTTCCGTGATCTTTCTGTCATTGATCGTTTCTTGCTTTTCGCCTCTTTGTTCTCATTTTCTAAACCGTCTCTTTCTTGCTGTTCTAATTGCTCGAGTGTGTAGTATTCTCCATTTATTATTACTTTTACCCTTTTAATTTATTGGTTGCTTTAAGGACTTCTATTTTCTTATTCCATGAGTTAAATTCTATAATAACTGGTGTATTTTTCCCTTGTTCTTGTGATTTCCTGCACACTCTCTTTATCTCGCGGAGTTCCGTTTCCATGTTTATTGTTATTTCCATTTTGCTTAGGATTATTCTTATTTCTTCCATCAGTATTGGTTCCTGTTCATTGTTGTTTTCTTTTATTTTTTGTATAATTATTTTGTTTTTGCGTATTTCTTTCTCTAGTGATTCCATTCTTATGTTTTGTTCTTTAATTTGGGCATTTAGTTTTTTATTCATTTCTTTGAGTTTTTCGTTATCACTTTTTACATTTTGTATTTCTAATTGCAGGTCGTCTATTTTTGTTTCAATACGTTTGTTCCTTTCATATATTGCTTCAAGCTAATTTTACCTAGTAATTGTTCTTCTTTTGTTGTGTTTCTTCTGTTGTGTAGTAGAACTCGTTGTGTTAGCTTGTATGTGTTGTGTTGTTTATCTACTAGCGGGCTAAGCGTCGCCCGTCTAGTTATCTGTTATTAGCTTACTTAGTTCGCCCAAGAACCCAAACGGGCGCTGGCTTCAATCCGCTATAGTGGAATAAACATTGGTGTTATTTTAAAATCTTTTAATTTTAGAGATGTTTTCTTAATGTCAAATAAAAACAAATAATTAAATTAAATATTGATAGTCAAATACCCGTAATAAATAAACAACAAGTAGTCAATTATGCATGTATAAAAAGTTGAGCAACAAGAATAAAGCACTGTTACTGCATGTGAATGTTGTTATATTTATTGGTTTTACATCTTAGAGTAGCTACTACTAAAAAATTAAAAATGTCATATCTCCATAAGGAAGCATTTTCGGACCATGTTTACATCAACATTTTCGACTCAAATTTACCTGAGGAACACATCCTGAAATTTTGTACCTTACTTCGTAGGACACCCTGTATTTAATATGACAAAAAGCATTGACAATTAATCGAACTTTATCAGTTAGTAGTTTCTCTTAATCATCTCTGAATCAAAAACATTTTTTACAACAAATATGACGTCAAAGTTCAATGAGCAAAGATGATGGATGCTAAAATAAAAGTTTGAAACGGTTTGTTAACACATGTCATGTCTTTTGTCGGACACCAAAAAGAGTTAAAGCGGCGATTTCTAGTTACTCACTTCTGCACAAGAAACGCTTTTCAGCTTCTCTAACAGTTTATCTCAATGCTAGAGATAAAAGCAAATATTTGCAGTGGTCAGTAAAGGCTAATTACTGATAGTAGCAAACGAAATTTAATAAAATAAAGCATAGCGAGATGGTGTAAGATACAAATATTATTTATATTATTGAAAGAAACCACACCAATATTATAATAAGTCCGTCATAATACTAAGTAAAAGTTATAGTTTTAAATAATCATGATTTGTTTCTCCTACTAAACTCTCCAAACTGTTTCTTGTATTTTTTTTTATCTTTTTATATCCACATACATATAAATAGTTACTAAATAACGCCATCTGTCTGAGACGATTATAACCTCGACGCTTTCTAGGCAACACACACGACGAACACCCAAAATATAATTTTAATTTCAATTAGTATTTGGCCAAGACCAAAAGTTCCTCAAAATCCAAAATCGGCATAAATCCTAGGGAAGGGCACAATGTGTTTTCCAAATGACACCATTACTCGCCCTCGCATACAAAACAGATGTAAAGAAGACATCGAGTTTAAATTTGAGACAAAGTTGTAGTGCTATTTCTTTCGAGTTGTAAAAACTAAATACGAAAGAAATGTTACTCTAGCTACAACAGCTGTGTGAACCAAAACAATACGTTGTTCAATTCTAATAAAATTTCAGTAATAAAAACTTGAAGTTTATATAAGAGGCAACGCTTCATTTTAAAGGTGAACAATAAAAAATACAAAGCAAACGTAAACTTTTTACTAAACACTCATTCTCATACAAAACAATAATGTATAATGAGGACAACGAACAACTACATAAATTGGATCAGGTAACAAACGAGGTACAATGTAAATGAAAAGAATAATCTTTTACTTCCCTACTTTTACTACTAAATTACGATTACGCTTTTTTTTTAAGAAAGTGAAAAACAAAAGGAACTGGAAAATAATCACGTAATTTAAACAAGTGTTTTTCTTGTCTTCATATAAAAAACAAGAGTGTTAGTCTTCTTTTTCTGAAGAAGAAAATTGTCTAGAATCTGCAAAAGTAACAGTAGATCTATGTTTTTGGGGACTCAAGTCGCATTGTCCCTTGAAATGTTTATCCCAAAATACGCATCCGATAACGCACAATACTGATATTAACAACTGAATTAACAACCACACAATTATATTTATTGCTTGGGTGCGTTCAAATAATTCTCGTCCGTGTTTAATACATAAGAGAGCCTCCGAGACCATAATGCACCCGTAGACCCAACACTGAGTTCCTACACGCTTGCATTGAGTATCAGTTACGTAAGTGTAGTATTGCCTGACAGATGGTGCAACGATTACACCTATGAGGACTAAACGTCCAGTCACAATTGGATGAGATGGTGGCATTTCGAACACATGTTTCAAGAAGAAAGTATTTAGTTCGGATATTTGCCAAAATAAAACTAATTGACAAAATGCAATGACTCGCATATATGTACACTTTGGGTCCAACCAGCGAACCGGCGTCCAACTTTCAGGAGTAAATTGCAACACAGCTCTTTTAATTTTCCCAGTGGTCGAATGAATATCTCTTATGCTCACCCATTTGTACTCTCGCATTTCTAACATGCGGCAAATGCGTAACCCGCACCAAATGCCAAATCCATTACATAACAGTACATCTAAAATCCAAGCATCCCACCAACATTCCACAAAGTTAGGTAATAAATGGGCAAACGCAATTTCAGTTATCTCCCACATGCAACTAATTGCCCATAATATCGCATTATGACGAATTAAAATCGCTTTGAATAACCATCCTAGGTAATGTCCCAGAGCAAATACATCCACATGATTCCAAACACGTTCTAAGGTTATATCCGAGCAATTAATGCCATACTCTTTTTCCATATCAATGTGAAAATGAGCTAAGTTTGGATCTAACCAAAAAAATATGTTCCTTACAGTCTTATAACTTTGGAAAAGGAGAAATAAAATCGCCAATAAATATAATACGCTTAAACCAAAAACTATACGCCAGATCGCCGGATGTGGTCGTATGAATGGCCCATTCGGAAACGCCAATACCGATATTATCAAGAAGAAAAATATGCAGCATAATATTCCATCCCATATATTATTCTCTATGTTATTATTATTCCTAAAATAATGACATTAAAGATTATCGACAACCTTATCGTAAAGAATTTACCTAACAAATGCGGTGTATATCACAATACCAATTGTTATCGCTAAAAGAGTGATCGTGTGCGGCTTATAAAAAAATTCCAATGATATATCGTCAACTTGCTTCTCATTTATGCTACTGAAACTATCTAATCTCATTCGTTTCGAACTATCATTCGAATTATTCGCTGAAATGTTTTTATTCTTGGTAGCTTTCATCTTGACTTATACCTGAATAAATTATATGTATTTGATTTCAACATTTAATTCTAACAGTTTTAATAAAGCATTTATATAAACGAATTTATATAAGTTTAATTTTTTCTAAGCGTGAATATTAACATTTAAATTGAGGATTATTTAACTTTTAGAGGTTATTGTATAGAAATGATTTTAATAGAGTGGAAAGCCCAAAATATTGTATTTTGAATGTGGCGCCATCTACTGTCATATTTGTTTTAAATTTTTAACGATTTAACTTTTTTATGTAAAATATATTTTAAAATTTGCTTTTTGAACAGTTTACGTATTTTTGGTTTTACAGTTACAAATAGAACCTATTACTTACGATCTTTTACACTAATAACACCTTTTGCCAATTAATTTCTTCTAAATAAAACTTTTTTCATTTTGAAAAAATAAAAATTAATAATTCTAGTATAAGAAAAGATTTTCTTCTTCATGTTGCTATCAAAACTGATTAATATGAGTGGTTCACTCTGTATGTTCTTTTATGTAAATATTGATCAACTTTATGACCTTTAAACTTTAAATTTGAGCTATTGATTACACTGTCCAATTATTTACTTTCATTATGTTGACTAGTCAAATCAAAAGTTTTCAGAAAACTGCATCTATTATGTTATTGTACAAACATGACTAATGCATAACTGAACTTACAAAATTATAAGTAAAACAACAATTATACTTTAATATTTTATTATAAAAATATAAAAATAGTTGTCAATTTCGAACACTATGTGCTTCCACCATATGCTTTTTATAACCCTCCCTGTAATCAAAAGATTCAGGACATAAATGACAACAATACATATTTGTTAAATCTGAATGAACTAAGCGTACGTGGTACTTTAAAGCTGATTGATTTGAGTATATTTTTCCACAGTGTGGGCAACTACCACATTGAGAACTATGATGTGGTTGTTGAATATCAGGAGCAGTCCTTAGCACTGAGATATCACTGGGTAAACCGTGTATTTTAACTTCTTCGTCTAATCTAATTTGTTTGGGCTGTAATAATTCCGGTACAACTTCAACAGGTTGAGATCCAATATCTAACTTATGTTTGACCTTTCGTTTATCTAATGCATCGTCGGTTGGTTTAACTAGTACAGTTTCTGGTACATAGGGAGGAGATTCTTGTATAACAGGTGTATCGATTGGATACATTACAGGAGACTTACCTACAACAAAAGCATTTACCAACAAAAACATCACATTTAGTATACATACTTGCAAATGATGTTAACGACCTCTCTAATATACTTGGAATCTCCTTTACTTCCAAAGCAGCTTCCAAAATAGACTGCGATTTTAAAGTATTTGTATCATAAATGTCAATTTTATCGTTACAATTATAATCACTCTGATAATCATCTGGTACTTCTACTTTAACCTGTTCAGAATCAATACCTTCATTATCTTGTAACACAGTTTTTGGTTTTGAGGAAACAGTTTCTGGTTTTTTTACTTTCAATAACTTCTCTGTTGGGTTAAATTTTAGTACTTTAGAAGTATTTTTTGGTACATTAGTACTGCCTAGTGTACTTGGTACATTACGTAAATTCATATTACCAACAAGACCAGTAACTTGAAGTGCTTCAGCAGTTTGTAAAAACGAATTGAGTTTATCTTGAGTAATTAAAGCTTCTCCTTGGTACATAAAGTTTAAAACAGCTACTAAATCTTGATGTAATACATCTTTTAATATCACGATTGGGTGAGGACATGGATTATCCTGAAACAGTTCTGATAACACAATGCGGCTTAAATCGTTGTATTTACTTTAAAGATCGTTCTGAAATACGGACTACATGCTGAAAGAATTAATTTGTGGGCTTTAATCCTAATTCCTTCACACGTTAAGGTAACATCCGCAAGATCTTCTGATGTTTGTAAACTTTCAAATGCGTTCATAATCGTCGTTTGAAAGTTGCTCCATTTTAAACAAAATTGTTCCACTGCCATTATTCTAAATTATTGTGATGTATATTCAAGTCAATTTACGTATATTATAATATTTTAAGTACGTAGTAATCAGTAGCTCTCGTAATCCTGTTTGATACGTCTTTTAAATTACTTATTTTGCAATAAATTGTTTTCAGTAAGTGAAACGCAAGAAATACGTGCATGATTTTCACCTAACCTAAAAATAAACGTCAAATTAAATTAGTAGCGTTGTTGCCAAGTACTAAAAAACTTTAATCATAATATAAGTATTTTTTTAATTATTTATACATCAAAGTTCGCATTTGAATATTAACTTTCATCAAACTTTCATAATTTACAATTACATATATTTTTTATGTTTAGAATTTAAAATAATTTTTTTTCTATACATATTTCAAAATTTTATAGCACTTCTATCACTAACCAAATTATTTAAAAACAGTGATAATATTAAGACAATAAACCTGAGATGATCCAGTTTAAATTTAAATCAAATTAAAGACGCGCAAAATTACGCATACATAGTCATCTGACCGAAAGAAGTATAACCACAAAAATGCGCATGATTGGTTTTAAGAGGAGATTGCGCACGCTAAGGGTAGAATGTCAAAGGACGAAGGGTGCACACCCGCGAGACATTCAGTGCTAATAATATAAAATGTGTGTAATGTTTAATTTTCTTTGTGTTTGGCGAAATTTAAGAGTATGTAACTAATCAGTTAGGTAACGTAAAGCGAGTACTAAAATTCACACTTTGTCTTAAAACATGTTTTCTTTGTTTGGTAAAACAAAATGCAGTGCCGACCATTTCAATTTTGTCGATTCAATTATTTTATGTATATGATGCATTTCAAAATCAATTTATGGAAAATTATTAAACGATGTTTTTTCTTAAATTACTTATTAATTAGAATTCAAAATTAGTAAATCGACATGGCTTGAAATTTAATTAAAGTTCGTAGTATTAATTTCATTTATGTGTAATTTACAACAGCATCGTGAATTTAACTGTAATAATTACCCAGTAAGCAAATTGTAGCTAAAACCGGCTGTTTTATAACTACTTTAGCTTTTAAAGTTACTCTTTAGAACACCTTTAAGTGGCTTGTGGAAAAACTAAAGCCTCCATGAAGCGTTTAAGTAGCTAAAAATTCCGCAGTTATGTAGTTGTTAGAGAGCTCCTTTAATGCATTAAAATCGGGCTTATATAGCTGTTTGTGGTACTAGCAAAGCTTTAAAGAAGCTGTAAAGTAACCGTAAACCACCTTTCGGAAACAACTGTGCTGCTTAAATAGCTTTATGTTACTACCTTTAAGTAGCTTAAAAAATAACCAAAGGAAATAAATTAATTACTTATTTTACACTTCTCGTTTAGTCGTTTTGTCTACGTGTTTTACAGGTGTATTTTTGTTATATATATAATATTTTAAAAACGCAAATTTTACTTTTTACCCTGGTCAGATTTGAACCCGCGATCTCCTACCTGATGGATTTGTCATCATTAGATATTCCAACTGAGCTATCCTATAACATACATGTTATATAATTTGGTATAATTAATAAATTTTTGCAAACATTGTTGAGGTTAAGAAATGCATATTAAGTTTTATCACTAATTTTCCATTTTTTTAAGTATTTTTTTTTGTGTGTGTGGATTGTTTGCTTATATTTATAAAGGAATAATACAAAACAAGGATTAAGTGTGGTTTAATTGGTATGTGCTTCAATAAATGTATGTTGTTTTTTTATCCGTTACACTTAAATTTTAGGTATGCTAGTTAAATAAGGATCAATTATCATTTTATTCTATTTCTATTTCGACACATATTTGTGCATAAGAATGAACTCTTACAACAGCACAGAGACTACCCTGTAATTTATAAAGAAAGTTTCACAAAACCGAAATACCGAAGTTGTTACCTATCTAAGCTGGATACCATCTCAAAATATGGGATTTACAAGGGGTATGATTCGTAAGCATATTAGAGATGTTTTGCACAAAAGAAATGATACGAAAAAAAATTGAAGTAGTACGCAGCACAATTAGTTTTCAAACAGTGCACGTACTTATACTAAGTGATTAAATAAATAACCATTGAACGTTTGATTATGTGAAAACTAATCGTACTTATATTTCTTACATAATACTGAAAATCGACAAGACACGAACAACTGAATTAATAAAATATTTGACTTTCCCCTTCTTTTCTTTGGAAAACTTTCTCAAATATCTTCTCGACTGTGTAACGGTAGACTATCTATTACAAATGAATCTTTTTTATGAAGTCACAGTACAATTTGTCAATAAGGATTCAACATTGGTCATTGATTTTGTGTTGGGAAATAAAAACCTCACTAAAAACACGTCTAAGAACACAAAATCCTAGGAAAAAAGTAAAAAGAATAGGTTAAAGCTAATGAAAACAATGTAACAGCTGGTTTTGTTTGTCCCAATTTTTGTAAGCTCTCCATTTTGTAAATATGAATGACAATAAATGATTAATAAAAAAAACAGCTACTTTAAAGTAACAAAGTCAACTTCAAGAAACCATAATACTAATAAAGAGGCATTGTTGAATGCTCTTGAGAAGCTGTCAATGAAGTAGCTGTTTAAGGGTGGTAAAAAACTTTATAAGTGGTTCTTAAGTAGCTGAGCAATTTTATATTGGTACTTAAGCTCTAAAGAAGCTTCTTAAGTTGCCAATTAGCTACTTAAGCCAATATCACTTTCTAACAGCCATTGAGTAGCCTAAAGTTCCACAATAAAGTAGCGTTTTGCTCACTGGGTAACCATCTTATACTTGAATTTGAAGATTATTAAAACCAAAAGTGGCTTTGTGCAGATGTTTCTTTGTTTATAAAAAGAAACTATTTAAACTTCATTGCCATTTTGTTATTTGTATATCTTTGACGTGCGTTTTATACCCTACATCTTTATAATTTTTGTTTAATACATGATTGTGTGTTAATTATATCTGTGTATTTTTGGCTTTTGTTTATTTGTCCCAACCATTCAACTAATAGCTGGATTGCTTCCGTAACTAGAACCTCAGTACCCACTGACAGGTAGTCAATTACTAACTATTGGGATTTAAATCTATTATCATATCTGTGTATTTGTTTAAATGATTTTAATTTGGGTGTTGCATTTACATTCAGTTAGAGAACCGAAGCGGCTAGCTTTCCGATCATAGCCACAGCGAGGTTCGCGAGGTTCGCGGCTTTTAATTTTCAAACAAGAGTGGGTTGCAACACATATTTTGGTGCCGCGACTACGATACACTGTTATATTAAATCGTCGAGAAAGACTGTTAGGATTGTTAAATTGTTTTTATGTGCATATACTTGGCGAGTAAATTTTACTAACTGGTTCGATTGTGTTTGAAATGAATACATGTTAACCAACAATCCAACAACCAGAGTTTATGGCAAACTAACCGTGCTAAAAAAATCTTGTAGGCTATAATTACTCGAAGTGAAGTATTCTAATCATCTTATCTAGACAACTAACAGTTGTCGTTCAGGTATAAAATGTGCAATTTACTAACTTTGCTAAACTTGTCACTTTGTCAACTATTCTAGTTATCACCGCAGCGTTTTGTTTTCTGGAGAAGCAGATCATTTTCCCACTCATAATCAGGTGTCTCAAAAAAATTCATGCATTAAATTTGTCTGGTTAAGTTTTGATACAAGTTACTGTAAACAATTCTGTTTTTATTTCGATCTAGAAAGATGAACTCAATCGTTTTTTGCTTGCAGTTATATAATCGGTTTTTTTATAGTACCAGGTTTCCAATTAGTAAAAAAATGTTAAATATAATGAATAAGTATTTGTTTTCTAAATGCTTTTAACTGAGTAGATTATTTAGTCTAGGTTTCATTGATCGAGAAAGTTTATATGCCGTGTTAGTCCAAAGGTCAACAGCACCTGAAAACAAAAATACGTTTAACTAATAAGATTTTTGTCACTAATCGCTACTATATAAATTTCTTTATTAAAGTAAACTTCTACGAACTTTTTTATACTTTTTTTTTCAAATAAAAAATTATTTTTGATTTAAAAAACATTGCAATAGCTACACTTTTGCGATTATCTACTAATTTCACTTATCTTATTTATTTTTTGTAGTTTTCGAACGTTCTGTCATCGGTTTTACCTTAAATATCGTATAAAATTGTAGATATAGTAAGGAGGTGTTGTTTTTCTGAAATACATGGAAGTGTTTCCACTTAGTATTTTTGGTCTTGTATTCAGTTCGTCCGTGAAGATGATGTCTGTTACGATTAGGTTCACAAATCGAAAGGGTTCGAGTCAACTGGGCAACTCAGTTTTGACAGACCATGATAGTTCAGTAATTTTTCAGTTCTGTAACCTAGGGGCGTGTCTCTTAGAAAATATAAGTTTACAAATTTTACTTAATTTTATTACTCTTTACGTTAGCTAACTAATACCTTTTAGTTGCATGCCCATAAAATTTTACAAAACACAAAATAAATTAAACGTTACACACATTTTATATTATCATTACTGATTGTACCGCAGGTCGGCATTCTTTCTTTGACGTTCCACCCGTAGCGTGCGCAATCTCCTTCAATCATGCGCAGCTTGAGTAATTTCGTTCGTCTTTAATTGGATTTAAATTTAAACTGGATCATTTCAAACAGTATAATCACTTAAGTTTTGAATGCTATGTGAGCATAAAACAGCTTTACGATTATTGAAACGACCCATATAAACAGTGTTGTAAATAGATAATTTTTAAATTATATAGATAAATTTTGTTTGTTTCAAAAATTATCTAGTATTAGATGATAGATAAAATATTCAAACTTTATATAGATAACAGATAATAGATGAAATAAGCTAAGTAGTAATAACCATAGATAGAGTTCATTTGAAGAACTACTATAGAATGTGGGAAATTACTAAAGAAAAACATACATATTGTAACTTCAATTTTACGAGACACTGGATTTTTTACAAATTTCATTTAAACAATTTAAATAAAAAATTTTATATATACAGATACATATAACTTATATATTTTTGATTGTATCTAGATACATATAAATAGATAAAAAATATGAATCTAGATTAATTTATCTATATAAATTTATATAGATAATTTACAACACTGCATATAAATAGTATCACAACAGCGATATTTGATACTATTATTATATATTCGGATACTCATACGTGATACTTTTTATAAACGGTACTGCGATACTTATGTATACCGTATTTTTACGAAAAGTAGTAATACTATTTTTGTCGTAATTTAACGTAAATTCTACATATAACGCCCAGTATGGGTATACTTTTAATCCTGAATTTGTTTATTTTATGTTGTTCATATGCAACTTATAAGTTTTATTCAAACGCATATATAATTGTATGGTAAAATTGAACGTCGTTTATTTCCTGCTAAATGAGAAATAAGCAAGCTCTACAACAATATCTAGAGTAGATTTGAGACTATCTGTAAATAAAAATCAAATGTATACAAGAGTAATCAGATTAATAAAAAATACACAAAATTACACAAAAAGTATTCTGTGACGTCAATTTCTATACGAATGGCCGTTATAAAAAACAAACGAATGAAAAAACAAAAAGTAGGTAACACTATTGTAAAAACGTAAATATAAAACAATTCATAAACAAAAAAATAACATTTTAATAATACATAAAAAAACTAAACATGTACCGTTTTAAAATAATGCTATTTACAATAGTCGATTTAGAAGAAACGTGACAACGCTGTTAATTAAAATTTTAAAACAAAATTCCCTGATTAAATTAAATGACATTTCGGACACTTCTAACCTTTAATTACAATAATAATATGCCTAAAATCTCATTATTTATTTACATCAATTTCATGTAATGACTTGAGAGTTACTTACACAAAGAGCCGTCTTTAAAAAATTGTACCAATAATGTACTTAAGTAGATTTTATTATACACTAATTGTACTTAATATTATCAAACACACTTCATCCGATTGTGGTTGTCAACTCAACCGTAAATCAGAATGTACCAAAGAAGACAGCAGTCATAAATACAAACAAGAATTTAATAAAAAACATTCAGACAATAACGTATTTAATGCCTTCAACAAACAAAATATGGTGCTAATAGAAGGAGCTACTTTCGAAATGGGAACCAATAAACCAGTCTTTAAATCGGATTTCGAAGGTCCTGCTAGAAATGTAACGCTAAAATCGTTTTACTTAGACATGTATGAGGTTTCAAATCAAAATTTTAAAGATTTCATTGATAAAAGTGGTTATGTTACTGAAGCTGAAACTTTTGGAGATAGTTTTATGTTCGATTTGTTTATTCCAGAGGAGGAAAAGGAGCAATATAAAGATTTTAGAGCCATACAAGCCCCCTGGTGGGTTAAAGTTAACGGTGTAGATTGGAAACATCCTGAAGGGTTGAAATCATCTATTGCTGGTACTAACTACATTGTAGCATATGCTAGACCAATTTTTATTTGTTTTAGAAAGATTGAATCACCCAGTTGTACATGTATCATGGAACGACGCAACAGAATTTTGCAAATTTCAAGGGAAACGTTTGCCAACAGAAGCTGAGTGGGAAATGGCTTGTAGAGGTGGATTGAAGCAAAAATTGTATCCCTGGGGCAATAAACTTAATGCTAAAGATAGACATTGGTAGTTATTTTATGGGAAAAATTGCAGTATTATTTTTGTGTTTAAGGGCTAATATTTGGCAAGGCGAATTTCCCAATCATAATACTAGAGAAGATGGGTTTGTTTCCACGGCACCTGTAGACCAATATTTTCCCAATAAATTTAACTTATATAATATGGCTGGAAACGTGTGGGAGTGGACTCAGGATAGTTGGTTAAATAATGACGTAAATTCAAATAAATTGTTGCTATAAATATATAGCATTTTAATTTTAGGATGAAAAAGTGAAAAAGGGTGGTTCGTATATGTGTCATGAAAGTTACTGCTGGAGGTATCGCTGTGCTGCTCGATCTCAAAATACAAAAGATAGTACAGCAGGTAATTTAGGTTTTCGTTGTGCTGGTGACGCATTATAACACGTCATGTAACTTCTTGTACTTAATCCTGCCTTAAAAGAAGTCTTCCATTTATTTTATTATGTATTTGTTGATCTTAATTGTAAATGTAGTGTAGCTCTAAAATACTGTAAAATGAGGTTACTTGATAAAAAACCTCACTATTATTAGAATTTTCTTCTTGACTATCAAGGGGCGATTCTAGAAAAGTTTTAGCTTTATCATGGTTTTTCTCATTCTGTGACCAATCCGCAGAAAACAACAATCCTGAAAACAGCGGTAAAAACGTAGTCTTTTAGTGTCATTAATGTTTTTGGAATTAACTTTTTTAGTTAAAACTCCGCCTTCGCTGACATTTAATCCCGGTGTCTTTGGGCGTGGCTTAGCAAAGAAGCGCTTAATGGATTTTGTTTTAATTACCGTGTTGCATTTATAAAAGTGGAATTAAATTTTGTGCACTATTAACAAAACGAACAGAAATAGAAACTTGAAACTGCCACAAGGGACGTCTTAATAACAATGACAGATACTGCTAGGGGTCGTCTATTGTTTTTCGCGTGGAATGAAAAAGAAATAGAGCAATAGGAAAAAATATTTAACTAAAACGCCAAATTTTAAATTTGCTTTCATGTCTACACACGTAATAAAGAAACAGTACGCCACTGAGAATTTGTCCGAATAGGCGGAACTACATCAAATGCGATCCAGTTTTTACATGAGACGGACTATAGCTGCTCTCTACTCTCAAGTAACCTAATTTGTCAAAAATTTTATGTAATAAACATTTTTTACTTACATATATTTTTAGTATACATTTGATGTCTTATTTTTAAATGGAAAAAATAAATTTATTTATTAACTTATTTATTGGTTTTTCACATTTAAAATTTAAGTCGATCAGGGTTGGCCTATTAGTCATATAAGTATTTATACGCTGAAGCTGCAGCATATCTTGGTTTGTTCATTGTTTTAAACACCCTTCAAGAACATAAAGTTGAACCAAGACTTTTTGTAAACTACGCTAAAATGGAGAGCAGTACAAATAAAAGTAAAAAATACTAAGACTAGAACAGTGTTTGTAGGTCGATATATAGTGTCCTCAGAGAAAAATTCCATTTACTATGGAATAGAGCAAAGATCAGTTTTATACAAATCCTTTATTATGCCCAGATTCAACCTCAATTTGTGCAGATAAAAGTATTTTGCATACCGGTTCATTTATTCGAGTGCGACATGTGTAATTATAATTGTGTAAAAGAGTGTAATTCACTGCTTAAAAGTGTATAATAAGTGACGGTAGTGTTAATATAAACATGTTTTTTTGAAAAATTCTGGTAAAAAAGTTAGATAGATTTCAAACGGTGGGAAGAAGAGAAGATATACAAGCTACAGCTTATAACCAAAGCACAAAAAACAGTAGCAACGCACAAAAATAAGTGAATCAATGTACAGTCGGCGCAACATAAATGTGAACGCTCTCTATATTGTCATCGAATTTTTTAGTGAAATTAATTCCTGCAAGTTTGGCTTCCGCCAGTGGTGTAACAAAAAAATTTATTTGAAAATAATTTTTCAGAGCTGTTAAATTTGAATGCGACGAACGACTATGATGCAAAGTCTAAATTATATTATTTGTCCACTGCATAAGAAAAGAGACGAACAAAACATGAGAAATAAAAACAACTCTTACGGTTTAAAACCACGTGGGTATGAAACTTTTATAAAACTATGGTAGTAAAACAAAGCTCATAAGGCGGGATAGAGCAGTATTATAAGGCAGATCACAAGGAGCTAAAAGTAGGCAATCAGTGGTGAAGAAAAACAAACAAAAGAACTAAAAGAATTGTACAATTAACCAGAAGGATGAGGACGAAGACGAAGATTAGGAAGTTGAGTATAAAGATAAAGATGAGGACGTGAACCAAGATGAGGATGAAAATAAGGATACCACTACACTACCATGTTCATTCTACGAAGTCCATTGCGACACTGATACATAATTACCCATGCGCTTTAATTTGAAACGTACGAGGAATTATTTTCAAGTCCGAGAACTTTCGCGAGGTTTTTGTACATTTCCAGAACGTTGACCGAAAGACATAGAACATTCGCGAACGTTTCGCCAAAATGTATAAATGCAGTGCAAACAAATCATAGGGAGTTATTCGAGTAATGTGGATCCTTGGGTTATTAGACCTTCTCTCTCTATATCTGTAATTATTTGTTCGGCTTCTTCTCTTTTCGCTGAAGGAAGTCGACGTGGATGTTGGCGTATAGGCCAAGCGTCTCCGGGATTAAGTTTATGTTAGTTCTTCCTTTGGAACTACTCTCCAGCGCGAACCATCTTAATACTGTTGGATCAACACTTTAACTTTGGCCAGCTGAGGTTTTGGCACTTCTTCAGCGACGTATCTTCATTGGCCTACCACGGTCTTTTTTTTCAACGTTACTGGATCTTAGTTGAAATTGAAGATCCTTAGTAGCATCGTGTTTTTTACTTGTACTCAAGTTCTGCCAACGAGTAGTCCTTTTTCAACTTAGTCGCCCTCCATTGATTCAATAGCGCGAATGTAGCCTTCCTGGAGATTTTTATCCAGGTGGCCATCATCACACTTTCAGTCCTTGCAGGCTGCCTTCTCTGAAAAGGAACTTCTTCACTGTCGTTCTTCAAGACATCGTTCTTCATATACAAATGGAACCCATAATTCTTTATATGTCCAGACTGTTTATGTATGCTATAATCGCAGTTTTAATACTGGCGATCTTAGCGCAAGCAAGTTTGGGTGGTATGGTGGGTCCACTTCCTCATCTTCACCCATCTTAATGTTCGATATGCCGACTAGCCATTCTCTAGTTGCCTTGTCTGCGGAGGTTATTTTTAGGAATCCCTCTTTATAGGTATATTCCTGTAAACGCGGAGAAGTTTGCCCTTTCCCCAATTTACCAGTCGCCGGTGTGCTACTGCTGCAGAGGTTGCGCATTTGCGCCCCTGTTGTTCCGGCAGTTGGTACAATTGCGTGCGCCGTCTGGTGTCGCTGCTGCGTTCATGACGTGTCCGTCTTTGCGCCCTGTATAGGTGGGTTTTGCTCTCGCGTCCCTGCCATTGAAGTGGAACCTGTTGCCTGAAATCCCGATTCTCTTTGTATTTTATGCTTTCGCCTTGCCGCCCCCGAACGCTTTTGAACTTTTTCGGGTTCGCGCTCAACATTAGCCGATATTTTTGGGTTCTGCTTAAAATCCTCGTCGTTTTTTAAATCAACCACATGAAAAATACCACTGATAAACTTTCCTTTTGTGATACACAAAACCAAACGAGACCCACAACACCGGCATTAGAAGTAGGCAATCAAAATTTAAAACGTAAAATTATGTTAAATACATTGGTCAGTTTGTTTTGCTAAAATTGAAGCAAAATTTGGTAAACTACCAGCTAAGACACCGTACTTCGGTATTCTGTGTAGCAACTTAAAATACATTTTAGTACATTTCTAACTAACGGAGAGGCAACTTTCCACTCACTGTCGTATGTTGACTAGAAATTTCAATTGATGTGGCCTGAACACCATTCTTCTGGTGCATGTCCGAGGTTTATTACTATCGTTCCGGAAAAAAGTCACTAATCGGTCTACAGATGCTACAATTTGATGTATTTCTATCGTGAGCGAGGAGTAAACATTCTATTTTGAGTAGACTATTCGTCAGGGTTTCGCTAGAAATAATTCCCGGATTGCTCGGTACATGAACAGTTAAACTGTCAACAGTTTGCCACGAGGTCAGTGAGCGCATGATAACGCGGTTTTGAGAAATATTACTATCTTTTATATCATTTAATTATAATTACTATTTTACATTCATTTTCTGTAATGAGATTCGGAAGTACGTTGCTTACGTTACGTTAATAAGGTGGTTATTTGAACCAAATTTCATATAGCTTGCACGGCTGACGTCACCCGTCCCGTTGAGATTAACGAAAAAAAAAGATAATAGAGCCCAAACGCGTTTAAACGTCTTAAATTTTAGTTGTTTGATAAAGAACCTGAGGTTTAATTATTTTTTTCTCGTATTTCAATCTAGAGCCATTTTTATTGCTTCCAGATCTAGGTGGTTAGTTTTGAAATTCTTCTACTCGCTAGAGAAGTTTGCGCAGTACACCGATTCACCAGACGAAGTTGCGGGTAACATCTTGACCTACAGCATCGATTCAAAGCCAGCTGAAACGGACGAGTCGACAAACTGCTTTTCTACACCTTCGCAATTCGAGTTACATCTGGTACCAGCCGTAAATACTATCGAATCACTCGCTTGTACTGTAATATAAGTACCAGTGAGTTTTTGTAAAACTAAAGTATGTGTAATAGCGAAGGTTTTCACGGCCGGAGTATACTAAAATAATTACTTCTGGGTTTGGACCGTGTTAATGCTGTCACCGAAGTTTACCACTTTCGTCGGGGCGTGAAAAAAAAACAATAATTCTAAGCAATCTAAAGACACTATAAACCACAAAGTAAACAATTTTACAAAAAAACCATTACAGACTTTGCTAATCAACTTGTGAACCAAGCCAAATTCTATGCTCTATAGAAGCGACTTACGAAGAGTATAGTCTCCGCATACAAAGAAGTATCGCAACGGTTTGTTGAGCGCGACTGTGATTTAGTTCCTGTTAAAAAGAGGCGTATCTTTGATAAAAGAGTAACAACCAGGAACCCAATAGGGAATACTGGTCGCGATTGAAGTTATTGGGGTGTGAAAACTTCTATACTATGCACGGATTTCGCCGATGTAGACTGAACCACATGAACAAGGAATTTAATATACCATCTTAAGATGAAAATGTAGGAAATTTGTCTGTGAAAAGAAAGAATCTGAGAGATTTTACCTGTCAAATTGATACCATTTTTATGAAATAGTTTCTCTATTCGATCTGTGACATAAAATGAGAGTGAAACTAGATATATTCCCGACTGTTTTCAAGGAGTCAGTAGTAGATGGAACTTTGTGATTATTGGATCTCAATAATTTTAACTTTAACTTTAGTAGTAAGCTCTAGAGTGGACTCATATAACTAGTTAGTAATGTTGTCAAAATGATTCCAATATCCGCAGGCATGGTGAAGGAATTAGGAAAATGAGCGAAACGTTGGCAACTTCGGTTATATTAACATGGCCTAGACCAGGTTCTTCTTTTAGTACTGAAGCGTGTGGTTAAATGTCAACGTTCTGCAGCAATACAACTATTCATTGTCAGTCTTACACGTTCATAAACTTTCAAAAGATACAACTTTACTAAATAACGTACTTAACAAATAAGAGTAATAATTTCAACTTTCGATTAGGAAAATAACTATTTTAATAAAATATACATGTATGTATTTTCATTTTAAAAAGGACAAACATAATAGTTTCAAACAATAATGGTTAATAGATAGGTAACAAAACATAGACTGGAATGCTTTGTTTTTATATTAAATTATACCGTACTCGCTTTAGAAAACTAGAAATAACCATAACCTTTCGCATAAAAAACATTAATCAAAAGTAACTAAAACAATGTCGCTATAATAAGCTTAAAAATAGGTTTTTGTACAATCCAATTTGATGCGCTTACACCGTCTCTTTTAATTAATATTTTTGTAGGAAGACCATTAGTAGAAAATCACGAGCCGTTTAAAAACTTTTAATATTTGAAACTATTCTCTCGAACCCACTTCTGCAAGTTTCTCTGAGCATTTTCGGTATAGGCACAAATCTATAAACTATAAAACCTCCGAGAGTAAGTAAAGACACTTTAAAAGTATATTTAAAAATCTTAGACGATAATGATGGAGGAGGAACTGTAAGTATATTTGCTAAATAAGGTCTTTGATCTTTCGACCATAAACGACTAATCCCAACTGCGTGGCCTATTCCAACGACACCAACCACGCTTCCTGGTTCAATCGTACCATCCTCATACACTACAAATCACTCTATATTTCTATTAATCCCAAAGTTTTACATACCTCTTGGATGTAATTTTAAATTTGAAACCATTTGTAACTTGTGAGTTAGAAAAATATCACGTTCATCCACAAACACTTCACCAAGTGCAGGGTATTCGCCTGCCATATCGGCAAGCAGTTGCTCCAACATATCTCTCTGTTTGCATCTTTCGATTTCCTCTTTGCTAAAATTAGTTTCATTACACTACACCTTAAAAAAACATGCATTTAATATACCTAATTGGTTCATCATTGGTTAATAAGTGCCAACTTAATTTAAGCGTTTGAAACCAAGACAGTCTAGCTAAGGCACGTTGTATCGTAATTTGTAAAGGCCTATCACCTAAGTGCACAGCACAATTAGGTAAATTCGTTGCTTCCCTATATGCTACACGAAATTCTCCACCTGGGGCCATACTAATTTCTTTCGTTATACGAGCGCTCACATTTAATAACAGTAAATACATTATACCGTTAAACATTCCGTTTGCCCTAATTGTTGCTCTGATTTTTTCGAAGTTGATGTTTTTAGCTTCTTCTAAGATTGTAGCTTCATCCATTGATAGAATGCTCGTTCGGCCTTCGCACAACTCCAAAACAACTACCTGTGGTTGAACAGTTTGAATAACCTTTATTACATCATCTTGAGACTCTTTACTAAAATGTGCGGTCCCGACTAGGTAGACTTTTACTCCGGTATTGGGATTTCTTAATAAAGTAACAGTTTCGGGCAAGTTACGGTCAAAATCGTCATGGGAAAGTTTATCTTTGTTTCCGTTTAAGCCATTTGAGGATTCGTCTGTGTCTGGACCCACTAATTCTTCAAAATTATCGCTTTTTTCTGAACTTTTTTCAGAATCTGAACCAACGCGTACCGTGCTCTCGGATAACTCTGTAATGGTTAATTTTATTTCAAATAAATTTGCTAAGTAAGAGGATTTTTTTACCAAAATTTGATATCGAACTTTCCATATTTTATAATTTTATAAATGGAGTTTCATTCAATCGGATAACGTCAAATCAGCTGCTAATTGCCAGCATTACCAACAGCTGTCAAAGTTTAACTTTGATAATTAGAGGTGTAGCCAAACTAAAATAATAAAACTTTCCGTATGAAACACGTTTTTTATTGTAACAAACAAACTATTACCAGTGAAATTATTTTTGTTTGCTTACTGTATCAGCTGCGCTAAAGTACCAAATATAATATTACCTAAAAAAGTAAAACATACAAAAAAAATTAGAAATACAGGGTGTTCCTGAGGTAACCAATAAACTTATACAGTACGCGCCTTTTATTGGAATCACAAATAACGTTATCAGACAGCTAATGTTATCACTTTGTTAAAGAATGGACCGGATCATTCATGTTATCATTTTCTTCTCAGGATTGTTTTTATACATTATTAATAAATATTTGGCATACATTTTTTTAATTAATTTTTACAATTCGCTTATAAAGCGAGTAAAAATTTAATTATTGTACTCTAAAATTAATTTTTTTGGATATTTAACTTTATTTTTGCAGTATTTATTTATTTTGGCTGAGCGCGTAGCATTACCTCATTTAAACAACTGTAAATACGTTATCTTTGAGTTACCTTGTGTTTTCAGTGTACTTAGAATAATGTGTTTGTGCAGTTGCTACAATAAAAATTTTAACTACGTTGTGATGTAACCCACTTTCGTTTGAAAACTGAAACCCGCAAAGAAAGTAGCGACATCTTGCTGTGGCTGTGATCGCCAAGCTACCTGCCCGTTTTAGTTTGTATTAAGTTCGTTATATAACATGATACAATAAGTTGAATACTGCAAAGATAATGTAAGGAAGATGCAGCACTTCGCATTGTTTAAAGGAGACCAAATTTGTACCGTCCGTTAGGGTTTGCTACTTGGCCCTCTGACAATTGGTACAAGGAACTATACTGTTGAGTAAGGAATCTATTAATTCAATATCAAAATTTTATCAATAATATTGTCTGTAATTCGTTTATATACAATAAATGCTGTAACAGCCGTTTAAAAGGCAACCGAATAATTAAAGAAATTTTTCTAACTTCTTTTAATATGTTTTATTTATTAATGTGATGATATTTTAATAGCTTTAATTTTTAAATTGTAGTATTGGTTATAAGTAGATTATTAAAATCAATAATTGTAAAGATCACATAAATCATCAAACACATCATACATTAAAAGTCCATTATGTTTCCTTTCTTTTTGGAAATAGTTGTTTTGTTGGTTAAAAACACCATTTGTAAAGGTGGCTTAAAATTTGTTGTTTTGAAATATTTTAATGCGTGTTTGACCTTGTTTATTAATTAGTTGTAGCAACGAACAATATAATTACAACACTGCATTCTTAATAACTTTAACTCTCAGGTCTTAATTTTCATTCCTCAAAAATCAATAGTTTTTCATTGGTTTTTCCCAAATTTCTCGCTTTTATGACATGCCTTTCCTTCAGTTTAAATTAATCTTACTATTTTCCTCAGTCGTGATCATCTCGATACAATACTAGACTTTTTATTTACAAAAAGTTTATACCTTTAAAATAGTATTGAAAAATGACAATCGCATCTCATCGTTGTGTTTATACTGGTTGCTCAAATACAAAAATAGCTAATAAAGTGGATAAGGAACAGTGGAAATATACTATTAAGTGGGGTAGAAGATTGGTACAAGACACTTCGGCGCCGCCATTACGGCACGGCCATTTCGGCGTCGGATTGTTTGCTGATGCTCTTCTGTTACGTCAAATTAATTATTGGAAATAAAATATGTATCATACGAATCTAGCAAATACAAAGAAATACAGAAAAAAACTGTATGTATTTATTATTCATTGTGTAATTCATATAAAGTAATCGCAAAAACGCATCAAACTCCTTTTGATTATATTGAAACGTCCGAGAAATTACTTGCAAATGCAAGAGCCTTCTAGAAACTGTTATCTAGCTTCTAGAAGATATAGCGAAAAGGAAGGAACGCTCGAGAAGGTTTCGCCGATGTCTATAAATACGTAAGAAAGAAATCGTAGGTCAGTTATTGCTGGAATGTGAAAGCCTGCAGTATTAAGAAGATTATCAAGTTGAAATAAATACGTATCGCTAGCACGCGCGGCGTTTTAAATAAATAACAGTGTATACCGAATCGAGTGAACGTGACTTATAGTGTAAACAAATCCGAGGACGTTATCTAATCTTATCTTAAGTGTTATACAACGGTTATACATAAATTATAGTGTAAGTGTTTTTATTATTAGATTTTAGTAGTTCGGTCAATTTAAAAGTATACATATTTCTATAATAAGTAAACGTAGTTTTAGTCGTTTTAAAATAAATTAGTTTTTAATAAATAGATCCGTAACAGTGGCGTCAGGTGTTGAGGTATCAAACCGTTCGCGATTTTTAGTGTGAATACCATTAAGTTATTTGATATCGCACCCGTAATAAAAACATTGATTGCGTAAATAACTGTTCACGATACGCGTGTTTATTTATAAAGTATAAAATAGTGTTTTTCTTTTAACAAGTGCGTGATCACGATATTAATTGAATTCGTTTCCGTACACTAGTGGTTTAATATTAATAAGTGGATAGTTATTAAATTTTGTGTTATACAAAAACTGCATTTTAAAAAGTAGTGTATTTAAAAACTTTATATTCGTGTTATATTTAAATTTATGCCGGTGACGCGTTTGCAAGCAGTTAAAATGGATTCAAAAATACTTGAAATTCTCGAATCGATGAATAGAAAAATGGGCGAAAATTCACAGAAAATGGAAGAAAAACTCTCCGAAAATTCTCAGAAGATGGAAGAAAATTCAAGAAAAATGGAAGAAAATTCAAGAAAAATTGAAGAAAAACTCTCCGAACATTCTCAGAAAATGGAGGTAATTTCTAGAAGTTTAAAAGAAGAAATACGAACGAGCATAGAAAATCAAATCAAAATTGTTCAAGAGGAAACCCAAGCAGACATGTTAAACTTAAAAGAAGAAATTTGCGATTCTGTGAATGACATAATAGAAGAAGTACAAGACAAATTAGAAGAGAAGTTAAAAGAAAATTCAAGAACCATAGAAGACAAACTAGAGAAAAAATTGAGAGAAAGAATACAACTGCTTGAAGAAAGAATTACCCAAATGAATTGTCACGGTGAAGGAAGCGTCACGAGTGAAGATTTAATAATGGACCATCGAAAAGAAAACACTCACAAGTTCAAGGTTGTACCACCGAATTTTGATGGTAAAGTTCCATGGTCAACCTACTACAAGCAGTTTGAAGCCGCAGCTACTGCTAATGGGTGGAGCAACAAGCAGAAAGCGACGTCTTTAATAGTGTCCTTACGTGGAGAAGCGCTTGGAATTTTACAAACTGTTCCTGACCACCTACAAGAAAATTACGAACTTTTAATTTCACGATTAGAAATGAGATATGGAGATGCTCATCTTCAACAAGTCTATCAAGCTCAAATTAAAAGTCGGGTTCAAAAAGCTGCCGAAAGTCTTCAAGAGTTTGAGGCTGACATCGCCAGGTTAACACGGCTTGCGTATCCTACAGCACCAGATACTTTCTTGGAGCAGTTGGCTATTCAAACCTTTGTAGACGGGCTCCGAGACTCTTCGGTTAGTTCAACCGAAGCCGTTGGATGACGCTTTAACACATGCTTTGGAGTTGGAGGCGGCGAAACAGGCGTCGCAGCAAAGCAACCAGAAGCTCCGTTGTGCTGCAGAAATACCCTCGCACACAAAAGAAAGCATGGAAGGAATAGTGCGACGTATATTTCGGGAAGCTTGAGGAGGATAAGTGACGTGCTGAAACTGCGGCAAAGAGAACCACGTACGCCGACGCTGTAGTAAGCCCAAAAAAACAGAGAAGCGTCCGGAAAACTGGAACAGGTCGACTGAATGGGGCGAAAGTCGACTTCAACGAGCCATGCCTCGGAGATAACCATTCAAATAGCATCGTCTAGGAAGCAATTGCATAGCATTTATTTGGATGGCAAGATAAATGGAAGAAGCGTTCAGTTACTGGTTGACACGGGAGCGATTAAAAACATAATTCGTCCTGACATGTTATTGGAAAACGAGAAGACATCACCAGTAACAGTACGACTTCGAACGGCGACGGGCGACGAAATACCTACTCACGGACAAGTCAAAGTAACCATTGGTTTGGGAAATGGAGTACTCGACCATCAAGTACTGGTAGCCGACATCACGGAAGAAGTTATCCTGGGAATGGACGTGATAAAGAAGTATGGGTTCCATTTGGATATGAAGAACGATGTCCTGAAGATCGACAATGAAGAAATTCCTTTTCATTCGTCAGAGAAGGCAGCCGTGCGAGTCTTATTGAGTGAAGACGTGATTCTGCCTGCAAGGACTGAAAGTGTGGTGATGGCACGCCTGGATGGAAATCTCCGGGAAGGCTACATACGCGCGATTGAACCAATGGAAGGCGGCTTAGTTGAAAAGGGACTACTCGTTGGCAGAACCTTAGTACGAGTAAAGAACACGATGCCAGTAAGGATCTTAAACATCAACTCAGATCCTGTAACGTTGAAAAAGAAGACCGTGGTAGGCCAATGCACGCCAGTATCACAAATTGTGAGATGCGTGAAGACGAACGAAGATACGCCGCCGAAGAAGTGTCCACAACATCTATTGGACATTCTTACCGTCAAATGCGAAAACCTCAGCCAAGACCAGCTGGCTAAAGTTAAAGTGTCGATCTAAAGTATCCAGATGTGTTCGCGCTGGAGAGTGGTTCCAAAGAAAGAACTAACGCTGTGAAACATAAAATTAATACCGGAGACGCTCGGCCGATACGACAAGATCCACGCAGACTTCCTTTGGCAAAAGAAGAAGAAGCCGAACAAATAATTACGGATATGGAGAGAGAAGGCGTGATTGAACCTTCAAGTAGCCCATGGGCATCCCCAGTCGTACTCGTAAAAAAGAAGGGTGGATCAACAAGGTTTTGCGTACACTACAGACAGCTTAACGACGTGACCTAAAAGGACAGCTACCCTTTACCGAGAATTGACGATACGTTAGGCACCCTGTCAGGATCCCAGTGGTTTTCCACGTTGGATTTAAAGAGTGCTTACTAGCAGGTAGAATTAGAACCCAAGGATTGTGAAAAAAAAGTTTTACGATCGGAACTGGTTTGTGGCAGTTCACTGTAATGCCCTTCGGCCTGTGTAACGCTCCTGCAACGTTCGAGCGTTTGATGGAGACCATCTTGCGCGGATTGTCTTGGAAGACGTGTTTGGTTTACTTGGACGACGTGATCGTTGTTGGAAGGTCGTTTGAAGAGCACCTGAACAACTTGAAGGAAGTGTTCCAGCGATTACGTGGGGCTAACCTCAAACTGAGCCCAAAGAAGTGCCACGTATTTAAGAAGGAAGTCCAATACCTTGGCCACGTCGTATCTAGAGATGGAGTAAGGGCTGACCCAGACAAAATCCGAGCAGTGCAAGCATGGCCAAGACCGATCGACAAACATCAGGTCCGAAGTTTCCTTGGGTTGTGCACTTATTATAGAAAATTTGTCCCCGGATTTGCCAATATTGCCAAACCATTGACAAAATTAACCGAAGAAAAAGCAGAATTTAGATGGAATGAAGACTGCGAAAATTCTTTTAATAAACTAAAACAGGCCCTAGTCACTTCGCCGATTTTGAGTTATTCAAGAGAAGATGGAAAGTTTGTTTTGGATACCGACGCAAGCAATCTGGCCATAGGCGCGGTCCTTTCGCAGGTTCAAGATGGACAAGAAAAGGTTATCGCGTACTTTAGCAAGGTTTTGTCCAGGCCAGAAAGGAATTATTGCGTGACTAGGAGGGAGCTGTTAGCAGTCGTTAAGTCCATCGAACATTTCTACAAGTATTTGTATGGACGAAAATTTTTACTGAGAACAGACCACGCCGCTTTAAAATGGCTACTGCAGTTCCGTAACCCAGAAGGACAAGTGGCACGATGGATCGAGAGACTGCAGGAGTATGACTACGACACAGAACACCGTGCCGGAAGCAGTCATCGGAACGCTGATGCCTTGTCTAGAAGACCATGTCCGGCGGACTGCAGCCATTGTTCGCGACTGGAAGAAAAAGTCGAATTCCTCCGGAGAACTGCTATGGTTGATGATGAGTGGGAACCTGAGCAGTTACGTCGCGAACAAGAAGACGATCCTGAAATAAGACTACTCCTGGACTGGAAAGAAAGCGGCCGACGACCAACCTGGGAAGAAGTGAGTGCTTTGGGCAAAAATATCAAAGCGTACTGGGCGCAGTGGGACTCTTTGATAGTAGAAGACGGTCTTCTTAAGCGATCCCTAGAAAGTGCCGAGGGCACGGGAAACAGACTGCAGCTGGTAGTGCCAAAGAGCAGGGTGACCGAAGTGTTGAAGCATCTCCACGATGGGACATCAGGAGGACACTTTGGCATTAAGAAGACGTTGGGTAAAGTGCGAGAACGATTCTACTGGATGAACTGCAAAGAGGACGTCATGAAATGGTGCCGTAAATGCATAGTCTGCGCTTCAGGAAATGGTCCAGCGAGAAGGCGCAAAGCACCCATGAAACAATACAACGTAGGAAGCCCTCTGGAAAGAGTAGCGATTGACATCGCAGGGCCGTTCCCAGAATCCGATTCGGGAAATAAATACATCCTGGTGGCGATGGATTATTTCACGAAATGGACGGAGGCTTAAGCCATACCCAATCAGGAAGCAGCTACAGTCGCAGACGTATTGGTAAAAGAATTTTTCTGCCGGTTTGGAGTTCCGTTGGAATTACACTCCGATCAAGGCCGCAATTTTGAGTCTGGGCTGTTTCAAGAAGTTTGCCGACTGTTAGGAATTAAGAAGACTAGGACAACGCCTCTGCATCCTCAATCTGACGGCATGGTTGAACGGATGAATCGAACAATGGGCAAGTACTTAGCCAAGGTAGTGTCCGAACACCAAAGAGACTGGGATCAGTACTTGCACCTTTTCCTAATGGCATACCGATCATCCGTTCACGAAAGCACAGGCCAAACACCATCCTGTGTAATGCTCGGTCGTGAAATACGATTGCCATGCGACCTTCAATTTGGCCGAAGACCGGAAGAGGAAGTCGCTGGAGAAGATTACGTCAGCAAGCTGGCAAAGAGGCTAGACGAAGTACATGAAGAGGTTCGTAAAAACACACAAATTGCCAGCGACAGGATGAAAACAAGATATGACGTCAAGGCGCAAAATGGTGGGTTTCAACCTGGCGATATGGTCTGGTTGTATAACCCTCAAAGGAGACGTGGTTTGTCGCCGAAGCTGCAAAGGCAATGGGAGGGCCCCTATGAAGTCGTGCAGCGTATTAACGACGTTATATATCGCATCCGAAAACCGCCCAAAGGCAAGCCAAAAGTGGTCCACGTCGATCGTCTAGCCCCGTTTGCTGGCGATAACCACAATCCGCAAGTTCAGGTCCGAACCAGAGTAATAAGTAGCAGAACCAGGAATCCAATCGAAGAAATGGAGTTTGAAAAGTTTATGAACTTATACGGAGGTTCTGGAAAAGCTAGGTTCGAGTTCCCACCGAGGAACAACAAGACCTGTTCCAGACACAAAAAGATTACGCCATCGCACATTGCGTGAGCGAGGACCTTGACATGTCCAAAGGGGTTGCAGTCGTGTTTAACAAGAAGTTTGGGCAGCTAGATGAATTACGAAGACAGCAACCGGCAGTCGGAAAGGTTTTAGGACTACGTGGTGACGGACGCTTCGTTTTCTATCTGGTCACCAAGAAATACTCACGTGTCAAGCCGTTATACAAAGATCTGTGGCGAACATTATGGAGTCTCAAGAGACAAATGGAGTTCCATCATGTTAAGAAATTGGCAGTACCCAAGCTTGGTTGTGGCTTAGACCAACTGAATTGGAGGACAGTTCGAAACATGTTGGAGGTCGTCTTCCGAGGAACAGGCATTCAAGTGTTGGTCTGTAGTTACCAACCGAGGAGAGTATTGGGTCGGGAAAAGTCCATTGACTGTTACTTTTATGGTCAAGGAAGTTGCCGGAATGGAGGAAACTGCCGCTATCGCCACGATCCCTTTACCGGTGTCGCATCCAGTCTCCTGTTCTGGGACAGAACAGTCCTAAGAAGGGGGCAGTGAAACGTCCGAGAAATTACTTGCAAATGCAAGAGCCTTCTAGAAACTGTTATCTAGCTTCTAGAAGAAATAGCGAAAAGGAAGGAACGCTCGAGAAGGTTTCGCCGATGTCTATAAATACGTAAGAAAGAAATCGTAGGTCAGTTATTGCTGGAATGTGAAAGCCTGCAGTATTAAGAAGATTATCAAGTTGAAATAAATACGTATCGCTAGCACGCGCGGCGTTTTAAATAAATAACAGTGTATACCGAATCGAGTGAACGTGACTTATAGTGTAAACAAATCCGAGGACGTTATCTAATCTTATCTTAAGTGTTATACAACGGTTATACATAAATTATAGTGTAAGTGTTTTTATTATTAGATTTTAGTAGTTCGGTCAATTTAAAAGTATACATATTTCTATAATAAGTAAACGTAGTTTTAGTCGTTTTAAAATAAATTAGTTTTTAATAAATAGATCCGTAACAATATTTTTAAAAAAAACGAACATTTGTGCGAAGTTTATTTATGTTAATTAGGCAAACTTTAACAAAAAAGATAAATTTTTAAAATACTTATGTGATATAGTCTTCTATGCGTTTCTATACCATTCATGTGATCGTTCAAAAAGGTTCTTCTGTGTACGCCTACAAGTGTTCCTGGTCGAAAAAATATATCTCCAAAAATTTTTCTTGGCCAAAAAACTATATATTTATTTTGCGCAGGTATAAAATTATAAAATATAATATGAATTGATTTTGAGGAAACAAAATATGCATATTATACAACCAAACACTTTTTTACTTTAGGTGGCATTGTAACGTGTATTTCGGGTACAACTAGTATTTTATAAATCATATTATATTAATTTCGATGGTTTTATGTCGCGCCAACAAAGAGCTACCAGTTCAGTTTTCGGTCCACGTTAATTATAACAGCAATTCAACAAATCAAAATCGGTACAAAACTATAACACACATACACAAAGACCCTCTAAAAAAACGCGGCAATCACATTCCGCCCAAAAATTCACACCTTAACCTTACTGAACCTTACAACTAAACTTGACAACAAAAGAAAACCACACAGTGAAACTAAACCTAAAATTGACATGTTGCGACGGTGTCGCATTGCACTATTAAAACTACGGTCTCTGACAAATGGTTTTAAAATCTGCTATTTAGTTTTACATATATTCTTTAAAAGAATAATTTGTTGCTAAAAATAGAAAATAACAGAAACAAATTTGATAACAAAAAGTACATGTTAAACAATGCTTTAAGAAGATTGAAGATATAATTCATATATTCCGAGGTATTTTGTACAGAGAACATGACCATTTCAAACGTTATATGTTTATGTTGAATTAACGTGATGGATAACCAATTAGTTTTATCATCGCGATCGAAGGAAAAGTTTGTACGTGATGGTTATAGTTATGCATTTGATAAAAAAAATAAAAACGAACCAATACTATTTTGGAGGTGCGACCAAAAACATCATGGGTGTAAGCTAAGTATCTATATAGCTTGATTTTCCCATAATTATTGTATTTTTAGCGTAATCTTTCCGTAATCATGATGTAATTTCTAACACTTCCATAAGTTTGTGGATGACAACATACATTGCCTATTTAATCTGAAATTGTGTATATTGTGTTTCGATAGGCGCGAGTTCATACCACGGTAGATCATAGCTTTTTTTAAAAAATTAAATGAACACAACCACAAAAGTTCAGCAGTCTTAATAGACGTGCTCAATATTCGAAACACATTGAAAACGCGGGCAAAGGATACAATGGAAACGTCAGATCAAATAATAACTCACTGTTTAGCTACATTCAGAAACAGCAAAAGGCCAAGTTCCATCTAAAGCAGCATTAAGAAAAATTGTGAAGCGAACAAGAAATGCATTTCAAAATGCACCTGCTAATCCAGAAAATCTCTTAGAATTGGTTATACCAGAAGTCTACAAAATGTACAATGGTGAACTGTTTCTCTTAGAAGATTCTCAAGAAAATGATCTTAGTAAGTACCGAATTTTAATATTTGGACGGGAATCTCATATAAACTATATAACTATAAACGTCTCGTCGCCGAAATTAATTTTGTGGTAATGTCCTGATCCGTATTAAGTGTTCTGGAGACAAAAGTTCTTTCTACAAAAGTGTTATTTCTATGTCAGCATCACTTTATAAAAAATCAATTTACAAATCACCAAGATAAACGTCTTAACAAAAATATTAATTACAGGGTAAGTTAACAACGATATTTAACTATTGAAACGTTCGTGAAATTATTCTCAGGTTTGAGAGCCTTCACGACTTTATTATCCAATTTCCTGAACGTTCACCGAAAGATATAGAACATTCGCGAAGGATTGCCAAAATGTATAAATGCGGTACAAATGAATCATAAGTCAGTTATTTGAGTAATTCGAAGTCAGCAGTGTTAAGAAGATTAATCAAGTTTAAATAAACAAGTGATTAACGCGTATCAAGATAAATACGACGAATTAAACTCGTACGTGACTTTAATGTAAACAATAAGTGTTAGACTGTAGTTATTCGTGGACTTTATGTTTCGAGTAAGTGCGATATAAATTAGTGTAAGTGTTTTTATTAATATCTTTAGATTAAATTAGTTTGGTTAGTTATAAAGGTGTACATATTGATTAGTATAAATAAATTAGTTTTAATAATCGTTACAGTGGAGTCAAGTGTGGATTTCGCGATTTTTAGTGTAAATACCATTAAGTAATTTAATATCGCTTCCGTAATAAAAACATTGATTGCGTAAATAATCAAACCTTAGTTCGCAATTCGCGTGTTTGTTTATAGCGTGTAATTTCTAACGGTTCCATTTCGTTAAAGTAGTGTATTTAAACTTTTTATTCGTGTTATATATATAACTTAAGCTGGTAACTCGTTATCAAACTAAAATGGATGCGAAAATATTTGAAATTTTCGAATCGATGAATAAAAATATAGAAGAAAATACTAGGAAAATGAAAGAAATGTTTTACGATAATTCTCAGAAAATAGAAACAAAACTGCTCGAAAATTCTCAGAAAATGAAAGAAATACATGCATAGAAAAACCATTACAAATTAGTGTAGAAAACCAGATTAAAACTGTTCAAGAAGAAATGCAAAGCGGTATTTTAAATTTAAGAGAAGCTGAAGAAGGCGCAATGGAAGAAGTAGAAGACAAATTAGAACATGAGTTAGAAGATTAGGCAAGGTAATTAAGTATAACAATCACAATTGGAGTGCAAAGTTTCAACGTTGAAATATTAGGGCAATGTGAAAACCCAGAATCCCAAAATGCTCACGTTTCTCGATAAAAATTTTCCAAGTTCCTATGTAATTTTTGTTTTTGAGATAAACAAACGAAATTTTACAGAACAATCAAGTTTAAAAAATAGAGCTTACATACAAAATTTAAAGCTAAAAAACTAATAGAAGCGTCAAAATTAGCGATTTAATAGGCCAAATTTGATGAAAATATTTCAAAGTCTTAAAAATGCAACTTCTTAATTATCGTCGTTACTTTTGAAGATAATGGGCCAAAATTAGGCAAGGTAATTAAGTATAACAATCACAATTGGAGTGCAAAGTTTCAACGTTGAAAGATTAGAGCAAGTGTGAAAACCTAGAATCAAGAACTATAGAAGACAAACTAGAGCAAAAATTAAGAGAAAGAATGAAACTGCTTGAAGAAAGAATAAATCGAACAAATTATCTAGGCGAAGGTAGCGTCACGAACGAAAGTCTTCAAGATTTTGAGGTTGACATCGCAAAACTAACACGGCTTGCGTATCCTACAGCACTATATACCTTCTTGGAGCAGTTGGCTATTCAAACCTTTGTAGACGGCCTCCGAGACAACGAAACGCAGCAAACTCTCCGGTTTGTTCGACTGAAGACATTGGATGACTGCGGTGAAATAAGCCATGTACGACGGCATCGTACTAAACCCAAGAAGAAGACAAAAACAACGTTAAAAAAATTGAAACGAATTGACAAAAGAGACAAAAGTTAATCTCATCTAGTCAGTCCCCGAAAATTACCATTCAAATGGCATCGGCTAGGGAGCAATTGCACAGCATTTATCTTAATGGCAAGATCAATGGAAAAAGTGTTCAGTTACTGGTTGACACGGGAGCGACAAAGACCATGATTCCTCCGGACATATTACGGGAAGATGAGAAGACATCACCAGTAACAGTACGACTTCGAGCGGCAACGCGCAAAGAAATACCTACTCACGAACAAGTCAACGTAACCATTGGTTTGGGAAATAGAGTACTCGTCCATCAAGTACTGGTAGCCGACATCACGGAAGAAGTTATCCTAGGAATTATAAAGAAGTATGAGTTCTATTTGGATATGAATAACGATGTCCTGAAGATCGACAATAAAGAAATTCCTTTTCATTCGTCAGAGAAAGCAGCCATGCGAGTGTTATTGAGTGAAGACGTAACTGCTTGCGAAGACTAAAAGTGTGGTAATGGCGATTAAACCAATGGAGGGCGACTACGTGTTAGCAAAACTTTAGTAGGAGTGAAAAACACGATGCCAGTAAAGATCTTAAATATCAACTCAGATTCTGTAACGTTGAAAAAGAAGATCGTGGTAAGCCAATGCACGCCAGTATCTCGAATTGTGAGATGCGTGAAGTCTAATGAAGCTACGTCGCCGAACAAGTACCCACAACATCTATTAGACATTCTTACCTCCAAATGCCAAAACCTCAGCCAAGACCAACTGGCAAAAGTTAAAGTGTTGATCCAACAGTATCAAGATGTGTTTGCGCTAGAGAGTGGTTCCAAAGGAAAAACTAACGTAGTGAAACATAAAATTGATACCGGAGAAGCTCGGCCGATACGACAACATCGACGCAGACTTCCTTTGGCGAAAAGAGATGAAGCCGAACAAATAATTACGATTATGGAGCAAGAAAGCGTGATTGAACCTTCAAGTATCCCATGAGCATCCCCAGTGCTACTCGTAAAAAAGAAAGATGGATTAACGAGGTTTTGCGTAGACTACAGACAACTAAACAACGTGACCAAAAAGGACAACTACCGTTTACCGAAAATTGACGATACATTAGACACCCTGTCAAGATCCTAGTGGTTTTCCATGCTAAATTTAAAGAGTGGTTACTGGCAGGTAAAATTAGAACCTAAGAATCGTGAAAAAACACCTTTTACGATCGGAACTGGTTTCTTGGAGTTCACTGTGATGCCATTTGGCATGGCCTACGTTTCTGCAACGTTTGGTGGAAATCATCTTGCGCGGACTGTCTTGGATGACGTGCTTGGTTTACCTAGACGACGTGATCGTTGGAAGGTCGTTTGAAGAACACTTGAACAACTTGAAGGAAGTGTTCCAGCGACTACGTGGGGCTAATCTCAAACTGAACCGAAAGAAGTGCCACGTATTTAAGAAGAAAGTGCAATACCTTGGCCACGTCGTATCTACAGATTGAATAAAAGCTGACCCAGTCAAAATCCGAGCAGTGCAAGCATGGCCAAAACCAATCGACAAACATCAAATCTGAAGTTTCCTTGAATTGTGCACCTATTATAGACGATTTGTAGCCGGATTTGCCACTATTGCCAAATCTTAGACGAAATTGACTGAAAAAAGAGCAGAATTTAGATGGAACTTTGCCGATTTTAAGTTATCTAAGAAAAAGGGAAAATTTGTTTTGGGTACCGACGCAAGCAATCTGACTATAGGTGCGGTCCTTTTGCAGGTTCAAGATGGACAAGAAAAAGTTATCGCGTATTTTAGCAAGGTTTTGTCCAGGCCAGAAAGGAATTATTGCGTAGCTAGGAGAAAGCTGTTAGCAGTAGTCAAGTCTATAGAACATTTCTACAAATATTTGTATGAACTAAAATTTTTACTGAGAACGGACCAGAAGTTTTCCAGTTTAATTTTTCTTAAATTCTTTTAGTGTAGTCTTAGCTCTACATCTTCTTATTTAGATTTTATTACGCAAAGCGACAATGAGTAAAAACAGAATATTACTAAAGTTTTACGCGCAATGCAATATAATTAGGGCATGTTTTAATTCAATGCTATGCAAGAAAAATTTTACGTGTAATAAAAAAAATGCATATACGCAATCGTACATAAACGTTTCATGAAAAAGTTGCAACAATACAAAAAAATTATACTTCTTTTTGTCCAAGATTAGAAAAAATTGTTGTATGTACTTCACATCACGCATAACACAGAACTAATTTGTTAATTAAATGCATGACTATTTTATAGTTCATATTATAGACTACTTGGTGCAGGTATTGACTCTATTGCATTCCTGTATAAACCTGTATAGAGAGGCCTGACTCACCGCGACTTTATTCATTGTTATTTATTTGAACTATCATATTAATAACAATGTGTCACATTTTTTTAATCTTATATTAAACCCTGCGCGGACGCCCTGGCGTTGTTTGGAGAACCTTGCGGGTCCGTAGAATCCACTTTGGGAACCACTAGTCTAAACAATAATTAATTTTTTATCGGGATCAATATAAAAGCCTAATGTCTTACAAACATATCGCTAATAAATGATTGCATTTGCATACGGGAAATAATATTTTTTTTAAATGACGAAATCATGAGTTGGAAAAATTTGAACGCCTTTTCGTTTTAAGAAAGAAATTTACATACCTCTAGACACGCATATACATAATAAAATTTGTGTTTCTCAGTGTGATGTTTCTAAAGACCACAGTACAGGCAATAATAATTTGTTATATTGAACGCATACTCATCTACTATGCGAACTAGTAATATAACACCAAGCGTATATGCTATCGGACAATGAAAAATATATTGTTTATGCAAAAGATCATAGAGCAAGCGTATTGAACCAGCACAAAGCACTTTCACAGCAGATGTTCATTAATGATAAAGCGGCTGTCAAATTGTAAAAATGTTCAAAAAAATTCTAGTGTTTTTTTTTTATTATTAACTAGAAATTAATGGCACTTATAATTAATCAATGCTTATAACAATGCAAGACATTTATAGAGATTTGTTAGAAATAATCCAATATGTAAAGTATGCACTGAAAGCAGAATTTTGACTGTTTAAAAAAATGTAATGCAAAAACACTTTTAAACGAATGTAAACTTAAAAATAAATTTAAAAAAATACAACAATTTTCAGATTAAAAGTTGAATAAAAAAGTGTTTTGCAAAAGAAGTCAATGATAGGATATCAAATCGAAAAGCAAATACGGTAAAGTGGCACTATACAGCTATATCTAAAAATTAATTTATTAGAAGCGCAAGCCTATTAAACCTGCTAATTAAAATTATGCCGAGTTCTAAAAATATTATACGTATTTAAGAAACGTCATGAAGCAATTGCCATTTGTTTAACTAAAATTATCAATATTTTGCTTTTGAACATAGTTCTGAATAAATTGATTGCTAGAAAAAGAACAATTTAGATTTAAATGCAATTTGGGAAAACCATTGATAACAAAGACATTTTCTAATGTAAGTAAATTGACACAGCAAAAGTATGTATTTCAATATCGATATAATAGTATGATTAGGAAAATTTTTGTTAGTAGTTCATGTACTTTGCCGTAGATTGTGTAAGTACATACCGATAAGAACATAGATTAATTATACAGCCTTCGCTTATTAATTCTTATTGAAAAATTTATGTTGCACTATCATCTTATTTTGGCTGTGTAAATTTTCTGTCAATGTGGAACGTCGTTAGTATGAAACAGTTTTCGTTTTCAACAAAGAGCGTATTAAATAGTGTATGTGTTAACCTTACGTTAGTGCCAAGTTCGTTTTTATTTAAAAGTTCTTAGGTAAGTCACTAATTACACCATAAAAAAGTACCCAATAGATGTTTACCTAAACTCAAGCGTATCTCAGTCACAATTAAAGTTATGTAATCGTTAATTTGTTATCAATACAGTTGATGCAACTTATTTCTTTTGTTCAGTGTCATTGTACAACAATAAATTATTTATTACATCTTTATATTATTATTTTTGTTACTCTAAGAATAGTTTCTTTACTTATTTAGCAACTGTCAGTTATGGTAAACGCAATTACATCGATGGTATATTATTTTGTTATTAAATGCGACTAATTTTATTTATAAAAACTTCCACAGTTAAAGAATAATATTGCTTAAGCTGATACAAAAAATATTTCGATTAAACTAAAAATACCTCAAGTGTAACACTCTGATTGTGTTAATTATTTATAAAAGAGTACATATTTAAAAAACACATACAATAAACGTATTTAATTGTTATTAAAATTTTACACAAATGCTTTTTTTAAAGAATTTGTGTAACAACGTTTATTTAGCCAATCCGGTCACATTTTTAAATTTTTATAGTCTATTGTTAATATACTGTGGTCTTGACCTGTACATTTTCTTTTTTGTCATAATTTGGTTATAGTCTCGTTACGTTTTTGAAACAACGTTTACTAATCTACTTTCTTGTAAAAATTCGTATTTTTAACATATTCATTTTAGTTTTTGTTCAGATTCAAGTAAACTTAAACTTTTTTTTAAAGATTGTATCTCCATTTTTATTTAATCAAAGTTTTATTGCATCATGAAATATAACTGAAGATTTTAAGTTTTAAATAAACATTTCAGCTGTGTTCTACAAACTGATTGTTTCTAGCATTAGCGTAGTATCGAAACACTTACTTTTTGTCTGAATATGTTTACTTTCGTCTTATGATTTAGATTATATTGAATTAAATAAAATTAAGCAATTTTCGTTCTTAAAATTACGAGTATATGGTGACTTCATTACACTAAATTGTATCAAATGACATAAAAAAATTGAAAAATAAAATTAAAACTTTTAAGTAAAAGGTAAATAAATAATAAAACAAAGCTGCATATTTTAAAAACCTTTTTGTTTATACAGGGTGTTTAGTTTTCGTTGGGCTACACTTTTTTAAATAGCAATCCTTCAATTTTTCATGCTGTTCGATAAAGGCTTAATTTAGATGAAAAATACTTTTTAAATCTTTTTAATTAATTGGAGCGTTGCCACTTTAGAGCAATTTCTTTAAAAATGCAGCATCAAAAAGAAATGATCAACTGGTGTTTTCTAAAATTTGTTTTTGAAAATTCATAGATGAAAGTCAGAAGTACTTAGATAGCCCTAAAAGATTTTTTTAATTCGCCATACTTATTTTGAATTAAACAGAAAACAAATACCCAGTAGAAGTTACTTATTATGTTTAGTTATTATTACATTATTACTTATTACCTAATACTTAATACTTTATTAACTTTCGTTTTAAATGAATTTTCCACAGAACGAATTAGTGGACGTGGTGTTTATTTTGGGTGAATGTAAAAAAAATGTCTTTTGGCTTCTCGTGTTTATAAACAAAGATATCCTGATTGCCGTGCTCCAAATATCCGTGCATTACAAAAATTATTGGATTCGAACAAACAGGATCGGTTATCTACGAGGCACCTGTTCAAAAAAAACTGTCAGAACAGATGAAGCAGAATTTATGGTATTGCACGCTGTAGTTGAAAATCTAAATGCTACCACCAAACAAATTAGGGAAGAGTTTTGTACAATTGGTGCTACTTGAGTCAGAAAAAGCCATAAATAGCATCCTTATCACATTGAATTGAATCAAAAGTTGGCTATAGAGGATTTTAACTTTCTGTGTGTGGATTTTAAATATACTTAATGAGGTGCTAGACTTTATATCTACTAATTTATTTACCGACGAAATTACCTGTCATAGTAAATCGTCGTTATTATCATTAATGTAAATCCTCATACTTTAAGAGTTTTGGATCATCAACATAGATAGCTGGTCAATGTATGAGGAGGTATTGTGGATGATTTTATTATAAGCATTACTTCTTTGATGGTCATTTAATGCCAACAGATATTTGGAGTTTTTAAATAATTCTTGACCACAGTTACTAAAAAATGTTCCGGAGAACACAAGAAAGACCATGTGGTATCAGCATGATGGTGCGCCCAGTCATTTTGCTAGATATGTGCGTAATTATTTAAACGAACAATCTCGTGATCGATGGATCGGCCGAGAAGGTTCTGTACCATGGCCGGCAGGATCTCCGGATCTTAATGTCATGGATTTCTCTTTATGGAGGTTCGTAAAAGATTACGTATTTCATAAAGCTCATACTACACAAAAGGTAATGAAATACAAAATAAAAACCGCATTTGCTAACGTCACACACGAGATGTTACAAAATGTGTGTGAATTTTTACGGCAAAGACTTGAGACGCGCATACAACAAAATGGGCAACTTTTGAATACTTGTTAAATTAATTTTTTTAAAATTTTTTGTTTTAATAGACTGCATCTTTATATTTTTTGTTTAATAGAAGCAAAGCCAACTAGAATAAACCTGTATGATTAAAATAATGCTTGTTGTGATTTAATTGAAAATTGATAAATACATATCTCCATAACTGTAGATGTTAGGAGAAAAAATTACTATTGCAAATCGATAGAGAATTAAAAACTACATTAGAAACAGTTGAAATAAATCTAGGACGCCATTAAAAAAATGAGTTTCAGCAATTTGACAAATTTAAAATTTAGCGCTTTCATACAAAATAAATATGGCGAATTAAAAAAACACAATTATCCCAAAGTTTAAAAAAACATTCTTACATTAACACAGTTTAGATTTAAGATTAATTATATTTAACATTAAAATTTAAGATATTTGTCTATCTTTACAATTACCAAAATAATCGATAAAAATTTACAGTTTTTAATAGATTTTCCAATGCTTAGCATTGAAATCCGCTCGACTTTCCCATAGTATTGCCAATTGCGTAGAAATGCTATAATTTTTTTTATGTAGAAGAACATTGCTTACTTTTCACGGTAGTAGTAAGTAAAGTCAATCAGTCATTTTGTTTAATATATGTATCTATTTTTACAAACATTTTTATTGTGGTCTTGAATTGACTTTCGGCAAGCACTGTCCAATTGTATTTATAAGCGAATATTAATGCTACCAAGAGTAGCATAATTAATACAACTTTTTATGTGATTCGCCGATAACGAGTGCTTCTTCACTTTTTCATTTAAATGCTATAAATCGATAACATTATTTTTACATAAATCATGTGAAAACAGTAAGCCTACAAAACGGAAAAATCTATTATTCACTTCAAATTTACAAATCCAAGCTGACAAATCATAGATAGATTCAGTGGCGGCTTCTCTATTAGGTCATTTGGTCAATGACTCTCTAAAAAATAAGAAAGGTATTTTATGTACTTTAAAACTACAGAAAATTTGCGTTTAAATCAGATTATCAGCGTTTGAATTTCATGCGCTTAAATAATTGTCAATTTAAACGCAACAGATACAAAAGCCTACGAATTTACCCGAGGCTGACACGAACTTGTGCCCAAACTATTCGCGCATGTATACTACATTAAAGCCGAATCGTAAATTATAGTTATTGTAGTCAAGAGTGAGACACACAGAATACAATTTTATGCGAGTTAGAAAAGAAGATAAGTAAATGTTTAAATACTTTCGTGCGGTCTACAGACGTCATTTATTTATTTTCATTACCTTCGCAGTACGTGTGTATAAAATAAAGATGCTGAAATGGATATTTCTTATCACATATAACACACTTTACAGTGATTTTTTAGTTGATTGATAATATTCATTTGTAAGGGACGACTTATCGTTTTTGTTTCATAATGACGGTGGTACAAGTCATAAAAAATAATAGCTAATAATAGTTTACACGTTTAGAATTTAAATTTAATGCTCGTTCTCAGCCTTTACTTCAAATTCGACAGATCAGTAAACATATAAAAATTAAAAAGTCAACATGATTAGTTAATCACATGAAAAATTGTACGAATTGTGCTAAGCTTGGTAGCGTTTAGCCGAAAGTCAAATAAATACCACAATGAAAATGTTCGCAAAAATAGATAGATATATTAAATAAAACAATTGATTGATTTTACCTTGAAAAGAGAGCGATGTTTCTCTACGTTGAAAAGAATTAAAACATATCTATGCTAAGCACTGGAAAATCTTCGATTAAAAACACTGTAAATTTTAATGCGCTTGTTATTGATTATTTTGGTAAAGATAGATACTAAAATATTCTAAGGAACATAATTTAACGATAAATACAAAAAAATGCTCAGTGATGTTATTTGGTAGAGCAAAATTAAGAAACGATGTTTTGCCAAGTTTGTTTATTAAAGTTAACGACACTATACTACCTATTGTGGAAGTCGCAAAAAATCTTGGTCTGTGGATTGATTCTAATCTCCGGTTTAATAAACATATATCTGTGGTAATTCAAAAATCTTACGCACAGCTACGGGTAATTTTTAATAACAGATTTAGTATAAGTCGAAAAATTCGAATAATGCTTTGTGAGTCGTTAGTACTGTCTCAGTTTAACTACTGTGATAGTATTTATGGCCCTTGTTTAGATGAAACAGATGTCAAACGAATTCAACGCATGCAAAACTCATGTCTTCGTCTAATCTTTGGTATTCGTAAATATCAACATATTTCGCACAAACTATTTAGTCTTAATTGGTTAAATATGAAAAATCGGAGGATCCTACATGCTACTTGCTTATTCCACAAAATAATTTCGTCTAAAACTCCATCATATTTATATAATAAAATTACGTTTAGACACGAAGTGCATAATGTTAATATACGCAGTAAACAACTGTTAACTACAGCAGCACATAAAACAAGTTTTTTTAAACGATCATTTACATATAATATTTCACATACGTATAATGCGTTACCTGAAAACTTAAAACTAATGACACAAAACTGTTTTAAAAAGCATGTTCATTACATTTTGTATAGTAAACAGAATTTATAACTTTTATTTTTGCATTTATTAACACATTATAATGATAAACCTTGATGTTACTCACCATTTCATTTTTTTTAAGCTTATTTTATTGTATTTTCGGGGTTAAGTGGAAGAACAGATGGTTTATTAAACCTATCTGAACTTCGCCCTTTTGAGTTATAGATATTTAGAAGTTATTTGTATAAATGTAAGTATTCATATACTCAAATAAAGTCCAAATAATAATAATAATAATAATAATAGACGAATATCTTAAATATAAATCGCGTTACTATAAGAATGTTTTTTTTTAAGTTTTTGCGCTAATTGTGTTTTTTTTAAATGACCCTATTGTATGATTGACAACCAGCCGCTACTGCATAGATTCTTTAAAATTACTATGGACTTCTTTATTTTAATGTTTACTAGTCTTACAAATTTGAAGTAAAAGCTGAGGACGAACCTTTAATTTAAATTGTAAACGTCTAAACTAATATTAGCTATTAATTTCTTAATGTGTTGTACCACGGTCATTATGAAACAAAAACGATAAGTCCTTCTATATTACAAATGAATATTAGCGATTAATTAAGAAAATCGACTGTAAACTTTGTTATATGTGATAAGAATTGTGCATTCTTGCATCTGTATTTTATACACACGTGCTGCAAAGATAATAATAAATGACGTAAGTTACGTAAGCATTGCACTGCCACTGAGTAGGCGGAATGACGTCCGGACTCAAGACCGCAAGCAAGCATTTAACCGTTTACTTATCTTCTTTTCTAACTCGCATAAAATTGTATTATGTGTGTCTCACTATTGATTGCAATAACTACATCATTTACGATTCGGTTTCAATATTATGCACGCGGTGCGGTGAGCCTCTTCTAGATTCACAAGTTTTCGTATCTCAATTCTCAATTTTAACGGATGAAATTCAAATTCTGACAATTTGATTTAAACGCAAAATTTCTGTAATTTTAGAGTAAATAAAATAGTTTTTTATTTATTTTTTCGGAGAGTCATTGGCCAAATGATCTAATAGAGAAGCTGCCACTGAATTTAATAATCTCCATTTAGTCAATTGCAAATTGCAGGCTTATTTAAACCATGTTAGAGATATGAGATGAATTATAAAGGTCCAATAAAGAGAATGCTGTCTGCAACGCTTGTTAATAAACTATAAACTGCATTTAAACAGAAAAGATCCTGTAGAAACAAGCAAAACTCAAACTGAAGACACGCATCGCCACCGGCGCGCCGTACAATGCCTAATTAAATAAATACAGCAGCTTGGTTGCAATTTTGTGAACAATTTTAATTACGTCGCGATCTGTAACAACTTGTCGGTTTTCGTAATCCTGTATAATGAAAGTGGCAATGTTTAAAAATTTACCGGAAATATATGACGCATTATACGACATAACAAATTCAAATTGATTTGATCAGGAATCAAAATATCAAGCTAGTTGTGCAAAGGATAAATCATTTACGTTTATAAGTTCACATCTGGTATGAAGTTTTAGTGCAAGTAAATTTTGTTAGTAAAATTTTACAATCAGAAACTATGAATATACAATTGGGTCTGGAAGCTTTACAAAAATTAAAACAATTTTTGCTCGTATTCCGTTCAGATGAAAAACTTAATGGCGCTTTTACTGCAGCAAAAGAAACTACAAAAAAGTTGGATGTGAAACCCAATTTTCAAACAACCACGGCGTCGACAAAAAACTAAAGAGTTCGACTACGAATAAGATGAACCAATTTCAGATCCTAAATCATTATACAAAATTAACTTTTTTAGTGCATTCTCAATCAAGCGTTAATTTCAGTCAATGAAAGATATTCCTTATTAAAAAATCACATGGACGACTTTTAATTGCTATATCATTTAGACGAAACTCCTGAAAAATCGCAACTAATACTTTCGTGCAAAAACTTGTATGAAAAACTGAGATTTAACGATAATTTAAACGATGCATACGACAAAATTGTATAAATCCAGCCAATATTAAAAGATATAAAAAATGATATAGTTAAAATTTTACAGTTTATATTTTACCATGATTTAATTGCAAAATATCCAAACTTAGCAGTTGCTGTTCGAATTCTACTCACTTTACCAGTATCTGTTGCTACTGCAGAAAGATCCTTCTCTAAATTAAAGCTAATAAAAAATTATTTAAGGTCAACCATGAGTCAAAAACGGTTATCAAATTTATCTATCATCTCAATAGAATCATCTATATTAGAAGAAATAGATATTAACCGTATCATAAAAAAATTGCCAACATGAAAGCTCAAAAAGTGGATTTTTTGTGAATTGTCAATTTTTTCATTTGTTTATTATTTATTAGAAGTAGTTTGTAGAAGAGAATTTGTTTTAATTACATGTTTGAAAATTTGTTGTTATTTTTAAGATTTATACCATTGCATTTACATATGTATTAACTTACCTTGTATAGTGTATTTGATTTGTATATTTTACCATTTTTATAAACATAATTTTTATGGGCGCCATGAAAATTGTTGCACACAGGCGCCACTAAGTATCGGCGCGGCATTGAGTACATTCCAAGCAAACCGGAAAAATATGACCTAAAAATTTTTTTGGATGTGCAAATCTAAACCTAGCTTTGCAGTTAAATGGTTTAGTTTATGTTGAACAAAAAACCTAAAGAATCAACACCAACTTACACATAAGAATCTGGGATTTAAAATAGTGCAAACTTTAGTGCGTTGTATTTACAATGCTGACTTGAATCTGACAATAACAATTTTTTTTACAAGTATTTAATTGCTCTAGTGTCTTTTAAGCGTAGCATTATGAAGCATATAAAAAAAGCGTTATTTATTTCAAATAAATGAAATGGTCAAGAGTAAAGTGCAAAAGTAACAGTATACGTGCTTACTCTAATTTATAAACAATTTTTTTCCACTACTAGCTATGAAGTTGGCAATTATTACGTATAATAGTAGGTCGTGAAATTGTACTTTTTTAAGCGCAGGTAAATAATATTTTATTATTAACTAGTAGTTAATAATGAACATATTTACATTTTCTGATAATACTACAACAGTTTCAAAGAAAAAAAGTTTACGAAACTGGGTACCAACAGCAAGAGATTTTATTTAATGTTAATTTAAGTTTTCAAATCGCTCAATTAATAAATTAATTTGATTTTAAAAAGTAAGTTATTTGAAGTTCGCGCTTAATTAAATGTGAATATTATTGAATTAAATATGTTTTAGATATAATCAATGCTTAAAATAATAATGTTTTTAAACAATTTAAACAACTTTAGCAATAAAAACTTACGTTATCTGTTTATTTTTGTGTTTTAAATCACAATTAAGAATTACGTCAAAATTAATTCTATTAAACTAATGACAACTGTCAGAATTACTGACTTGATTTTTAATTTAAAATTAACATCTTAAATTTTAAATTTGATTTAGTAACAGGTAGAAAGGTTTTGATATTTCTAGTAGTGGAAAAAATTGAATATATAACACGGTTGAGAAGTTCATTATAACCTGCGCGATTTATATCCCTCGACGCTTCGCGTCTCGCGATATAATCTATCGCTTAGGTTATAATGATGCACTTCTCAACCTTGATATATAATATACTATTGTTATATCATAACTATGTTTGTTTTTTGAAAAATGATATTTTTTTCAATACATTTGTTTTGTAGCATTTTATGAGTTGAAATAGACAAACCTAACATAATACTAATTACGAAATGTGGGTAATACAATGGTAATACAATTAATAAAAATAATTTTTAAAGATATATCGTTTTTGTATTTTTGCTAAACCTACCCAACTATGTAATGCATTGAGGACGTAATAACGTATCTAAAAATTTAACGCCTTTCAAAATCAGTCTTTTTTATGGTAGACGCATTTATGAAAACAGTTATACAGTGCATTTTTTTAGGTGTTCATAGGGATTTAATGCTAATATTTCATCCTCATGTTAATTTGTGCATCTCTGTTGGTTTGATTCAACTTTTGATTTAAAAAATAAATTATAGACATTTTTCTACAGAACGCACATTTCGCAAACACCACATCTGTCCTTAATTAATTTATTGTAGCATTTAAAGTTCAAATAATTATTCAAAAAATGAGTGCGTGAGAATCAGTTTACCTTTGAAATTTGCATAACATTATAAACCTGTCTTCAATGAAATAAATGGCGGATGTCAGTTTGACATAATGTAAAATAATAAATAACTATTGTAATAACATTATTATTAGGATATTGCCTAAATTTGCATTATTCTTATACTTAACTATTTTTCTATTGTTAGCTCTTATTTCATGTTTTATGTTAATAGGTTTCAAGAAAAGAGAAAAAGAATTTATACGTCAATAAAAATTTTGACAAAAACTATAAAATAAGTCAACTGTTGCTAGTAGTGTTATTAACTTTTTACTGAACAACATCTTAAGAATTATCATCCATTATAAAGCATTACGACTTACGTTTACAATGTTTTGTAAATTTCAAAGGTAAACTGATTCTCGCGCAGTCATTTTTCGCATAATTATTTTAACTTTAAATGCTACAATAAATTAAATAAGAACAGATGTGGTGTTTGCGAAATGTGCATTATGTAGAAAAATGTCTATTTTGTTTTTTTTAAACAAAAAGTTGCATCAAACCCACAATAGATACATAGGTTAACATGGGACCAAAATATTAGCATGTAAAGCCCTACAGACACTTTAAAAAAAAATGCACTGTATATCTAAGTTACAAATTATAAAGCTTAAAAATGTTATAAAACTTCTTTTGAAATGTACTCTTTTCTTATTTGCTGTAAGTGACTATTTGAAACAGTTTTAGGGGAAAACGCCAAAATGACATCCAACGACAATCTACTGAAATCATCATTTTCGTTAGAATCGGCAGTTTCGACAAGTAAGGTCGCGCACAATGATCGTTTAACGAGTTGGAAAAGCGAAGACTCTTCTTCATGCAACAAAGAAAATTATTACCGGAGTAGATCTTTAACCCAATTCTCTGTCGATTCCTACACTCCTGGTGAAATACATCGAATACGAGAACGACTGCTAAGGTTTGTATAAACATTTGTGTGTAATTGTTGCTATTACAAAAGTTATTTATTTAGATAATACAACTGTGTTTATTTATTCAAAAGCGTGTAGTTGATTTGCAAATATTTATACATAAATATTGGTACTTTTATCGGACGATAAAGTTGTTTTGCATTTGCTGAACGTAAGAGCTTATCTTAAGTATTAGTAGTTGAATTTTCAATATCTTGTAGTAGACATGTCATGTATTACACAATATGATTGCTCATACGTTTGATATAAGTCTACTTATACAGTGATCTTTTAGTAATGTATTATTCAAATTCTATTTGCTGTTAGCGATCTAAAGTTTTAAAATAGAAAATACTTTGAGATATTTGTTATTTAGTCTACTTAATTATTCAAACTTTTTTGTAATCTAAAAATAACGACCAAATCACTATTATGGATTTATTAACTCAAATTTCTAGAACGGATTATTTTTGAACTTTCCAAGACTGATATTTTGCTTATTTAAGTCTACAAATTAAAACTGTTTTGAAGTGCATCGTATTTAAAAATCATGTTTACACAGAAATGCACTCTTTTAAATAACTTTATTTTGAAACATCAATCTGTTAGCATTATTTTTGACGGGTCTAAGAGTTAACAAAGCATTTGCTTACATCACTTCCTGCTGATAAAGATTATCTGCATTAAAATTTCTGTTTTGCGTTAGGTACTTAACTAATGTCATTTTCTCTACTACAAAACTGACACATTAATCCTCCAAACAATTACAAATGATTTTGTTTGTAGTGGCATTACAGTTGCAACTTATATCTACCCAAAAAAAATTTAACAAAGATCTATGTGAAGTATTAGTGGTGCCCAATGTTCTATGATACAAATTAGAGATTGATATATGCAATGTAGAAAGATCTGTGCAAGTGTAGTCAGATAAATTTCGTATACTTTAGCCGGGAGAAAATAAAGAAGAAAAAGTGTTGCAGAACACATCGGAAAGATATCACCAAAACTTGACCACATAATTAACAATTTTAAGAAAGCGTTTTTTAAAGCACTCTTGTGTTTAGGATTTTATAAGAACGCATGTGATTTGACGCTTTTATAAAAAAATTATTGATAGATAAACGGCAAACATCCAAAACTATTCAAAACAATAAACTGTAAAATTCATTTGTTTCACTGAAGACAGTGATATCTAGATTAAATTCTTTCAAGATTTTAAAAATTTCAGCATATTTTGTACTAATACGCTCTGGACATTATATACGTGTTTTACTAATTGACTTAGTACAAGTGCTCCGCAAAATTCAAGTTTTGGCACAGTTTAACGGAGCAACAAGCTTGCAATGAACCTTATCATCATTAGATCCATACGCTAAAGTGCGGGCATCTGAAAATCTATGTATTTTAACAAAATTTGAATGTGCACAAATCACGTGTCGAGGTTGTTGAGTTTTGCCAATTCGAAAACGAATCCACTTAATTTGTAAGTCTATGGGAATGGATTCATACCAATCTAGTTTGTGCAACCAAAGCTGTTGCAGAATTAATTTGGCGACCACCGTGCAAAGATGAAGCAGACCCAAAAGATCAAATACTTGAGATAAGTCAGATAAAATTGATCTCTTCGTAATGCTCCTTACTTTATACTGAGATATCGAATAAACCAAGTAATCGGTTTCACGAAATGTTTTTATATGTTCATTGGAACCTAGATTTAATAAATGTGGGTAAATAAAATCATTATTTACATTTTTTTAATATTTGAGGGTCATTTCCAATCCATTTCCTTAACGGAAAATATTCTGAGTTTAAAACTTTGAGTAAGTTCGCACACAATTCTTGCGCTTCTTCAAGAGAATTAGAACCTGATAGCAAATACAAAAAAAGTATTTAATATGGTTTTTAAAACTTTTGGATACGTAAGCTTACAATCAATTCTCAGTTGATGTAAACTTCGAATAGCTAAAAAAGAAACGGTGCTTGAATTTCTTTAGAAGGATAGTCTCTCCATAAAACGCATTTCAGATTACGTTCAGAATAATGCACTGATACTTGCCGATACATTTTCTGTATGTCAGCCGAAAATACATAACGATATGAGCGAACACTCAGTAAAATGGAGAAATAGTCGCGTTGCAGTACAGGTTTGACTATTTGAAGATTATTAATAGAATAGCCAGCCGTAGAGAGAGAGAAGAACCATTAAACACAACCCGTAAATTTGTGCTTAAACTCTCTTCTTTAACCACATCATGATGAGGTAAAAATTTTCAATATTGCATTGTGTAGGACTCATGTGACCAAGATCATGGTACTCGCGCATAAATTCTGAGGATTTAAGAGGAAGAGATTCGTTGTTCTTCAATATTTTTTCAAGAGAATATAAACATCTTACAACATTAAAATAAAAATTTATTAATTTTGACTAATTACGTTTAAACGAAATCTTAACAATAACAGTTTTCTTTCGTAGTATTGGTAGTATACTGATTTTCACAATTCGATTTCTTCGATAGACACTGGATTAGAAGAAAGTAGTTCTTCCAGTTCCCAAACGCGTAAAAGCTGATCTTGAATACTTAAAGTGGGAGAAATATGACAACTGACTTCAGCTTGAGTAGTGTTTTGATTTAATGAACCGCTAACAACCCATCCAACCAATTTTGCAATAAGTTCTGGATCCGCCAAGAAAACATCTGCAGCGAAATATTCACGCCACACTTGGAACTGCCCTAGTTATCCAAGATATGTATATTACCTCAAAATATCGAGTGCATAGCCATCAAATGAATTTTACATTGTGTATCAATTTATTATTTATAAACGTGACAAACTGGATCAGTCGCAATCAACGATTTTGAGCACGTCTCACGAAAATCTGAAGAATTGACCTTTTTACTTTGTTCGAGCGTAGACAACAAAGATGTTTTCTTTTCTAAGAATTTAATGAGTTCGCTTAATTGAACTATATTATTATCGGTTCTTGCATTTTCGAATTTCCTTGAACTAATCGGATCTAATTTACAATACAACAAACGCGCCAAAAATATAACCTGCGCGAGAATTTAAATTAGAGGATCTTAATGAAAGTTTAGACACTGGCCCGAACTGACAGGATGAACCTTCGCGTCAATCTATCGCTTTAGATTCATCAGAATTACTCAAATAAACGTCTGTCATTGACATTAATTTAAAGTTTCAATTTGATCTTGAATATCACAAAATAAATTAAAAAGTGGTTCAGCTGTAGACACATGCGCAACCGTGTCAAATCTTCTACTGATAACAGCATGTTATTATCAACATGAATTTTTTATTGATTTAAATACGTTTCAAAACGAGCTAGTTTTGCTTTAATTTGTCCCAGTTTCTATGGAAAGCCGTTTTACTTTTTAATGCATCCAACTAATACACCAAATTAAAAATTATATAAATTAAGTTGTTATACATTTTCTTGTTACATCAAAAGTAATTTTTTTTATTAGTTCTATCGTTTACATAACCTAAAAATGAATTTTAAATATGATGTAGCATATTTTAAATTAAATATTAAGTTAAAATAAAAACAGAAATTTTTTGATACATTAAACAAATAATTTCGACTACATTAAAAGGAATTCATAACAATAAAATGAATTTTAATTATTGTTACGTATTTATTATTGAAAACTAATTTATTTAAACGATTAAAAATTATGTTTACTTATTCTAGAAATATGTACACTTTTGAATTAACCGAATTAATTAAATCTAATAATATTTAACGGAAACACTTACACGAATTTATGTATAACCGTTGTATAACACTATCACTTAAGATAAGATAACGTCCTCGGATTTCACACTTGTTTGTTTACATTATAAGTCACGTTCACTCGATTTAGTGTACACTGTTATTTATTTAAAACTTCGCACGTGCTAATCACTTATTTATCTTCACTTGAATGATCTTCCTAATACTGCTGCATTCGCTTTACGACAATAACTGACCTACGATCTGTCTCGTCGCTATATATAGACATACGGAAATCCTTCTCGAGCGTTCCCTACTTTTCGCTATAACTTCTAGAAAATAGATAACAGCTTCTAGAAGGCTCTTGCATTTGCAAATAATTTCTCGAACGTTTCAATATGTCTTTAACATATTTTAAATTCGGAATTTATTTGTTTGTATATCGAAAAAAATCAATTTCAAATATGTTAAAGGCATATTTTTAATTCCAATGTAATTTGATTCAAAGACCTTCACGTTCAGTTAATATTATGTTAAGAGAATTTTTTGTCATACATTATATCGTTTCTCAAAATTTCGTATATTTTAGTCGTTTACCTAACGAAAAAATGAATTTCAAATATATATTTGACATAATTTTAATTCCTAACGTTTTAAATCGGTTTTACATGTGACAACGTAGCTTCACGCGTGCGTACGCTGAACGGTTTCTACCGGTTGATACCAAAGATGCTGATACCGCTGATACCTATGGCTGATACTATTTGATTACAGCTGTGACCTGATACTATTAACCAATATTTGCTATTAAGCTATTAACTTGTTGAATCTGTTTAATTCTACGCTAAGCTACGTTGCCACATGTAAAACAGATGAATTAAAACGTTAGGAATTAAAATTATGTCAAATACATACTTGAAATTCATTTTTTCGGTAGGTAAACGACTAAAATATACGAAACTTTGGGAAACGATATAATGTATGACAAAAAAATTCTCTTAACATAATACCTATTAGCTAAACGTGATGATCTTTGAATATAATTATATTGGAAATAAAAATATGTCTTTAACATATTTGAAATTGAATTTTTTCGATATACAAACAAATAAATTCCGAATTTAAAATATGCTAAAGACATATTTGAAATTCATTTTATTGTTATGCATTCATTTTATTGTAGTCGAAATTATTCGTTTAATGTATCAAAAAAATTCCGTTTAAATTTTAACTTAACATTTAATTTAAAATATGTTACAACATATTTACAATTCATTTTTATGTTATTTAGACATTGTGGTTATGAAACAATGTTATAAAGTAATGTAAAACAAAATTACTGCATCAAATTAAAACAAGTTAAAATATTTTTATAAGTTTATATTTACCCTCTGATACATAAAATAACTTGAAATATATTTATTCGTAAAATAGAAACAAATAATTATTTTGTTATCACATTAAAAAAAAATATATTTTTATATGTCGACTCATATTAGTATTACATTTTTAGAAGTCAACACATATTTTTTAATGGAATAGTTTATGTTAAAACTTATGGCAAATAATTTAAAGATATGACAACAGTCTGTTTATTTATTTAAATATATGAAATACATATTTGAAATTAATTTTAAATATGTGTTGACTTATTTCTAAATCATCATATTATTTTTTAATAACGAATTTTTCTATATGTATTAAAAAGTAAAACGGCTTTCCATAGTTTCTTAATTGGATCCATATTGCGTAATTAAAAAAAAATTAATAATTGAAAATAAAACATGCATCTGTGCTTAAAATGAATGATGAACAAATGAAAGCAAGCGTCAATTTATTTCCAAATGTGATTCGCAGTAATAATAAAGCATCGCTTACAAAGCGTCAAACAATTGTTCATGTTATTATCGCGTCGGTAAAAAGAAATTGATTCACTTACTTGTACAATTACGCGTTCCTCAAACTGCATCAATTAAATTTATTCAAAATATGTACTTCTCGCACACGGCTCGAAGAACCAAAATGTTTAGTTGTTTGCCGATGCTTGAATAAAATTAATTGGTTTTGATAAAAAATTTAACACATCTTTATGCCGCACAAACGCATCTAAAAGAATATTAAATTATAGGATACATAACTTGCAAAATGTACATTCACATACTTTTTTATTTGTCGACGACCAAATTATAACCGCAGAAAATAAAGACGACACAAGCTACATGTTAAAGAAATTAATTGACGTATTACGAAAAATGGTACTTAACAATTTACATGGATAAGACACAATAGTCATTAGAGGCCAAAGACAAGACCTACAAACTGTTAGAAATACAATCGATCTCATATAAAGATATTATTTCCCAAACAACACATTGGTACAAAAAACGTCTAAATCTCCGGCTAATAGACGTTTATTTGACATAAAAACGTTTTTAAACGCGTTATTAACGTTTATTAGACGGACATTTAGACGTTTTTTGTACCAATGTGTTGTTTGGGTTATATTCTTATATATATATATATAAAGTCATTAAAAATAAAATAATTAGAAAGAAATTTATTAATCAGAAAATTACTTTCAGTACTGTGGAGAGAAGAAGTATCAAATCGCACGAATAGACAACTGTTTTCTACTTTTATTAAAAGTAACGTCACGTATGAAGCTGAAGGCTAGACACTCAATAAAAAAATGCAAGAGAAAATAAGATCAATAGAAATGATGTACTGGACAATAATCAACGAAATAAGAAACGAAAAAATAAAAGAACAAAAGAAAATCGAAAAATCACTAGCAGGCACTAGAGAGAAGAAAAAACTAATATGGACACATGAGAAAGATGGACAACGATAGAATCCCACTAAAAGCATAGAAATGAAAGTTACATCGCAGCAAAAAAAATGAAGATAAAACATCTCTTAAGACAATGATTTCTTGAACAAGGAAATCTGGAAACTGTGAAATTCGCTCTATAACAGATAGTATTTTAATAGGTCGATGGATGTCACATTCTAATCCAGGTCTAAACTGTGTAACAATAAAAATAATTATATGATAAAATACCAGTAAATAATATAAAATGAATAAGAGAAATAATTCCTTTAAGTATAAATGCATTTCTGAAGTCGTCTACTAGTAGACGTTGGCGACAATAAATAAGTACTAAAATTGTCTCTCGGTTTTTTGGAATGAAATTTATTACTTCTTCAATATTTTTAGTGACTACAAATAAAAAATAAAGAAACGCAATTAGAGAATTTCTCTTGCCGTTTTGAAGATGTTAATACAAAAACTGAAAGAAAAGTTTGCAAATTGGAGTTTTAAAAAACAAAGTCAAGCAATAAAAAATCCATAAGAGTTGAAACCGCGCAAACCCCCCAAACGTGCATTAAAACAAAACAGCGATACAAATTATAATAAACTAAAATATTTAAATATTAATAGGATATAGGTATTATTTACTTTTTATTACTCTAAAACATTAATTCAACATGGTCGTCGTTTAAAGCTACGTAAATTAAGTATTTTTTGATGTTCGGGTCACAATTATCAAGCTCATGTCTATATACACGTATCAGAGCATTGTAACATGACTTCGCGACCCTTACTACAAGATTTTTATAAGTAGTTTTAACGTGCAAAATGACTCGCGCTTTTATAGCACGCGGTGCTTCTAAATTCAGTACTGATTTATCGGCGAAGCGTGTAGGGCGTGTTCTAAGCGAATACAAATATTTGTCGTGCATAATTTTAAAAAAATGCAAAAAATAGAAGAAAAGTTTGATTTCGCAAGAGGCTTACTCCAAGCTTAGAACTAAATCAAGCAGCTAAAACTGCAAAACGTAATTTTACATAGCATTTTTCTAGTGCTGTATATAATAAAAATAAGTGCGTATGTGGATGTGATACGATCGATAACTTATGTTGTTTTCTTTGTTAATAATTTAACTCCGATGGAGCCGATAAAAATTGGGCGAGGTTATAACTTAAAACATTTAAATGAGAAAATTAAAAAACATAAAGTTTTTGCACGCCATATACATTGCTCAACGAAACTTATTTGTTAACCCCAATACATTTTAGTAGTTATTGACATAATGCCATAAAGAGATCAGAAAACGTTCACATTAACTACAAGAAAAAACACTGGCGTGGCCACCACACAACTTTCCTATAAGGAATGATAAAGAAATGTATTTTTATAAGGTTATGTTGTTATAAAACCACTTTGAAGTGATATGTTTGTATTAAAAACGATTAGTAAATTGCCAATTAACCAGACTTTTGTGCAACCAGCTATTTATTTTTTCTAAAAAAAACGTCGCAGGCAGGGTTCGAACCTAGATTATATTTTGGAAATCACTTTAAATTATAAACTAAATATCTAGTAAACTGTTAATGTTATAAAAACATTTATTTGAATAAATTGTTAGGAAGAATTATCTTTATAAGAAACTGTAAAAATAATTCGAATAATTTACATTCGTACAAAATTATATAAGAAAAACTATTCAAAATGGCAGATACACGTACTTCCGGTATCTTTATCAGATCTATCTTTTGATAAAGCCGAGAGAATATGAAAATCCAGCTCCATACCAAATTTCAAGTTACTAGGACTTTTGGTTCGAGAGTTATCGTGGGTACAACGTTACACACAGACACCCAAATTTTTTTTGTCAAAAATACGTGTTTCTGATTCAGGAGACCTTGAAACGTAAAATTCTTAAAAAAAATTTTTTGAAAAAAAATGCGATTGCTATTATACTTTCCATATAGGAAAGTAAAAAATGTAACCAACCTTTACTAGTAAACTTTTTTTACTTATAATTTTAGTGTTTAGTTTTTTATTCAATATATTCATTTTAATTTTTATTTTTCTTTCCTCTATGTTTTAAAATTTTCTTAAATAAACTTTAATCAATTTATTAAATAAAAACATTATAACCGATCACTTCTCAGTTTTCTGCACTATTCTTTCTTGTTTTCAATTTTTTAGTCAATAAAATTAATTCTGTAATTTATTTTTTTTAATTTTTAAATTTATATTTACTTAGTATATTAGTTTTCTGTAAATTAAATCCTTATAAATTTATTTAAAAAACCTGTTTAATTCGTTTATCATTTTTTTTTATTAAAAATTAAAAAAACGTAATTACAAAAAAATTATGCGTTCCGCCAAAAATTAAAAACGATAAAACCGGATATATGAAAAAAATAAAAACAATTTAAAAATACAAGGAAAACGTGTTAAAACTCAAAAAAAACTCAACTTAACTTTATGAAAGAAAAATACTAGTAAAGCAGTACCATCAAAATTCGAAAAAAATTGAAACACCTCAGTTTTTATAATACATGATAGTTACAATTATATTTTTTCAGAACAAATCCTCGTATAGAACGATCAGTTTTACAGTACTTCAATAAAAGCCAAAAAATGACGTTACTATCATTAGCTTTAGTAGATTTTATGTGTTTTTGCTCAATGTCCATCATGGCGCCGTTTTTTCCAAGAGAAGCAGCGGAGAAAGGTTTGTCAAATACAATGTCTGGCTTTGTTTTTGGTTTTTACGCATTGGTAATGTTTATATCGTCGCCTATATTTGGAAAAATTGTAAGTATGACATTACCATCGTTAACATACATACTTTACCACGTATTTCAGTTACCCATATTAGGAGCAAAATTCCTATTCCTTTCTGGAGTGATTTTAACTGGAACATGCAATATTCTATTTGGGTAATTAAATAATAAAGATAATACTAATATTTTTAAATTATTTTGATGCAGGTTACTTGAATATGTAGATGACTGCACCCTTTTCAGCGTGTTATGTTTTTTGATAAGAGGTTTCGAAGCTGTAGGTGCTAGTGCGTTTTCAACAGCAAGTTACGTCTTTGTAGTTCATGCATTTCCAGGAAAAATTGGCTCAGTTTTAGTACGTATTAACACGATTTCTTGGCCTTAATAATATTTATGTTTTAGGGTATTTTAGAAACATTTGTTGGTTTGGGAATGAGCGTTGGTCCCGCTGTTGGTGGTCTCTTGTATTCGGTACGTTTACACAAATGACAAGATGCTTTTGTAATTGTCTTTGTTTTAGACAGTTGGGGGGCTTTGAACTGCCATTTTTTGTTTTGGGAGTATCGATGGTGGCAATAGTACCATTAAATGCATATTTATTACCGCCAGTTACTGGTAAAATTAATTTACTAATTACATAATTATAGTAAAAAATTATTGTAGATTTTGTCGTTAGTACTGGAGGAGGATCTATTAAGAAATTACTTAAAGTACCTGCTGTGATTGTTACAAGTATAGTAGTTATAATTATTTCTAGTGTGTGGGCTTTTTTAGATCCAACTTTAGAGCCGCACTTAAGAGAAGTAATTGGCATTTAAGCGATTATATTATTTTTATATTTGTTTGCAGTTTAATTTGTCTCCAGAAGAAATTGGTTTAATATTTCTGTTATTTTCGGCATTGTATGGAATTTCAAGTCCACTGTGGGGATGGTTAACTGACAAAATAAACAACCACTGGACTATGATGGTATGGGGAATGCTATTTTCAACTTTAGCGCTTTTGTTGCTTGGCCCATGTCCTTATATACCGTTTTTAAAAAAGTAAGATTTAAGACTTCTACGTGTTTCAAAAGTTACTATTATGTTTCAGCACTTTATGGTTAAATTTAATAGCTCTATCGGCTCTCGGAGTATTTGTAGCTCTAGCTTTGTTACCGACTTTTCAAGGTCTTCTTAAAAGTGCTATGTAAGTACAATGGTAAGTCCTCTAAAAAAACACTTATATTTACTTATGCATTCACATTTCTATTAATATAATTGCAGCGATGGCGGATGTGAGGATTCTTTAGCAACGTATAGTTTAGTAGCCGGTGTTTGGTCAGGTATGTACTCGCTTGGAGAAGTATTGGGGCCATCGCTGGGTGGATTTTTATTGACCCAATACGGATTTCCAATGTCTGCTACCGTTATGGCCGGATTAACACTAATAACAGTACGTACGATTATTAAAAAAAAAAGGTTTTATTAATTTGTGTTGTAGGGAATAATTGCTTTATGCTTCTTTTGCATGAGAGTACAGCACTGGAGTAAGTTCAGCGAATATTCGTCCGATAGCGGAATAAACGAATCCTGGGAGGAAACGGAATGTACGCCTTTGTTAAGATCACAGACTGTTTCTAGTCATCGAAGTTATCTGGAGAAGAAAATTCACCATTATGAACACAGCAGAAGAATGGATCATAGAGTAAGATATTCTTGGTCGTATGGTAGTTTCTAATTTTATTTGTTACAGTTTGGAAATTTTGATAAGAATCAAGTGACTGACATACGAGGCACAATTGCTATAACGCCAAGAGGTGCTTGTGAAATTTAATATTTCTTAGTATTTTTATGTATTTATGTACTGAACGCATTTTTTAATAAACTGAATTACCAATAAACCATTACTCTTAATCCGTGTAAACAAAATGTCAAAAAAGTAAAATTTTTATAAATCTGTTAAAAAAATAGTATTTAAGATAACGTAAATAAACTTAATAGAAAAAACTAACGTAAAGAGTTAGAAACTTAATAGTAATTTATCTAATACTATCTCAATCCAATATTATATTTACTTCTTAATATATACCTTACTTGTATTTTATTTATAATAGCGCAACTTGTATCCATAATATGGACAATTGCACAGTTTGTTATGTTATGTTTGTGCACGTTTTTAAGCCTGTTATCGACTGTTTGTTTTTGATTAATTTATTTAAAATTGCGATGTTTAAACTTTTTTAAGTAAGTTATTATTTATTTTATATATTTTAATTAGTTTACAGGTTTTTTTAATGTGAGTAGGTAAAGTAAACAAAGAAATAAAGTTTTTTGTTTTTCATCAAAATTTTAATTTTCTCAAAAGATTTCCCAAGTAAACATATCACCAATAACGTTAAATAAACATCACTGCATTTCCTTTAAAGTAATGTTGCTAAATGTTTGTTATCTTATTGAAAGAAAGTAGAGTCACAAAAACAAGATGGTTTTTGTGTTACTTTTGTTTTGCAATTTCTGCATTTTTGTATTTAATTTGTATAGCCCCATGCAACCAAAAAATAGTGTAAACGTTAACGTAAATTAAATTTTACCAAATTCCTAAATCAAACTAAAAATAATTCTATTGTTGATGTTGAAGTTTACATGGTCAAATGCGTTACAAAAAAGTATTCCTGATTATCTGAACTACGTTACAAAGGTACTCTAATAACGTAAAAGTGATGTAATAAAAATGCAATCTGGTTGGCTGGGACAGCACTGAATTTCATTGCTGTCTATATATCACACTTCGTCTATGATACGTACATTGGTTGTACATTTTACGTAATTTGTATGTACATTTTTGTTTTTGATCATAAACATTGTGAAAAAACATGTAAAATTAAAAGTAACTAACAACTAGTAAAGTCGCCGTGGCGTAGTTGGTAAGGAATTTACTTACTACACTGACAACGAAAATTCAAATCCTAGTAACGTCAAACTTTTTAATTTTTTTTTGTTTAAATACAATGTACAAAGCATTGTAACCATTGTTTGATCTTTGGACGTACTTTTTTTGTGAAAGACCCGGTATTTGAGTAATTTTACATTGATTTATTGAAGTCATTTTCCGTTTTTAAATTCATCTTAATTGTAATTTTTATTTTATTAAGTACGAATTAAGTACATATGCACTTAAGTCATTTAGGTCGATTTTGTTGTCATACGTTTCAAATACATTTTGTAATTTATTAGTTCCGTCAGTAATTAGTTTTTGGTTTCGTATATTTAGATTAAAATTTTATATTCTACTACGCTCATTTGCTTTAGTTATTTATATTTCGTTACCATTTTGTATATTTAGCTGTTTCTTGTGAAAAACCTCTCTCCATCTTTTTTTCCGTCTTCGTTGTACTGCTCGTTTCTCTCACAAAGATTTACGTCACTGGTTTTATATGTATTACTAAATTTTCGTTTTAAGGGCAGAAGATTACAAAGTGCTATAAGAGTATCGAGATTAGTTACGAATGAATAAATTTCAACCCTTAAAAATAATTCGGAGGTATGAAGTTGAAGAAAGTTATCATTAATTTTTTTTTCAATATTGATAGTGCGTATAATTTAGAGTGTTGTAAATCACTTGTTCTCGAGTCGAATCGAAGAATTGATGGTTCGTTTAAGTGTTGTGGGACAGAATTCAATTTCGCTTTTGTGGCGGTTTAACGAAAATCTTCTGACAAACGAGTACTTTATAACCAACCGAAAACGTATCCCTTAAAACTACAAATTTTAAGGCATATATATAATGACAGTATATTTCAGTGGCGGTTTCTCTATTAGGGCGTTTGATCAATGATCCTCTGGAAAAATTAATAAGGAACGTATTTTATTTACTTTAAAATTACGCGTTTAAATCAAGTTATCAGCGTTTGAATTTCACGCGTTTGAATAATTCTCAATCTAAACGCAACAGATACGAAAACTTATAAATCTACTCAAAGCTCACATTTACGTGTGCTCGCATGTACACGTGTATTGAAGCCGAATCGTAAAAGTAGTTATTGCAGTCAAGAGTGAGACAAACATAATACAATTACATGCGAGTTAGAAAAGAAGACACGCTTAAACGCTTCCTTGCGGTCTTCAACCGGGGGTCATTCCACTCAGTGCAACGCTTACGTGACTTCCGTCATTTATTATTATCTTTGCAACACAGATGCTGAAATGCACATTTCTTATCACATATGACAAACTTTATAACCGATTTTCTCAATTGATCATTAACATTGATTTGTAATGGATCGTTTTTATTTTATAACGACCAAGGTACAAGACATTATAAAATTTGAATTCAAGTTAAATGGTCGTCCTCAGTCTCTACTTCAAATTCGACCGACCAGTAAAGCCCATAAGGAAGTTCATAGTAATTTTAACAAGTCTATGTATGATTCGTCGGATTAAATTTGTGAATTTGAAGTAAATATAATAGACTTTACTGTTTTGGCATGATGATGAAAAAGCACTCATTATTGGCGAATCACATAAAAAATTGTATGAATTATGCTACTCTTGGTCGCGTTAATATTTGCTTACAATTGGACAGCGCTTGCCAAACGTCAATTAAAGACCACAATAATAATTCTTGTCAAAATAGATACTTCTTTAAATAAAATAATTGATTAACTTCACCTATGACTACCGTAGAAAGTGAGCGATCTTTCTCTACGTTAAAAAGAATTTAAACATTTTTACGCAATCGCCAATACATTGAGATAAGCAAGATCGTGCGCATTTCTATTGTAAGCATTGATAAATCTTCCATTAAAAACCCAGCAAACATGCCCACGTCTAAATGACGTCATATAATGGTGATTTTTTGGAATCTAACGTCACTGCCTCAAAAATGACGTATATCTGACTTTCATTTAACGACGTCAATATGACTATTACTTGATCACGTCATATTTACGTTATTTTATGGTAATTACCACTACTCACGTATAAACAATAAGTTCAATTATTTCAATTAAATCGTGCTTTTGCTTGTAATATATGATTGTTTTTTTGTTTAATTTGACGTTGTAGCTTGTATATGATAATGATGATATCTTTTGTCTGTCCCTGTTGTTATAAATATTTAATTGTCTTTGATTGAAATTCCACAATTGTAAAATATGCCATTATATCTATTACTACAAAATATTTATTCATTAGTAATTGTATTGTCAAATTATATGAATAGTTTACAACAAATATAATTATGAAATTAAATTAATTGGCGGCAAAGAGTTCAAATATGATCCGTTTTTTTGAATGCGCATAAATATTATTCGCATACGTGTTCACATGCTTCTCTATGGTTCACATATTACACCATTTTACTTTTGAGCTTTGGTGTTGTCCAGTTTGTTCTAAAGCGAAAAGGTAAATAATTTTTATTTTAAACATACCCAGGGCCGGATTTAGGGGAGGGCAAGCGGGGCTACAGCCCCAGGGCCTCCACAAAAGAGGGGCCCCCACAATAGAGACTTCGGAAAAAAAAATTTCAAATTCAGACTAGTAAACACCAGTAAACAACTTTTCCTTTCATATTTTATTTCGCGTTTTACCTTTACCTACGGTACTTTGTACAAACTTGATCTATATTTGTTTACTCCAATCAGGCAATCAGTAAAATTCATTTTATTTGGAAAATAGTTTGGGGCTAAGGAGCCTTCCACTCCTTTGTTGCCCCGAGGCCTCCAGACCTTTAAATCCGGCCCTGAACATACCTACAGTCTATACATTTGTCATTCATTCATCTTTATCAGTGGTAGAATAAGGCACTACTGTTTTGGAGGTTAATTTTTACCAATATAAACAAATTATTACCAACGGTCGGTTGTTTTCAGTATATTCATACAGTGAATGCGATTGTTATTGTAAACATGTCAGTTGATTTGTGATTCAGATTCGTAATATACTGAAGGATTATGCAAATAATATTTTTTTTTGTAGGTAATATGTTTTGTAAAAGAAGTTCTTTTTATAATTATCTAATTAATTCCTCTGAGCTTGGTATTTTACTTATATCTAAATTATCAAATGACTTACAAATATGGCCTTTAAGTGAAGTGGTTGCCAAATGCATTTGTATGCCATCCATTCTTGGCAAAGAAAAATCTAATATGTGGTTGTCGGTTCCCATACTACATACAGTATAGCTTCTATTACATGTATTTTAATACTGTGTATTTTTATATTGAAATATGTTTTTTTTGTATAGTTATGTGTTTTATTAGTCATATTTTTTGTTAAATATGTCGTCAAAATCACGTCGTTCATGTCGTCAAATTAACGTACAAACATGACGTACATCTGACGACTAAAGATGACGTCAGTGGGCTGTGACATTTTCACGTCAAAAAAACGTTAGCCTATGACGTAACTACGTCATTTAAAATGACTATAAATACACGTGATAATGACGTCACCGTGTTTGCTGGGAAGATTATACAATTGAATGAACTTGTTATTGATCATTTTGGTAATTGTAAAGATAGGCAAATATCTGAACCTCCTAATCTTAAATGTAATTGTTTTTTTAGACTTCTTGCGATTAATTACTCTCTTGTATGATTGGCCACCAGCCGCCACTGTGTGACTTTACGTTTGGCTCACTTGAGTGCTTAAAAACTTTGAATTTGTGTAAACTTGTCTTTTTTGCACAATTATTAGAACTTTCAATTGACCATATTCAAGCGTTTTTTTGGACTTCAGGTTTAACATTTTTGGGTTGGTAAAACTGATGAATTTTAAATCGCCCTCAAAAAATAAAAACTTTTATTGGTTGTCAACAACGACCTCTCTGATTGATGGGTCATAATGAATTCCAGTGATTTGTCAAATCGGGTTGGTAGCAACAATAACCTCATGATAACAACCAAATCTTTTTGTCCATATTTGCTACCAACCCGATTTGACAAATCACTGGAATTCATTATGACCCATCAATCAGAGAGGTCGTTGTTGACAACCAATAAGTGTTTTTATTTTTTGAGAGCGATTTAAAATTCATCAGTTTTACCAACCCAAAAATGTTAAACGTGAAGTCCAAAAAAACGCTTGAATATGGTCAATTAACGACACTTACGGTTTATTGATCGTTTGAATGACTTTAAATACTAATTGTCATAGTTTTCCATTTTTTAAATAATATCGACGTCTAATCTGTGAAATTAAATCAGTACAACAGTATTAAGATTTTTGATTTTATTGTTAGAAAATGTTTATTTTGTAGTGTATTTTATTTCTTATTTTATTTGTTTTGCTGCGTACAAGGCTTTGCAATTTTAATTTAACTTAAAAAGGTACATAACCGATTTGTTACATTTTGTAAATTCAGATTAACCTACGTCTTTATATTGTTTTCCTTTTAAATACTTTTCTTTTATTTTAGTTTTTTTTATGATTCTATCTGAATTTATGTAATTATTTTCATTTTTTTAAAATTATTATTTGTGTTTAATTTAAATGTTAAATAATTAATTTGGTAAAAAACTTTTATTCCGTCGGCTTTCGGGCTTATAAAATAATTTTAAAATTAGAGATTTCGGTTCAGAGTGTGTTCATCAGAAGCGGACTTTGGTTGGCAAGCTCCAGAAGCCACTTTTAAGCTATTGACCTTCCTGATGCCCTTGTGTTTTTGACTTTTGTTTTATTTTGGTTTACGTTTTGAGTTTCTCAATTAATCACGAATTTTTTAAAGTGACCTATGACCGTCTTCACTGAATACCGGCAATTTCTTCAATTATGTATGTTATCTTATCTAGGCAATGTAATGTACGTACACTGTACATACATATTACGTATTTGTGCTATATAAGTGTTGGTATAATTTTCTATTGCTTAGAACTATATTAGTATATACACTTTAACATCAAACGGATGTTCAATGTTTGAGTAATCTATTAACGTAAAAATAATGTAATAAAAATGCGATCTGGTTGGTTGGGTTGAAACTGATACATTTTTAAATACTGGTCCTGATGTATTTATAATATAAAAATTAAGAGTATTTACATTTAAATTGAACTTTACCAAACTTATTTCTTGGCCAATTAGCAACTTTTAAAAGAGTTCACACAAAAAATTTTGATCATTGAATTTTTGTGATCACCCTATAATGACATACACTCTTATTTTATTTATTAATTCCTTCTCAAACATAATTATTATTGTTTAAAAATTGTATAATTTTGTAATACACGTTTTGAAATCCATCTATAAGATAATCATACAATTACGCAGTCGTGTTACTTAACGAACCTGTGTTTAAAGTTACAAAGACGATAAAAATTTATATAAATTAAACAGTAAATTAATATATAATAAAAATGTATTAATAGTTTAAAAACCATATTTTCTTATAAATTTATATCTAACAATCATATAAAAGAATAGTGTCCAGCAAATATAATTTTTGTTCATTAGTATAAATACTGTGCAGTGTGAGTATGACGTTGTATTAAAAAGTGCAATACTTATGTCATATTGCACAATACACGAAAAACGTTTTGATTTGTCAAAATGAATTTTCAACAAGTTATAACTTGTTACTACAAATTAATTAATTCACATTAAAAATCTTAAATCCCGTTAAAGTTTTCATCAGTTTAACAGTCAATAACTTTGAAATCAAACATTTTTAGGTTATGTACAAATCTAGAAACTTCTACAGTATTACAAGAAAAGTAACACAGAATGGCAAAATCTGGAATGTTTGGAGTTGATTCGGATAACACAGACACTAAATCGTCAGAAAAATCTCGTGAAATAGGAATGAAAAGTCAAGAATCAACTAACGCTACTAATGTTATATGTAAACCAATAACAACGTCAACTCCTACAAGTATTTTGATTGAATCTCTAGTCAAAAATTTGTGCTCAATTTGTGAACCGGACGAACGTAAAGCTCAAAAAATTTATAACTTTATTTGTAGTAAATTGTTTGAAATGAAATTGGTAGACGAAAGTTATAATATGATCGAATTTGAAGGAATGAGGAATCAATATCAACGTGCTTTGTATCGTTTAGTTGCTGTAGCGATCGGAGACAAACAACCTGTTCCATCTTTACAAGCGTTTTGGCAAAATAATGATATTACGAACGAGTGGTCTCATTATTATCGCGAATTTGACGAAATTGAATATATTGCTGGTGGAGGATTTGGTCAAGTAAGTTGCTTCTTTGAATATCTTAAGTAAATAAATAAATGAATAAGTCTCATATGTTATCTTAGATGTTTAGCGTCTTTATCGTGCTATACTTATTTCAGCTGCATATAATTATCTAAAATTAGTACTTTTATCAGTAGATTTTTTTTAAATATTTGTTTTGATGAGTTTTGCAATAGCACGTTTGGAGGTTTGTAAATATTTACCAAAATAAATACTTGACAGGTTATTCTAATTCTTTTTAATGTCTTGTTTAAGTTTAACAGTGCTATAGGTCATAAAGCTTTCTCAATCGCTATTTTCTTTTCATTCTGCCATTTGGGTAGCTCCAATTTTTTCTATAAAATTTTCTGAAATTCTCATCTATAAGTCATTCTTATTTAAGTATCATCTTATGCTCTTGCTAATTTTGCCAATTGTGTATCACATTTTTGTGCTTTCATCATTTCTGGTTTCCCAAACTCTTTTTTATTTTCTTGTTCGTTCTCCTTTTATAGTCTACAAGTAGTATAGAAATCATAGAAATGTTACGATACACTAAAGTGTTGTGTATTGTATAATTGATAATAGTTCTGTGATAATTAAATAGTTACATTGCTATTTAAGAATAATGCCAATGGCTTCATTTAGGTCAGTTGTAACAGTATCGGATGGTATTGTTTAGGTCTTATTTATAGAGCTTATGTTAGAAGTCTTTCAGGATCTCGTGAACTGTGGCGCTGTAATCGGTTTTTCGGCGGTAAATTTTTCCTAACATATCATTGCTTTTGTCGTTGTATTACTACTTATTTTTATTTAATTCATTATCTGATTATTTTTAAATCATTAAATATTTTTGTTGACGTGTTTGTCTTTTCAAACGTTCTTGAGATTTACTTAGACTTGTCAAATTTTCAATTTTTAGTTTATTAATTCCGATTTTCAACTCAAGGTCACAGTTCACGATATAATGAAACGCCTCTACAGCATATACTACATATACAATGTGAAGTCGGCACTATTGCCAATTTAGTATTATTATTGGAGATACGAAGTTGGTTAAATTAACAAATATAAAGCATTTTTTCACAGTTGTATTGGTCGAATCAAAAAAACAATTGCTCATCAGGTTATCAAGATACAGAACAAGGTAAAATTTTTTTTAAATAGAATGATCACCCTGTATATTTTTACATGTGTATTTTGAAAGAAAATGAAATTCTGAGTCAAAAATTGAAAAAAAAACAAGTACAATCGCTTACTTTTTAAGTTTATTACAGAGATTATTACATAAAAGAACTATTGGTATCTGTCACAACTTGAGTAATTGCTATTTAAAATTAAATACATTTTATTATATTAGGTAGGTAAAATAAGTAAAAATCATTGAATATGGAATTTTCCCATTTAGAAAAATGCGATATGGTGGAAAACAACATAATTTGTAGAAAAAATTGTTAGCGCGCTCTTGAACATTATGGAGTTGTTTCCTGAAAGAAATTTATCTAATAGGAGATATTTTTTGATGCTTTATCAAAAGGTTCGATCAAATGAATCAGTTTTTGTCAAAGCTGCGGTTAAAAAACAATTTACTATATGGACGAGGAAATTGAAACAAATGTTATCGCATATTGCGAAGTTTTTCCTAACATTCATTCATTCAATAAGAGATTGTGTTCATGACGTTTCAGTATCTATTTGAACTGAGCATCATATTTAGCATAAGAATAAATATGTATCCTATCTAGTGATGTGGAGTGGGTAAATATCCAGTGGGTAGGTAAATATTTTTTGGGTATTTACCCTGGTATTTACCCGAGGTCTGGGTAAATACCTAAAAACTGGGTATTTAAGAAAAATTATCGTTGATCAATTTTTATATTAAGCTGAAGTATATATTAATTTTATATATGTCCATATGTGTAGGTTGTATTTAATTAACTGGTTATTTATTTCAAAAGCATTATAAATTATAGCATTTACAGGAGCACAATATTAAACATCAAATTTTATTAAAACATTAAAAGATCAAAATAAATAACGTAAGTTTGTCTCACGCACAATATAGACAAAATTTTATTTGCTACCATTTAGAAAAGTAAACAAATTAATTTAAGTATTATTAAAAAAAATTGACCAATATGTACCGAAGAAATAATTTTTTTCCTGAAAAAAAAACTTTTTTTAATACTGTTGTAGTAAAGAACAGTAAACAAACTGTAATTTAAATTTGGTGAAACTAAGAACAAAAATAAATTCAAGATAAAGTTATCGCGTTACGTGTGTTATTTACTTCATTGTTCTAGGAATTTCATATTTGTTCCAACTACTTTGGTTAAAGTATCCCCACACTTTTGCACAGGGATAACACTATAAAAATTTAGTTGAATGTAGTAATGAAAAAAAAAGCTGAATTTACAAAAACAAGTAGTATATATATACTTTCTTAAAAATTTTCTCGCAATGCCATGTTTCATTTTCATTTAGTTCTTGTTTTGATTTATTGAATAGTGAATGTGAATAAGTGAAAAGTAAAAAAAAAACAATGGGAAAGAAAAAAGAACCTGCTTGGAACTTTGTTATTGTTAAAAAAGATAAAAGTGTTCAATGTAAGTACTGCAATGCTGAGTACAAACATGTCAATGTAAAGAAAATGGAGAAACTTATATAAAAGAATTTTCAGCACTTTTAGTTGGATTCACAATAAAAAAAGAAACCGTTTAACATCTAAAAGAGCAGCTAAACTCACATATGTATCATATAATTGGAAGATTATGCATGTAACCAGGAGACAATGACAAAGAAACAAAAAACGAATTAACTAACGAAAAAAATCCAACACAAGAAAAAAAAAACGTACAATTATTTACAACTGAAGAAAATTACACAGAAACAAATAATTTGTGCAGTTTGTCTGATAATTCAAACTCTGAGTCCCACTATGAAACATCTGAATCTGATTCAGATTAATGTTAAAATTAGAATTATAAACGATCTTTATTTAAATTTAACTAAACACATTAATACGCATTGTAACTAGAAAAAAAGTATTTTATGCAAAATCCATGATGCATTTTTATTTATTATGTTGGTTTTTTATTACTTTAGTTTTATGCAATTAAAAAATTGTTGAACGTTTATAAATTCTAATTTTCGTTACCATACCTTACACCAATTCATCTGTTTTGAGTAGTTAAAAGTAAATACCTAGGTAAATACCCGTTTTGGGTATTTACCCGGGTATTTACCTATGGTATCTACCCTTAAAAATAAATATCCGGGTAATTTACATCACTAATCCTATCAACACAGATTTTCTCAAACCTTACATCCTGGCGACCAAGAAAGGGGTGTTCAATCTTGCCAGTGGCTGTCGGAGAAAATTCGAATTTTTTAAGCTTAATTTTGTGGAGTGACGAAGTTTTCTAACAAGGAAATGTTTAATCGGCATTATGGGAGTCGCGAGGATCCTTTGCTTTATCATTCCCATAATCCCCAAGTGCGGTTCAGTATCAATTTTCGGTGTCGCCTGATTAAATCAAAGGTCGTGCGGCGTTACATAGAATTATCGAGGAATTCCTAGATAACGCAAACTTGGCTTATCGGCAACACATCTTTCAGCAAGATGGAGCTTCCCCACATAATTCTCAAAATGTTACCAACCTTCTTAGGGAACTCTACACGTGGGCTTATATTATGGCCACCTCGTTCTTTCGATATTACTCCACTGGATTTCTATTTTTGGAGTTTTCTGAATGGCGAAGTTTACAAACAGCGTTGTCAAAACGTAAACGAACTGCAACACGCGATTACTAACACCATAAATAACATCCATAGGCGGAACATCCTAAATGCTACAAGGGAGGTGCGTAAAGGTGTTCAAAAATGTCTGGAGCTAGGAGACGCGTTGAACATTTACTATATGAGATAAATTAATGTTATTATTCGGCGAATTGCTTACTGTAGTTCTAATTTGTTTGTTTTTAAATTTGCTTAATTTTTAGAAGTTATGGAAATATAACTAAATATTTTACGGCTTGTAGCTTCTTTATTATTAATTTTCGAGTAGTTATGTGTTAAACATGTTTTATTCAGAATTTCGTTTTCCTTCAAAATATGTAAAAATATACGGGGTGTTCCATAAAAAAAAGTTACTTTGTTAAGTATATTGATAACCTGTTCAGATCAGTGCAATCGTGTGAAAAAATGCTTCATACCAGTTTCGTCTTTCCAATAATAAAACATTGTATAAAATGAACGAAATTGTAAGAACATATAAGCAAGGCATGGTTTGCGTTTCAAATATTGAGCTGAAAGTGTTTCAGTTCGTGTTTAAATTTGCCCAATTTATTAACACACTTCACATGATTGGATAAGCCATTGAATGTTATGGCTTCCACGTATTTGTTAATAATTGAGAAATCAGATTTCTTTTTGTTAACGATTATGTGGTTGTGGAATCATCATAAATTAGACAGGTATCATCTGCATAACAGAATATTCGTGGTGGATAAAACAGATGAATGTAGTATGATGAACAGTGTGGGTCCCAGAATACTTCTCTGAGGAACGCCGTGTTTTATGTATTCAGTTTTGTTTAGTGGTTCTTCTATCTTGACTATTCTAAAGCTATACTGATTCCGGTGTATAATGTCGTTCTTATTCAAAAAGTCTGTTATTCTCCTATTGATAATTTTTTTAACTATCTTTGAGATCGTGGGTAAGACAGAGATTGGAAACTTTCTGCATTCTAAGCGTTTGTTTACAATGGTTGCTATGTTTTTGCCTATCTGTGGGTCTTGTTTTTTAAGTATTATTGCATTTATTGCATTATGTCCGAGACTTGTAGTCGCTTTAAGAGTGTTGGCTGTTTCCAGAATTTTGAGTTTAGAAGTGTGGGTTAGTAGTATGGTGCCAACTGGTGCTGGGCTTTCTCCCGTTTGACATCTTGGGCGGTTCACATAACGTTTGCATATGTTTTGTTGTCGTTTCTTTATGTCCTTCGTGAATTCTTTTGCAATGCTAGTAAAGTAGCTATGGAATTCGTTAAGGTTCTTTCTTTTCTTTTAAGTACTCTTTCGTATCGTTCAGTACGCTGAAGTATTCTGCATTTACCCAGTGTCTACTAGTCATAAAGTAGAATAACATCATGTTAAGGATCTGTTTCAACTGGTTTGGTTTATAGTTCTCTTGTTAGTAGAACAAGGTTTCTATCCATTTTCTAGACAAAAAGTACAAGCTTTGGTACCTGAAGATTTCTAGTCAAGATTGTTGTTTTGTCGTTGATTTCTTGAAGGTTGCAATCTTGAGACGATTTTGTGAAAAACAAAAAACGCCAATAACTATAATTCTTCAAATTAAAAATTTGATTTAAGAAAAGTTGTTTGTTTCAATGAGTTCTGTCATTTTCGAGTGTTACAACTTAGTATTAACATAATATAATTGTGAGCGCTTGAATCTGGACATTTATGTAAGTGCGATGCTGAGATGAATATTTTTCCATTTGACTGATAAGATGTGATTATTTTCGAATGTGTAATCGAAAATCGTTCCTTATATTTTCTCTTTGCAGTAAATTACTACCTCACCTCCACGTTGTTCATCTTTGGATGAATATAACGTTTTGTATCCAGAAATGTCATAATATTTTTCGTTTTCTGAATTCAGTCATGTTTTCGTTAGTAGTATAATGTTTATGTTACGTTATAGCATAGTTTCCAGCGTGTAAAACTTGTTTTTTAGACTTCTGACGTTAAGATGTAAAATTGATAGGCCCCACTTCAAGTGTTTGGTGTTAGTGTCATTTAAACTTTTGCAAATACAATAATTGACGTTCTTAATATCCATATAATCATATTGTTAGTTCATGTACGTTGGATTAATCACGTGTCCACAAATGATTAAGAATTTCCGTAGTCGTTTTGTTACATTAAGTTTTTGTAGTAATTGTAGGAAGAACATTTATTTGTTTCGAAAGCTGTGCGATCTGTGCTGTAACTAAGTTTGTAACGGGCATTCTCTTTTGTACAATTTGAACATATTTTTTCCCGCTTGGTACAATCTTTTGTTTTGTGTTCTTTGCCACGGTTTGTCATTTTAGTGCTGAGTTGTATTTTGCTTTATTGTGTCTGTAACTATTACACTTTTTACATCTTGTGATATTAAGAGGTCTTCGTATACAGGTAGCTTTTGCCAACCGAGGTATAGTTTACTTTATGACATAATTTTGTTGAATAATGGAGGTGAAACCTCCGCATATATGGTAGATGATGTTTTGTTTTCAATTCTATGTACAAGTTTCGCAGACAACACATCACTGTCAGCAATGTCCGAATTTCGTCTTCTGACACCTTCTATTTTATAGTTTGTTAGTAGTCTTTTAAATCCTGGCATTTTTATTGTAGGGTTTTCAGTGTATTTTTTTATTACAACCTTTAGCCAGTTGGTCTTGTGCTCTTTTTGATTTCACTTTTAGTTCAGGTACGTTTTCGTTAGGCTTGTTTAGCTTCACAACTCGACCACTCTCCCCAGTGACCTCTGCATAACTGGGCATCTTCTCCAAAGCTGCCTGTAGCTATTCGACCTTTTCAGTAAACAGATTTTTTCTCTCCATTTCTTGAATGAGTTTACTTAGTAATTGCACTTCCGTTTCGAAATCTATGATTTTTGTGCATCACCTTCAGTTCTAAGCTTACTTTTTGAACTGCAACAGTAAACCACACTTTAAAAATTGCGGAGCGGAATAACTCTTGTTACACAACTGTTATGATACACTGCTTTACATTTAACGCAAGTTACATACTTGCAGGATATAACTACATCAACATCGTCCACCATCTTCCTCCTTTTACATAAGCAAGTTGTTTCATTTGGATACTTTACTCTACTCTTTCTACAATTAGATGTCTGTAAAGTCTTTCGTTTTTTTCTAAAGGTGTCATGCAAAAATAGAATTTAAAAATAAATAAATCCGGCTTAAAAAACAAGATACAAAATGTTTTTTCTATAATTTGTTATTTTATTACAGGTTTATCGTGTAAAACATAAGTTGGATGGATCCGACTATGCCGTAAAAAAGATCTTTATTCGTTCAGAAGGAATAAAATCGGTTCGAAATTATTTATCAGAAGTAAAAACTTTTGCGAGTCTAAATCACTCAAACGTAGTTCAGTATAAAGCTGCTTGGTTGGAATTAGGCACTTCAAATAAACACACAAGCGATTTACCGTTCGATACAGACTCTTCAGAACATAAGTTCATGGGCGAACATATCGACAATTACATTTATCCACAAGCTGTGTCTGACGACGAAACGTTTGGCGATTACGGACATTACGATAATAACACCGATTTTGAAGTTAGTTTTCAAAGTACTGGAGAGGTACAACAATTTTCCCATTCTAGTAATAGTGTGTTTAACATCGATAGAAAGGCGAGAAGAAAAACTCGTGTTAAACGCAATAGCATATCTGAAGGTGGAAATGCTATCTGTAAGATAGAAGATATTCAAAATTTGCACGTTCAAGCGAAAAGTCATTCCAAATGGGCTACTTTGTATATTCAAATGGCACTATGTCAGACAACTTTAAAGCAATGGTTAGAAAAACGAAACGAAGCGAGTGTTGGAAACGATGCTGCCTTGGTTTCCAAAAACTTGAATCAAGTTCATTATGAGACAGTTATGGAAATTTTAAGACAGTTATTGTTAGGTATGTTTTGTATTTGTTTTTACTTTAGATATATATTCAAAATCATCAATATAATTGTATTACGGATAGTAACATTCAAAAGGAACGTTTCGGCAACAGATGCAAATACTTTTTGGCAACTTTAGAAAGCTTCTCTTTTACTTAAAATTATTTTAATTTGCTCTAACTGATACTACAGTCCAATACTTGATCGCGCAAAACGAACACGAAAACTATTTTTCTTAGAAGATACATTAAGAATTGTTTTTAGGTATTGAATATATTCACTCAAAGAAAATAGTTCACCACGATATTAAACCCAGTAATATTTTTGTTCAAATTGATAATGGCCAAGTATCGGTCCAATTAGGTGATTTTGGTCTAGCGTGTCCTTTGCAAAGTGTTAGACATAGTTTAGCACTTGGAACAAAGTTATATGCTGCACCAGAGCAGTTACAAGGAAAATGTGATTCAAAAGTAAGCGAAGGCCCACTAATCTTAAACGTCGTTATTAATGTTAGTCGTCTTTCAGAGTGATATGTATTCTCTTGGTATCGTTCTATTTGAATTGGTAAAACCGTTTCACACCGACATGGAAAGGATACACACAATTACAGAACTACGCAAAGAACATATTCGAGCACATTGTTTAGTTCAACAACCACAGTTAGCTTCTGTGATAATTGAGCTGATGTCTAAATATCCAAAAGATCGTCCTGACGCAACGACTTTGTTGCACAAATTAAGATTAAATGTAAGCGAATCTGAATTAGTACAAGAATTACGTTGCCAATTAGCGGAAAAAGATGATGAAATTTCAAGGTTAAGAGAAATATTGAAAAATGCTGGCCTTAATGGTGTTTGAATATTTATGTTCCTCCATCGCACTTAAGCTAGATTTTGATTTGTTTTTAGTAATTAAAAAACCGAAAAAAAATGCCGTCAAAATACTTTTAATTTATCAGTATTTCTTATCAATCCATAGGCAACTACTTAACAGAAGTTTTACTGAATAAAAATAGTGTATAATTACTTTTAAGAGTTATTACTTTGTTGCTGTTATAGGAAAATCTACAAAAAAAATGCTTTTATGTTCTATCAGTTTAGGGTTAATTGCAAAAAAGTGTGTATTTTATTTTGATGATTTTTTTTACAAAGCTTTCCCTGCAAATTTCATTACATGCAGATTTAGATAAGTTATTAATTAAGGGCTTCGGTTTTTCTTGCTCTCACAATTATCAAACGTAATTAATAATTTTGTTGTCCTAGTTTTACTATACCATTCTGTTAAGTTGTTGCCTAGTATAAAATTCTGGAGCATTTGTTACTTTAAAGTCGTCCAGATGGTTTTAAGAAGCCAAAATGTATACTGCCTCGATTATTGTATTTGTTTTATAATACTTCGAAATGGGCTTAAATTTTAATGATGTTGGCTTTTGTACAATATTGATATTCTTGTCTTGTACAAGTCCATGACTGAAACATGTTATCATGTGAAATTGTGATATTAAAAATAAAGGTTGTAACTTTTTTATGTGCCTTTTGATAACCTTCGACATTCAAGCAATTATTTGATACAAATAAGAAAATAAATCATAACAAAGTAGTTTAAATTGTAATTGGGAGAATTAAACAAATATTTCAGCCCATTCTATTATATTTAAACTTGAAAGAAAAACTTTGATTAAAATCAATGAACGTATATACTAAATGCAGGTAGAATATTAAAATTCTGGCAAAATCAGAACACAATTGTGTTAATAGAGAAAAATGTTTGTTTTTTCAAATGTCAGTAGATGTTATTGACAACTTCTAAAGTTTTATCAAAACTACTTCGACCTCTAACGAAACCACAGAATCACATGCTTGTGTGCGGGTTTACGTCACGCTCCAAATATGTTAACAATTGTAGCGTTCACTTTTGAGAATTCCACCGAAGTGGTAAATAAAGTAACCCGGATTATTCAGGACAAGGATACTTGTATATTACTCTAAATCAGCTGTCAGTAAAATGCGAAAAGATCACAGCTATAAGTAAATGTCCATTGTCCGGTAGCATAAAGCAAAGTTAACTATGTTGTTTGCTGACGCCGTTGTTAACTAAATCGTATTAGCTTTACTTCAACTTTAATTTCTATTTCATATTAACAATCAATATCAAGACAAATAAAACAAATGCGGTTCATCTTTAAGGATGGCTATACATCAAGTAACTGGAATCTACAAATTTATATACCGATGTTTTATTGAAACTCAATGGATCAAGTCAATTTCAGTAACACTACTAATAAATTTTTAATCTCACGCAACACATAGGTTCTTAAAACCGGTACGGCAGACATTGATTTAACACGGTACCGTAAATCACAAGAACCTGCTGTATAAAAAAGAAGAATGAAACGTACATTCATTTAACTTGTTCGCTTGTGGAAACGCCGTGCAATTCACAGAGGTTCCACTGTGTTTAAAACGTGCGTTTGTTCCATTTGTACACGATGATGAAATTTACGCCATACCCGCACACTCAGACCCCCCAGTGAATACACAGTGGGTATGACTTGTATACACCGTGTAAAAATTACATTTTTTTTCAGTAGTTGCTAATGAAGACTTTCCGCACGTCTCCATTAGCAACATGAAGAAATTAAACCGTGGTCTTAATTGGAAAACATCAACTTTCTGACTTTAGATGACAACGGGACTTTCTAAAACTGCAAATAAAAATAGTTATTTATTTAACGGGTTCTTATGTAAATATGGCGTTTTTTCACGAGTGGGGATTCCGCTAAGGAAAAAACACCCAATTTAGTCAAAAACACGTTGAATACAACATTTTATTGCTCGAATAGATTACGAGGCTCCCAAAGTTTCAAAATTTTTCAAAAATAAAGTTTGACGTTTTAGTTGACAAGTGCGCAAAAACTGTCAAAGACTGTTTACAAAAGCGAAAAATTAGAATTTATAACAGTTGATATTCGTTACAAACGAACATTATCAAACAACTAAAAAATCGAGTGCAAAGTTTATCGTATGTGATAAAAAATGTGCATTCCAACATCTTTGATTTACAAACAGGTGTTGCGGAGATAATAATAAATGACGTAAGCATGGCACTAAGCACGCGAAATGGGACCCGGCTGACAACCGCAGAAAGCATTTAGGCATTTAGTTGTCTTTTTCTAATTCACATAAAATTGTATTATGCCTGTTTCCCTCTTGACTACAATAACTATCATTGAGGATTCGGCTACATTATATAATACACACGGACTATAAGACACAACAGCCTCGGGTAAATTCGTAAGATTTTGCATCTGTTGCGCTTACAATGAAAATTGAAATTCAAACGCTGATAATTTGATTTAAACGCGAATATTCTGTAATTTTAAAGTAAATAAAGTACATATCTTATTCATTTTGGGGGGTCATTGTCCGAATGACCTAATAGAGAAACCGCCACTGGCCTTTTGTAAAATTACAATATTCGTTCGTTAGGGTAGTTACGCAATAGGCGAAAAAAGCTCTAGTGTGGCAAAATGAAAAATAGTAATCTACATAAAACTATAAGTGTTCAAAGTCAATTATTATTGAAACGTTCGCGGAGTTATTGTCAAATTCGAGACAATAACCGAAGAATGTTAAACATTCTAGAGACAGATAACAGAAATATATAAAAACGGTTCAAAGGAAGCATAGGTCAGTTTTTGGAATTGAATGGAGAAGATTTTGTCGGTTTAAAATAAATAAATGATTAACGCGTGTGAAGATAAATATATTAAGTGCCGGTGCTAGTAAAACATAAATACGTCGCGTACGTATTGTTAACATAATAGTAATGTATAAATTAGTGTAAGTGTTATTCTTAAATATCGTTAGATTTAATTAGTTACGTGTAGTTATAAGCGTGTAAATATTCAGTTTTAAATATATTAGATTTAAAATTACATTATATTAGAACGAGTATGCGATAGGCGCAGTGGCGACTCGTCAGGTCGGGGTTAGGGTGGACTACATTTTTCAAAAAACTTGTAGATAACGTGAACGTTTTCAAATAAATTCCGTCAAGCAATGTATATGACGTGCATAAACTTTATGTTTTTTCATTTAAATGTGTCAAGTTTGTACCTACATCCTAAACTCGTTAGTTTTATCGGTTCTATCGGAATAAAACAATAAACATGGGAAACAAGACATTCAAATTTGCCATGACTGAATTTACATTATGATAATTTAAAAAATAGTCCGGGTTTGCAGTTTAAAAACTTAGGGTTTGAAACCTATTTGTCGCGGTTTTGTGATTTTACTAATGGGAGCCCTATTAAAGACCGGAAAAAAGCATTATTAATTTTTTGCTGAATAGTTGAAAAATTTTGCCAATAAAGCAATAATTGCGTTTTTCTTTAATGTACTACTTTCAATCGGAAACCACTGATTTTTGTTTTGTGTGAATTAAGATTTGATATTAATAAAGCTACTAAATGACATTTTTTTCTGACACTGATTGCTGATTAACAATAAACGTAAAATAATATTATTTGAATATGTGTAGACGTTTAAAAATACTAGTATCATCTATTATGATTCAACGGATATGTTACGATCAACTTCATTTTATTGTTTTCTTTTCGATAAAACTGTAATTTTTATAGCTTTCTGAGAGATATTAATTCAACGGCACTTTTTTGCATTTTTCGAAAGTAATGTACGGCAAATATACCGTTTCACTTACAATACGTCGTATAACTCCGACCGCTTCATGATTACTGAATTGAAACCATCGCAGGCTACAAACGCGAGAGTCCTTTCGCATGTTAAAACTGCATATGAAATTTTGTAGTGGGGGTCGCGACGTTACGTTAGAATGCTCTGCTGCATATACAGGCAAGGGCTCAAATAATTGTAGGCCCAAGATAAAGAAATTACTTATTCATACGTTACTTTGAATGACGCATATATTAAATTAATGTTTTAGAGTAATACAGAATATATTTGTATCCTATAAATATGCTTAAATATTTTAATTAATAATAATTTGTACAGGTTTTTTGTTTTAATAAACGTTTGGGGGGCTTACGCCCTAGAGCCCTTGTGGACCAGCCGCCAGTGGACAGGTGGTAAAGTAATGCCGTGCGGCCTCACGTCGTATTAATTTTGGTTATGCTATGCTTTACTTTCGACGCCTGTTACGTAAATTACTATTGTTTATCACCAGGTGCATTTATAATAATTTTTGTAGAAAACTGAGTTTATGAAGATCAATAATTTTAATTATGTGAAAAATTGTAAGTAAATTGTATTGAAGCAAGTAAAAAACAATTATTGCCATAAACTAATCAGATGTACATTAAAAAAACAAAAATTTCCATTATATTAACACATCACAGTATACATATTTTAGGTAATGCTTCGATGATTGTGAAATCGCCATTCTTCCTCAATCAGAACATTCGAGAGAATATAGAAATCATCAAACACACAATAGCTTCAATTATGATCACGGGTTTTAACTTTCTCCACTATAAGTAAGTTCTATGAAGCTTAAATAGCTTAATTCAAGGATTAGTTAACTTTATATTGAAAGTTAAGATAGAAACCTAGCTTTCATAGAATGTCCGATTTTAGTCCAACATATATTACTTTGTTTATGGACATAATATAAACATGTGAATTACCGTTACATTACATCCGGTGGACGTCTTTTCCACGTCCATAAACAACATGCATCTTAATAATATCGCAAGAAACACAAGGATGTCCCGGGGACATGATGTTGCGGATCACTGAATGTCCCAAAGTCATCCCATTTTGGTTCTGTGTACGTCCTAGGTACATTCATGGGACGTTCTTTTGTCACAAGTGTGTGCATCCGATGCCTACGATGTCCTTATAGGACATCCTTGCGTATCCGCAACGGGACGTCCCTTTTAGATGGCTGTAGAATATGTACTATATACATATGTATATTATATTTTTATCAAGAAAAGTACCATTTCCAGTTAAAGTACATCTAGTTTGTGTTTTTTTCTATTGTTTTTTTTATTCAGTAAGGAGACTAAACGTACTTCTCTGCGACTTGACGTAATGAATCAAAATGACTTTATCAAATAAAATACAAATTATTATTACATAAAACTATAATTTTAAATAATAATCCAAATTATATTCAATTAAAATAAATTTAGATTATATCATTTTTTTATATTCTCGATCCCGGCGTTCTTTGGCCCTCCTTAGCGAGTTTTTTATACTTTTTTCCCGATTTTTTTAAGTGGCGCCTGAAACAATGCAACTACATAAGAGATGGTAATCATCATGTAGAGTCGATAAAAAAGTTAATACAAAAAGCTTATTTTGATATTTCTATGTATTTGCATAATTATTGATTGATCTTTTTGACGATTCTATTATTGATTAAATCATAAGAGATTATCGATTATAACCAGTTAAAAATTGTTTAAATCGTTTTTTAAAAAAAAGTTTGTAAACGCGTCAGTTTTGCAAATTCATTAAGAATTTTTATACGTTTCGCATTTACATTTCATCAGAGGAATGTGGTAAAAACAAAATTATTTCTAGACGTATTTTTAACTACCTAACTCATTATTGTGGAAATAGTAATACAATACGAGAAATACGCACACTAATCATAACTATGAATAGCAAGAACGCGATAACGTTATAGTTTCTTAGTTAGATTAGCGATTTTGTGCCTTATCGGTCATGTTGACATTTTTGGATGACTTATTGTGAATCGCGACGATAAGAGTCGTGAGATAACGTCACACTTTTAAACCTTTAATACAAAGAAAACATTTTTTAAATAGTTTTTTGAGTAAAAAATTTTTTTTTTACATAAAATAAATATTTTCTATTCACCGCTTAGGAAGCGCGCGAGATGGGGTTTTAAATCACCATTATTTGTGATCTATTTCAATAATCTTTTATTAATTTTTAGTAATTCAAAATAAGAATTATAAATGATGATTTTTATACATTACAAATAAATACAAGGTATCAAAAACTTACCAAATAAATTTGTTTATGCACTAAAACACCCAAAAAACGTTAGATAATAAAAAGAATAGATAAATAAAGTAGTCAGAACACCAACAAAAACAAACACAGAGTGCAAACGGTGCAAACAAAGTGTACCACTTTGATATACCAAAGGAGCGTACGGGTGTTGAGTAGGCACCAGAGAACAAGAAGGAAAGTGGGCACGTGCACTAAGATTGCATTTGTTTTTTTCCGCATAGGAAATCCCATCGTACGTTCTTCATTGACATCCTGAGGACGTCCTATTAAAGACATCCTATACAGGTCCGTTTTAAAGCCCGGGATGTAAAGACATCATTTGGACATAAAAGGAATGTCCCTGGGACGTCGTGTGTTTACTGGGATAACGATTTTTGTTACATAACTTGCGACAATTGCACTTTAAGATCTCCATGTTTTTAAAACACCTTATACATAATGTCAAAACTTCCTCCAATGAAAATCCAGTGAAAACCCGTATGCGGTGTTTAGCAGATTTTTATGAAAGGGCATCCTATGTGGACGAACTTAGAATGTTACACGTTTAGTAATCAACGTCTAATAGATGAACTAAGTGTACGTTCACACCGCACGCCTAGCCGAGCGATGCCGGGCGGAGCGCGAGTAAACACAAACGGACGAATCCTAGCGAAGCTGAGCAGTAGAAGACAGATTGGTTTGTGTTTTGAAGATGTTTCAAGCCGAATGCCATGGATATCAAAATTTTACGTACGTGGCGCAATATGGGATCAAAAAAAGAATATATCTGAAAATATTTTCGTTCATACAAAAATAACTACAAAACTTTTCTAGGTCCGCTTGTAATTGTGTAAATAAATGACTTTGATTTAGTCAAATTAATTTCGTGTGTTCAATGCTTTCTTTTTCGGTTTATTCGTTTTGTGAATAATGGATTTTCCAATAATAACAAAAAAATTGTAGCATCCATTTTTGAAATAACTTCCAACGCGAATTTTTGCAAGCTGGACAACGCTTTGTATTTGAAGATATTCTGGCATCGCTCAGACTCGCAAGGAACCGTTTATCTTGGTCTGGCACGAACCGGCGTGCGGTGTGAACGTACACTAAGTACGGTTAACGTACATCGTATGGACATCCATGGAATGTCCTAGTGTTATGTGGGTTGTTTGTTGCTTCAAATTAATTGTTTTCTTACTTCTTTGTAGTTTAGAATCTGACTTAATTCACAAGTTGCTTACTTAACATTTTTTTGATTGCGTGTTCCAGTTTTTTGATTTTTTTAACTGATAAAGCCTTTTACAAGTAGTGGGCGCAGCTTTAGCAACTTTTTTCGAAGAGTTCCTGCGCTGTGTGTATATCACTCTTTCTAGAAACATGCGTTTCGTCTAAATACAAATTCAATGCATATAACCAACAGCTAGAGTAAGGTTGCTTTGATAAGCTCGGCACAAACCTAGTAGGGGAGAACAGGAAATGATACCACACATTCGATTCAAAACCCGCGCGTTTTAGTCTTCTTATATGCAATACTACCGACTCTAATTGACATTTCTAAACAGCCTGGCAAAGGTTGTAGTATATGCGAAGAGCAATAAATTCTAATTCCAGTTTAAATTTAAATCCAATCAAAGCCGCGTGAAATTACGTAAGCATCATCATCTGGCGGAAAAAACGATAACTACGAAAACGCGTATAATTCTTTAAACAGAAGGTTGCACACGCTGAGGATTAAACGTCAAGGTAGAAAGCTTTGAATATGCGGTACAATCAAAATTTTTAATACAAAATTTGTGTAATGTTTGGTTTTCATTATGTTTTATAAAATTATATGGGTATGTGAGTAAAAGTATTAGTTAACTTAAATACTGATAAAATTAACTCAAATTTGTATTAAAATTCCGACGTTATAGAAAAACTACGCGTTTTCTTTGTTTTGGTAAAACATCTGCGTTGGCGGCTATTTCAATTTTGTCGATTCAATTGTTTTATGTGTATGGTGCATTTCAAAATCAATTTATGTGAAATTATGAATGGATGTTTTTCACAGGTGCTTAATTAAAACTTAAAATTACTAAATCGACATCATGTCTTAAAGGATTGCTTGAAATATAATTTAAATTTGTAGTATTTTCTTTATTTTATAGTTTCATTTATGTGTAATTTTAGACACAACATTAAACGTCCTGAAGTTGACTGCGTAAAAAGAAGCTATTTAAATTTCTTTGCCATTTTGTTTTTGTTATTTGTATATATTTGAAGTATTTTTGAATCAATTTACGTTAATTTATTAAATCATTTTCTCTGCAAGTTATTTATGCTAATCTCTGGCTTCAATTCTAAATTATGCATAATAATTTATTTGCTTTTTCGTACGTTTATAATTTGATGATATCAAAATTGGTCAAAGTTGATCGTAATATTTACTTATTGATGATGATTCTAATAGGTTTATTAACAGGGAAAAACACCAGTGCCTTGTAAATAATATTTTATTTACCGTGAGGGGCAAACATCTTGATGTCGCAGGTTGCGTCTTGCTTGTATTTTATGTGTAATAATGCAACTTGTATTCATTTTATGAACAATTGCTTATTTTATGTATTAAAGTAGCGATAGGTTGTTTTCTGATTGGATCTTACATCTTTATAACTTTTGCTTGATGTATTTGTGTTTTTAATATATATGTGCATTTTTAGCCCTTATTTGTTGATCCCGACCATTCAACTAATAGCTGCGTTGCTTCCGTAGCTAGAACCGCAGTACCAACTGGCTAGTCGTCACTTACCTAACTTTTCTTCTGTTTAATATAATGATGTTTGTGCACGTGTTTATATATGTTGGAATTTAAATCTCATATCTGTGCATTCGTTTAAATTACTTAAATTTGGAATGTCCTAACTTTTTAATGTTAACTGATATCTTTAATTATAAACTGGTTGCTTGATAAATCTAAATTATGTAATATCTTGCATTTACATTTAGTTAGGATCGGAAGAATTTCTTTGCCTGTTCTTTCCTTCCTACTGCGGATTTCAGCAAACAAGCTCAATTTCGGTTAAAATTTAACGAGTTCTATTTGAATACAAATAACGATTTGCGTTTCCTGTGTTTTCTATTTAACGTACGTACAACCTTCCCACATGTCTACAATCAACAGTGTATAACGAACCTAATACAACGTAGAATGAAGGGAGGTAGCTTGACGAACACACTCACAGCGATATGTCACTATTTTCTTTGGTTTGCGGGTTTTAGTTTTCAAACGTGAGTATATAAAAAATTTGATTGGTGATCAAAGAATTGTGCATGATTCGGTATGCCATTGATTGATTTAATTATATATTTTTCTTATGCTTGTAAACTTCACAAAAATGAAGCCAGGGGTGGCGTCATATCCTCAATATTATGGTTTAAACAAAACAAAGTGCTTTACGTGTTTCAACATTCCGAGGAGTTCTCTTCGAAACCAACTGAAAAAAGTAACTCCACAAATCAAAAATGACTAACAAAACAATTATAATAATGTTAGCGCACACAAGTCTCAGTAGAATACTGGAATTTAACCAGCTTGATGTGTCAAAGTTTTACCGCAACCTCTATAAACTGTATGATGAATACAAGTTTCCGGTTTATATTCGACTCTGTGACAAAATAGTAGCAGTAAATGTACTGACGAAAAAAGACAGAAGTCAGTTGGTCTTATTTCCAACGCTGAGCGAGAAACAAATACCACTGTGGTATATGTTGCTACAGTGCTGCAGGGTTATACGTTCCGTCTATGCGTTCATCTACAAGCGCCCAAGAATGACACTACTTTCGAAGAAGGATGAGCCTCCAAATTCTATCTACATTTGCTTTAAGTTTGGCTGAATAAACAAATATTAGTTTGTAAAATGGTTCGGGTACTTCCATAAGACTGTTAAATTTTCAACAGAAGAATCAGTTTTATTGGTACTTGACAATCATTCTATTGTATCGTTACCAGCTTTCAATTTTTCAAAGTTAATAGTACCTACCTAGTCCCTGAACGTTGCATTTTTTGAGCCTCTGAAGAAAGCAATTATCCGGAGGTATACCTTCAAACACAAACAGAGTTGTACAATATGACAATGCTACTATCGTAAGTTTTGCTTATGAAAGAGCTTCTTCCGTAGACAAAACTATGAAAGGGCTCCAGTGTACTGGAATTTTTCCATTGAATCCATACGTTTTTGATAAAACCGATTTTACACACCCTGCTGAAGATTTAGACGTTGTTCCCGAGAAATCAGATCAGGATATTGTCGCTGGATCTTCAAAAAGTCACCCCATATCGCAGTGGCTGAAATAACACTTATTCCAAGGAATATATCAAGAAGAATACTAAACATGTGTTCGAAAGAAAGGCTTATCCAAATACTTTAACTTTTCAACACTTATCAAAAACGCGAGCTTTTTGAGAAAAGTTTGAAAAGAGAAAAGGAAGTAGAACAGAACAGAAAAGGCATTGATCGAGGTAAGAAGAAAGTATTTAGTAGCTCCTCATCAGACACTCTTCGACTAAAATCGTATTCGACTATAAGGTTTAAAACATCAGAAGAGTTCTAATGATGAATTTTGTCTTGTATATGGCAAATATGAGAAATTTGGTTTAGGTGCACAAGAAGTGCAGTGGCACTGAAAAGGCAAAATGTTTTATATTTGTAATTTTTGTAAAAAAAATTATTTATTTGATTAAACTTGTATTTATACTTATTTAGAGTAACCAGACGAGGGATGATGTCATTACCCTATATACCGTGGTGTAACGAGGACATATATATCCCAGGCAGCACATTACGTTTTATTGACGTCTAAATTACGTACCAGACGTCATTTAGACGTTTCAATGTCGTCATATGACGTCAGTGTGCTGCCTGGAATGCAGTGTCCATAGTTTTAAGTTCCCAGTAAACACACGACGTCCCAGGGACGTTCGTTTTATGTCCAAATGATGTCTTTACATCCCGGGGTTTAAAACGGACCTGTATAGGATGTCTTTAATAGGACGTCCTCAGGATGTCAATGAAGAACGTACGATGGGATGTCCTATGCGGGAAAAAACAAATGCAAACTAAGTGCGCGTGCCCACTTTCCTTCTTGTTCTCTGGTGCCTACTCAACACCCGTACGCTCCTTTGGTATATCAAAGTGGTACACTCTGTTTGCACCGTTTGCACTCTGTATTTGTTTTTAGTTGTGTTCTGACTACTTTATTTATCTGTTCTTTATTTTATTATCTAACGTTTTTTGGGTGTTTTAGTGCATAAACAAATTTATTTGGTAAGTTTTTGGTACCTTGTATTTATTTATAATGTATAAAAATTATCATTTATAATTATTATTTTGAATTACTAAAAATTAATAAAAGTTTATTGAAATTAAAAGATCACAATTATTAACAATGGTGATTTAAAACCCCATCTCGCGGGCATACCTATGCGGTAAATTGAAAATATTTATGTTACGTAAAAAAAAATTTTTTTACTCAAAAAATTATTTAAAAAATGTTCTCTTTGTATTAAACGTTTAAAAGTGTGTCGCTATCTCACGACTTTTATCGTCGCGATTCACAATAAGTCATCCAAAAATGTCAACATGACCGATAAGGCACAAAACCGCTAATCTAACTAAGAAACTATAACGTTATCGCGTTCTTGGTACTCAAAGTTATGATTAGTGTGCGTATTCTCGTAGTTAAAAATACGTCTAGAAATAATTTTGTTTTTATCACATTCATCCTCTGATGAAATATAAATGCGAAACGTATAAAAATTCTTAATGAATTTGCAAAACTGACGCGTTTACAAAATCTTTTTTAAAAAACGATTTAAATAATTTTTAACTGGTTATAATCGATCATCTCTTATGATTTAATCAATAATAGAATCGTCAAAAAGATCAATCAATAATTCTACAAAAGAAGTATCACTTTATCAATTCTTTAATTTAGAAAAATGTAAAGTTAAAGTATAAAGAACTCGCTAAGGAGGACCAAAAGAACGCCGGGATCGAGAAGATAAATGAAATAATCTAAATTTATTTTATTTGAATATAATTTGGATTATTATTTAAAAATATAGTTTTATGTAATAAAAATTTGTATTTTATTTGATAAAGTTATTTTTTATTAAAAATATAATATACATACATACCTAGTACATATCCTACAGTCATCTAAAAGGGACGTCCCGTTGCGGATACGCAAGGGTGTCCTATAAGGACATCGTAGGGTAGGGATGCACACACTTGTGATAAAAGAACGTCCCATGAATGTCCCTAGGACGTACACAGAACCAAAATGGGATGACTTTGGGACATTCAGTGATCCGCAAAATCATGTCCCCGGGACATCCTTGGGACATCCTTGTGTTTGTTGGGTTGTAACATTGTACCTAAAGTATACAAAATTATATATGAAAACTCATAAAACTAACAATATTTTCCTCGATTTTTCTTAAGATGACCCCATAGCCCCGGTTTTCTATAACAGCTGGTAAGTATGAATCAAGTTAAAAGCGAAGACAAGATTTGGTTATTTCAAAATTAAGAATTTATTTCAAAACGTTTACTTTGATTTTTTGTTTTGAGTCTTTTGCAATACATTTTCGAATTTATGGTTTATCTAATAAAGCAATGTTCAGGAAACTACAGGAAACCATTTAAATAGTAAAAATTATCATTTTTAAATACTATGCAATAAATAAATTTTTATAAACCGGCCCTGTACGTTTTTTATAAATCGTAAAACGTGATAAAACACTAATCTAATCTGAATAAAAAATAAGGTTTATTACATTTATTTTGCATTTATTATTTTATTGGAAGATCACGTGTAGCAGTCAAGTCCAGTGAAGCCAGTTTTTAACTGTTTTTGTAAGGAAGTAGGACCATGGCTCTCCGAGGAATAAAAGTATTAGAGTTTGCCGGTTTGGCCCCTGGCCCATTCTGTGGAATGGTTTTGGCTGATTTTGGGGCCTCAGTTATACGAATAGATAAGGTAAATATCTTTGTGTAATCTTATAATATAAACAACAATGCTTGTAGATCGGTGCAAACGTTAATCAAGATTGTACGGGAAATGGTAAAATGTCAATTGCCGTGAATCTTAAAAATGAAGATGGTATAAATATTATTAAGAAACTGTCCAAGAAAGCAGATGTATTAATCGAACCTTTTAGAACAGGTGTTATGGAGTCTTTAGGACTTGGTCCAAATGTGTTATTAAAAGAGAATCCTCAACTGATTTATGCTCGCTTAACGGGATATGGTGATAGTGGTGTCTATAGTCGTCGTGCAGGTCATGACATTAACTATGTAGCTATGTCTGGATTATTGTCTCTGTTTGGTAGATATGGTGAGAAACCGATAGCACCAGTTAACTTAGCTGCAGATTTTGGTGGTGGTGGATTAATGTGTGCGTTTGGAATTGTTATGGCTTTGTTAGAACGAAAATCTTCAAATTTAGGACAGGTTATTGATTGTAACATGGTAGAAGGCACTGCTTATTTAGGTAGCTGGTTGTATCGTTCTCAACATTTTCCTTTATGGGGAAATCCTCGAGGCAAAAACTGGCTTGATACGGGGGCTCATTTTTATGAAACTTATGAAACTAAAGATGGCAAGTTTATGGCTGTAGGTGCCCTAGAACCCCAATTTTACGAGAAATTACTAAAAAGTCTAGGATTAAATGAAGATGAAGTACCTCAATTAGGCAATTTTGAGGAATCGAAACAAATTCTTACAAAAAAGTTTTTAGAGAAAACTCAAGAAGAATGGTGTAAAATATTTGACAATCAAGATGCATGTGTTACACCTGTTTTATCTTTAGAAGAAGCTCCTAAGCATCCACATTCTGTTGAACGAAAGTCGTATACTGCCAACTATGAGGGTCAATTAGTTCCTAATCCCGCTCCTAAGCTAAGTCGTACACCAGGTTTACCACAATTTGTTAATCCTTCCCCAAAAAGGGGACAGAATACCGCCTCGGTTTTGGAAGAGCTTGGCTTGTCATCGAGCGAAATAGCACAATTAGAAGATAAGAAGGTCATTGAGTCATATAAGGGTAAACATTCTTCAAATTTGTGATATTTGAATTGTGAAAGTAGTCGTTATGAAAATAGTTAATAGCATTTTATGATTGACACACATGTTTTTTTAGATTTATTAGTATGATTTAATCCCAGTTTTAGTCATTATAAGGAACTAGATTTTTTTATTCTACGACCAATAATAACTTCATTTCTGTCATTTTTTTAGCGGATATGAAACTGAAAGTTTTTATTGCATCTAAAGTTCTAGCTTCCCTTTTGCTCTAATAGTTGGTTCATACATTATAAATGTTATTCTTAAATATTTTTACTTATCCATAATTAGCCTGACAATGCTCGCTATAAAATTATACTTTGGTAACGGTTAACAATTTGTTTATGGCTCTCTGATCTCTTTGCAGACTTATTGTGATAAAGCATGACACAATTTTTGAACCTATGCCTTTGTTTTGTTCAAAATTGTTTTTCTTTAAGCAAAATCACATCTTACAGATAATGTATCATAACGAAAATATTCAAAGTTGAATGTATATCTGCTGTTGTTCAACAGAAATGTATTTTTTTTTACATAAAAAATAATGTATTAAATTCATTTTTATTTGAAATAGGTGATAACTTTGTTCTCTAGTACAAAATTATATCTGAATAGTTTAATTGTGAGGCACATCATTTAAAAAAATAAATTAAAAAAGTATAATCTTGCGATAAAAACCAATTTTTATATGATATTTACGTTTGCTATAAAGTTTATTGTAACTACTAAAATAACGTTTTAAATTCACATGTTATTATAGCAATTAATTTAAGTATAAATCCTAAAACAAATTATTCTAACCGCTGTGATATCCAATGACTGGTGATGATTGTTATCAATACTTAGCGCATCTAATCTAGTGCATTTTTTGTAAATATGTATAAAAGCAATAACTATCTATACCTTTTATGACTGTTATTTTTAGTTTTATTTTATATTTTCCATTTAACTTTTTTCCTTTACATTAGCAGCATACAACGAAATTCTTAATCTTAAGTAAAGTGAGTACAACTTCGGGAATTTGCCTATATTTTGTTAGAATGAAACATAAAATTTTGATTTGCATAAACGGTCTATTAGTACTTCTTTCTAGCTACATTCCACTAGGGGTATGTGAAAAAATAATTATCCAAGGACAACACAAAATAAATTAAATATCCTCCATAAATGATACAAAAAGTTATAATTCAAATAGTTCAAAAGTTCGACAATAAACAGAAACACTATGAAGAGTAGGTACAAAATCCTTTTAAAAATATTGTGTCAGGTAAGAAATGGTGCAACAGTCTTCTTGCATGTCGTTCAAACGTGTTCGCGAATCTTCTTGTAGAGCATCTGTTATGGAACAAAATGTAAGTTGATTTTCTCTGGTTCCATAGATTATATGTCAAAAACAAATTTGTTTCACATTTATGAAGACTCTAAAAAAACGGAACGGTTGTGAATGCGCAATGAAGGATTTCGTTTAAAAGTGGAGGCAAAAACTATGTTTTAGTCTTGACCACTGAAACCGTCAGTTTGTTGCTGCCAGTCCAGCTTGTAACAATGTCTAGACACGTGTTGAATTTTGCCTCTAAGTTTCGTTTAGAAATTGACGACACCGGCGTGACAGTGATGTCGTCCGCGTATGTGAAAATCTTACAGTCTGCTGGTAGTTCTTTGCTTAGCAAGCCATTTACAACCAGATTCTACAAGGTCTGCTCCAAAACCGAGCTTTTTGGACACCGTTTTGCCAATAGTTTGGTATATACAGAACGGGATACGTTCGAAGAGTAAGTTATCAGAAACTCTCTTAACGACAAAAGCTTCCATTATTGAGGGCAACTATACCTACGTTGTTGAACGTTTGGTTGAACGCTTCGATAAATATTGCAAGTCTATGCTTGGAGACGTTCGGTCGTACATATGTATTATAGTCATTAATCTACATGTGGCGTCAGTCGTCGTTCTGCTGAAAACAAAGCCATATTGACTGAAATGGAAAAGAATTTGTAGCAGAATGTCGTCATGAATCTTTTTAAGAAGTACACGTGCAAGGAGTTTACTATAAGTTGTGATAACAAAGTTATTGAACAAGTTGAGATTTATGAAATCCTTCTTCCCAGGTTTGAGAATGGTGATAAAATTATCAGATTTTTAGCTGGTAGGAAAGTACGCTCATTTAATGCATGAGTTGAATAAATCAACAATTCTAGAAGAGAGGAAATCTTGTACAATTGTACACGTAAGACATTACCAATGTATTCCGTCAAGTCCGACAGACTTGTTCTTATGAATTTTACTAGCCACCGAGGTTAAATTGTAAATTAGTACGGAATCTCATTTGAGCATGCAAAGGGTTATCTGTCGTCGGATCGTCATTAGGAAACACAAAACAAACAATAGCTTTAATTTTCTCGTATTCTGAGATAGTGTATCTGTCGCCGTCTCTAACATTGGAGCACGGTTGGATGACAGGAACTTACGAGAAGACAACCTGTAAATTAAGTCCCACGTGTTCGACATCAATCTTCTTTCTACTAATCTTTACCAGTAGCTATACTTCACTACAACTTTGTACCGGTGAGGCGCGGTTTTGTAAGAGACAAGCTATTGATGTTTTAAGTCTGCAGAGACTCTTTGATTGTGTTTTCGCAAACAACGCACCGCTCGCTTTAACTTGTCTAACTTAGAACTCCACTACGGTGCACTAGCTTTTTAGCTTATACGTATACTTTTCAAGCTATTTTGGCAAGAGGATCAACTTACCAATGACGGCGTCTAAAAACCTAGGATCGTGGCACAATAAAGCACCACGTGGAAAATAAGTATAGGCTTTGGTATAGGTATAAAACTTGCAATTACCATGTTTAAGCGAACGGAGTCTATTTGTTTATAATTAAGGGTTCTCTTAAGGATAGGTTCTAGGCTAGAGGCGTCGACGGTTAACGCATTAGTTGGCGGTCAGTTTAAGATTTTTTTGGCAACAAAATGAGACACCAAAGTAACTTATTCGATGTTAGTTAAACCTAAGTGGCTAGAAAAGGTAAAAGGTTAGTGATGTTTGTTAACAACACAGAGGTCACGTTCACCTACGAAGCTTTCTACGCATCGCCTTTGCTCGTCGGTCACCAGGAAATGCCAAAACGGCGATTTCGAATTGAAGTCAACCTGATATTATCACAGCAATGTCTTTTAGTTCATTAAGAATTTTATCGAGATGTTGGAGATGAATACGTACATCCTCAATCAGCGACCAATAAACGCCAACGATAGCCAAGGATGTATTTCCAACCAGCAAACTTGTATGCTGAAACAGAACTGAGCACGTATAGCTCTTAGGTCAGTAGCATGTCAATGTTGTTGTAGAAGGAGAAACTTCTAACTTTGAAAGTTACAACTCGTAAAGTTTTATTTGTGCAAACCTCCAAGTTAATTGAGTGTCCTTATTGTTCATAATAATCATAATAAGTGTATGCGTTAAGCCGTTTCAATTATGTTGGGTAGATATTGAACGAGGCTTTGTGTCCGACGACTTTACCTTTATGGCCAAAGCAAACGTAGTTTGCGCATGAAGTGTTTCGCTCCGTGTTAGGACATCTCTTAATAGTTTCGTGCTTTTCAGTACAATTCCCGCACTGTATGTCATTTTTACAGTCATTGAAGTGGTGGCCAAAATTTTGACAATTGTAGCAATGCGAAACACACGGATATGGTCATTGATTCTACACGCATTTCAATCAACGTAAACGCGACGTGATGCCAAAAATAATTTTCAAACTTCTTGTGGGATTTTCAGAATTCAGTGACAATTTGGCTTTGTTCTTAGGGTCAAAGCGTTAGCAAGATGTAAGATTTCGTCAAAGGGGGATATTCGAAGAAACGTCGAAGATAGACACGCATGGTAAAGATTTACCTTGCGGTTTGACAATTTTGGGGTTTCAGGATTTTCATTAAGGTCGTCTTGATTTCGCCCGCTGTCCTTAACCGAGAATCAGGTTTGGACACGATAACAACAGTCGAACGAGGAACAGGGGCGATTGTTTAACCAGAAACACCTTGACCCTCTCTGTTTTAGATCGGCCTGCTTGGGCGTACAAAATAGATATTTAAACTGCAGGATAGTTTGGTTGTAACAGTTTTTAAGGCTGTTTTGCGCTTTCTAAAGCGTTGGCATAATCAACAGTTTGCTGCGTTACGCGACGAGATATCAAGGTTTTACGAAAATTCGCTTGAAGTCTGCTGAGTAGCCTCATCATTTCGGAGCGCTTAGACAGGTAATCCTTACTCACAGAAATAATTTTTGTAAGACGGAATCGAAAAACTTTTCGATGCCGTTAGCCAAGGGTTCATCAAGATCAAGGATATCATTATCATTTTCACAACGACGCTTGGATGATGCGAGTTGAACCTCTGAACCATGGCACAGCATTTTTTTTCCAGAAAACGGCTGACCTGCTTTGTTGCTTACCTTTAACTTTATTGCGTTATTATAGAGCAGAAGTTCGTAGCCACGTAATGAAAATATCGCCTTTAAACAAAAAGTTAAATTGTGGAAGAAAATGAAGTAGTGTGAACATGCCACCAACTTTGTCACGCCCCGTTGTGCAAAAAAAACAAAAATCTTGTTATAAAATAATAGCATTTTTTGTTTTAACTTTTAACCTCGCACACATTTAGCATATAGTTAAAACCATAGACTATAATAATGAAAAATTCAGCGTTCACGAATTTATTTCCCGAATCTTGGAATGGTCCTGCGATGTCAATCGCTACTCTTTCTAAAGGACATCCTACGCTGTATTGCTTCATCAGTGCTTTGCGCAAAGTGTCCTCCTGATGTACCATCGTGGAGATGCTTCAAAACTTCTGACACCCGACTCTTTGGCACTATCAACTGTAGTCTGTTTCCCGAGCCCTCGACACTCTCTAGTGATCGCTTAAAAAAACCGTTTTCTACTATCTAAGAGTCCCACTGCGCTCAGTACGCTTTGATGTTTCTGCCTAAAGCACTCACTTCTTCCCAGGTTGGTCGTCGGCCGTTTTCTTTCCAGTCCAGGAGTACTCTTATTTCAGGATCGTTTTCTTGTTCGCGACGCAACTGCTTAGGTTCCCACTTGTTAATAACTGTAGCAGTTCTCTGGAGGCATTCGACTTTATCTTCAAGTCGCAAAGAATAGCTGTAATCCGCCGGACATGGAGAAGGTATCAGCGTTCCGATGACTGCTTCCGGCACGGTGTTTTGTGTCATAGTCATACTCTTGCAGTCTCTTGACCCATCTTACCACTTCCTTCGGGGTTACGAAACCGCAATAGTCATTTTAAAGCGGCGTGGTTCGTTCTCAGTAAAAATTTCTGTCCATACAAATTCTTGTAGAAATGTTCTATGGACTTGACGACTGCTAACAGCTCCCACCTAGTCACGCAATAATTCCTTTCTGACCTGGACCAAACCTTGCTAAAATACACGATAACTTTTTCTTGTCCATTTTGAACCTGCAAAAGTATCGCGCCTATGGCCAGATTGCTTGCGTCGGTATCCAAAACAAATTTTCCATCTTCTCTTGGATAACTTAAAATCGGCAAAGTGACTAGGGCCTGCTTTAGTTAATGGAAATCATTTTCGCAGTCTTAATTCCATCTAAATTCTGCTAGTTCTTTGGTCAATATCGTCAAAGATTTGGCAATATTGGCAAATCCAGGTACAAATCGTCTATAATAGGTGTACAACTCAATGAAACTTCGGACCTGATGTTTTGTCGATTGGTCTTGGCCATGCTTGCACCGCTCGGATTTTGTGTGGGTCAGCTTTTACTCTTATCTCTAGATACGACTAGGCCAATGTATTGCACTTCCTTCTTAAATACGTGACACGTTTTTGAGCTCAGTTTGAGATTGCCCTACGTAGTCACTAAAACATTTTTTTTAAGCTGTTCTTCAAGTGTTCTTCAAACGACCTTCTAACCATGATGGTCTAGATAAACCAAGCATGTCTTCCAAGACAGTCTGCGCAAGATCACACGCTCAAAACTTGCAGGAGCGTTGCACAGACCGAAGGGCATCACAGTGAACTGCGACAAACCAGTTCCAATCGTAAAAGCTATTTTTTCACGATCCTTGAGTTCCAATTCTACTTGCCAGTAACCACTCTTTAAATCTAACGGGGAAAACTATACTATAACTTATCGTAAATTCTCGGTAAAGGGTAGTTGTCCTTTTTGGACACGTCGTTTAGCTCTGTGTAGGCTACGCAAAACTTCGTTGATTCATCTTTTTTTTTACGAGTACCACTGCGGACGACCATAGGCTGTTTAAAGGTTCGATCACGCCTTCTCTCTCCATATCCGTAATTATTTGTTCGACTTCTTGTCTTTTCGCTAAGGGAAATTGGCGTGAATGTTGTTGTACCGGCCGAGCGTCTCCAGTATTAATTTTATGTTTCACCACGTTAGTTCTTTCTTTGAAACCACTCTCCAGCGCGAACACATTTTGATACTGTTGGATCAACACTTTAATTTTAGCCAGCTAGTCCAAGAAGGTATCTGGTGCTGTAGGATACGCAAGCCGTGTGTAACCATCGTTTAAAATCGATTGGTTGATTGAGTAATGTTTGGTAACGGACACAGTATTTGGATTGACGTTTTTCATTTAATGTATTTTGAAGTTGTTTTAATGTACTTTTGGATTGAGTTTAATAAGTTATTTTACGATTTTTAATTCAAAGTTACAATGTAATTGTTGATAAAGTTTTGGTATTTTGGTTACGCCGTAAAAATTCCAGTTGTGAGTTATGTTTTCCTTCTGAGATATAATCGTAATTAAATCTATTTTCGCCGTTTGTTTATTTTAAGTTGGTTTATGAGTTCTTTGTTCGAGTACATTCGTACTTGAATTTCTTTATGTCAAACGTTTAGATTACGTGGAAAAATTAAGTCGTTATCTTAATTTATTAGGCAGTTTAAATTCTTGTAATATAATATTTTGTCAAATTGACAGTTTCACGTACAAGCGAAACGCTGTGTCCTAATTATATAAATATGACGTAATAAGTACTGTTTGCCTCTTTATTGCACTTCTTCGCGAGAGTATTTTGGTGGTTGAGGTTTCGAACGCAGCCCTTGTGGAAAGGGCAGTCGACGAAAGTTGATATATAGACGTGTGTTTGGTAAATGAGGGACGGGTCGGAAGTTAGTTGATTGGCAGACGTCAGAATGTAGTTAACGCAGGTGGTAATTCACCTTTTATAGTAGTTACCGCGGAAGTAAGTGAAAATGGTACAGTGATGCTTTAGTGGAAAATAAAACTTTCCTTTTTCGTAATTACGGTTCATGGAGATCACTGTTTTCCTAATTAATATCGCATGTTTCGTTAAGTGAATTTTGTGCGTGAGTTTGTTTCGCAATCTCATATCTTTCGCCTTGGAGGCGGATCAATAATAATTCTTCCGTTGGTAAATTTATTCATCTGGATTTGGTACCCTATCGAGGTCCTGGACGTTCTGCTGGCCTACGCTAACCAAAAGCCCGTCTTCGAGTAAATCAAGGTATTTATTTTGCACCATCTATTCATATGTGAAATTTACGTTTACGCGATTAAGTGTTAAAAGCTTTGAATTTTCAATTAAAAATTACAAGTGTTTCGAAGTTATCGTTAATGTAACTAATTAATGACCGTATTTTACGGTACTGTTTTATCCCAAGTTTAAAATTTATTAAACGGGACCGAAATATCGATTCAAATTATATGTATATAAATTAGTTTTATAAGTATTTTTCATTTTGTTTTTAAATTATATCGACACGCGCCCGGCCGTGATCATAGATGTTTTAAGATTGATTAATTTGTGCTGTTTATTTCTTTAAAATTCTGTATTGTGTATTTTATTATTTTGTTTGTGTATTTTATTCCATTAAGTGTAAATTGGTTTTGATCTAACGTGCATTCACGTAATTTTTCTATTATTTTGCTACTGTTTTGTGTGATTAATTTTGTCAATTTCAATTCAATTATTTTATTTTATTTTGTTTTATTCATTTTGTTTTATTTTGTTCAAATAAATGTTAAATTATTAAATTGTAAAGAGCTTTTAATTCCGTCGGCCTCCGCGTGTGTAACTTTATTAGTTTATTTTAGATTTTAGCAAATGCACCCTCTAAGGTAAGTCCATTGGGGGTGCATACTACAGAAGCGGACTTATGGTTGGCAAGGGTCATTAGTCCATTAAGCTTTACCCCCTTCCTGGCGCCCTTTGATTTCGACATTATTATTTATCGATTTTGTGTTTTCGACAAGTCAATCCATTTCGATCACGAAACTTTTAAATAAAACCCACCCCGTCTCCATTGAGCTAGTGGCACAACCCCCGTTTATGTTACTACATTGCAGGCAGTGACTTTGTGTTAATTTTGGAATGTAACACGTGTTAACCTGGCGATGTCAGCCACGAACTCTTAAAGACTTTCGGCAGCTTTCTAAACCCGACTTTTTATTTGAGCTTGGTACACTTGCTGAAAATAAGCATCTCCATATTTCTAAACGTGAAATTAAGAGTTCGTAGTTTTCTTGCAAGTGGTCAGAAACTGTCTGTAAAATTTCAAACGCTTCTCCACGTAAGGACACTATTAAAGACGTCGCTTTCTGTTTGTTGTTTCAACCATTAGCTGTAGCTGCGGCTTCAAACTGCTTGTAGTAGGTTGATCATGGAACTTTACCAACAAAATTTGGAGGTACAATTTTAAACTTGTGAGTGGTTTCTTCCCGATGGTTCACAATTAAATCTTCGCTTATGACGCTTCCTTCACCATGGCAATTCATTTGGTTTATTTTTTCTTCAAGCGGTTTCATTTTGTCTCTTACTGCTTCTTTTAAATTTAACATATTTGCTTGGGTTCCTTCTTGACAGTGTTGTGACGTATCTAGATACAAGTATCTAGATACAGTATCTAGATACTTTTGGAGTATCTAGTTACATATCTAGATACATTGGATAAAATGTAACTGTATCTGTATCTAGATACATTTTTCGTAGTATCTGAGTGGTTTAGATACTTAGATACTTTTTCTTGCTCAAATTGTAAATTATACAAGTTTTTAGTAAACACCGCGGTAGTTTTTTCTGTCAGTTCATCATGTACATTACAATTCGAATTTGGAGACTTTGTATTCGGTGTTTTATGAGTGCAATTATTTCAGCGTCGCCAATTCTAATGGAATTCTATCAAATTTAGAGATTTTATGTAGTAGCGGGTATTTTGTGGGTATTATAAACTGTTGTGTAATTTTGGGGTAAACCGTGTATGAACCTACATTTTATATAATCAAGTATTACTTGAGAAATGTGACGTGTTAGCATTTATGCCATCAAACCAAATTCATACTTTAAAAAAAAGAAAACAAATTTCAACTTTGTAGAACTATGAGTACAATTGTGGTTATTGTAGAACTTTTATAATTTATGCAGGGAATCGCGACAAAGTCAACTGGCAACACTGAATTTCTTCATCAGCTCAAATAGAAGTGGAGAAATTTTTTAGTGTTAGTAGTTTACTATTAACTCTACGTCGAAATATAATGACGAGACATTTAACATGCTATTAATTTTAAAACAAAATAAGATATAGGTATTTGTAAATTTGTATTTTTTATGTGATTAAGGTTGATAAGGTAATGTTTTGCTTAATATCCAGGCAGCACACTGACGTCATATGACGACACTGACACTGACACGTCTTAATGAAGTCTCGTAATTTTGACGTCAATAAGACGTAATGTGCTGCCTGGGATACAGTTATTGTGTTGTTAGATGAACTAAATAGACAGTTTTTTAAAATTTTATTTCATGATTTTGTTAAAAATGTATCTGACATGTATCTAGATACTCTCTTAAAGTATCTGTAACTGTATCTAGATACTATTTTTGAAAAAGTATCTTATCTGTATCTAGATACAATTTATGAAAAGTATCTGTATCTGTATCTAGATACTAGAAAAAAAGTATCTGGTACAACACTGCTTCTTGAACAGTTTTAAATTGGTTTTCTATAGTAACTTGTATTTGCTGCTTAATTGTCTTTATTTGATTTTTAATGCTCGTTCGTATTTCTTCTTTTAAGCTTCAAGAATTTTCCAACAATTTTTCTTCTGTTATCTGAGTTTTTGGACAGTTTTTCTTCCATTTGCTAAGAATTTTTAAACAGCTTTTCTATGATATTTTTATTTGTCGAAGAAGAAACTCAAATAGTTTTGCATCCATTTTGGTTTGATAACGAGTTGCCAGTATAAGTTATATATAACACGAATAAAAAGTTTAAATACACTACTTTAACGAACTGAAACAGCTAGAAATACACGCTATAAACAAACACGCGAATAGACCCCATTTGCCATTAGTGTGACGTCAAAAATGTCTGGGAAATTTAAAATTTTAGACAACTCTCATTTTAACGTCGAGAAATTGACCCTTATCGCCACGTTGTTAAGGTTTATAATAAAAAGGTGTAAGTTTGCTTCATATTTGTGAAGTTATTATAACGAAATAAGTGGCAAGGGGTCTTGAAATGTTAACCACGAAGCTTCTATTTGTGTGTTAGAAAGAAATTTTAATGCAAAAAGACACACAATTCTTTTAATTTCGTATTTACGATAAGCATGCAAACCACAAAAATTCAACTTAGTTACGCCATACGTCGCTTTGTTATGATTTTGTATTCATTAGACTAATAATTTAGAATAAAACAATTAACAATGAAACGAATTTTAATAAAAGGTAAAGGCTTAGGAAATACGATAATGAACAAAGGAACGAGAGCAAGTTGAGAATTAAGTAGTATTGGAGGTTATGTAGTCCAGAAAGCACCGCGAATACAAAATCATAACAAAGCGACGTATGGCGTAACTAAGTTGAGTTTTTGTGGTTTGCATCCTTATCGTAAATACGAAATTAAAAGAATTGTGTGTCTTTTTACATTGAAATTTTTTTCTAACACACAAATAGAAGCTTCGTGGTTAACATTTCAAGACCCCTTGCCACTCATTTCCTTATAATAACTCCACAAATATGAAGCAAACTTACACCTTTTTATTATAAACCTTAACAACGTGGCGTTAAGGGTCAATTTCTCGACGTCAAAATGTGAGTTGTCCAAAATTTTAAATTTCCCAGACAATTTTGACGTCATCACTAATGGGGTCTATTGTGAACGGTTTTATTTATTTATACGATTTGGTTTATTTTTAAATTAACACTTGTTTACATTTCGTTTTAATCGCTTTTATACATTTCCTTTATCTTTCGAGAATTTTCTACATTCTTTCCAAACGTTCTACTTCTTGATAACAAATTTGTATTCAATAATAATTTTGTACCTATGTATTTTTACGAATACTTACCAGAATAATCGAAACTAATCAAAATTGTAATAGAAATGAATTAACATGAAATGTTAGATAATGAACAAAATTATTTTAAAAATAATTTTATGCAGTAGTTTTTAATAGCGTTTTTCACTGGTCATTCTAGTGCGCACTTTTACGCACTGAGTGTTCCTGTTATTTTTCACTGGTATTTTTAATGCGTACTGATTCAGTTCTATTATTTTTCACTGGTCTGATAAATGCACTTGATTCTGTACTAGTGCAGATTTTGTTGCACTGACAACAGATGCAAGTGCAACAGATCCAGTGCAAATATGGCGAATTTAAATAATTTGAATGTTGTCTATATCCTGAACATGTAAAAAATTGTTTGATACTAATTTATTTACGTAATTTACTGTATATACATTATCAGCTAAAAACACATTTGATATATGCAAATTCTAGATAAATGCATTTTAATTTTACTTATTAGCTTAAAGTACGTTGATTGGTCTGGAAGTTGTAAAGTAACAACGTCGTTACTAATTCGAAGGGTAACAATATAAAGAAGTTCTCCCATTATATATTATATGATGCACTGTTCAAGCATTTCATTTTTCACTGGAAGTGCAATGTTAATGCACTCCCGGTAACACAATTATAGTGCACAGTAAACTCACCCGGTATTAGTGCGCATTCAAATTTGTTCAGTGAAAAACGCTATTAGTTTTATAAATTTTATTCATAAATGCAAAACTTTTAAACAAAATTATTAGAACATATTTTAACATTTTTAGATTTGACAAACTTTATTTTTTGAAAATTGTTGCATTAACGTTTCAATGAATTAAAACATATTTGATTGAAATCATATTGAGATTTTCCAATCGTTCTTGAACTTAAACTGTTTTTTTTTCATTCGATTTAACAGATCTGTTCATTGTTTCAAATTCTGGAAATGTAACTTACTTATCTCATAACTCGCACAAAAAAATTGTACACGTTCTGAAAGTATTTTGGGAGTATTCGGCTTCACCATCATACTCGCAAAGTAGCACTTTCTGGACTAGTAATGCGGTTAAACGAGAAATGATGGAGTATCATCTATGCTTATTTGTTTTTTGAACCATAATTAAACTAATGTAAAATTGTAAAATAATTACTACTGTTTTTACATGATGGGAACACAATTTTATGTTTTCCTATTGTTTAAAATTTAGAGGTGTAGTTAAGCGCCTTTGGACTCATGGTGCCCTCGTGCAACACTTTGAGTGTAAAACTCTATGCATGTTTTTTTAAATACGTGTGCTACATGCAACTCATTGGCTACATGACAGACTTTCAGTAAGAAGTACTAAAATCTTCATAAAAGCTTAATTGTCACAAACTTTAGTTAAACATGACAACGTTGGAATTATGAAATTTTTATGTTTGATTGTACAAGTACTTTGTTTTATTGCTGCTCCTTGGTTTTATTAGTAAATGCAACGTAACTGAAATTAGTGCAACAATTAATAATAACGATAATTATAATTATTAGGCTCAAAAAGAATATTAGCAAAATAATTAAAACTAATTTTTGAATCCTTGAAATCATGTGAATAATAAATACACGCATGCGCGTTATTAGATTTTGGGGCAACAGCTTAACAATCTGTCATATGACATCTGGGGTGAGGCAAAAACGTTTGTAGATCTTCATAAGACTGTCGTGAACTTTACTCAAAAATGAAGGGTTGTATATTTAATATTGACAGTGGATATTTAGAGGGTTTGTGCCGTGGATTTAAGTGCGGAATTTTAAAGCAAGCCGATTATCTTAACTTAGTACAATGTGAAACACTTGAAGGTAAGAACATTAGACCTGATTTAAAATACTTCTGTTACCGTGTTTTTTGTAGACTTAAAACTACATCTACAAGGAACGGATTACGGTACGTTTTTGGCAAACGAACCATCACCACTTGCCGTGTCAACAATTGATGACAAATTGCGAGAGAAATTAGTGATCGAGTTCCAGCATCTCCGAAATCATGCTGTAGAACCGTTATCGACATTTTTAGATTTCATTACATACAGTTATATGATTGACAACATCATCTTGTTAATTACGGGTACTTTGCATCAACGACCTATTTCCGAACTAATTCCAAAATGTCATCCGTTGGGAAGCTTTGAACAGATGGAAGCAATACATGTTGCAGCAACACCAGCCGAGTTATACAATGCCGTATTGGTTGACACCCCACTTGCACCGTTCTTTGTCGATTGCATTAGCGAACAAGATTTGGACGAGATGAATATTGAAATTATTCGTAACACATTGTATAAAGCTTACCTAGAAGGTTTTTACCAGTTCTGCAAGGACATTGGTGGTACAACTGCCGATTGCATGTGCGAAATACTAGCTGTAAGTTGTTATTTGGTCTAATGCATAAATGTGATGATGCGTTTTTAGTTTGAAGCTGATCGTCGTGCTATTATCATAACAATTAATTCTTTTGGGACCGAATTAAGCAAAGACGATCGTGCCAAGTTATATCCGAGATGTGGAAAGTTAAATCCTGATGGACTTGCTGCATTAGCACGTGCAGAAGATTATGACCAAGTTAAAGCGGTAGCTGAATATTATGCAGAATATTCAAAATTGTTCGAAGGTGCTGGTAATAACCCTGGTGACAAAACTTTGGAGGATAAGTTTTTTGAGCATGAGGTATTCGGTTTTGATATTTATTCGTATTGCTCATCATTGAAATTTTTAGGTGAAATTAAACGTAATGGCGTTTTTACAACAGTTTCATTTTGGAGTATTCTACTCCTATTTAAAACTGAAAGAACAGGAATGCCGCAATATTGTTTGGATATCAGAATGCGTTGCTCAGAAACATAGAGCTAAAATTGATAACTACATACCAATATTTTAAAATATTCTTCTACATTCCCTTTAAATCAATAATACAAACAGGAAATTTTATGAAAATTAGTATTATCATTTGTTGTATATATAGCATTTAGTGTATGTAATGTTGTAGGTGTAAGCATTGTGTAAATGTATGTTTTATTTCAATTTTTGATTTTCATATAATTGCACTCAATATTGTATAGAATGTTTCAATTGTTTCTACCAAAATTGTAAAGTACTATTAAAGTTGTGATAGTGGGACACTAAAACGCTAAATTGTTTTATGTAATGTAACGTAAGGAGCACAAAGAATGTTCGTTGTTATATAAAAATGGGTTTGTTAATTCCAATTTTATTATCGTTTTTAAAAATATACATTTTGATCTGTTGCTATGCATATATCTTTAATTTTATTCAATATAAGTGGACTTCAATTCAGAGATGTTTACAAAGTACGATCATGACCTTGTGTAATGTTCAAGTCTAACTTCCTGGCAACTACCAATACAGTTTTTTTCTGATAATACTAAAAAATTACTTTTAATATTATTGAAACAAGAAAAAACGTATACAAAGAACCTTTGTTGCAAGATACAAATGAAACAAAGTTTAAACAACAGTATTTATTTGATCCAAATTATCTTCTTCGATATCAGAAACAACATTCAATTGCAACTTTACTAAATCTGGTAGTTCCTCATATTCATGGTTATAAAATTTATTAACATTGTTAGTTAAAATTTCAGAATGTTTCGCCCAAAACTTATTATGCACCAAATCTTCATGTAAAGGAAATATAACTTGCCTCAGCTTATCGTTGTTGGGATTTGTAATTTTCTTTCTTAATAAAATAGTCCCTTTTCTGAACATAACAGGTTCATTATTATAATTAACTCCAAACTCACTAAAAAGAATTTCATTTTTATCCGACGATAAAGTCCCACTTAGTCGTTCTTGTGCCTGTAAGAAAAGTACTTTTATATATCATTGCAAAATATAAACAGACTTCTCTATTTGTTAAATTTCCTTTTTGAACTAAATTCCAGAATGTGGTGTTATACAAGTTGTTTATATGTGTGTCGACTTGTCGCCAGGATAAATAATCCTGTAAATTTTCGTTTGAGGGATACAAAACGATTCGAGCATCAAAAGAAGGAGGGTATAACAAAGTTTGGTTGTGAAAGAAATCTTTCCAATAAAAAACGTATGAAGCCGAAAATAAACTATTAAGATATGTTAATATTTTTGTACCTCTTCGGTTAAATAAGTCAGTTTCTTTACGAAGCACAAACGAATATTCATCGCTTTCACCGTATGATAACACGATGTCCTTATATTCTTGCATCACGCACATAGCCGATCTATTCATTAAATTTAAAGCTCTTAGATCGTTCGGTTTTTCAAAATTGTGTTTGTTCGAAAACTTGTGAAAACCTTTACCGTCTATTCTAACCACTATCCAACAGTTGGGTAAGAGATTATCTTCAGATTCAAAATTTCTTACGTATTCAAATTTACTTTTAGCCATTTTACTTCTATGAAAAGTGCGTTTAAATATTTTTAAAACATGCAGTGTATTCATGAGCTTTAATTTGTAGGTTATATTTTGATTACTTGTGTATGACGTATGACAGTTGTAATTCATTGAATACAAATATTAGTACATCTTAGGTATTATGAGAATTTTGTGTAATTTGAGAATTTTAATCATGTTTGATTTCGAGAGTTAAAAAAAACTGTTGATTTAGTAACTCTGCGGTGTTTGCAGTCAGCCATTTGTTCTTTTACTCTAACTTTAATAGAGCGTCCCGTCTGTTGTATATAACTAGATCCACAGGAACAAGGAATTTTGTAAACTCCAGCATATGTTTTAGAGCCCCTTGTTTGTCTTTAGCAGTAGTAAACCAGGTGTTCAGGGTATCCTTAGTCGTAAAGACTACCACTACTATAGATATTAACAAGAAACAAACTTTGATTGTCAAAAATCCAGTTATGCCACGAATCTACGGTCTTCCCAAGATACACAAAGAAGGAGTCCCCCTTCGACCGATAGTGAGCACTATCAGTTCACCAACCCAATCGTTAGCACGTTATCTAGCTGCAAAACTCTTGCCGTTGACAGGAAATACAGAAACTCACATTAAAGATTCTACAGACTTTATAAAGAAAATTAAGAACTTGCGTATAATAAAAGAAGATATCCTAGTCAGCTTTGACGTGGTATCTCCTTTAACTAAAGTCCCAGTCGACAAAGTACTGAAGAAGAAGTTCTACTCATCAAACTCTGCCTTAAAAACACTTATTTAGCAGTTATAACGACAACTTGTTTAAACAAGTAGAAGGAGCGGCTATGGGTTCACCGTTCTCTCCAGTTATAGCTAATATTTACATGGAATATTTTGAAACTGAAATTTTGAAAAATGTTAAGTTAAAACCAAAAACTTGGTTCAGATATGCCGATGATACGTTTGTTGTATGGCTTCATGGCAAAGATAAATTAAATCAGATCTTTCAACATCTAAACTCTGCACATAATAGCATTAAATTTACTATGGAGTTAGAACATAACAGCAGTCTAGCCTTCCTTGATGTACTGGTGATAAAGAAAAATAACGGAAAATTGGGGCGTTCCGTTTATAAAAAGAAAACGCACACGAACAGATACTTAAACGCCGAATCTCGCCACCATCAATGTACAGAAGAATACTGTTTTGCATACTTTAGCCAAAAGAGCTATACGTGTGCCAGATAATGAAAATCTACAAAAGGAAAAGGAAACACTGTTGGAGTCTCTACAACAAAATGGATACGGGTTCAAAGAGATCCAAAACGCATGGAAAAGAGCAATAAATCCAAAAGTCAAAGAAGACTTATCACCTCCTACTAGCACCGCTTATTTATCGTACTGTATGGGTTTGACAGACAAAATAAGCAGAGTGGTAAAGAAGCATAATATTAAAACTGTCTTTATGACTAAGGATACCCTAAACACCTGGTTTACTTCTGCTAAAAGCAAACAAGAGACTTTAAAACATGCCGCATTTTACAAAATTCCTTGTTCCTGTGGATCTAGTTATATAGGACAGACGGGACGGTCTATTGAAGTTAGAGTAAAAGAACATATGGCTGACTGCAAACACCGCAGAATTACTAAATCAGCAGTGGCAGAACACGTGTGGAACTAAAGACACACGCTGAACTTTGACCAAACTAAAGTGTTGGCTAGAACTCCTTTCTACTTTCCCAGACTAATCCGCGAAGCTGTGGAAATAGAAAAACATCCATGTAATATGAAACGAGAAGACGGTTTAAGACTCAGCATATCTTGGCTACCAGTATTATATCCTCTAAGACAAAGATCAACCTTCTTGGAAAGGACACAAACACTTACTCCGAATAATAACAAAGTGAGTCAAGCGGTAACGGAAAGATAAGGTCCGTTAACCACGCTAATCGCTATTGGTATAAATATCGTCTTTTACACTTTTTCTTTCAGTGACATTTACCACTCTGAAGATGCAAGCTGCAATGTCTTGCAAAACGTCAGTTTGTTTGGGTTCACGAACGACATTACGGCAAAGGCCAAGCTCTACTTCTTGTTTTGGCTCTCAAGAAGAGACTAGGACCAAGCTTAAGTCTGGGTGTTTATCTACGACGCGGTCTAAGCCGAAAGTCGCTTATAATCATAAACTATAAATTGTCTTTTGCATGAAATATTATCTGTGCACAAATGTTTAAAAAAGTAACATGTAAAAAGTATATAAACGTATAACTAAATTATTTAATATATAAGTTTAACTTTATTTGTTGCCTAAGCTTAAAAATGGATTCGTGCTTTACAATTACTACCTTACATTCTATTTACATTTTTTTAAATACATTTTATTATCCCTTCTCTCCTCTTAACTTTTTCCTCCTTCTCCATACTTCTTCCATCCACTCCATTTCCGTTTTCGTCTAAGATTTCCTCTATTTTCATAACCTTTTCTCTTAATTCACTGCATTTCTTTTTCATGTGGTTAAGGTCCTCCGTCTCTTCTCCACATAATCTGCAATCTTTTCTTTTTCTTTTTTCCAGTATTTGTTACCTAACTCCTCGTTTCTACATCTGAACCGTGTTATAATTTATTTCTTTTTGTTGCTTTTATTTTCTATACCCTTTAAATATTCTGGCACTCCTTTACCCTTGATATCCTTATAATTCCTATTATATCTGCCCTCTTTTATCTTTGTCCATCTTTCTTGTTTTTCGATGTCCCTATCTCTCATTATTTATTCGCTTACCCCTACTCCCTCTTCTCTTACTCTCTCCACTTCTCTCGCGTACCCGTTTCTTTTGTAATACTCTTCTTTGCCCTCCTGCCCGTACTACGTTCCTTTCTACAACTCCTCTTCTCTGTTGCACTTTCTCTTTTTTTTCCTGACTCAACTATTTTCTTCTTATTTCCGTTATTATACCTCCCTTTGCTCTCTATTTACTCTTCTCTCTTTCTGCATATTGCACCACCTACTCAAATTTCTCCGGCAACTCTTTTTTCCTCCGCTCCCATTCTTTTTCTTCCATCCATGTCTCCTGTAATCCCACTATATTCTGTTCCAAAAACCCTGTTCCTTGTTTTTTATTCCCGTTACGTTCCAAAACAATACTCTCAGCTCACTCACCTCTCCCTGTGCTTCTTCCTTACTTTCTTTTTTTCCTCCTTCTTTTTCCTTTCCTTTTCCATGACTCATTATTCTTTTTCTTTGCTATTTCGTCAACTTTTTTTCTTTATCGCCCCCCACTTCGCCCTGTAGTTTTTTGCCTTTTGTTTACCTATTTTCTCTCCCCTTTCTCTACTCAGGCCCTACTTGTATCCTACCCATACTCTTTTACCTTCCGCTCTTTTTTCCACCATATGTTCATTTATTTCTCTTTCTTCTTTCTTCCCATGTCAAATCGTGACTTATATATGTATATTCTTGTATTCCTTAATTTCTTCTTCTCCGCCATCACCTTTTGCTTTTCCTCCCATCCTCCCATTTCCGCCACAACCATCTCATTTTTCTTCTCTTTGTTTATTACTATAACCTTTTTCAGTTCTACTTTTACATTTAATTTTTCTTCCAGCGTCAATGCTAAATCTTATTGTAGTTCTTCACTTCTCCACCCCTTTATCACAATATTACTTTTCCTTTACCATCTTTCCTCATCTTCCGCTTTTTTCTTCAGTTTTTCTATTCTCTCCACCAGTTCCTCTTTTTCTTTCTACCCCTTCTCTTCTCTTTCTCCTATTTTTTATCATTTCTTTGATTTCTTGCCTTATTCCTGGCATATTTTCTTTCATCTGTTTCATCATTTCTTTCATTAATTCTTTTAACTCCTCCATTTCTTTCCTTCCTCCTTCTGTTCTTGAGGTTTTTCCTTCGATTTCCTCCGTTAGCTTTTTAATGTCCGGTGATCTTATTATTTTCCTTCCTCTTTCAAAAAATGTTTGTTGTCTTTCTTTTTCCTCTTCTTCTCTCTCTCTTTTATTCATCCTTTTCCCCCTTTGTTTTCTTTTTTATTTATTTACTAAACTAAATTATTTAATAATTAATAATTAAAATAAATAACTATCGGATAAAAAATATGTTATTTACACTCTGCCTCAAAAATGAACTATCGTTAATAACAACAAATTTGAATCATTGTATAGCAAAGAAAATTTTTACAAAAATGTTGTAATACTAAACGACTTCATTTCATATTATTCAGGGGCCCGTCGAAAATTAAAATTGATTTGGGAGTCCTTGAACAACCAAAGGGGGTTCGCGCAAGATTTAATATAAAATAAAAAAATCGTGACATTTTTATTAATATGGAAGTTAAAATAAATAAAGTAAATTATTAGCAATTTTTACGTCCTAAGTAAAATATAAATGTAGACAGGTGCAAAAAATACATGTAATAACACACATCGCGGTAAGTCAGGCCTACCTATACAGGTTTATACAAGAACGCCATAGAGCCAATACCTGTACCAACTAGTCTATAATTATACTATAAAAGAGTTGTGCATCTAATTAACAATTTAGTTCTGTGTTATGCGTAATGTGAAGTGCATACAACAAATTTTTCTAGTCTTGGAAAAAACAACTATAATTTTTTGTATTGTTACGCAGATAGCGTACTTTTGTTACGTAAGTATATTTGAATAAAATTGATATCTCGTTTTAATGTAATTTATTTAAGAAAAGTTATACTCTTGTTTAACTTGATTAAAAAATTATATATCACAGTTATTAGTACACAGCGATCTCTTAACATTCATTTAGGATTTCTTTTTTATTGAAAACTTAGAAAGAATTTAAGTTTTTCTAACACAGATGTGTTTGTAAAGAATATTTTATCAATGATTAAAGTTAGACATATTGGGGGTTTTATAATTTATTATAATGCACTCTAAAAGTTATAGATCTGCAAATGTTTGGAATTACTGTATTATTATATTCTGTTGATAAATCATTTTTGAATTATTTATTTTTCTTGTAAAATTAATGGGTACACAATGAGTACCTACACAATATGTGACATTTACATGAGATGTTATCCTTACATCTTAAATAATTAATTCAAGAAACCGTTATGTTATAGCATTTGATTAAAAAAAAATATTATAATTAACGGTGATTTGTTGCAACTAAAAATTTGGATATATGTATAAGAATTTCTTATAATTTTTTAAGTTCTTTTTTTTTAGATAACAGTATAAGTGATGTAGCACTGTTTTTTGGGTGTAGCCGCGTCACAAAACTTTTACTTAACGTTTTGCTGATCATGCTGTCAGCTTCTTCAGAAGATTTCTAAAGACTGGTGTTATCGTCTTGTGTTCCTTGTTATATACCGTCTTTCGGCTCCGCTTCGCTGATCCGCGTTATATAACCTAAATATAGTTGTACTACCTAAATATAGTTGTACTACCTAAATATAGTTGTACTACCTAAATATAGTTGTACTACTGCTCTACTAAAAGTAACAGATGATATCTTAACAGCCAACGACAAGGGTGAGATTGTCGCTCTTTTGAGTTTAGATTATAGTAAAGCTTTCGATACCTTGAATCATTCCACTCTACTAAGTATATTGCGTTTTATTGGCATTAGGTCAAATCAAATATCTCTAATTAATAGTTATCTCTCTAATAGACATCAAGTAGTAAAAATTGATAGTAATATTTCTTCTTCATTGCAAGTAACACGCGGTGTGCCACAAGGCTCTGTTCTAGGTCCTTTATTGTTTTTGATTTACACTGCAACTTTTGTGAATACCATGTCTATACAGATGATACCCAATTACATCACTGTTTTAAACCAACATATTGGTTGCGTGGCATAAATGAAATAAATTCTGATTTGTAGTATATCGAATCTGTTTCAAATGCACATTCACTCATAATAAATCCTATTAAGTCTAGTGTTATACTATTTGGAACTGAGAAGGTGTGCAAAGAATTAATACCTAAAGTTAAATTACCTATTACTAATACTATAATTCCGGTTGTTAATAAAATAAAAACGCTTGGGTTTAGTTTAGACACTTCTAAGTTTTGATCACGACACTATACCATCTTTGCTATACCAAACTAAGCATTTTGCAGTTGATATAAGTTGTTTGAATCGGCAGACATATGCGACATATTGCACTTATTCGTTTTGAACTTAAGATTTATTATTGTTATTTTTGTTTTGAAATTTTCTATTTACATATTCAAAAACTATTAATTTCAAATTAATAAACTGAAAAATATTTTTATTATCTTAGTTGGCGGTGGCGGACTTACATATTACTTTATCTCTCGTCTCAGCAGCTCACTAATTATCAATCCTGTTGCATATCATTATTTTAAAAGTTTCATAATTTGGAAAATAATTGAATATTTTCTTTATTTAATTAAAAAATAATAATCTAGCGTAGTTTTCGATCGATATGTTCAATTACTTATATATTTGTTATAATATAGAAAGTTATTATGCTTTACTGTTATACTTAACTCAAAGGTATATTAAAAATTTGAAAATAAAAGAAAATGGCGTAGGTATCTACAGTTCAAATTTCATTAAATTGGAGCAAATACTTGACGAGCAAAAAATTGTAGTTGTTGCTTATAATTGTGCCTCTTTTTTTAAATATTTGCATAAAACAAACACACTATAGAGCCTATACTTTAAAATTTTAATATGTTATACACAGTTATATTCTTTATAAAAGTATTGTGGTTGACGCCATCTCGTGGTTAACGAGCCCACGTATAAAATGTACACAAATTGGTGCTAATCGATGTCCATAGCACAAATTTGTTAAATTCTTTATTATCTAAATCTATCTACCTATTCTCAAGGCATAAAATTCCATCAAGAACTTTTTAAAATATAAAACTTCAAACTCAGGGGTCAGAAGTTATTACTTCGATAGTAAGAAGAGCCAAGCCAGTCCAAAAGAAATTACAAAACTGTATTATTTTGAATTAATACAGATTTTACGTTAGAAAATAAAGACATTTTCAGATAAACTCGGTTTTGAATAAAAGTATGAAATGTTTTAATAATTTTAGTGAAACCTTAAATATATTTTTTGACATTTTTTCATTTAATAATTTTATCAATTTTTATCGTTGCTAAACTAACACGATTAGGTACATATTGGTTCATTTATAATAATTTTTTGGGTTACGACGTTAAGACAGTTAACATTTTAGAGTAATTCAATGTAGGTAAATACAATCTTCCAATAATCATGATGATCATTGGAAGACTATTTACCTACATTTAATTAATTACGTACCAAGAATATATGGATCCATTTTACGTATTTTAGACTAAATTTATTAAATATTCATGCATACATAAACGATGCTATTGTATCCAGAATGTTGATATTATTTCATGTGTGCTTTTAATGTACCCAGAAATCTAGTTTTGATGCCACATTCACTGTTAGTTTGTATTTATAATGCAGACGTATGAAGAGTAATCTCTTATGTAAGTATTATTGCGATATTATTGTAAAACATATAAACACTGCAAAAACAAAGCGCGAGCCATTGACAAAACAAACAATAAGTGGTTTGATAACTATAATAGTCTTATTACGGTAAGTCAAGTGATCTCCAACAATAAAAGGTCGTTACGCAGCGTATTCGGTAGTTTTCAACTTTTCAACAATCACTTTCACGGCAAATAATCCTAACATATCTTTCACAAACACAACAGCAAATAATGTCTAGAAACGCTCGCCGAATACCAGGAGGTCCGTTTAGCAGCACGGGGGGTTTTAAACTTTGACTTTAAACAAAACAAGAACAAATGTTAAATAAAAAAAAGTAAAAAAGCTTGTTTGGGGGTCTGTATGGGGGGGCTAACAGTAAAATGTGTTAAGAGTAGTGATAAAAAAATTGTTGGTCGGCTGCTGAGATTTTCAATGCGAACACATGCACACTCCCTTGTGTGGTTACTAACATATGCATTCCTAATCATTCATTATTGGGGGATGCTATATTTAATATACGGTTTGATAGATTTTGTCGTTGTACGAAACATAAACACCAACTTTTTGATATACGCCAGAACAACAAAGAAACCAATTTGTACACAAACGTCTCAAAAAACTAATTCTTAAGATTTTTGTTAACTAAGTTTTTGTTTTACAATGCTTTAGAAATCGTTTACATCTAAATAAAAATTGCATTGAAATTCCAGCACATTGTCAAAAACGTTTCAATTTCAAATACCTTGGTAATTAGATAAAACCTTTATTTGTCCTATAGATTATTTATTTTAACTAAAATGTTTCTGTTTTTAGTCGTTGATAAAAAATTAAGTTTTGTTTATTTACATTACAGGCTAAGTTTGAATTTTAAAAAAAATAATATTTAACGTTTCCAGGTACTACATATACAAAAAAAATATTTCAATCGGCTATTAGCAACAAATCTCAGAACTAATATATGTAGATACAGTGAGCTGAAGTAATAAGAGAAAATCTGTGCAAGTACTTAGTAAATTTGTTATCTTTTATTTAACCTAAAAGATTAGTTTGTACCGATTAAGTGACCAATAGACAAACTGAGTATAATTCAACGGTATAATGTAGAAAGAATTGGGAGAGATTTGCAATCAGGTGGATTTGGAATTGAATAAAACAAAATTAATGTTTAATATTAAAAAAATATTTATTTGCACTATAAGTGGCGATAAGTAAACATTTTTATTCGAGGTGGGAGAATAATAAAGAAACTTACCTACGCCTTGTGCATTACGTTTTTCTCATTACCATAGGAATTAACTCTAATAATATGTACTAAATACTTGGGTATATAATACTAATTATCTATAATATCTATAATAATTACTTATAATTTATGGGTTTAATATTATCATATTGAAACGTTCGAGAAGTTATCTGCAAACTCAAGAGCCTTCTGGAAGTTGTTATCCATCTTCTAGAAGATATACTGAAAGATAGGGAACACTCGAGAAGGATTTCCAAATGTGTATAAATACCGAAGAAACAAATCGTAGGTCAGTTATTTTCGTAATGCGAAGCCTGCAGTGTTAAGAAGATTATTCAAGTCTAAATAAATACGTCGTTAACGCGTGTTATAAATAAATCTACGAAGTACGTGAGTTTAGTGTAAACAAGTTTGTGAAGTTATCCGCAGACTTTATCTTATCTTCGTGTAAGTGATAGCGTTTGTTATACATAAATTATACTGTAAATGTTTTTATTAAATATTATTAGATTTAATTAGTTCGGTTAATTTAAAAGTGTACATATTTCTAGTATAAGTAAAACATATTTTTAGTTGTTTAAATAAATTAGTGTTAATAGTAAAATTCGTTACAATATATTACCCACGATTGGTACTACGACACTTTGACTAGCATTATTTAAGTCCACATGGACTACAATTCCATACTCTTTATTATGGTGAAATTGCAAATTAGAGGTAATTAAACAATTTGATGATGTTTATGAGTAGGTCATACTATATTTACATAACAAAGGTTAGTATACGTTGTCCATACAATGAAATAACACAAGTGTCTTCTTATAATTGCTAATTGACACTGGATTTGATAAAAATAATTATGCGTCTTTTTTAACTTGACATAATCTCCCTCCAGTACCAAGTATGGTACAACTTTTCTTTGTGCTGCTTCCTTCGGAGTAATTTAGATTTTAGCCATTTTATAGAAGCATTTAACTTCAACGATAGCGTTGTCTCTAATTAATCCATCTGGACTTGCTCCAAGATATGGCATTTCGGTAAAAACGAATAGTCCACTTTCAATATTCACTCCAAATGTTGTTTGAAATTCTATTCTATGCTGTCTTCATGATCTTGATCTTTGTGCCATTTTTTTTCGGATCAGTACTTTTACGCATTTTACATATACTGCCAAAAATTGATGGTGTTAGTCGTAAGGAATTGCATAAACCATCCCATAATCCTTATCAACTTCTGGTACAGTTTTACTGATCGGTTTTTTAACTATAAAGTCTCATTCTGTTTTTTAAATAAATTCTCCTTTTCATTTTTTCCATGTACACCTTACTGTGTTTACCTGAACTTTTTTGGGTCATTTTAAATTTGAAATCTTATAATAAAGTAAATTTGAATGTACATTTATCGAGTAGAAGAAATCGTCACAATAGAAATTTATAAATAGTAAGTACATATATGTGGACTTTTCGTTATCGTTTGTAACGTTTGTGGACAATTCAAAGTAAACTACGTACGCTTCCTTTTAAATAAAAACTTGTATTTCCTCTGATACATTATGAAAACTACTCTTAATTTTTAACACTTCAATAAAAACGTCGTTTAGTAAAGTCCGCGCTTTTTTTCACACCACGGTTACCAACCATGTGCCAACCTAACTTTTCTCGTCGCAACAAAAGCACTTGCACTTTGCGCGCACTCTACCGGCGGGAACCACAATTCCCACATCTCGGCCATCGCTGACAAATGTGCTGCCCTCAGCATCGAGTGATGTACGAACTTCCCGTTCTTCGAACTCGTCGGCGCGTTAGTCTTCGGGATAGTCAATCTGAATATCATCAGAACCATCTATCTGTTTTTCAAAGTTTTCGTTCAGAGATTTTTCCAATCCTCTTGTAACCCATGGTTTCATAAAGTCTGCACTCAAAGATGTGACGTTTGGACCTTCGTGAATTCCTTCTTTACGAACCTCGTAGCGGTCATTACCTTTTACCTTGGTTACAGAAAAAGGAGCAAAATATTTTGAAGAAAGCTTCAGCCTTGGACCGAATTGCGTTCTCTTAATAGCAACTAAATCACCTTCTACATACAAGTGTGCTGGTTTTCTCTTCTTGTTGTAGGTACGCTTATTCTCTTCTTGTATCGCTAATATCTTCTTCTTTGCTTCTATTCTTTTGACTTCTCTTCCTTTCATGTAGTTAAATAACTCTTCTTCTTCTATCAGTTCCCTAATTTCTAAGTCGTGCTTGAGCCGTATGCGAGTACCGGTTAATAGTTCAAATGGAGTTAATTTAGTGCTTCTGTGGAAAGTACTGTTAAAGAATTGTTGTACTCGATAAACGTGTTTAAACCGATTCTTTGGGTCTTGAGAGGCTAGCTTGCTTAACACCGAGATTATCGTTGAGTTTATACGTTCCACTTGAGCATTTCCGCGTGGCACGCCCGTTGTTATTTTCACATGTTGAATCCCTTCAGTTTTACAATATTTTTGAAATTCCATGGATGTGAATGTAGTACCTCTGTCCGTAATTATCCTCTTCGGGTTTCTAAACGTTTTCTGTTGAAGCTCTAACTTTTCCAATGCCTCTTTGGTTGTGGTGGATTTCGTTGGGTAGATCCATACAAACTTGGTAAAACCATCAATTATAACAAGAACGTAAGCGTAGCGTTTTCTCGTACTAGGTAATGGACTTAGGTGATCGAGATGATAAGTGTCCTTGGGGGTATCACCCTTTTCAATCGGATTTAGGTAGCCTTCTTGCCTACCTTGTTTACTTTTGGTCTTGATGCAAGGAACACAGTTATGGATTACTGCTTCTACTCGTTCTTTTAATCTTGGAATGTAGTATTGACGCTTCAACATTTCTTCAACCTTTTTAAAGCCGAAATGTCTTTGTTCGTGTGCTCGTCTTGCTAATTCGGTCTTTAATCCATCTAGAACCACAAGTAAACTTTTCCCGTTGACGTTCTTATGAAGTAGTCCACTTTCAATAATATAATCTTCGTAAGGGCCTCCTTGTAAGATAGCAAAAATTGCTTTTAGCGACTCGTCTTTTTGTTGCAAATGTTTCAACCGTTGAATTAATCCGTCTTCGTTCTTAAAACTTAACGTTTCTTCGTCACTTTCTTCGATAGTTATGTTGTCTACACAATTTACTGAGAATTTACGACTTAAACAGTCTACACGACTCAACTTAGTACCAGAACGGTGTTCTATTTCGTAATCAAAGTCTTCCATTAGCGTACACCACGAAAAAATTCTTCTGTTAATGTCTTTCTTTAATAAAGTCTGTTTTAAGGTTATACAATCAGTAACAATTTTGAATCTTTTGCCAAGTAAATAAATCCTAAATTTTTCCAAAGCGCGCACTACGGCTAATGTTCACGGTTCAATTTTTCTCGTGATTCGTTGGGTCGAAGATTTTCTTCTAATTATCATAAAAGACGTTTAAAAAATGGAGAAATTTATCATAGAAATTGGTTACTTTACTCGATAACTAAAAAAGTAAAAACATGGTTTTCTGTTTTTGTTGCAAACTTTTTGATGTGCAAGAGAATAACAAATTTTCTCGGGGTTTTAATGATTGGTTACATTTAGAAATGAATCTAAATATACATGTAAAAAATGCATCTCACTTTAACAACTATCAAAAATCGACAGAACTATGTCAAGCATTAAAAAATAAAACTACAATTGATAGTGACAATCTAAAACTTCTTGCAATCGAAAAACAACGATGGTATAATATAATTAAAATAATAGTATATGTTATTCAATTTTTAGTTCGGCAAAATTTAGCTTTTCGAGGCCAAGATAGTGTATTGAGATGGTAAGTAAATTTGATCCTATGAGTGATCATATTTAACGTGCTACTTCACAAGCTAAAAAAATGCCCATGTATCTTGAAGACAACATTCAAAATGAAATCGTTTCTGTTTTGAAAAAAAAATCTTAATTTCAATTTTAAATTTATGCAGACAGAATAAGTATTTTTCAATAATATTGGACTGTACAACGGATTTTGCACATATAGAGCAAATCAGTATTAATTAGCATACGTTTTGTTCACTTTAACACCTCTTCTAAAGAATTTGAAATACTAGAACATTTTTTACCTTTTGCCTTAGATATAAATAATGTGAGGGGACGAGCGTTTTATATGCTCTGTGCCACTCACACATTAAATTTAATAGTTAATGATGCTGCAAAAGTTAATCACAAAACAGTTGGTTTTTTTAGTTAAGTTCACGAATTATACAAATATTTTGCTGCGTCTACTAAACGTTGGAATATCGTCAAACAACACTTAGTTAATTTTACTTTAAAACCATTATCTGACACGAGATAGTCAAGCAGAATTGATGTAATAGAGCCACTGTTTAAAAGTTTAACAGAAATGTATGACTATACGACATAACAAATTCAGATAGATTTGATCAGGAATTAAATTATCAAGCTAAGTGTTTAGAGGATAAAATATCAACATTTACGTTTATATGTTCAGTTCACATCTGTTATGAAATTTTAGCGCAAGTCAATTTTGCTACTAAATTTCACAATCAGAAACTATGAATATACAATTGTTTTTGGAAGCTTTACAAAAATTAAAACAATGTTTGCTCGAATTCCGTACAAATGAGAAATTTTATGGCGTTGTTACTGCAGCAAAATAAACTGCAAAAAAGTTAGATGTAGTACTCATTTTTTAAACAGCCACCTCTTTACGACCTCGACAAAAAACTAAGCAGTTTAACTACCAACATAAAGATGAACTTTATAATATGTTATTTTAGTATTAACCAGTATTATATATATATACGTTGTCTGCCACAAAATTTTTTTCCTGCTTTCCAAATTAAAAAATCGCAAAAATTTTGACGCAGATTTAAAGTGGCACTTAAAACGTTTCTAAAAACAATTTTTTGATTACAATTTGATAATTAATAAATTAATTACAGGCATTTGAAATTCGAAATTTTGAAGGTTTTTCGCGCATGCGATTCAGATCGGCTATCTTCGGTTTTTGAAGTAATATGGATGCTAAAATTAAATTGTAGCACGTCAAATCAACATTATGCATTTTTATTTTTGAGGAAATGGAAATTTGAAGAACAAAGACTAGAAAAATTACATTTGAAAATTTTCTGTAGGCTAACAAAAACCAAATTGCGCCCGCATTTGCGTGCTAATAAATCAGCTTACGATTCCAAAATGAAATAAACTTGAATTATGTTCAAGTAAATAGGTATTAAAAATCAAGTTAGCATTGATTTGTTATAAAACATTTGAACTGTTAACAGTTTTTAAAGAATTGTTTTACAAGCTTCGAAAATGAATGTAGAAGAAAAAATTCTTGTGGTAAAACAATATTTTCGAGGTGTTTCAAAGGTCCAAATTCGAGAAGACTTTGCTGGTTTTTTCGCAGATAGACCAATATCTTCTTTAAAGAGTATCAAAAAAACGATACAATTATTTGAAACCACTGGCTCCGTAAATCCACCATGTAAATGTCAGCGTCCACTACCCTTACACGAGCATGAAGATAATCCTCAGAAGTTGGCAGTTCTTGCAGCTGTAGACCAAGATCCTGATGTTAGTTTGCGAGAAATTGAAATTAATGTAGGTGTTCCTTGGTCGTCAGCATTCAGGTAACTCAAACAGAAGGGCTTTAAAAGTTACCGTTGGCAATGCCATCAAGAATTATTACCACACGATTATTATGCTCGTATGAGATTTTGTGAAATAATCACCAAAATGAACAATATCAATCGCGATTTTGTAAAAAACATTTGTTTTTCGGATTAATGTTCATTTGGACTTGAAAGACCAAATCGACAAAATAATGGTACATGGTCTCTCAAAAATCCACATAAATTAGTAAATGGACCAAGAAAATGGCGACAAACTGTCAATGTTTGGATGGGCTTGCTGGGAAGTCATGTTATTGATCCTTTTTATATTGAAAGTACACTTACTTCCATAATATATCATTACCTTCTACTAGAAGAAGTGTTTCCACAACTAAATGATGTTGCGGGTGAAAATCACTAAGTTTGTTTTATGCAGGATGGTGTTCCAGCCCATACTGCTAGACTAAACACTGGGCTTCTGAATGAAGCATTTTCAAATTATTGGATAAGCAAGAATAGTCCCATTACATGGCCTGCTAGGTCACCTGATTTAAACCCGTGCGATTTTTTTTGTGGAGTTACATAAAAGAAAAATTATTCAAAGGAGAAAAACGGTATGAAAATAGGGACGCACTAAAAGATTAAACTCAAGTGATATGCCGAGCTATTACCATTCGTAAATTAGCTGAAACACAAAACGATTTGTTTAACGGCTAACTTATTGTACAGTTCAATTAGGAGGCATTTTTTAACACCTCATACCTAAATAGGTGATTCGCCGTGGTCGTTCCGCCAAGCAACGGATCGACAATGTTAAAAAGGCCCTTTACATGGTCACAAATTCGAGCAATCTTCCTGCGTTCGACGTATTGGTACTACGATGAGTGTTCGTAGATAGGTAGATACCTATGTAAATGTAAATTTATGTTTGAATAATTATTTTTTTTCTAGTCTGCTACAGAAACTTTTCAAATGTAATTTTTCTAGTCTTTGTTCTTCAAATTACCATTTCCTCAAAAATAAAGTTGCATAATGTTGATTTGACGGGCTACAATTTAATTTTAGCATCCATATTACTTTAAAAACCGAAGATAACCGATCTGAATCGCATGCGCAAAAAACCTTCAAAATTTCAAATTTCAAATGCCTGTAATTAATTTATTAATTATCAAATTACACACACAAAATTTGTTTTTAAAAACGTTTTAAGTGCCATTTTAAATCTGCGTCAAAATTTTTGCAATTTTTTAATTTGGAAAGCAGGAAAAAAATAATTTCAATTTTCCCATGTTAAATCCCATGGGGTACCCCTAGCGTGGGACACAAGGTATAATAAAAATAAAAATAAAAACTTAATTAACTTAATATACTATTTAAAAATATATAAAGATGAACATTGCATTTATTTTATTTATCAAAAATATTATTTTTTGGTTTATATTTTGTAATCAATAATAGTCATAAAGAAACAATTTGAAATTTGAAATTATTACTATACATATTCATATACAAATAAAGAAAAAAGTATTTATTTGACACAATTACTTCCTTTAGAAAAAAAACCATACGGTTTAAACAAATCATACAAATGTAACAAATTTTTTTTTCATCTTGGAATTAAAAAAAAATGTAATATTTGACAAAAGTTGACCTTTTTTTTAAATTGTAGTATGTGTTGCTGCTTTATGTATACAATCATCTAAAAATGTATCCAATTTTTTTCAACAATCGTAATTGTTGTATAAATAAAAACAATTACATATTATACACCGCTGATGGGCCCCTTCTAGAATAAAATCGAATATCAATGTTTAGTAATTTATTTTAGTTTGCTATCAACTTTTAGAAGACGTCTCTATTTTGCTATAGAAGTATAACTTGTGGTTATTAGTTTTTAAATCAAAAGTATTAATTAAATCAAATTAAAAATACGTAAAAATGTTAAAACCTGCTTAATGTTAGCTTATTTAAAGAAACGACGAATGTTATATTAATAATAAAATATTAAATTTTTCAAACGTAAGAGAATTTCGACCAATAAAAATATTAGTTTTCGTGTTTAATTCAGCCTTGTTTTATTCAAAAAACTGATTACTAAATAATAAAAACTTCACTTTTATTTATTGGGTGGATAGAAATATAAACAATCATGAAGCAATCCTTCGCTTCTTTTATTTCTTAAAATTAAATTTAACTTCATTTTAATTTGTTTCACTAACGGAATTTCTAGTAGTATGTCACTGTGTGTAGTTGCTTTTTTATAAGAGTAATAAATACAATTCTTTGAAGAAGTGCCGAAAGTTGCCCCCCTGGTGACACAATCGTTAATGAATAATAGATACAATTGTTCATCTGTTTAATGATTTGCAGTTTCGAATCATTCGTATTATGACCACGAGGATTCAATAGACTTTTAAGTAAATTAAATTGCTTTATAGTTGCATAATAACTTTATAATCAGAAATCGTTTTTTTTTCGTTTTTTCCCCGAGATTGCCGGTATAAGAAGTAACTTTTTTTCGTTTATACTCGACGTTATTGTGTACACGCACGTTTATTCTGCAATGAAAGAATGCTATTATAAAAATATAATAAGCACTTGAACCTTAAAAACGATGACTTGAGAAGTATGTGGAACTGGTAGCGCACGGGTGCTCTAGAATTCGCATGTTTTAAAAGGACCCAGCACGTGTGACAGAAGACAATACACCACGGGGCTACATTTTGCTGCAACAAACCCCAGGAGATCTGTCTCCCGCCTCACTATTATTGTCAGCATGCCTGGTTACGTTTGATCTAGAATTTAATATGTAAATTCCTTAAGACATATACCGTTTGGTTATTACCTGTATATACATACATGCATAACGTTCTTTATTTTGTTTCGCAACTTTATTTTTTGTTTATATTTTTGCGAATATTCGCTCTTTTCAAAATATTTAGATTGGAGATTTTCTGTTATATGACTTTAGTCTCCCTATGTGTAGAGAAATTCTTTTTTTCGTTTTACGGTTTCAATGAGGTTTCTAAAAGTTGTTAAATGCATAAACGCTTTAAATTCTTTCTAATCAAAGTTGTATATTAGAAGCATATACAGAATACTCTAAATAACAAACATTCTGTATATACAGTACAAGATAACGTTATGAACAAATAAAGTTTATTAAATCCGCTAAACAAATTTTATACAAAAGTTGTTCTATTACATGTTCTTTATTTACTAAAATAATTTTTGGTTATACAACATGCTCAGTTTTTCTCTAACTATGACCGACTCAACTTTTTTAAAACCTAACGTACTTATGTATTCTAGTTATTTTAGATTTTTAAGAACAATTTATTGTATCAAGATTTATATAAAAATGTCTTCAATTTGTTAAACACTTTAAAAATATCTCATTTCTGAGAAATACGATAATAAAAACTTTAGAGCAAAGTTAATATTTCTCATAATTTAATTTAGTTTTTGATACTAGTTAAACTACACTACGTTCTAACTTGTGATACGAAAAAAATTGGCATTAAAACATGCATTTATGCCCTTGGATTTATAAAAAAAAAAGAGAAAAGTTAGAATCAACTTTATAATTGCGTGTAATTTTAGTCGATACTTTATTAGTTTTACTTACTCTCTGAAGTTTATTGTTCTTGGATAAAGATTGTGAGCTTTTGCAAATAATTGAGTATATTATACAGGATTGTTCACGCTATACGGCTCAGTTTTTTATTTATTATGGTCAAAATACGTGAATTTCAAAAGATTTTACTTTTGGGATATATAAAAGTCTACTATGTTTACTTTTTAAAATTATGTTTATATCATACAGGGTGTCGTAAAAGCACTAACTACCACCGTTACAACAACCCGGAGAAGAAATACGAATACAAAAAGCTCACAGACTGTTGATCCGTTATAGTTAAAGATAAAAAAAGGCTACATTCGCAGAAAAAACACAAGTTATCTACATAAGAGAAGAGCAATGATAGATGAATCAAACGAAATCATAGCGTCAACAACAAACAAAAAAGACGAAAATAAGTCACAACCAGTAAGTGAACAAGAACCGAGTACTAAATCCCCTCCTAACCCAAAAGAAGTAACAACTTGATCTGGAAGAATAATCAAACCTATTGACAGATTAGATTTATAGTTTATTTTGTAATATTCTGTTAGTATAATTAAACGTAAAAAAAGAGATGTAACGCCAATGCGTAAATGCGCGCCAATGGGTGTGCCGACTCAACAAAAATGGCAATAAATTAGCATTAGTGTACTGAAGTGTATTAACAGTTTATACAATTGAATATTAATTAACAACGTATTCTTAATACAAACATAATTTGTCTTAAGAAATAACGCCACAAACATGTTAATTAAGTACTATTAACTACTAAATGTAGAAGTGAAATTTGTGAAAAATCTTGAAGATTTTATTTCAAAATAAAAAAATTTATAAGTTTAGCGCACATTTTGTTGTAGTATTAAATGTAACCAACTCAGCCTATTTGTAATACCACGGCAATATACTTATTTACTTTTAAGCTTTTCAGGGAATGTTTATAATAATACTAGCGCTAGCAGAAATGTAAACTGTAAGTACCCTTTTTTTTATTAAAAAAAATAGTGGTGATCGTATGTACGACGACTAAGTATATGATTGCTGTCACATGTAATTAACGGTAGATTTATCTTTCAAACTCGAGGTTAGAGTTGCTGTGCGCTTTGCTTCTCATTTTGTATACATTTTATATTTGTTAACGTTTAAATTTAAGATAACCATGCAATAAATAACAGCTTAAAAAAAATAATTTAATTTACCCAAAAGGTCTATTTCTACAGGTAAATTTCAATCAACAAAATTCTTCTGAAGCAAATACAGACATTATCACAGATTATGCAAACACACAGATACATGACGAGAACGATAAAGACAAAATAAACAGTAATAAAGAATAAGAAAATTCAACTAACGTTAACACGAGTGAGAAATTCTTAAAAAAGGGATAACAAAACACAAAACAATCCAATCACAGTAACATTCAACTCAACCACACAACAAATACAAAAAAAGATCTAACAAGCTATTTACACTCACAGTGTAACTAATTATAAAAAAATGATAGAACATCTCACTCAATTGCTTAATAAAAAGCAATTTTACACTACAACAACATCTAATAATAACGTTAAAATTAATCCTGTAACTGCAGATTCTTATAGAAAACTAACGCACATTAGCATCACACCTACCAGCTTAAAGAGGATCGAGCATACAGAGTGTTCATCCAAAACTTACACCATTCTATTCTAAACAAAGTTATTAACGATGAAATTAGCAAAGCAAGGTTATCAAGTTCAAAACATAATCAATATTCAACACCAAACAATTAAGCAGCCTCTCCCTATTTTTATGGTAGACCTCAAACCAAAAAAAAAAGATTAAACAACCATTGACGTTAAACATATCAGCAACGTAATAGTATCAATCGAGCTTTCCAGAAAGAAAAATAGAATTCTTCAATACCTGAGATGTTAAGAATAGGGACACACCAAAACATGTTTGTTTATTTTACTTGCGTCAAATGACGGTGGACACTAAACATTCATTTCAAAAGAAATTCTATTACCCCAGCTAAGTACGCATTATGTGGCTAATTACAAAGATTGCACAGTTTATCTTGTTCTTTAAAGAACCCAAAACATACCCTCTAAAGGAACAGTAAAAATACTTTGCCCTCATCAAGTTTTACCGCAACTTACTTTCTTCTTCTACCAACTCCTCTTACCATACTTTTTACCAAGCACCTATCATGGAGCCACAGATTCACAAAGAAACAATAAAAGGGTTGAACTTTCCAGGTAGGTACTAGTTTGTAGTTCAACTTGTGCACAACGTTTGCACATGGAATTTATGTTCTACAAACCTAGTAGTAGCTAAAAGATCAGTAGTAAAAAAAAGAATCTGAAGGGAGTTCATTATCGGATCCGGTTACCTTCCCTACGACCAGACAGGACCACCTCCGCCGGTAGAAATCTAACAGTTGATTAACAAACCGCTGATTCTAGGATGCGATGCCAATGTACACCACACCTTGTGGGTGAGCACCAACACAAATCCAAGAGGTGAAAAACGTTTAGAATGTAATCTAAAATCTAATTTAGACATAATAAATAACGGAGATGCGTCTACGTTTATAACCGTGTCGCGCAGTGTAGTTATTGAAGTTACGCTTGCTAATCCAAAGGCGAGAAAAGTGAGAAAAATGTTGCAAGTATTATATAAACCTTCTTTATTTGATTAAATATACATTCAATTCAACATTGAATCAGATGAGAAACTCGTAATAAAGTATAGAAAGCTGCTGAAACCCGATTAGGAGTTGTTCAAAAAAACGTTAACCGGTCAAATCAAAGACCGTCCTTCAGTTGCATAATCAACGCACGAGCTACACCTAATGACGGCCAGCATTGTTAATTTATAAAAATTTGGATTCTAAGCAAACAGCTCAAAAGCCGTCAAACGAACCCCCAGCAAGATGGTGAAACAAGGAGATTGATAAAGCAATGGCACGCACCAGAAGGTTATTTAACACAACCAAAAAGAGCGAAAACTGGAATGAATGCAAAACCAGCTTTACAACAAACAACAATATTTTTAAAAAGATACAGAGAGACTCATGAAGAAAGTACTGTAAGGACGTAGAAAATAAACCTACAAGTTCTCACCTTTAAAAAGCTTTGAGCAAGGACCGCACTGGAAACATGGGTTCTATGCTGACCGAAAGCAGAAAGTTTACAGACTCGGTTAAAGATACTCTGCAAAAACTATTGCAAAAACAATTTCTGAGTTCATCGTTAACTGAAGTTTCTAAGCACCAAGACTTATAGGTACCAAACAAACCGGCACCCGAAACAAAACTGGGAATTACCAAGAAATATATCAATCTCAAAAATCTAGAATTTGCTGCTTTGCGAAACAAAGTCTGCGAAATTCTTAAAACCAGATTAGCACTTTCGGATATACCAAACAGTTGGGGGGTTGTCAAGGTAGTATTTATACCACATATCTACGTACGCACAGACAAAATCTTACAGACCGATCAGTTTGACTTTTTTTATGTTAAAACTACTTGAAAAAGTGCTCGACAGGCATATACGTTGACGGGACACTAAAACCAATTCATAAATTTACCAACTAGTAAACAGATGCGAAAATGCATACCAATAAAATAATATTGCATTGAGTGCTTTTCTAGATATTGAAAAAGCATTTGACAACCTTCACCTGAATTGGAAGGGCAATAGAGAAAAAAAGCATTACATTTCTAGTGCGAAACTGAATCAACTCAATGCTCAGAAATCAAACGGTAACAGCTACTTTGTACGGTAGCATTGTACGAGCAAGACAAGCAACATACCGACTGCAGATTAATGAACACACGTCAATTACCGGGAAAAACGAACCAAACATATACAACGTTTTGCGCGAAGAAGCAATATTAACTATGAGATCCGACTTCACAAACGATTATCACATCTTAAAGAAATTTCAAGTGATAATACCGTCACAAGACAAGTGAACAAAAAACATTTACTAGGGCGCGGTTAAAAGAACTATGTAGCACACAAACGAACCAAAAAAAAGTATATGGAGACGGGCACCATGGAAACCAATTTTTGCTGACCTTGGGTAGATATGCGTAGACATGCATAAACTGTCTGGAAATATCGCCAACAAGTACAGCTCATCTGGGTACCAGAAGACCAAAGCGTTAAGAAAAACCTAATGGCAGATGCGCTAGCTAAAAAAGGCACAACAAAGACATATATCGGATCTAAACCCGTTCTCGGAATCGCCTACAAGACCGAAAAAGAAATTATTTGCAGCAAACTTGCAGCGGAGCATAAAAAACTATGGAAAAACTTTTTCGGGCTGAAGCACACAAAACTCTTCTCACAAAGTCACAATAATACACTCAAAATGCACTATCAAGTATGAGTCGACAAAAGTTAAAGAAACTCGCAGGACTAATAACAGGGCACTGTGGTTTTTTATGAAGCATATGCATAAAATGGAACTGCAAAGTAGCCGTAGATGTTTGGAGGACGACGAGACTTCAAAGCATGTGATGTGTAAATGCGAAGCGTATCAAACGCAACGCATAAGAATTTTTGGCAAGCCAAAACTAACCAATGATGAGTTGAAAAAAGTCCTTTAGAAAAAATTCTGAACTTCATTGACAAAACAGAACTGCTGAGTCAAGGGCATTAGACGAACCACCTCCTAAATAAAATAGAACCACTTACCAACTTATCAAATCTTGATTATCCCATAAACACTCACAAAATTTTCTCAAACTTCCTTCTCAAATTAAAAACAATGTATTTTTAAGACAACATAAATGATATTAAACATGTTCTCCACAGTAATAAATAAAATAACTTTAAAATGACAACTCCATTACACATTGCCTTCTGAAATGCCAACGGTATTACACAACGTTTCCGAAATCACTACTTTCTTACAATTTCTACACATACACAAATTGCTGATCTCAAAAACGCATGCAACATTAATAACCCACATGGGGTAGCCCACCGCGTCTCAGCAGTGGTTGTCAAAAACACCATAATTCATCACTAACAAAACAATAACAATTTAAGCATTCCAGTTTACACCTTTCCACACCCATTTGTTGTAACAGCAGTTTACAGTCTACAGTTAATATCTGATAACCATAAACAAGTTCTTAGATCACTAGAATACTTTGCAGAAAGTGATTGGAACTTCAAAGACAGCCTGGGAGAAACTAAAGCAACTTTTTACAAGTCAGAAACAGTATAGCACACACCTATACCAAGGTAGAATCTAACCAAAATTTATCTAGTAAGTATTCTACAGTCATCATTAGCTAAGAGCACTATAATAAACTCTAAGAAACCGCCTCCAAGACTGAAATAAATTAATTCCCAAACTTTTTAGATAAAGTTTAGTCTGGTTATACATTATATGAATCCAAAACAGTTAAAATCTTGATGCTGCTATTTAGTAATTGACAATTATGCTCCAAACAACTGCCTTGCAAGCTACTCTTGCTTATGCAGCTATGGATCATGAAACAAATAACATATTGACATATCCGAGACCTCGTAGTAGAAAAACGCAAAGCTCAAAGATAGTGGCAGAAAACACAAACTCCACTATACAAAACCTTCTATAATAGACTTGTCTACCTCTTGGAAGTAAGCAACGACTCATTTAACGCTTATCTATCTAAACCCTATAGAAAACAAAAAAAAATTTAAACGACTGATAGTAACAATGCTGCCTATCAAAAGATCCGACAATAGCTAAGCTAAAACTGACAAAGAGAAAGCAGATACATTTGGAGTACATCTAACCGATGTACCGTTTTAAAACTCTTCTCTCTCAAGAGAACCAAACAGTAACAAAATCGACTCTTTCTTGGACCCCCCCTGCCAGCATTATTTACGCATTACACCGTTCTCTTCAACCGAAGTCCGTCATAAACTTTAACACTCTAATAAACAAAAAGCGTCTACTTACAACCTCATTGTATTATTACTAATATTACACTACCTTCTACAAAAAGCAGTAATACTTATCTTACTTTCTGATCCAATAGAAGTTTGCTCTAATAAGTTTTCTTCCTTTCCTGGCCAAAACTTGTTACATGTTGTATTTGCTATAAATAATAATTAGTAATAAAAATCACGCCTTCACTAGTTTTTCGACGGCACCGTCGCCGATAAGGATTAAAATTGGCAGTTTTAATGCAAGAAATCTTTCATACACATTTTGTATTTGACTTTCCCTGCAATCGTTAGACTGTTCATAACGCTTTCCGCCAAATCGTAGACAATTCTTCCTTATATTTAAATTTTAGAGTTGGATATTTTCTTTACGTTTTAGCAATAATGCGCCGATTAAGCAAGTTAGTAATTGTATCAGCGATTGCAGGTCTATTTTAAGATGGCATCAACGTGTGGTTCATTACTATTGTATAAGTTTAACTTTATTTGTTGCGTTAGCTTACAAATTAGTTCGTGCTTTAATCTTACATCCTATATTTACATTTTATTTACATTTTTTTTTAAATACATTTCCTTATTCTTTCTCTCCTCTTAACTTTTTCCTCCTTCTCCTTACTTTTTCCATCCACTCCGCTCCATTTCCGTTTTCGTCTAAGATTTCCTGTGTTTTCATATCCTCTTCTCTAAATTCGCTGCATTTCTCTCTCATGTGGTTAAGGTCCTCCGTCTCTTCTTCACATAGTCTGCACATCTTTTCTTCTTTTTTCCAATATTTTTTACCTAACTCCTCGTTGCCATATCTGAACCGTGCTATCATTTTTTTCTTTTTGTTGCTTTTATTCTCTATATTCTTTAAATATTCTGGCACCCCTTCACTCTTGATATCTTTATAATTCCTATTATATCTGCTCTCTTTTATCTCTGTCCATATTTCTTGTTTTTCGATGTCACTATTTCTCCTTATTATTTCTTCCCTCTTCTCTTAATCTCTCCACTTCTTCTCTCGCGTACCCGTTTCTTTTGTAATACTCTTCTCTGCCCTCTTGCCCGTACTTCAATTTTCCTCCCTTTATCTCTTTCCAACATTCTTGCAGTATTTTGCATTCTGTTCTTTCCCTCAGTTCTTTCTCGTATTTTATGGCCCTTTTACCTGTCTCTACTCTTATTTTTGCTACCTGTACCTCCTCTCTCACAATATACCCCGGTGTATCTCTGTCCAGTACCAAAACCCATCTCCAGTATTTTTCCTGTAGCCCTTCTACCTCACTCCACTCCTTCCACCCCCATATTTCCGCTCCATACATTACCACCCCCTTTATTAATTTTTCAAACAACAACTTTCTTTTTTCTATATCCAACTCGAACACTCTTTCCTCCACACCCCACACTTGTCTTATTAACCTGTTTCCTTTCCTCACCCTTTCCTTTATGTGTTCTCCCTCTTTATTATCCTGTTTCATCGTGTAGCCCAGGTATGTAAATTCCTTCACTTGTTGCACTTCCTCATCACTCCATTTCCACTCCTCTCTTTTTCTTTTCCCCCCTCCTTTTCTAAATACCATTATTTTTGTTTTCTCCGTGTTTACTTCCATTTCTTTACTTACTATTAAATTTTATTTTAGCAAGTCTGTTAAGGTTGAAACGGCTCTCTCTCAACAATTATTTATAGACAGAATTCTTCTTCGTGCTGTCTTGTGCGGTACATCTTATTTCGACGCGGCCACTTCGACGCCAGATCGTTTCGACGCGACATTATCTTGACGCGAGATCATCTCGACGCGACCTCATCTCGACGCGACCTCATCTCGACGCGACCTCATCTCGATGCGACCTCATCTCGACGAGAAGTCATCCTTGAAATCATGAATTTTGTATTTTTGATTCATTCAACGTTATTGTAATTTCTTTAATATAATGTAAGTATCGGCTTGTATCTAGGGGTACTTATTTTGTTTAGTTATAAAAAAAATGCAATATAGGTTGTAACGTCCCGTTTGAATTCATTACATTAAAATTCAATTTTACATTCGTTTATTTTTGCAACTAATATTGCACGTAAATTTTTTCAGTTTGACAACGTCGCGTTATATTTCGGAAGCGTCTGCGTAGTTGACTTTGGTATTAGCTTAAACTTCACATCTTTGAACTTCACTTCCGTTTGAACAATCTCGCGCAGTTCACGTGTGTGATGCGAGGAAGACAAAATTTTCTTGATTATGGCGTAAAAACCTATGTAATTTAATTTTTATTCATTCCATCTAACTATTGGTGAGTTTACCTTTATTTTGATATAATTTTTCTATTGAATTCAACATTTTTAGTGGTTTCGCAATGTTACGCAATCGTTAGACAAAGGACTTTATTTTGAAGGCCGTTGCATTCTAAACGCAGCGTGAGTACATGATGTCATTCAAAAAACCATTCTAATTATTTATATTTAGGGTCTTTTCGTTTATTGGGTTTTTATTCTGGATCCTTTCTTTTTGGTTTTGTCGTTTAATTACTGGTTTTTTCGTTAATGAAGTTTATTATACATTGATAATTCATGCTTGCTGGTGTGTTTTGAAATCTACATTCCTTTAGAAGAATTTTATCACAAGAACAAAGTATGTGCTAAAAATAGAAGATATCCGATAACGTTATATTAAACATGGTGAGTCAACTAAAATTAAGATACTGCATTTTATCTTCAAATAATTAAATTGTGTTATTAAAACTTTTCACTCATAACAAATCAAACGTTCACGACATTTGCATTTAATATCAATAATTAACAATTAGATGTAAGATTTTACGCTTTTTATTCATCACTTAAATGTGGTTGGCGCCCTAATATTTTATTTTGAATCCTGTTTTATTTCTAATATGTTTAATTCAAATATTGTTCTTTAATGTAAATAGTATATTAAGTTATAATTAATAAATTTAACGGAGTTCACGTCTTTGTAATTATTTCCATTCAACCCATCACCCAGAGGTCTGTGCTTACGATTGCTTGCCGTGGTCAAATTATTATTTTGCATTCATTAAATGTATTTTTGACCTCCTCAAGTGTAAAGCGTTTTTTACAATTTTATACACGTTCAATGTAACTTGATTTTTACGCACAATATTACGACAGTGCGGTAAAATACCGTACAGTGCGGTAAAATGGTTAGTAAATTGTAAGCTTTAAAAAACATCTAATATAATTGATATGTACGAAAGAATATACTTGGTAAAAATAAACATTACTTTACACTCTATTTGATTATACAAATGCACAAAATATAAAGAATTTTTAATTTAAATTTTTATTTATTATAAAAGCGCCATCTCTTAACAGCTTTGGTCAGTAAGCAACAGTTGTTGATGTTTTATAGAAAAAATTCAATTCTTAAATATTTAAGAATATTGTGGTTATTATAAATTTACAGAAGCAAACAAATAATTACTATTTACAGTTAAAAGAAACGACTGCTGTTATGAAATCTTAAGTAGTTACAATTTGTTAATGTTAACCAAACTTTTTAGATTGATTCAAAGTGTGTTTTAGGCATTGAAAAAGCTACTATCTGCTAAGAGAAATCTAATCAATTTACAAGGCAAAGCAAACTCTGGTAATAGTAAATAGTTTTTCATAATACTTTGAATTACAATTTTATTCATTTGTACTGATTTTTCTAATCGGTGTTCTTTATGTCGTTGAATGTAAGTATGAATTGGTCAGCAAAGCATGTTAAGCATATTATTTATTAATTTTAGTTTCAACTCGATATAATTCTGACAATTTTCTTTTTGTATATGTGTAGCAACCTGTAAATGAATAGGCTTATATATACATCGAATCTTGTAATTACTAATTACATTTGAGTTCACCAAGGTAATATTTTGTTAAATAGAACATTAATACGGCTGGTACTTGTTTTTGTAATGGGGATTGTAATTAAAAGTATATCATCTTTGTACTTAATATCCTCTAATGTCATTTTATAAAGTTCCTCTCGACGACAAGCTCCAGAAACTCCTATTACTAGTATTACCTGAGAAAAAACAAAATTGAGTTTTTTTGTTATAAGGACATTTGTAAGAATATTTTTACTATAGTGAATTTTGTAGATTCATTAGTTTTTATATCTTATTAGCTAATTACCTTCATTAGTAAAAATTCTTCATCTGGAGCTTGTTCAATAAAGGTTGCAACATCGTGTTCTTCTAAAACTTTACTTTTTTTAGGGATATGATTTGCTGTTTTTCTTTTTAAATACGAAATTAATTTAGCATATTTTGAAATGTCAATATTCTCGTAGAGAATAATACATGATTTCAGCATCGAGTAAATACACCACAATGATTTTTTATTTTTGTCGACCAGTTCTGTGAAGTATGCTAGTAAAACATTTTCACTAGAAACTTTTGCTTGTTTTTCTTCACGCCATTTTTTAAAAATACTGTATTGCACCTCATATCGAGCCTTTGATTTTTGAGGCAATAGTTCCGAATTTATACTTTCGGCTAATTTTTTCAGTTCCGGCGGAGTTCCTTCAAAACTGTCGCTGTCCGACATTTTATTAATTTTAAATATACTTATTTTGTATAAACTATTATGTATGTTATTAATAAATAAATATGAATATACACTAAATAAATTTAAAATTGAATTTGAAATGTAAATTGCAAGATTGCCAACTATATAAATGTAATACCAACATAGAAAAATAAATATTTTTATAAATTTTTATTGTAATAAATATTTATTTAAAGTATCGTCGGTCAAAAAGTTTAATACAAGTTTTGTGCGTTAGAATATACAGCGCTCCAGCTAATGAGAAACTCGCCCTTCGGGCTCGTTTCTCAAACAAAGCTGTCGCGCTGTAAACTATCACTTACACGCACTCAACTGTAAATAACTATTTTACTTTTATTATACGTTCTTTATTCCGTCACTGTATTTTTTATTACAAGGTTATTAAATAGGTCAAAGACAATTAGCAAAATATAGGTACATAATATAAAGACCTGATTTGATACTATGGTAATAAAGTGATAAGGTTAGAATACCATTAGAAACGCACACAATTTTCTCATGGATTAAGATGCATATTGTTACTTATTTTTTATTATATCTATTATTACTTCTTAATATATATTTGAATCGAGTTTTATTTCTATATTGATGATACGTGTACTAGTGTAATTGTAGAAATCGAATCAAAATACTTTACTTTTAGTTTGAAGTAAAGGCGGTATTGCGGTGTGTTCTAGCGTTGAGATGAGCTCGCGTCGAAATGAACTCGCGTCGAGATGATCTCGCGTCAAGATGAGCTCGCGTCGAAATGATCTCGCGTCGAAACGACGGTGTCGAAATGGATGCGTCGACGTGGTCGCGTCGAAACGAGCTGCTTCGATGGAATACTCAAATAAACTCCGAACGCTTATTTTGGAAATTTTTTTATATGAAATTTTGTACTAGGAAAGCACTTTCGTATACTGTGTACTTTGTAATTTTATATCCTCAGCCTTTAGCGTGTTGATTGAGTTAATCGTATTAGTAATTTTTTTTCCATATTGTAACAGTCAAGAATTTAATCATAGATCAAACTAGAAAGTTTATTTTCAGTCGTAGATTTTTAAAGCATCGTTAACATTAGGTAATATAGCTGTAGTGCATAGGCTGACCTAACACCCGTCAAATTTTCTTGATCAATTTGTTTGTAATCAAAGCCAGATAAAGTCGTATGCAAGCTTGCCTAATACGGTAATTGTCAACTATAATTACATGAAGGGTAATAAACGTTTTCTTATCCGATTTCAAGAAAGTTTAGTGTTGGCAAGTTTTTGATTTTTTTCCTTAAGTGGTTTTATTATTTATAATTGTCAATTCGTAACGTGTCACGACTGTGTGTAAGTACTTAGTAGTTTGATCAAGTTTGAAGTTGCGGTGATCACTAATTATTCTTGCTATTAAAACTAAAAGCTCTAACTAAAGTAGGCGTTCGTTCATTATCTTATTTGCCATTGATTGCTTTAAATTGTTAAAATTACTGTTAGAAAAAAAATTGTAGTCTATAGAAAAATGACCGCTTGTTTATTATCTTGTGTGCTAAAAACTTCTTTAAAATTTGATCACTGCTGTTAGTGAGATAGTACATAATATCTTGGGAGAAATATATATATTCACTTGTTACATTGTTTTGGCTCGCATTTTTCTCTATCTTGTTTACTTCGTAGTGAGTACCCTTAGTCTCTCCAAGTCGAGGATCTTGATTAGTACGAGGAGTGGCGCCTAAGTATTTTTTTAATCTTTATTTTAGTTTCTCAACCACGCCGACTCACCGACATTGGAGCTACCCATGGTGACGTAGTTGTCACCAACTGGGCCAACGCTTAAACGAATCAAGATTACAGTCGACCTTGACCAGATCACACTTTTTTATCAATTCGAGTTTTGCAAGCAAAATTCGACAATACATCGAAGCCACCGAATCGCTATTCAAATAATAGTAGTGTTTTAAAAATGCGATTGCAATCCTAGACATCGATCAGGTCGTCGATAACGTCTGGCACCAAGATCTGTTGTACAAAATTTGCTACTCAAATCATACTTTCTGACCGGTTTGCATTACATCAGGAGTTTCACAAGGCAGCTACTGGGGCTAGTTTTCTACCCACACTCGTGGATGACACGGCTATCTTAACAGTTAGTGAAATACCGCAGGTTGCAGCAAGCCACATCAAAATTGGCTGCAGGACATCATTTACCAGCCTTCACAGACATAACATATCTGAGAGAATAGCGCAACGTGATGTAATACTCTACCATTTACTTATTACTCAATGTAAGAATAAATTGTAAACATGCAGTAAAGTTAAAAAAAAATAAATTCATATGCATTTATAGAATTTTGTCAGAATATGCATGTATGTACTTTATATGTATTTTGCATATTTCCTGAACGTTATATTATGAGAAAGATTAAACTTTTATTGTTAGTACCGTAAATTTAGTATGCGTGTATTGAACCAAATTGTTGTTATTTTATTTCAAACAGTAATAATATGTTTGCATTTAAACACACTTTTTATTACTCTTAATTTTATAATAAAAAGTGTGTTTAAATGCAAACAAATTATTACTGGTGGTAAAATAACATGCGGTCAATTTTTTGAAGATAAAATAAACTGTTATTTTACAAAAAGAGATAAAAGTTGATCATAAAAATTTATTAAATAACATATTATGAGCTATTACAATAATATTTACTTTAAATATTTTTTTTACTACCAACTTCTACTCATTAAAACTAAAGCTTTGCAACTGTGTTATGTAATTCTTTAGAAAATTAATTATACGTTTAATTCAAAATACGTACTGAAATGTATGATTACGTTAGTCTAAAAGAACATTTTTCATACGTTTTACAAACGTAAGTAGTCATTTCTCACCCTACGGGGAACTAAAAGTATTGTGCTTTTACCCTAAATACTTCTACACATAGGTGAATTAACAATACTTGAAAGAAAATTACAGTAATTTAGATAAAGAATATGCATTATAATAAATTTTTAATGTTGTTTTTAAGGGGTTCGAAAAATATAAAGTTTAGTGCGCAACTTTGAGCGTTTAAAAATAAAGTAATATCAATAATTTTTGCCGTAAACGATTAAATGTGATTATTTATTGTGAGATACGCTTTTATTAAGTCTATGATATGTCTGCCCTTTCAATAAAAACATCTTCAAAATTTAATTTAATAATCGTTAAAAATTTCAAAACCATAAATATTATGTAAAGTTGATGCATTAAATGTTAATTTTATTCGTTTTAGTTCGTATTCATATAGAGCTTTTTCAATAATACGACTTTTTGAGAATTTATTGAGTAATCATTTTCTTTATTGAAAGTTAATATGTCTACTTCGTAAATTGGTATAAATTATTGTAAGCGATTACTAATAAATTTGTAAGTGTACTGCATTTTCATAGTTTTTATCTGTTGAATATGTATCTTTATTACTTTGTTGCCAGGATTATGTCTCAATTATAATTTCATTACGTGTATCACTGGTAAAATGTTTTAATATATTAAGCTGTCTTGATGTGTAAATAATTGCACAATAGTCCCAATTTCCAATTTTATAAAATAAAATATTTTTAATGAAAGTAGATATCTTAGCAAACTAAAGTGTAGCTTTGCAGAGCTAACTCTTCTATTCAAGGATAAGGTTACAATTGAGCATAATAGACTTTAAAATTGATTTTATTAAAATAGCCCTCAATGACTATAGATTAATGTTTGTCGTTTTCGTTTTTTTAAGAAATAAGTAAAAGCTTCGTCAACATAAACATATATAAAGGTAAATACATAGCAAAATCTGAGTGTGATTTTTTTGTATCGCTCCACAAAGCTATGAATGTACTAACTCGAGTACTCTTTGACGGTGCCATTTACCTATTACACATACTGTGTAAATAAGATATAAAAAAATTATTCCTAAGCTTATTAAGACTAGTTGAATCAACACGTGTTACAAGTTACTTTGTTTTTCAAGACACTTAGCATTGTTAAGCCAGAAATTGTAGTTAATATTATTATGACATATGATTATAACAATTGCTATTAGTAGGCCTGAAAAATTAAAAATGTACACATATTAATAGTTATTTGTATTACTAGTCCAGATAATGCTATTTTGCGAGTATGAACATTTTTGTTGGCCGAGGTGAAGTCGAAGCCTACAAAATGCAAATATTTGCAAAATACTTTTAGGACGTGTGATACACAAAATTTTTTGTGCTGACTTTTATAGTATAAATTATGAAAAGCAGTTATTTAAGGGGGTACTAAACGGAGTCATTTTCCATGCAAATTGAGGTACACTTTCCACAAAAACTAGTAAATCAATTTTTGTGAAATTTTGAACATGCTTTCTTTACATAGTTTTAAAGCTGTACAGCAGGTAGAATTTAATTTAAAGAAATAGTAAATTTTATTGTTTTATTATAAGTAAAGTAAAAAAGAAACCAGCTGGATTTTTAAAATTCGCTCTGTTGCGTTCGTTAATAGTTTCGCCACGAATAAGATAAAAAAACACAATCAGTACCAAAATAGAAAAAATACAACTGTTCAGGAGAAGCAAGAAACATAAAAGTTTTGTTTTTTTATCTTTAGTAGTCGTTGTTGCTGTTCATATATTATAGTGTTATTGTTTTACTTGTGTTTATTGCAGAGATTTTATTTTATTCGTTTCAAATATGCCGAGAACGGGTCCGGTTTTAAAGAAGAGGAAAAGGCGGTTTTCAGGTAAAAGGTCTGCAGAAATGACATCGAATGCAACTTGTTCAGTGAATGTGTAGTCACCACAGTCTTGCTCGACAACACAAACTCCTGTTTCTTCAGGTTCTAAAATAAAACCTCAATTGCCCGAGTATTCGAAGTATGAAAGCAATGATGTTTTCGATATTGTTTGTATCAGAGCATTGAGTGCGGTGGTGAATTCTTTTGCTTCGTGCAAAAAATGCAATGTGCAGATTAGCCTAAACATTGTTGCTTGGAATGGTCTAGCATTATCGGTTAATGGAAACATACCTCGTTGCCGTATTTTTTATTTATTAGGCATTGAAGGGGGCAATTTTTGTGTAACGCATAGCTAGAAGAGTCCTTCCAAGTTTACACTTAAATTTAAGTAACTTCTAAACCTTGTAGAGACATGGATTTTTTGCATTCTTTGCAGAATATAGTGTAGAATTAAAAACAAAAATAAAAAAAATGTTTATAAGTATTGATTTTTAATAAAATTTAATAACATATGTTGATAAAACTGAAACCTGTAATGACGAAATACAATTGTTTTTAAAATTAATTTGACAATTACATAGTATTATTTCAATTTAACTTATATGAAAATAAAACTATTGTTGGTTTTAGGAATTGTAAGATATAAGCAAATTTGTTATATTTGCTTATATCTTACAATTGTTAGTGTTATTCTAAACAATAACGCAGATAATAGCGTATGTTAATAAATCTGACAAGTTGACAAATGACGTTTAATTAATTAGTGATTATTAGTGCCAACTTCTAGTTATAAAATTCTACTACATTTTACCGGCCTGAGTCGGAAAAGTAAAATTTCCGGACGATTATGATGCCTGTAAAAATAAATCAAAACGGACGAAAGCACAAAAAAATATTTTTTTAAATTTAATCAAAAATAATAAATTTTTCATTTATCAGTAGGATTAGTGAAACAATGTTCAATAAGTATTTAATTTTCTTTGTGTTTATAAGTAATTTATATTTGTAACTATTTTGTGAAAATAATATTTTCACATTTTGTTTTCGTTGAGAATTCATTTGCAGTTACTTTGATTCCGAAAATATAACTTTTATTTTAATTTTTAAATCTAAAATATGTACAATAGGGTATTATATTGAACAATCAACTGACATACTTACTCTATTCTAATTATTTTTTTACTTCTTAAAATAAAAACAAATATAATAGAAAAATTTTATTATTTATAAATTTGATATCTAACAATCTACTAATAAAATTTATATATCACTGTAAAACTGCAGGTTTAAATCAACACTGTTAACGATAATTGCTCTCACATTTATTTATGCAACACTTTTTAGACTTTTGTCTTATATTGTTGGTTTCTTAAATCGATTCAAACATTCTTGATGTTTTAGAATGTTTCAATGTTTCCGGTCTGGTGCCTTTGTATAAATGCCAGCATATAATGCTAAGCACTTTCTATTGAAAAGCTGCATGTTTTAAAAATATTTTGCATTTTTATGCTGTTTGATGAAAGCTTAGTTTAGATAAAAAATAATAATAGATAGATTAGAGCAATTTCTTTAAAAATGCAGCATCAGAAAGAAACGATCACAAAACTGGTGTTTGGTGTTTAATGTAGTTATTAATTCTCTATAGATTTGCACTAGCACTTTTTTCTCCTAACATCTGCAGTTATAAAGATATTTATAAATTTGTACTAAACACCCTGTATAAACAAAAATATTTTTAAAACATGCAGCTTTTTAATAGAAGTTAGTACAATACTAAACATTTTCTACTGATATTTATGCAAAGGCACTAGATACTGAGGCCGGAGTCAGGCGCGGCTCCAGCAGTTTATTTCGGGGGGGGCTTTATCAGTTTAAAGCGGGGGGGGGAGGGGAGTGCTCATCACATTTTTAAATAATAATATATTGAATATGGCGTTAATATAAAATTGAATAACACTTCGTTATGCACCAAGTTTTTACTGGCAAGCGATAAAGCATCATAAATTATACAACTATTAAAAAAAGCGAATGTATTACATATAAAGTGAGAAAAACTTCAGTATTATTTTCGATGTCGGGGGGGGGGGAGAGGGAAGCATAGCGCCCCCCGCCCCCCCACTCAAGCTGCGCCTAGCCGGAGTAATAACGAACCCTGTATAAAACATCGGTTTACAAATTACATATATTTTAAGCACATAAAGTACTTCTGAATGAGTAAAGCGTTTTTTATCAAAAGCACATCATTTTGTATAACTAAAATGTATTTTGAATGTCTATATTTTTCTGTTTTATAAACACGAAATTTTTCTTTTGATAAATTTAATGTTTTGTGTTAATATATAGATAAATAAATACTAAAAAAACAACTGACGAATACCTATATATAACAAACACAAATAAATTTTCTGTTGGCGTAAGAAAAGGTTATACACGAAATAGTTCTAGGTAAATACACCGAACTCAATAGACCGAAAGGCAGATAACCAAACTCAATTGACTAAAGAGTAGTAGGTCGAAACGTCACTAGACCGGAAATCACTTGTTCAAAAATATGTTACGAATAAAGTACACATTCGATAAATGTGCACATTAAATATCCCGAAAAATTACTATTATTAAGAATAGCATCAACTTTCCTTTACAGTTGATTCAGGCTTAAGACCGACAGCACAAACTGCTGGCGTGTTTAGTAGTTCTTTTTATTTTTGATAGTTCTACTATAATTATTTATGAATTTATTGTTAGTTAGAACCTTTTTGTTAATCACTAAAGCGTTATTATTAGAAATATTTACTCACGGCCAACTTCCGGAAACGAAGATAAATAGGTCATTAGCAGGGTTAAATTCACTAGGAACTTTCTCCAGTTTGTGCGTAAAGCACATTTTTTATTTAATTGCATTCTTGCGTTAATAATTTTCCATGGTACAAATGCATTTTTTTTATTTTTCAATTTATTCCAAGTCTACAGCTTGTTAAAGAGTCTTGTAGAAAGTCAATATTAAAAATTGTGTTGCAGTATATAGAGAGTGTAAAGGGCCGTTGTAAATTGTTATTAGATGGCCATTTGTACTTCAAAGTCAAACAAATTGATACGAAGATATACTGGAGGTGTGAAAAAAGCTCAAGTGTAGTATTTGTATTATATCAGTGGACAACGATATAACACAAGAAAGTGTCAACATAACCATGCAGCTGATCCTGCAGAAATAGAGGCAGCTCAAGTAACGCAAAATATTAGATAAAATGCAGAACGTATCCAGGACTTATCACAGGCAGCGTCAGCAAAACTGCCAAAAGTGGATAACATAAAAAGAACTATACGAAACATTCGAACTAAACATGATGCTGCTCCGGCTACACATGGTAACCGACGAGAACTTGTGATTCTAGATAACTACAAATTACTACAAATGGAGCAGATTTTCTATTACTTGATTTTGGACCCGCTGACGATCGAATAATATTTTTTTCTACAAAAAGAAACTTGCGGCTATTAGCTCAGTCCATGCATTGGTACGTAAATGCCACGTTTAAAACTGTGACACATCTGTTTTGCCAATTATATACAATCAATGGGTTGCAACATAACAATGCTATACCATTAGTATATGGCCTACTGCCAGGTAAAACCAAAGAAACGTACACACAATCGCGTACACGTTTAAACTACATTGAACCGACAGTTTCACCAATAAACATACTTATGGACTTAGAGATGATAAATTCATTGTTTGCAGCATTTCTGCAAACCAGAAAACGGGGATGTTTTTTCCATTTTTCTCAGTGTTGTTCCCGTCACATCCAGTCAGAAGGACTTTAGCGTCGATATGAACCAGAACTTGAATTTTCCCTAACAATATCTTTGAACAGTTGTGCAAAGAAAATGTTATTTTACAAGAAGATCAAGGTGTGCTAGGCTACTTTAAGGATTCGTGGAAAGGACGACCACAACGACGTCACGGTCGTCCGTCGCGTTTTCTTCATGTTATGTAGAATTGTTTTGATGGTGTTAATAAAGATTTACTTAAAACCAACAATTCCGTGGGAGGACGGCTTTGATCAGCAAGTTTCTTCAATCCATTCAAATATTTGAAAATTTAAGTAGCAAAAAAACATCCAAAAGACAGAAGAGTTACCGAAATTGTGCTGACAGAATAAAGCGCCTTAGTATCATTTACGTGGAATTGGGCATAATTTTAATAATTTAATATTATATGATTTACTAGAATAAACTTAAAACACGTCAGCAGTGTATCCTGCCACTTCTAAGTCTAAATAAAATGTAAAAGGAAGTTGATACTATTCTTAATAGAAGTAATTTTTCGAGATATTTAATGTGCACATTTACCGAATGTGTACTTTAACCGTAAAATTTTTTTTTCCAACAAGTGATTTTCGGTCTATTACTGCTTTGGTTTAGTGACGTTTCGGTTTATAGTTATTTGGTCAATTGAATTCGGTTAACTGCTTTTGGTCTATTGAGTTCGATCTATTCGTCGTGACTGCGACGTGATATTTATAAAACAAAATATAAAAACGTTTTTTAAAAAAAAAGCCAAAGTATAATTTACTAAAAAATAGAGTTTAAAGTTTAGCCTAATTAACAAGTTGACTACCTAACTTCTTCAAGGCTTTTGGTAAATTTTTGCTTGTTTGTTTTTAAGTTTTTGTCTTATTTTAATGATAGATTGTTACGGTAAGAACCTAAACCTACAGCAGACTGCAATCAGTGATTAAATCACTCCAAAAGAAATAACGGCAGCTCAGAACGCCAGAGAGTGAGTCGTAGGTGTATATATATAATAAGATTTAGCATGATCTTTTATGTGCCAATTATAAAATAATTAAAATTGCGCCAAACCGAGAGAAATATACACTACAAATTGTTTTCACCTGACAACGCTTAAGGTAGATACATCGACTAACACAAGTCTAACAACAACTATATTTACTTCCACAATAGCATAAAAGAATGAAAATACACAAATAGAATAAGAAATATTTAACAACTAAACGTTCACCAACAATATTGCGGTACACTAATAATACTTAAATTAGTTAACGCTTTGTACACATAAGCAGCAAATGTAAATGACTTAAAGTTATATTCAATAAATTAACGTTGGCAAATACAACAAAAAAGCACTGCCAATTAACATAAAATTATGGTGGTTACACAATATTAAAACAAAGCGCACTGTTAAAGCTTGTTACACAAACACAACAAAGTTGCGTACGTTACTTGTAATAACAAACGTAATATGCCAGACCGTGCGTGCATACGATCGACCTCAAAGCAAATAATTAAATATAAGAAACAGGGTACTTACTCAACAATCCTAATATGCGATTAGCTAATGGGATATCACAGATTCTTCAAATTAAGCTGATACTTATATAGGTACACAATTACCACAAATAAGTTTCATACAATTGATTAAAAGCAAAGTGCGCTAAGCTTCTCAACCTCAATGAAGGTATTTCGACAGGTGTGCCTTCTAATTCATCGTAATAATTTCCACAGTAACGGAAATCTAAGTGGTGGTTTTAAATTCTCTACCTAAAGTAGATTAACATTATATGCATCCGGTATAGTTCTTATACTCCGTGCATGCCTTATTAGTTTGTCATAGAAATTTTCTAAAGTAAAAGAACCTAAGCGGGCGACCAAAGTTGCTATGGTAATAAACATAAATCACATCTTGCTGTAAAATGAAAATGTACTCTTATCCCAGCAAATAACTTAGAACCAACACATCCAAAATCGCAATTTATTTACTGAACACCAGCGTAGATGAACTAAGATACATGTAATGTAAAAACTCTAGACATGGCTTTAACACACGTGTTGTTTGCTTAACGTTTGAAGCGGAAATAATGGTTAATCAGTAGTGTACACGTCGTAGATGAACGACTGGGCGAAATTCATACAGCACAAAAACTATACCAAAATGTTTTTAACATAACAAATTCTTTTAAAAATGTTACCAATTTTGGTTTCAACATTGACACTTTTCATTAAACACAAATCTTGGCTACGCTACTGGATACATCACGTACTTTACTTTCAGATTCAGATTTTAACTTTTACTAACAGTGATAAATTTACATTATACCGAGGTTATTGTCCACATTTCTGTATTATTGGCAGTATTGTTGTTACTTGTTACCTACGTTATACAAACCCACCATAAAAATGTTTTGTATTAATTTATGTTTTATTCATTAGTAATTACATGCTAAAAATATAGTGTCTGTCTACTCATGATTAATTTGTAACCCGATAAATTAAAAGTTTATACGTGGTTGTGATTATTTTATTTTTTTTTATAAAAAAACGCAGACATGATTTTTGTGCATAGATATTGCAACGGCAGTACCACGGTCTCTGTTAAAAAATATTATCGACGATACACTAACTTACGTTTTTACTTCTATTATTTGAGGACATTCTTCTTCAAACTAGAAGGACCATGTTGTTTTTACATGATGATGCTCCGACTCATTATGAAAAAGGTGTCACTAATTTCATTAATAAACGTTCCATTGCTTGGCCATCACAATCTCCAAATCTCAACCCACTAGCCTTTGGGGACAGATGAAGACGTTTACTTATTCAATAAAAAAAATTAATAACAGAGACGAACTCGTTTTAAATATTTATACAAGTTTGCCTAAGGTTAAAAAGAACAAGGAAAACTACAGCTGGAAACGAGAGCTCCGACGGAGAGTTATGCATTACACAGGACGGTGGTCACATTGAGCAGCTATAATTATTGCAATATCATTTTGTTTTTATAAAAAAAACACTACAGTTTCAAACCCAGATTTCAAGAACTGTTAGAAATTCAAAAAAAGATATTTGAAATACACTTTTTTATTCTGGATAATTCTTGTGTTGTCGTTATCACACCAGCTGAATTTTTGTCACACGTCGCAGTGGACATCTTCAGAGCCCGGAACAAACTTTCAGTCCACTGCGGCGTGTAACAAAAGCTCAGCTAGTGTGATGACGACAACACAAGAATTATCCAGATTGGAAAAGTGTATTACAAATGCCACCCGTAGAAACCTGAATTCTACTATTTCATTTGTTGTGGTTACTCCATTATTTTTGAGCCATTGTCAAACTTTTTCTTTGCGCTCTGCTTGAGTTAGAAGAAAAGTTTCTCTTTCATTTCTTTAACTTAAATGTTCATGTTAAAAACTTTTTTTATCAATTATTTAAACTTTATGAAGAGTTTCTTTTTAAATCTTTTATCACTGCTAGTCATCGTTTTACTCCAGATTTTTGAATGAATGTGGTTAATTTGCCCCGTTGCAGCTAGTTCGATTGCTTTCTCTAAAAGGAAAGTTTATAAGTCTACAGTTTTCTGTTAATCAAAAAACTTCACAACATTTTAAATAATGTATTTGGATTCGGAATGAACGGAACGAGCTCCTTAAAAAACACCACGGACATACAATGTTACGTTTGCCACTTCACCACTGCGACTTAAATCCGATTGAGTTGGTATAGAGATAAACAAAACAAGATTGCTATGAATAATGTTACAGAGAGTGGTCTGTGAATCACTTGGCGCAAGAAATATGGAAACGTGATGGACTGCTGTATGTAACTGTGGAAAACCTGTCGTTTATGGTAAACACTGGATCATTCGACGTTGAAAATTGTAATGGAGAAGACGAAAACAACGTAAATGTGTAATTACAATTAGTTTCAATAATTAAAATCATAAAGTGTTTTTCTGAAATAACGTCAAACTTCAACAAGGTCTAATGATTATTTAGACGGGTAACCTATGGATGATTTGAATTTCCCACCAAAATAGTTTTTAATTCGAAAGTACTTTTAGACTTAAAGTGCCACCAGCACTTCATCTAGGAAGTAGTCCAATATATGTACAAACAAATTAGCATTTACCTGGTTATTTTCAACTTAAAACCGCATACGTTTTTGACAATTTCTATTTGAAAACTTTTCTTATTTATGTATAAACTGCATTTAAAAAAAAATAATTTTTTTAAGTAAGATTAATGTTAATAGCTATCAATTTTAAAAATTTAAAATGTTTGTAACAAATGTTAATATACTTTGATTACATATTTGTAAACCAACATACTGTTAACTAGACACTATGGAAAACTAAAAGATAGAAAGGTGACAGCGTGTCTAATATTATTGCTAGAAATTTATTTTAAATTAAATAGCAAACAAAACTGTATATACATAACTTAAGCGTGATTAATCATTTTTTCTAAGATTCGTGTTGATCTATTGGCACAAAACAACACATAATTCAAATAAAAATCTTTAGGTGTGCTTCTAAAATTTTTTTATGAAAAATCGGTTTAATAATATTTATGGGTTTGCGATGATAAATGATTTGTCATTGATTTGAACTTATCATTTTAAACACAAATATGATTGATCCGCTCCAAAAACCAAGAAAATCGAATATAGGTACCCAACAATAGAACACTTCCTTTTCTTTTGTGTCAAATTAATTAAATTTACTTTTAATTTAAAACTGATCATTTTATAAATGTAGGTGTTTAAACTATAATTAAGAATTTTATTAGTTTGTTATTGTTGTTGTATTAGTTCGTTATGCGTATGAAATACTTTTTGATTAAATATGAAAATTTACTGAAAGTTGAGTATGAAACTTTTATTATTTTGTAACAATAAAAAAGATTACTGTTAATGTTGAGAGCTTTATGCCTTTTGGGGTTTAAAGTTATATAACCAAGTGCATCAAATCTTAATAAATAGACAATATAGATTTGTTTGTATTGGCAATAACTGAATATTTAAGTTTGTTACTTTTTTTATCAAAAAATCTAAATATTAACGTATTGTTTTTCATTTCATAAAAAGCTAATATTTTAGGTAAAATCATATTTCTTGATTTTGTAACTATTTATAAGAGGTAATCTGCTGTTATAGAGTTTTAATTTTTAACAAACAATGCAAAAAATTACGGTAAAACCAGTCATTTGTGACACTAAAAAACCTCAATTATATCAATAAGCATTATTAATGTAAATAAAGTACTAAATTATATATCTAACATTTTCTGTCTTTACAAATACCTACTCTTTGTAGACAAAATTTTAATTAACGGTTGTTACAAAAGCCTATTATTAATTCATAATAAATTAAGTTTTGAATTTGTCACAATATTGTTGAAAAACCATTAACCAATTTAAGATTTGCAGACAACACTATCTTAATGGCAGAACACATAGAAAATCTAAAAAAATTTATAGAAGGCATGAACAAAAAATCGAAAAAAACAAGATTAAAAATAAACCTAAATAAAACTAAAATAATATAATTAGAACCAGAAATAGACGCAGCCCCTCTTAACCGATCTCTGATCGGTTCTCGATTTAGTCGGTTAAGTTGAGGTGTAAACACTTCAAAGAAAAAATATTAACAATACGTAGAATAAACATTGTTCGGAACATTTTGTTTGTTAAAATTGTTATAAACGACGTAATAAACAAATTAACTTAGAACTGTTATTTTTTATTGTTTTAGAATACTTCTAGAATTTTTGAATGCAATATTTTACCATATTTTTATTACTGAAATATCCACCGCAGTTAAATTTTGGTTTTTTTCTTTATTTGTTTTAACTAATCCGATTAATCTGAAAGATGGTTTATGTGTGGTCGGTTAAGAGAGGTTTTAGTATACGAGTATAAGAAATCCAAATTGAAAAAGGAAACAAACATATATATAATATTCTAAGGCCCGGTTTCACTATTAATAAGAGCCAGTTGTACAATCAACAACAGTTCAACTAACCTTGGTTTAATTTCAAAATACTGTCACATTATTGTTTGTTGGTTTTGTGCTAACAAATCATATGATAGAATTTTAAAATTAAACCAAGTTTAGTTACATCGTAGTTTAAACTATGATTGTACAACTGGCTCTAAGGATTAAACTCCAGATTAACTAACCTACGGTTAATTTTAAAATCCTGTCATATTATTGGTTAGCTTAAAACCACTAACCAATGATATGACAGGATTTTAAAATTAACCGTAGGTTAGTTAATCTATAGTATAGTATAGTATCGTATAAAATAATAACAATATTATATAAACTGAATTTTTGCTCACTCAAAATGAGAGTCCAAGTCAACATAATTGATGAAAATGGAGATAAATAGGTTAAAAGTATTAAGAAAGTGGATGAAAACATTAGCTTTGTTTTTCCGTCTACATTACAAAATGAAAGTCATCATGTTACACTTTTTAGTATAAGCATAATTAAAAATAGTGTTTCTTTTATGAAAAAAGAAAAAAGATTTCGAAATGTATTAAAACCAATTTATCTGTACGAAGAAGAGAACTTTGTATTCAAACAAATATATCTGGACTAAGAGATTAAGCACACAACAGATCATTTTGCGTCAGCTACAACAACACAGTGAAACAACAAGATTGTTACAAATGATTAAAGATTTGCAGAAACAACTTAATGTAAGTAAGAAGTTTAAATATGTGAAGCTGAACGAAAGTTAAACTGGAAAAAATTTAATAGTAAAGGTGGTTGGAAAAATTTAATTCAGAATGTGAACGTTTTGATATTACTGATAAAGATAAATGTGAGGTTATGTGTGTATTTTTAACCGTTATTCTTAACTGATACTGCTGTAGATTGGCATTTGTCAAATATAAAATGAAGTGTCCAGGAGTGGAATATATTAGAACAATCATTTAAAGCAGATTTTGGTGTTAAGAACTGGTCATGTATGAGATATGCACTGCAATATCGATATATTAGTGGAGCTTTTTCTGATTATTAATCACTAAACAAAGACTGCTTTTAGATATTGAAAAAGATATGTCCCAGACCAGTTAAGTTAATTTGATGGCGATTGGACTGCCTTTGCATATCCAATTAAATTAAATTAAAATGATCTGATATTATATCACCAGATAGATTGTTTAAAGAAATGGCAAATATGGATACTATTAGATTTCCTGTACGACCAAAAATTAACCAAAATTCAAACAAAATGGACAATGCGGGAGTCAAAATGCAGAAACAGATATCGTTGCCTATTTCAAGCAATAGAACTGTTTGTAAAGTGTGTGAAAAGCTAAATTATCTAAATAGGTTTCATGTAGAAAAATGTTGTTAGAATCGGGATAAAATTAACATTAACTATGAGTAATGTAAATGTAAATGAAACCGATAGTTCCAATACAGAACGTTTTTCTAGTAATGAATGTTTGTCATATAAAAGATTCACCATCTGCTAAATGTGCACCAGAACAATTAATTAAAATTTATATTAATTTACAAGATGAAGTTTTTGAACCGTTTATGATAATGGCTCAACTGTATTACTGATAAATAAAAATGTTATTGATAAATCAAGTATAAAATTTTTAAAAAGTTCTGATATATTAAATTCTCTATCTGGTATTACTAGAGGAGCTGGACGGACAACATTAAAATTAAAAATAAGTGATATTGAGAACGAAATAAATTTTTATGCAATAGAAAATAATTTATTTAAATATAAAATTTTACTTGGATTAGATGCTATAAGATGATTTCTGCCCAGTGCTCTGAATGTCAACGTGAAGAGATTCAAGCAAGCGCGGGTAAACGGCGGGAGTAACTATGACTCTCTTAATAGCCGTTGACCGGAGCGGTCATTAGAGAGCAAATTTATGCATTTTATTTAATTTACACATCATATTTGTATTATTGTTAGTGTTTTATTTAGTAGTTTGGTGTGCTTCGCTGCAGTAAAATCATTAACCAAAGTTTTGTGTGATAGTTCTAAAGTTCTAAATTAACTGGTTTGTGCATAATTTTAATTGAAAGTGTCGTTTATACTTGTCATTTAAGTGAAAATCAGTGCAAAAATCAGGTGATTCACTGGATTAATGCTTTTAAATTGTTGACGTCTGATATGCTTTTTATTATATAACGCATTTATATCACAATCTTATTCGCGAAAAACTGTCCTTTTATCCGCATGTGCAATCAAGGGAAATCCGTGTCGACACCTTAATCTGCAAGCGCATAATGCGGGCCAACGTTCTTGATTTCCCCTACACTCGCATTAAATTACATGCTAATTAATGGCACAATGGCGTTATATCTTTAGTAATAGAGAATTACCTACTTGTATCAATCACACTTGAAACTTTGTTGTTTTTGGTCCATTTTATATTGGACTAAATTATTTTAACTACTGACAAATTTTATAATTTTCTATAAGGAGACCTTGTAAACATTTTGCTATATCTATGCGTTAAAATCATTTTACCTTCAAGGTTTTCCCCAGGTTTTATATTTACAACATTTTAATTATATAACGATGTTTATTGTGATGACTCAAACTACTTTCTTAAGTTAATTGTATTTTATCAGTATCACATTTTTATGTAATTCCGGTATACTTAACAGAGACTAGAAACAAGTCATTAACTTGACACTTTGTACACAAAGACATTTACTTTGTTACACTAGTCTTTATTTTAATTGTACATATCACATAATCTTATTTTATTATTTATCTATATTGTTAACATTTATTGGTTGTGTTACGGTCACCTATACTCCCATTATGGATACCGAAATCAGTAACAGCTGCATCTGCGGAAAAAATTTCAACTCCAAGGCTGGTCTGAATCAGCACCAGAAAAGGTATTGTAGAATGTCTACCGCTACAGTAGCTGTTACGCCAGCAGTGCCGGAATCAAAATTTCCATGTCCCACCTGACCTCGAAGTTTCAACACATTTGCGGGTTTACAACTACATATCAAAAGAGCACACCCAGATATTTACAATACACAATGTACCACCGAAGCCAATAATGCCAGAAAATGGACTCAGCGAGAACTACTTTCGATGACCGAGGTTGAACTACAATACAAAGGCAGGACGCTCAACAAACATCTATCAGAAACCATAAACAGAACCGCCGAAGCGATCCGGACGAAGCGTGAAAGCAAAATATATTTAGACCTTTTAAACAAAATGAAAAATAAAAGCTCCTCTCGAGCAATCTCGACGGCTTTTAAAGAAACACAACATTCATCAACTAACACTGTTATTACTAACGGCTCAACGATGTCACCTGGTCCATACACCTCTAATGATTCACCGATCAGTACAACCTCTAAGGATCCACCCAACCCGCACCCAGTTACACGCAAAAGTACGCGGGTCTTAAACGCTAAAATAGGAACACCGAATGGCAGAGTAACAACTTCAAATACTAATAGTGGAACACCGAACAGAACGATCCCGACTTCCCACACTCTCAATGCACGACCGGTAAGCATGGTTCCAGGTATTTCACTAAACATCTCTTCCACCGGACCACCAGATAGCACGACTTCAGGTACTTTACCAGCCGGTCACTCTATTTCACCGGTAAGTTTTGTGTCGACTAAATCACCTAACAAAATGGTCTCGTCTAGTCATCCAATGCCCACCTCATCTAAACGGTCCTCTTTAAATCCGGAAGCACTTGCGTTTGTTCCATTAGCCTCCCAGGATGTTATCTTATCTTATCTTCTCTCTCTTCTAGATACGCCTCACATCGATTCGACCGATATCAACTTCATCAGAACCCTTTCCTCTAAAATTAACACCGGAGAAACATATAATCATATTGAGAAGTACCTCAATCATATCTACACCTTCTTTAAAAAAAGCAATAACGACTTTACCACTCGCATTGTTCCACCTCGGAACAGCAAATCAGGTCGCGGGCTCTATAAACGTAATGCTCGTAGAGCATTCGAATTTAAAATCGCTCAAAAACTCTATACTAACAACAGGAGCCATTTGTCGGCCTGCATAATTGAAGGAAAGTCTTTGTCGGAACCCACCACCTATCCTGAGATAACTCATTGCTACAACCATTTTAAAAATATTTTTGAAAGTACTTCGCAAGTTGACTCATCAAGCTTGAATGACACTATCACGCATAACACTGATACATATAAACTTATTACTCCGGACATCCTCAAAAAGCTGCTTAACTCACGAACTTCCGAAGCAGCAGGTCCTGATGAAATCACTATCCGAGATCTGAGAAGGGCTAACCTAATTAAATTAGTAATTCTTCTAAACTCAATTATAATAACTGGCCAAGTTCCCTCCAAACTGTTGGAAGCAAGAACAATTTTAATCCCAAAAAAAGGCGACTATACTGATATCACCAATTGGAGACCCATCACCATCTCCTCCATCCTCTTACGTACTCTTAACAAATTTATTACCTCATTCCTCTCCCAACTTCCTCTGCATTTTGGTCAGCAGGGCTTTGTTCGGTCTGACGGAATTCTACTCAACACCCTTGCCGCCAACACCATTATTAAGGAGAGCCGGGCGGAAGTACGGCCCTATGCTCTTATCGCGTTGGATCTACGGAAGGCCTTTGACACGATCTCTCATGATAGTATAATGCGGGCCCTACGTAGATTCAACGTGCACTCCAACATTATACAACTGATCGGGAATCAATATAAAAACTCAAATACCAGGATTCAATGTGGGAAGAACTTTACCGATACGATCAGTTTTAACAGAGGAGTTAAACAGGGCGACCCGCTTTCGCCCACTCTCTTTAATATGGTGTTGGACGAACTCATACTTGATCTCAATGATAATAACGTAGGTCTTCCGTTGGGCAATCTAAATGTACCTGTTCTGGCCTATGCAAATGACCTTCTTATTCTGGCGAGGGACGGGCTCAGTGCACAACTATCTCTCTCGCGGTGTACCGATTTCTTTAATAAGCGAGGTCTTCGAATCAATTCTAAAAAATGCATTTCCTGCAACACTGAGATTGTCCCTAAGAAGAAAA